>OZ038383.1:124528393-125128393 GCA_964036045.1 Eutreptiella sp. 'Long Island Sound 2002' | reverse complement strand
CCCAGTTGCACCCCTCAGTTGCACCCCTCAGTTGCACCCCCCAGTTGCACCCCTCAGTTGCACCCCTCAGTTGCACCCCTCACTTGCACCCCTCAGTTGCACCCCTCAGTTGCACCCCTCAGTTGCACCCCGCAGTTGCGCCCCTCAGTTGCACCCCTCAGTTGCACCCCTCAGTTGCACCCCTCAGTTGCACCCCCCAGTTGCACCCCTCAGTTGCACCCCCCAGTTGCACCCCTCAGTTGCACCCCTCAGTTGCACCCCTCAGTTGCACCCTTCAGTTGCACCCCTTAGTTGCACCCCTCAGTTGCACCCCTCAGTTGCACCCCCCAGTGGCACCCCCCAGTAGCACCCCTCAGTTGCACCCCTCAGTTGCACCCCCCAGTTGCACCCCTCAGTTGCACCCCTCAGTTGCACCCCTCAGTTGCACCCCTCAGTTGCACCCCCCAGTTGCACCCCTCAGTTGCACCCCTCAGTTGCACCCCCCAGTTGCACCCCTCAGTTGCACACCTCAGTTGCACCCCTCAGTTGCACCCTTCAGTTGCACCCCTCAGTTGCACCCCCCAGTTGCACCCCTCAGTTGCATCCCTCAGTTGCACCCCCCAGTTGCACCCCTCAGTTGCACCCCCCAGTTGCACCCCCCAGTTGCACCCCTCAGTTGCACCCCTCATTTGCACCCCTCAGTTGCACCCCTCAGTTGCACCCCTCAGTTGCACCCCTCAGTTGCAGCCCGCAGTTGCACCCCTCAGTTGCACCCCCCAGTTGCACCCCTCAGTTGCACCCCTCAGTTGCACCCCTCAGTTGCACCCCTCAGTTGCACCCCTCAGTTGCACACCTCAGTTGCACCCCTCAGTTGCACCCCCCAGTTGCACCCCCCAGTTGCACCCCCAGTTGCACCCCTCAGTTGCAACCATCCGTTGCACCACCCAGTTGCACCCCTCAGTTGCAGCCCGCAGTTGCACCCCTCAGTTGCACCCCCCAGTTGCACCCCTCAATTGCACCCCTCAGTTGCACCCCCCAGTTGCACCCCTCAGTTGCACCCCTCAGTTGCACCCCTCAGTTGCACCCCTCAGTTGCACCCCCCAGTTGCACCCCTCAGTTGCACCCCCAGTTGCACCCCTCAGTTGCACCCCTCAGTTGTACCCCCCAGTTGCACCCCTCAGTTGCACCCCCCAGTTGCACCCCTCAGTTGCACCCCTCAGTTGCACCCCCCAGTTGCACCCCTCAGTTGCACCCCTCAGTTGCACCCCTCACTTGCACCCCTCAGTTGCACCCCTCAGTTGCACCCCTCAGTTGCACCCCGCAGTTGCGCCCCTCAGTTGCACCCCTCAGTTGCACCCCTCAGTTGCACCCCTCAGTTGCACCCCTCAGTTGCACCCCTCAGTTGCACCCCCCAGTTGCACCCCTCAGTTGCACCCCCCAGTTGCACCCCTCAGTTGCACCCCTCAGTTGCACCCCTCAGTTGCACCCTTCAGTTGCACCCCTTAGTTGCACCCCTCAGTTGCACCCCTCAGTTGCACCCCCCAGTGGCACCCCCCAGTAGCACCCCTCAGTTGCACCCCTCAGCTGAACCCCTCAGTTGCACCCCCCAGTTGCACCCCTCAGTTGCACCCCCCAGTTGCACCCCTCAGTTGCACCCCTCAGTTGCACCCCCCAGTTGCACCCCTCAGTTGCACCCCTCAGTTGCACCCCTCAGTTGCACCCCTCAGTTGCACCCCCCAGTTGCACCCCCCAGTTGCACCCCCAGTTGCACCCCTCAGTTGCACCCCTCAGTTGTACCCCCCAGTTGCACCCCTCAGTTGCACCCCTCAGTTGCACCCCTCAGTTGCACCCCTCAGTTGCACCCCCCAGTTGCACCCCTCAGTTGCACCCCTCAGTTGCACCCCTCAGTTGCACCCCTCAGTTGCACCCCTCAGTTGCACCCCTCAGTTGCACCCCGCAGTTGCGCCCCTCAGTTGCACCCCCGAGTTACCCCCCTCAGTTGCACCCCCCCGTTGCACCCCTCAGTTGCGACCCTCAGTTGCACCCCTCAGTTGCACCCTTCAGTTGCACCCCTCAGTTGCACCCCTCAGTTGCACCCCTCAGTTGCACCCCCCAGTTGCACCCCTCAGTTGCACCCCTCAGTTGCAGCCCCCAGTTGCACCCCTCAGTTGCACCCCTCAGTTGCACCCCCCAGTTGCACCCCTCAGTTGCACCCCTCAGTTGCACCCCCCAGTTGCACCCCTCAGTTGCACCCCTCAGTTGCACCCCTCAGTTGCACCCCTCAGTTGCACCCCCCAGTTGCACCCCTCAGTTGCACCCCTCAGTTGCACCCCTCAGTTGCACCCCTCAGTTGCACCCCCCAGTTGCACCCCCCAGTTGCACCCCCAGTTGCACCCCTCAGTTGCACCCCTCAGTTGTACCCCCCAGTTGCACCCCTCAGTTGCACCCCTCAGTTGCACCCCTCAGTTGCACCCCTCAGTTGCACCCCCCAGTTGCACCCCTCAGTTGCACCCCTCAGTTGCACCCCTCAGTTGCACCCCTCAGTTGCACCCCCCAGTTGCACCCCGCAGTTGCACCCCCAGTTGCACCCCTCAGTTGCACCCCTCAGTTGTACCCCCCAGTTGCACCCCTCAGTTGCACCCCTCAGTTGCACCCCTCAGTTGCACCCCTCAGTTGCACCCCCCAGTTGCACCCCTCAGTTGCACCCCTCAGTTGCACCCCTCACTTGCACCGCTCAGTTGCACCCCTCAGTTGCACCCCTCAGTTGCACCCCGCAGTTGCACCCCTCAGTTGCACCCCTCAGTTGCACCCCTCAGTTGCACCCCTCAGTTGCACCCCCCAGTTGCACCCCCCAGTTGCACCCCCAGTTGCACCCCTCAGTTGCACCCCTCAGTTGTACCCCCCAGTTGCACCCCTCAGTTGCACCCCTCAGTTGCACCCCTCAGTTGCACCCCTCAGTTGCACCCCCCAGTTGCACCCCTCAGTTGCACCCCTCACTTGCACCCCTCACTTGCACCGCTCAGTTGCACCCCTCAGTTGCACCCCTCAGTTGCACCACTCAGTTGCACCCCTCAGTTGCACCCCTCAGTTGCAACCCTCAGCTGCACCCCTCAGTTGCAGCCCTCAGCTGCACCCCTCAGTTGCACCCCTCAGTTGCACCCCTCAGTTGCATCCCCCAGTTGCACCCCTCAGTTGCACCCCTCAGTTGCCACGCCCAGTTGCAGCCCTCAGTTGCACCCCTCAGTTGCACCCCCCAGTTGCACCCCTCAGTTGCACCCCTCAGTTGCACCCCTCAGTTGCACCCCTCAGTTGCACCCCTCAGTTGCACCCCTCAGTTGCACCCCCAAGTTGCACCCCTCAGTTGCACCCCTCAGTTGCACCCCCCAGTTCCACCCCCCAGTTGCAGCCCTCAGTTGCACCCCTCAGTTGCACCTCCAGTTGCACCCCTCAGTTGCACCCATCAGTTGCACCCCCAAGTTGCACCCCTCAGTTGCACCCCTCGGTTGCACCCCTCAGTTGCACCCCTCAGTTGCACCCCTCAGTGGCACCCCTCAGTTGCTCCCCCCAGTTGCACCCCTCAGTTGCACCCCTCAGTTGCACCCCCCAGTTACACCCTCCAGTTGCACCCCTCAGTTGCACCCCCCAGTTGCACCCCTCAGTTGCACCCCTCAGTTGCACCCCCCAGTTGCACCCCTCAGTTGCACCCCTCAGTTGCACCCCCCAGTTGCACCCCTCAGTTGCACCCCTCAGTTGCACCCCTCAGTTGCACCCCCCAGTTGCACCCCCCAGTTGCACCCCTCAGTTGCACCCCCCAGTTGCACCCCTCAGTTGCACCCCTCAGTTGAACCCCCCAGTTGCACCCCTCAGCTGCACCCCTCAGTTGCACCCCCCAGTTGCACCCCTCAGTTGCACCCCTCAGTTGCACCCCCCAGTTGCACCCCTCAGTCCCACCCCTCAGTTGCAGCCCCCAGTTGCACCCCTCAGTTGCACCCCTCAGTTGCACCCCCCAGTGGCACCCCCCAGTAGCACCCCTCAGTTGCACCCCTCAGTTGAACCCCTCAGTTGCACCCCCCAGTTGCACCCCTCAGCTGCACCCCTCAGTTGCACCCCCCAGTTGCACCCCTCACTTGCACCGCTCAGTTGCACCCCTCAGTTGCACCCCTCAGTTGCACCACTCAGTTGCACCCCTCAGTTGCACCCCTCAGTTGCAACCCTCAGCTGCACCCCTCAGTTGCACCCCTCAGCTGCACCCCTCAGTTGCACCCCTCAGTTGCACCCCTCAGTTGCATCCCCCAGTTGCACCCCTCAGTTGCACCCCTCAGTTGCCACGCCCAGTTGCAGCCCTCAGTTGCACCCCTCAGTTGCACCCCCCAGTTGCACCCCTCAGTTGCACCCCTCAGTTGCACCCCTCAGTTGCACCCCTCAGTTGCACCCCTCAGTTGCACCCCTCAGTTGCACCCCCAAGTTGCACCCCTCAGTTGCACCCCTCAGTTGCACCCCCCAGTTCCACCCCCCAGTTGCAGCCCTCAGTTGCACCCCTCAGTTGCACCTCCAGTTGCACCCCTCAGTTGCACCCATCAGTTGCACCCCCAAGTTGCACCCCTCAGTTGCACCCCTCGGTTGCACCCCTCAGTTGCACCCCTCAGTTGCACCCCTCAGTGGCACCCCTCAGTTGCTCCCCCCAGTTGCACCCCTCAGTTGCACCCCTCAGTTGCACCCCCCAGTTACACCCTCCAGTTGCACCCCTCAGTTGCACCCCCCAGTTGCACCCCTCAGTTGCACCCCTCAGTTGCACCCCCCAGTTGCACTCCTCAGTTGCACCCCTCAGTTGCACCCCCCAGTTGCACCCCTCAGTTGCACCCCTCAGTTGCACCCCTCAGTTGCACCCCCCAGTTGCACCCCCCAGTTGCACCCCTCAGTTGCACCCCCCAGTTGCACCCCTCAGTTGCACCCCTCAGTTGAACCCCCCAGTTGCACCCCTCAGCTGCACCCCTCAGTTGCACCCCCCAGTTGCACCCCTCAGTTGCACCCCTCAGTTGCACCCCCCAGTTGCACCCCTCAGTCCCACCCCTCAGTTGCAGCCCCCAGTTGCACCCCTCAGTTGCACCCCTCAGTTGCACCCCCCAGTGGCACCCCCCAGTAGCACCCCTCAGTTGCACCCCTCAGTTGAACCCCTCAGTTGCACCCCCCAGTTGCACCCCTCAGCTGCACCCCTCAGTTGCACCCCCCAGTTGCACCCCTCAGTTGCACCCCTCAGTTGCACCCCCCAGTTGCACCCCTCAGTTGCACCCCTCAGTTGCACCCCCAGTTGCACCCCTCAGTTGCACCCCTCAGTTGCACCCCCCAGTGGCACCCCCCAGTAGCACCCCTCAGTTGCACCCCCCAGTTGCACCCCTCAGTTGCACCCCTCAGTTGCACCCCTCAGTTGCACCGCTCAGTTGCACCCCCCAGTTGCACCCCTCAGTTGCACCCCTCAGTTGCACCCCTCAGTTGCACCCCTCAGTTGCACCCCTCAGTTGCATCCCTCAGTTGCACCCCTCAGTTGCACCTTCCAGTTGCACCCCCCAGTTGCACCCCCCAGTTGCACCCCTCAGTTCCACCCCTCAGGTGCACCCCTCAGTTGCACTCCTCAGTTGCACCCTTCAGTTGCACCCCTCAGTTGCAGCCCTCAGTTGCACCCCTCAGTTGCACCCCTCAGATGCACCCCTCAGTTGCACACCTCAGTTGCAACCCTCAGTTGCACCCCTCAGTTGCACGCCTCAGTTGCACCCCTCAGTTGCACCCCTCAGTTGCACCCCTCAGTAGCACCCCTCAGTTGCACCCCTCAGTTGAACCCCCCAGTTGCACCCCTCAGTTGCAGCCCTCAGTTGCACCCCTCAGTTGCACCCCTCAGTTGCACCCCTCAGTTGCACCCCTCAGTTGCACCCCCCAGTTGCACCCCCCAGTTGCACCCCTCAGTTGCAGCCCGCAGTTGCACCCCTCAGTTGCACCCCCCAGTTGCACCCCTCAGTTGCACCCCTCAGTTGCACCCCTCAGTTGCACCCCTCAGTTGCACCCCCCAGTTGCACCCCTCAGTTGCACCCCTCAGTTGCACCCCCCAGTTGCACCCCCCAGTTGCACCCCCAGTTGCACCCCTCAGTTGCACCCCTCAGTTGCACCCCTCAGTTGCAGCCCTCAGTTACACCCCTCAGTTGCACCCCTCAGTTGCAACCCTCAGTTGCACCCCCCAGTTGCACCCCTCAGTTGCACCCCTCACTTGCAGCCCCCAGTTGCACCCCTCAGTTGCACCCCTCAGTTGCACCCCGCAGTTGCACCCCTCAGTTGCACCCCTCAGTTGCCACGCCCAGTTGCAGCCCTCAGTTGCACCCCTCAGTTGCACCCCAAAGTTGCACCCCTCAGTTGCACCCCCCAGTTGCACCCCTGCGTTGCACCCCTCAGTTGCACCCCCCAGTTCCAAACCCCAATTGCAGCCCTCAGTTGCACCCCTCAGTTGCACCCCCCAGTTGCACCCCTCAGTTGCACCCCCCAGTTCCACCCCCCAGTTGCAGCCCTCAGTTGCACCCCTCAGTTGCACCTCCAGTTGCACCCCTCAGTTGCACCCCTCAGTTGCACCCCCCAGTTGCACCCCCAGTTGCACCCCTCAGTTGCACCCCTCAGTTGTACCCCCCAGTTGCACCCCTCAGTTGCACCCCTCAGTTGCACCCCTCAGTTGCACCCCTCAGTTGCACCCCCCAGTTGCACCCCTCAGTTGCACCCCTCACTTGCACCCCTCACTTGCACCGCTCAGTTGCACCCCTCAGTTGCACCCCTCAGTTGCACCACTCAGTTGCACCCCTCAGTTGCACCCCTCAGTTGCAACCCTCAGCTGCACCCCTCAGTTGCAGCCCTCAGCTGCACCCCTCAGTTGCACCCCTCAGTTGCACCCCTCAGTTGCATCCCCCAGTTGCACCCCTCAGTTGCACCCCTCAGTTGCCACGCCCAGTTGCAGCCCTCAGTTGCACCCCTCAGTTGCACCCCCCAGTTGCACCCCTCAGTTGCACCCCTCAGTTGCACCCCTCAGTTGCACCCCTCAGTTGCACCCCTCAGTTGCACCCCTCAGTTGCACCCCCAAGTTGCACCCCTCAGTTGCACCCCTCAGTTGCACCCCCCAGTTCCACCCCTCAGTTGCACCCCTCGGTTGCACCCCTCAGTTGCACCCCTCAGTTGCACCCCCCAGTTGCAGCCCTCAGTTGCACCCCTCAGTTGCACCTCCAGTTGCACCCCTCAGTTGCACCCATCAGTTGCACCCCCAAGTTGCACCCCTCAGTTGCACCCCTCGGTTGCACCCCTCAGTTGCACCCCTCAGTTGCACCCCTCAGTGGCACCCCTCAGTTGCTCCCCCCAGTTGCACCCCTCAGTTGCACCCCTCAGTTGCACCCCCCAGTTACACCCTCCAGTTGCACCCCTCAGTTGCACCCCCCAGTTGCACCCCTCAGTTGCACCCCTCAGTTGCACCCCCCAGTTGCACCCCTCAGTTGCACCCCTCAGTTGCACCCCCCAGTTGCACCCCTCAGTTGCACCCCTCAGTTGCACCCCTCAGTTGCACCCCCCAGTTGCACCCCCCAGTTGCACCCCTCAGTTGCACCCCCCAGTTGCACCCCTCAGTTGCACCCCTCAGTTGAACCCCCCAGTTGCACCCCTCAGCTGCACCCCTCAGTTGCACCCCCCAGTTGCACCCCTCAGTTGCACCCCTGAGTTGCACCCCCCAGTTGCACCCCTCAGTCCCACCCCTCAGTTGCAGCCCCCAGTTGCACCCCTCAGTTGCACCCCTCAGTTGCACCCCCCAGTGGCACCCCCCAGTAGCACCCCTCAGTTGCACCCCTCAGTTGAACCCCTCAGTTGCACCCCCCAGTTGCACCCCTCAGCTGCACCCCTCAGTTGCACCCCCCAGTTGCACCCCTCAGTTGCACCCCTCAGTTGCACCCCCCAGTTGCACCCCTCAGTTGCACCCCTCAGTTGCACCCGCAGTTGCACCCCTCAGTTGCACCCCTCAGTTGCACCCCCCAGTGGCACCCCCCAGTAGCACCCCTCAGTTGCACCCCCCAGTTGCACCCCTCAGTTGCACCCCTCAGTTGCACCCCTCAGTTGCACCGCTCAGTTGCACCCCCCAGTTGCACCCCTCAGTTGCACCCCTCAGTTGCACCCCTCAGTTGCACCCCTCAGTTGCACCCCTCAGTTGCATCCCTCAGTTGCACCCCTCAGTTGCACCCTCCAGTTGCACCCCCCAGTTGCACCCCCCAGTTGTACCCCTCAGTTGCACCCCTCAGGTGCACCCCTCAGTTGCACTCCTCAGTTGCACCCTTCAGTTGCACCCCTCAGTTGCAGCCCTCAGTTGCACCCCTCAGTTGCACCCCTCAGATGCACCCCTCAGTTGCACACCTCAGTTGCAACCCTCAGTTGCACCCCTCAGTTGCACGCCTCAGTTGCACCCCTCAGTTGCACCCCTCAGTTGCACCCCTCAGTAGCACCCCTCAGTTGCACCCCTCAGTTGAACCCCCCAGTTGCACCCCTCAGTTGCAGCCCTCAGTTGCACCCCTCAGTTGCACCCCTCAGTTGCACCCCTCAGTTGCACCCCCCAGTTGCACCCCCCAGTTGCACCCCTCAGTTGCAGCCCGCAGTTGCACCCCTCAGTTGCACCCCCCAGTTGCACCCCTCAGTTGCACCCCTCAGTTGCACCCCTCAGTTGCACCCCTCAGTTGCACCCCCCAGTTGCACCCCTCAGTTGCACCCCTCAGTTGCACCCCCCAGTTGCACCCCCCAGTTGCACCCCCAGTTGCACCCCTCAGTTGCACCCCTCAGTTGCACCCCTCAGTTGCAGCCCTCAGTTACACCCCTCAGTTGCACCCCTCAGTTGCAACCCTCAGTTGCACCCCCCAGTTGCACCCCTCAGTTGCACCCCTCACTTGCAGCCCCCAGTTGCACCCCTCAGTTGCACCCCTCAGTTGCACCCCGCAGTTGCACCCCTCAGTTGCACCCCTCAGTTGCCACGCCCAGTTGCAGCCCTCAGTTGCACCCCTCAGTTGCACCCCAAAGTTGCACCCCTCAGTTGCACCCCCCAGTTGCACCCCTGGGTTGCACCCCTCAGTTGCACCCCTCAGTTGCACCCCCCAGTTCCAAACCCCAATTGCAGCCCTCAGTTGCACCCCTCAGTTGCACCCCCCAGTTGCACCCCTCAGTTGCACCCCCCAGTTCCACCCCCCAGTTGCAGCCCTCAGTTGCACCCCTCAGTTGCACCTCCAGTTGCACCCCTCAGTTGCACCCCTCAGTTGCACCCCCCAGTTGCACCCCCCAGTTGCACCCCTCAGTTGCACCCCTCAGTTGCACCCCCCAGTTGAACCCTCATTTGCACCCCTCAGTTGCACCCCCCAGTTGCACCCCTCAGTTGCACCCCTCAGTTGCACCCCTGAGTTGCACCCCTCAGTTGCACCCCCCAGTTGCACCCCCCAGTTGTACCCCTCAGTTGCACCCCTCAGTTGCACCCCCCAGTTGCACCCCTCAGATGCACCCCTCAGTTGCACCCCCCAGTTGCACCCCTCAGTTGCACCCCCCAGTTGCACCCCTCAGTTGCACCCCTCAGTTGCACCCCTCAGTTGCACCCCTCAGTTGCACCCCTCAGTTGCATCCCTCAGTTGCACCCCTCAGTTGTACCCCTGAGTTGCACCCCCCTGTGGCACCCCTCAGTTGCACCCCCCAATTGCACCCCTCAGTTGCACCACTCAGTTGCACCCCTCAGTTGCACCCCTCAGTTGCACCACCCAGTTGCACCCCTCAGTTGAACCCCTCAGTTGCACCCCTCAGTTGCACCCCTCACTGGCACCCCCCAGTTGCACCCCTCAGTTGCACCCCCGAGTTGCACCCCTCAGTTGCACCCCCCAGTTGTACCCCTCAGTTGCACCCCTCATTTGCACACCCCAGTTGCACCCCTCAGTTGCACCCCTCAGTTGCACCCCTCAGTTGCACCCCTCAGTTGCACCCCTCAGTTGCACCCCTCAGTTGCACCCCTCAGTTGCACCCCCCAGTTGCACCCCTCAGTTGCACCCCTCAGTTGCACCCCCCAGTTGCACCCCCCAGTTGCAGCCCTCAGTTGCACCCCTCAGTTGCACCCCCCAGTTGCAGCCCTCAGTTGCACCCCTCAGTTGCACCCCCAAGTTGCACCCCTCAGCTGCACCCCTCAGTTGCACCCCCCAGTTGCACCCCTCAGTTGCACCCCTCAGTTGCACCCCCCAGTTGCACCCCTCAGTTGCACCCCTCAGTTGCACCCCTCAGTTACACCCCTCAGTTGCACCCCTCATTTGCACCCCTCAGTTGCACCCCTCAGTTGCACCCCCCAGTTGCACACCTCAGTTGCAACCCTCAGTTGCACCCCTCAGTTGCACGCCTCAGTTGCACCCCTCAGTTGCACCCCTCAGTTGCACCCCTCAGTAGCACCCCTCAGTTGCACCCCTCAGTTGAACCCCCCAGTTGCACCCCTCAGTTGCACCCCTCAGTTGCACCCCTCAGTTGCACCCCTCAGTTGCACCCCTCAGCTGCACCCCTCAGTTGCACCCCCCAGTTGCACCCCTCAGTTGCACCCCTCAGTTGCACCCCTCAGTTGCAGCCCTCAGTTACACCCCTCAGTTGCACCCCTCAGTTGCAACCCTCAGTTGCACCCCCCAGTTGCACCCCTCAGTTGCACCCCTCACTTGCACCCCCCAGTTGCACCCCTCAGTTGCACCCCTCAGTTGCACCCCCCAGTTGCACCCCTCAGTTGCACCCCTCAGTTGCCACGCCCAGTTGCAGCCCTCAGTTGCACCCCTCAGTTGCACCCCAAAGTTGCACCCCTCAGTTGCACCCCCCAGTTGCACCCCTGGGTCGCACCCCTCAGTTGCACCCCTCAGTTGCACCCCCCAGTTCCACCCCCCAGTTGCAGCCCTCAGTTGCACCCCTCAGTTGCACCTCCAGTTGCACCCCTCAGTTGCACCCCTCAGTTGCACCCCCCAGTTGCACCCCCCAGTTGCACCCCTCTGGTGACCTGGCACCAGTCTAAAAACCCTCAGGATGGTAGCTGTGGGACAGATTGCCCACACGCACTGCCACGCTCGAAGCCAGTCGTGATACGTCTCGATTTCTCGTGCGTCTTCCCTGTGTCAGGCCGGGCCCACCCCGCCCGCCAACCGTCCAGGACCCCTCCCTGGGCCAGAGATGCAGTCCTGTGGGGGACAGATGCACATACGTGGCCTCCCCCCGACCGCCAGACGCCAACGTGGCGCCTGCCCCGACAGCTCTGCGATGACATGGCGCGGGCTCAGTGGCAGGGCACCATCGTGGTGCCGCGAACGTACCCGTGCGCCGTCGTGGCGCGGCCTTCTGGGCAGAGCGCCGTCGTGGTGCGGCCTTCTCGGCAGAGCGCCGCCGCGGCGCCGCCCAAACAGTCCAACGCCAACGTGGCGCCACTTCAGTGACAGCACACCACCGTGGTGCAGCCAACACGCACGTGTGCCGCCGTGGCGCAGTGTTCGGGGCACGGCGCCGTCGTGGCACTGCCCGGACAGCCCTATACCTCCAAGGCGCCAGTTCAGTGGCAGAGCGCCATCGTGGTGCCGCCAACGTACACGTGCACCATCGTGGCGCAATCCTCAGGGCAGAACGCCACCGCGGCGCTGCCCAGCCAGCCCTGCGCCGACGTGGCGCCAGTTCAGTGACGTGGCACCACCGTGGTGCAATCAACGTGCACGTGCGCCGTCGTGGCGCAACCTTCAGGGCAGAGCGCCACCGTGGCGCTGCCCAAACGGTCTTCGTGCGCCAGCCTCGCCATGGTGTGTCCTCCAGGCCAATACTCGAGGCACCATGGCGGGGTCTGCACCTGGCGCTCCGCCAACCCCCGTGACACCCCGTGCAGAGGTGACGTGTCATCGGCGGTACTCACCGCCTCACGTACCATTGACGAACGGCGCCGTCTCGCTCGGGCACCATCGTGGTGCCATTTTCTCGGTCACGTGCCGTCTCGGTACACGTATCGTGGGGCATGTCGTTTGGGCTCGGCCTTTGCGGCCGGGCGTCGTCGGTGACCTCCACGGCGGTGCACCACCGTGGTGCTATGGCCGTGACGCACGTCCCGCACTCACAGAACCCGGGGGTACCCAGGCCACCGGCGGTGCGCGTGATCGTGTAACGTGACCGTACTCGCGACGCCGGCGGTACTCAGCCCACCGGCAGTGCGCATAGTCGTGCTGGGCCGCGTTCTATTTAGCCCGGCGGCGTTTTCAAGTCGGAGGTGATGCCCCGGGAGACCCACATCTTCCGTGCCCGTTGATCTTGGAACGCTTACTCGGGTGGATCCAGGACAGGTCGGAGCGGTTGGTGGCCGGGACCGGAGAGCAGATCGAGCCGTAGCGTTGTCGTACACCGACGTTGTGACCCAGACGGCCTGCTGGGAGGAGCGTTCTCAGGTGTGCGACGAGATTCGTCTTGCTCTAGCGGAGGTAAGACGGAGGACTCCCTCGGCAGAGCCTGCGTTTGGCCCCCGAGGGACGACGCCAAGGCTCACCGTACGTGGGACCGCGGCAGGCGCTCCTCCTCCTCCTCCTCCTCCACCCCTCAGTTGCACCCCTCAGTTGCACCCCCCAGTTGCACCCCTCATTTGCACCCCTCAGTTGCACCCCCCAGTTGCACCCCTCAGTTGCACCCCTCAGTTGCACCCCTCAGTTGCACCCCTCAGTTGCACCCCCCAGTTGCACCCCCCAGTTACACCCCTCAGTTGCACCCCTCAGTTGCACCCCCCAGTTGCACCCCTCAAATGCACCCCTCAGTTGCACCCCCCAGTTGCACCCCTCAGTTGCACCCCCCAGTTGCACCCCTCAGTTGCACCCCTCAGTTGCACCCCTCAGTTGCACCCCTCAGTTGCACCCCTCAGTTGCATCCCTCAGTTGCACCCCTCAGTTGCACCCCGCAGTTGCACCCCTCAGTTGCACCCCTCGGTTGCACCCCTCAGTTGCAGCCCTCAGTTGCACCCCTCAGTTGCACCCCTCAGTTGCACCCCTCGGTTGCACCCCTCAGTTGCACCCCTCAGTTGCACCCCTCAGTTGCACCCCCCAGTTGCACCCCTCAGTTGCACCCCTCACTTGCAGCCCCCAGTTGCACCCCTCAGTTGCACCCCTCAGTTGCACCCCGCAGTTGCACCCCTCAGTTGCACCCCTCAGTTGCCACGCCCAGTTGCAGCCCTCAGTTGCACCCCTCAGTTGCACCCCAAAGTTGCACCCCTCAGTTGCACCCCCCAGTTGCACCCCTGGGTTGCACCCCTCAGTTGCACCCCTCAGTTGCACCCCCCAGTTCCAAACCCCAATTGCAGCCCTCAGTTGCACCCCTCAGTTGCACCCCCCAGTTGCACCCCTCAGTTGCACCCCCCAGTTCCACCCCCCAGTTGCAGCCCTCAGTTGCACCCCTCAGTTGCACCTCCAGTTGCACCCCTCAGTTGCACCCCTCAGTTGCACCCCCCAGTTGCACCCCCCAGTTGCACCCCTCAGTTGCACCCCTCAGTTGCACCCCCCAGTTGCACCCTCATTTGCACCCCTCAGTTGCACCCCCCAGTTGCACCCCTCAGTTGCACCCCTCAGTTGCACCCCTGAGTTGCACCCCTCAGTTGCACCCCCCAGTTGCACCCCCCAGTTGCACCCCTCAGTTGCACCCCTCAGTTGCACCCCCCAGTTGCACCCCTCAGATGCACCCCTCAGTTGCACCCCCCAGTTGCACCCCTCAGTTGCACCCCCCAGTTGCACCCCTCAGTTGCACCCCTCAGTTGCACCCCTCAGTTGCACCCCTCAGTTGCACCCCTCAGTTGCATCCCTCAGTTGCACCCCTCAGTTGTACCCCTCAGTTGCACCCCCCTGTGGCACCCCTCAGTTGCACCCCCCAATTGCACCCCTCAGTTGCACCACTCAGTTGCACCCCTCAGTTGCACCCCTCAGTTGCACCCCTCAGTTGCACCCCTCAGTTGAACCCCTCAGTTGCACCCCTCAGTTGCACCCCTCACTGGCACCCCCCAGTTGCACCCCTCAGTTGCACCCCTCAGTTGCACCCCCCAGTTGCACCCCCCAGTTGCAGCCCTCAGTTGCACCCCTCAGTTGCACCCCCCAGTTGCAGCCCTCAGTTGCACCCCTCAGTTGCACCCCCAAGTTGCACCCCTCAGCTGCACCCCTCAGTTGCACCCCCCAGTTGCACCCCTCAGTTGCACCCCTCAGTTGCACCCCCCAGTTGCACCCCTCAGTTGCACCCCTCAGTTGCACCCCTCAGTTACACCCCTCAGTTGCACCCCTCATTTGCACCCCTCAGTTGCACCCCTCAGTTGCACCCCCCAGTTGCACACCTCAGTTGCAACCCTCAGTTGCACCCCTCAGTTGCACGCCTCAGTTGCACCCCTCAGTTGCACCCCTCAGTTGCACCCCTCAGTAGCACCCCTCAGTTGCACCCCTCAGTTGAACCCCCCAGTTGCACCCCTCAGTTGCACCCCTCAGTTGCACCCCTCAGTTGCACCCCTCAGTTGCACCCCTCAGTTGCACCCCTCAGTTGCACCCCCCAGTTGCACCCCTCAGTTGCACCCCTCAGTTGCACCCCTCAGTTGCAGCCCTCAGTTACACCCCTCAGTTGCACCCCTCAGTTGCAACCCTCAGTTGCACCCCCCAGTTGCACCCCTCAGTTGCACCCCTCACTTGCACCCCCCAGTTGCACCCCTCAGTTGCACCCCTCAGTTGCACCCCCCAGTTGCACCCCTCAGTTGCACCCCTCAGTTGCCACGCCCAGTTGCAGCCCTCAGTTGCACCCCTCAGTTGCACCCCAAAGTTGCACCCCTCAGTTGCACCCCCCAGTTGCACCCCTGGGTCGCACCCCTCAGTTGCACCCCTCAGTTGCACCCCCCAGTTCCACCCCCCAGTTGCAGCCCTCAGTTGCACCCCTCAGTTGCACCTCCAGTTGCACCCCTCAGTTGCACCCCTCAGTTGCACCCCCCAGTTGCACCCCCCAGTTGCACCCCTCAGTTGCACCCCTCAGTTGCACCCCCCAGTTGCACCCCTCATTTGCACCCCTCAGTTGCACCCCCCAGTTGCACCCCTCAGTTGCACCCCTCAGTTGCACCCCTCAGTTGCACCCCTCAGTTGCACCCCCCAGTTGCACCCCCCAGTTACACCCCTCAGTTGCACCCCTCAGTTGCACCCCCCAGTTGCACCCCTCAAATGCACCCCTCAGTTGCACCCCCCAGTTGCACCCCTCAGTTGCACCCCCCAGTTGCACCCCTCAGTTGCACCCCTCAGTTGCACCCCTCAGTTGCACCCCTCAGTTGCACCCCTCAGTTGCATCCCTCAGTTGCACCCCTCAGTTGTACCCCTCAGTTGCACCCCCCTGTGGCACCCCTCAGTTGCACCCCCCAATTGCACCCCTCAGTTGCACCCCTCAGTTGCACCCCTCAGTTGCACCCCTCAGTTGCACCCCTCAGTTGCACCCCTCAGTTGCACCACCCAGTTGCACCCCTCAGTTGAACCCCTCAGTTGCACCCCTCAGTTGCACCCCTCACTGGCACCCCCAGTTGCACCCCTCAGTTGCACCCCCCAGTTGCACCCCTCAGTTGCACCCCCCAGTTGCACCCCTCAGTTGCACCCCTCATTTGCACCCCCCAGTTGCACCCCTCAGTTGCACCCCTCAGTTGCACCCCTCAGTTGCACCCCTCAGTTGCACCCCTCAGTTGCACCCCCCAGTTGCACCCCTCAGTTGCACCCCTCAGTTGCAGCCCCCAGTTGCACCCCTCAGTTGCACCCCTCAGTTGCACCCCCCAGTTGCACCCGTCAGTTGCACCCCTCAGTTGCACCCCTCAGTTGCACCCCCCAATTGCACCCCTCAGTTGCACCCCTCAGTTGCACCCCTCAGTTGCACCCCTCAGTTGCACCCCTCAGTTGCACCCCTCAGTTGCACCACCCAGTTGCACCCCTCAGTTGAACCCCTCAGTTGCACCCCTCAGTTGCACCCCTCACTGGCACCCCCCAGTTGCACCCCTCAGTTGCACCCCCCAGTTGCACCCCTCAGTTGCACCCCCCAGTTGCACCCCTCAGTTGCACCCCTCATTTGCACCCCCCAGTTGCACCCCTCAGTTGCACCCCTCAGTTGCACCCCTCAGTTGCACCCCTCAGTTGCACCCCTCAGTTGCACCCCCCAGTTGCACCCCTCAGTTGCACCCCTCAGTTGCACCCCCCAGTTGCACCCCCCAGTTGCAGCCCTCAGTTGCACCCCTCAGTTGCACCCCCCAGTTGCAGCCCTCAGTTGCACCCATCAGTTGCACCCATCAGTTGCACCCCTCAGTTGCACCCCTCAGTTGCACCCCTCAGTTGCACCCCTCAGTGGCACCCCTCAGTTGCACCCCCCAGTTGCACCCCTCAGTTGCACCCCTCAGTTGCACCCCTCAGTTTCACCCCTCAGTTGCACCCCTCATTTGCACCCCTCAGTTGCACCCCTCAGTTGCACCCCTCAGTTGCACCCCCCAGTTGCACCCCTCAGTTGCACCCCTCAGTTGCACCCTTCAGTTGCACCCCCCAGTTGCACCCCTCAGTTGCACCCCTCAGTTGCACCCCTCAGTTGCACCCCCCAGTTGCACCCCTCAGTTGCACCCCTCAGTTGCACCCCTCAGTTGCACACCTCAGTTGCACCCCTCAGTTGCACCCCTCAGTTGCACCCCCCAGTTGCACCCCTCAGCTGCACCCCTCAGTTGCACCCCCCAGTTGCACCCCTCAGTTGCACCCCCCAGTTGCACCCCCCAGTTGCACCCCTCAGTTGCACCCCTCAGTTGCACGCCCCAGTTGCACCCCTCAGTTGCACCCCTCAGTTGCAGCCCTCAGTTGCACCCCTCAGATGCACCCCTCAGTTGTACCCCTCAGTTGCACCCCTCAGTTGCACCCCTCAGTTGCACCCTCCAGTTGCACCCCTCAGTTGCACCCCTCAGTTGCACGCCTCAGTTGCAGCCCTCAGTTGCACCCCTCAGTTGCACCCCCCAGTTGCACCCCTCAGTTGAACCCCTCCGTTGCACCCCTCAGTTGCACCCCTCAGTTGCACACCTCAGTTGCACCCCCCAGTTGCACCCCCCAGTTGCACCCCTCAGTTGCACCCCCCAGTTGCACACCTCAGTTGCACCCCTCAGTTGCACCCCTCAGTTGCGACCCCCAGTTGCACCCCTCAGTTGCACCCCTCAGTTGCACCCCTCAGTTGCACCCCTCAGTTGCACCCCTCAGTTGCACCCCCCGGTTGCACCCCTCAGCTGCACCCCTCAGTTGCACCCCCCAGTTGCACCCCTCAGTTGCACCCCCCAGTTGCACCCCCCAGTTGCACCCCTCAGTTGCACCCCTCAGTTGCACGCCCCAGTTGCACCCCTCAGTTGCACCCCTCAGTTGCAGCCCCCAGTTGCACCCCCCAGTTGCACCCCTCAGTTGCACCCCTCAGTTGCACCCCTCAGTTGCACCCCTCAGTAGCACCCTCCAGTTGCACCCCTCAGTTGCACCCCTCAGTTGCACCCCACAGTAGCACCCTCCAGTTGCACCCCTCAGTTGCACCCCCCAGTTGCACGCCTCAGTTGCAGCCCTCAGTTGTACCCCTCAGTTGCACCCCCCAGTTGCACCCCTCAGTTGAACCCCTCCGTTGCACCCCTCAGTTGCACCCCCCAGTTGCACACCTCAGTTGCACCCCTCAGTTGCACCCCCCAGTTGCACCCCCCAGTTGCACCCCTCAGTTGCACCCCCCAGATGCACCCCTCAGTTGCACCCCTCAGTTGCACCCCTCAGTTGCACCCTTCAGTTGCACTCCTCAGTTGCACCCCCCAGTTGCACCCCTCAGTTGCATCCCTCAGTTGCACCCCCCAGTTGCACCCCTCAGATGCACCCCTCAGTTGCACCCCTCAGTTGCAGCCCCCAGTTGCACCCCCCAGCTGCACCCCTCAGTTGCACCCCTCAGTTGCACCCCTCAGTTGCACCCCTCAGTTGCACCCTCCAGTTGCACCCCTCAGTTGCACCCCTCAGTTGCACGCCTCAGTTGCAGCCCTCAGTTGCACCCCTCAGTTGCACCCCCCAGTTGCACCCCTCAGTTGAACCCCTCCGTTGCACCCCTCAGTTGCACCCCCCAGTTGCAAACCTCAGTTGCACCCCCCAGTTGCACCCCCCAGTTGCACCCCCCAGTTGCACCCCTCAGTTGCACCCCTCAGTTGCACCCCCCAATTGCACCCCTCAGTTGCACCCCTCAGTTGCACCCCTCAGTTGCACCCCTCAGTTGCACCCCTCAGTTGCACCCCTCAGTTGCACCACCCAGTTGCACCCCTCAGTTGAACCCCTCAGTTGCACCCCTCAGTTGCACCCCTCACTGGCACCCCCCAGTTGCACCCCTCAGTTGCACCCCCCAGTTGCACCCCTCAGTTGCACCCCCCAGTTGCACCCCTCAGTTGCACCCCTCATTTGCACCCCCCAGTTGCACCCCTCAGTTGCACCCCTCAGTTGCACCCCTCAGTTGCACCCCTCAGTTGCACCCCTCAGTTGCACCCCTCAGTTGCACCCCCCAGTTGCACCCCTCAGTTGCACCCCTCAGTTGCACCCCCCAGTTGCACCCCCCAGTTGCAGCCCTCAGTTGCACCCCTCAGTTGCACCCCCCAGTTGCAGCCCTCAGTTGCACCCATCAGTTGCACCCATCAGTTGCACCCTTCAGTTGCACCCCTCAGTTGCACCCCTCAGTTGCACCCCTCAGTTGCACCCCTCAGTGGCACCCCTCAGTTGCACCCCCCAGTTGCACCCCTCAGTTGCACCCCTCAGTTGCACCCCTCAGTTACACCCCTCAGTTGCACCCCTCATTTGCACCCCTCAGTTGCACCCCTCAGTTGCACCCCCCAGTTGCACCCCTCAGATGCACCCCTCAGTTGCACCCCTCAGTTGCACCCCCCAGTTCCACCCCTCAGTTGCACCCCTCACTTGCACCCCTCAGTTGCACCCCCCAGTTGCACCCCTCAGTTGCACCCCCCAGTTGCACCCCTCAGTTGCACCCCTCAGTTGCACCCCTCAGTTACACCCCTCAGTTGCACCCCTCATTTGCACCCCTCAGTTGCACCCCTCAGTTGCACCCCCCAGTTGCACCCCTCAGATGCACCCCTCAGTTGCACCCCTCAGTTGCACCCCCCAGTTCCACCCCTCAGTTGCACCCCTCACTTGCACCCCTTAGTTGCACCCCCCAGTTGCACACCTCAGTTGCACCCCTCAGTTGCACCCCTCAGTTGCACCCCCCAGTTGCACCCCTCAGTTGCACCCCTCAGTTGCACCCCTCAGTTGCACCCCTCAGTTGCACCCCTCAGTTGCACCCCCCAGTTGCACCCCTCAGTTGCACCCCTCAGTTGCACCCCTCAGTTGCACCCCCCAGTTCCACCCCCCAGTTGCAGCCCTCAGTTGCACCCCTCAGTTGCACCCCCCAGTTGCACCCCTCAGTTGCACCCCCCAGTTCCACCCCCCAGTTGCAGCCCTCAGTTGCACCCCTCAGTTGCACCTCCAGTTGCACCCCTCAGTTGCACCCTCAGTTGCACCCCCCAGTTGCACCCCCCAGTTGCACCCCTCAGTTGCACCCCTCAGTTGCACCCCCCAGTTGCACCCCTCAGTTGCACCCCTCAGTTGCACCCCTCAGTTGCACCCCTCAGGTGCACCCCCCAGTTGCACCCCCCAGTTGCACCCCTCAGTTGCACCCCTCAGTTGCACCCCCCAGTTGCACCCCTCAGATGCACCCCTCAGTTGCACTCCCCAGTTGCACCCCTCAGTTGCACCCCCCAGTTGCACCCCTCAGTTGCACCCCTCAGTTGCACCCCTCAGTTGCACCCTTCAGTTGCACCCCTCAGTTGCATCCCTCAGTTGCACCCCTCAGTTGCACCCTCAGTTGCACCCCCCAGTTGCACCCCCCAGTTGCACCCCTCAGTTGCACCCCTCAGTTGCACCCCCCAGTTGCACCCCTCAGTTGCACCCCTCAGTTGCACCCCTCAGTTGCACCCCTCAGGTGCACCCCCCAGTTGCACCCCCCAGTTGCACCCCTCAGTTGCACCCCTCAGTTGCACCCCCCAGTTGCACCCCTCAGATGCACCCCTCAGTTGCACTCCCCAGTTGCACCCCTCAGTTGCACCCCCCAGTTGCACCCCTCAGTTGCACCCCTCAGTTGCACCCCTCAGTTGCACCCTTCAGTTGCACCCCTCAGTTGCATCCCTCAGTTGCACCCCTCAGTTGCACCCCCCTGTGGCACCCCCCAGTTGCACCCCTCAGTTGCACCCCTCAGTTGCACCCCCCAGTTGCACCCCCCAGTTGCAGCCCTCAGTTGCACCCCTCAGTTGCACCCCCCAGTTGCAGCCCTCAGTTGCACCCATCAGTTGCACCCATCAGTTGCACCCTTCAGTTGCACCCCTCAGTTGCACCCCTCAGTTGCACCCCTCAGTTGCACCCCTCAGTGGCACCCCTCAGTTGCACCCCCCAGTTGCACCCCTCAGTTGCACCCCTCAGTTGCACCCCTCAGTTACACCCCTCAGTTGCACCCCTCATTTGCACCCCTCAGTTGCACCCCTCAGTTGCACCCCCCAGTTGCACCCCTCAGATGCACCCCTCAGTTGCACCCCTCAGTTGCACCCCCCAGTTCCACCCCTCAGTTGCACCCCTCACTTGCACCCCTCAGTTGCACCCCCCAGTTGCACCCCTCAGTTGCACCCCCCAGTTGCACCCC
Organism: Eutreptiella sp. 'Long Island Sound 2002'; assembly: GCA_964036045.1. Lineage (NCBI taxonomy): Eukaryota > Euglenozoa > Euglenophyceae > Eutreptiales > Eutreptiaceae > Eutreptiella > Eutreptiella sp. 'Long Island Sound 2002'. The sequence continues at coordinate 125,107,642 of OZ038383.1, read as the reverse complement.
TCAGTTGCACCCCTCAGTTGCACCCCTCAGTTACACCCCTCAGTTGCACCCCTCATTTGCACCCCTCGGTTGCACCCCTCAGTTGCACCCCCCAGTTGCACCCCTCAGATGCACCCCTCAGTTGCACCCCTCAGTTGCACCCCCCAGTTCCACCCCTCAGTTGCACCCCTCACTTGCACCCCTTAGTTGCACCCCCCAGTTGCACACCTCAGTTGCACCCCTCAGTTGCACCCCTCAGTTGCACCCCCCAGTTGCACCCCTCAGTTGCACCCCTCAGTTGCACCCCTCAGTTGCACCCCTCAGTTGCACCCCTCAGTTGCACCCCCCAGTTGCACCCCTCAGTTGCACCCCTCAGTTGCACCCCTCAGTTGCACCCCCCAGTTCCACCCCCCAGTTGCAGCCCTCAGTTGCACCCCTCAGTTGCACCCCCCAGTTGCACCCCTCAGTTGCACCCCCCAGTTCCACCCCCCAGTTGCAGCCCTCAGTTGCACCCCTCAGTTGCACCTCCAGTTGCACCCCTCAGTTGCACCCTCAGTTGCACCCCCCAGTTGCACCCCCCAGTTGCACCCCTCAGTTGCACCCCTCAGTTGCACCCCCCAGTTGCACCCCTCAGTTGCACCCCTCAGTTGCACCCCTCAGTTGCACCCCTCAGGTGCACCCCCCAGTTGCACCCCCCAGTTGCACCCCTCAGTTGCACCCCTCAGTTGCACCCCCCAGTTGCACCCCTCAGATGCACCCCTCAGTTGCACTCCCCAGTTGCACCCCTCAGTTGCACCCCCCAGTTGCACCCCTCAGTTGCACCCCTCAGTTGCACCCCTCAGTTGCACCCTTCAGTTGCACCCCTCAGTTGCATCCCTCAGTTGCACCCCTCAGTTGTACCCCTCAGTTGCACCCCCCTGTGGCACCCCTCAGTTGCACCCCCCAATTGCACCCCTCAGTTGCACCCCTCAGTTGCACCCCTCAGTTGCACCCCTCAGTTGCACCCCTCAGTTGCACCCCTCAGTTGCACCACCCAGTTGCACCCCTCAGTTGAACCCCTCAGTTGCACCCCTCAGTTGCACCCCTCACTGGCACCCCCCAGTTGCACCCCTCAGTTGCACCCCCCAGTTGCACCCCTCAGTTGCACCCCCCAGTTGCACCCCTCAGTTGCACCCCTCATTTGCACCCCCCAGTTGCACCCCTCAGTTGCACCCCTCAGTTGCACCCCTCAGTTGCACCCCTCAGTTGCACCCCTCAGTTGCACCCCTCAGTTGCACCCCCCAGTTGCACCCCTCAGTTGCACCCCTCAGTTGCACCCCCCAGTTGCACCCCCCAGTTGCAGCCCTCAGTTGCACCCCTCAGTTGCACCCCCCAGTTGCAGCCCTCAGTTGCACCCATCAGTTGCACCCATCAGTTGCACCCTTCAGTTGCACCCCTCAGTTGCACCCCTCAGTTGCCACCCCTCAGTTGCACCCCTCAGTGGCACCCCTCAGTTGCACCCCCCAGTTGCACCCCTCAGTTGCACCCCTCAGTTGCACCCCTCAGTTACACCCCTCAGTTGCACCCCTCATTTGCACCCCTCAGTTGCACCCCTCAGTTGCACCCCCCAGTTGCACCCCTCAGATGCACCCCTCAGTTGCACCCCTCAGTTGCACCCCCCAGTTCCACCCCTCAGTTGCACCCCTCACTTGCACCCCTCAGTTGCACCCCCCAGTTGCACACCTCAGTTGCACCCCTCAGTTGCACCCCTCAGTTGCACCCCCCAGTTGCACCCCTCAGTTGCACCCCTCAGTTGCACCCCTCAGTTGCACCCCTCAGTTGCACCCCTCAGTTGCACCCCCCAGTTCCACCCCCCAGTTGCAGCCCTCAGTTGCACCCCTCAGTTGCACCCCCCAGTTGCACCCCTCAGTTGCACCCCCCAGTTCCACCCCCCAGTTGCAGCCCTCAGTTGCACCCCTCAGTTGCACCTCCAGTTGCACCCCTCAGTTGCACCCTCAGTTGCACCCCCCAGTTGCACCCCCCAGTTGCACCCCTCAGTTGCACCCCTCAGTTGCACCCCTCAGTTGCACCCCTCATTTGCACCCCTCAGTTGCACCCCCCAGTTGCACCCCTCAGTTGCACCCCTCAGTTGCACCCCTCAGTTGCACTCCTCAGTTGCACCCCCCAGTTGCACCCCCCAGTTGCACCCCTCAGTTGCACCCCTCAGTTGCACCCCCCAGTTGCACCCCTCAGATGCACCCCTCAGTTGCACTCCCCAGTTGCACCCCTCAGTTGCACCCCCCAGTTGCACCCCTCAGTTGCACCCCTCAGTTGCACCCCTCAGTTGCACCCTTCAGTTGCACCCCTCAGTTGCATCCCTCAGTTGCACCCCTCAGTTGTACCCCTCAGTTGCACCCCCCTGTGGCACCCCTCAGTTGCACCCCTCAGTTGCACCCCTCAGTTGCACCCCTCAGTTGCACCCCTCAGTTGCACCCCTCAGTTGCACCCCTCAGTTGCACCACCCAGTTGCACCCCTCAGTTGAACCCCTCAGTTGCACCCCTCAGTTGCACCCCTCACTGGCACCCCCCAGTTGCACCCCTCAGTTGCACCCCCCAGTTGCACCCCTCAGTTGCACCCCCCAGTTGCACCCCTCAGTTGCACCCCTCATTTGCACCCCCCAGTTGCACCCCTCAGTTGCACCCCTCAGTTGCACCCCTCAGTTGCACCCCTCAGTTGCACCCCTCAGTTGCACCCCTCAGTTGCACCCCCCAGTTGCACCCCTCAGTTGCACCCCTCAGTTGCACCCCCCAGTTGCACCCCCCAGTTGCAGCCCTCAGTTGCACCCCTCAGTTGCACCCCCCAGTTGCAGCCCTCAGTTGCACCCCTCAGTTGCACCCATCAGTTGCACCCTTCAGTTGCACCCCTCAGTTGCACCCCTCAGTTGCACCCCTCAGTTGCACCCCTCAGTGGCACCCCTCAGTTGCACCCCCCAGTTGCACCCCTCAGTTGCACCCCTCAGTTGCACCCCTCAGTTACACCCCTCAGTTGCACCCCTCATTTGCACCCCTCACTTGCACCCCTCAGTTGCACCCCTCAGTTGCACCCCTCAGTTGCACCCCCCAGTTGCACCCCTCAGATGCACCCCTCAGTTGCACCCCTCAGTTGCACCCCCCAGTTCCACCCCTCAGTTGCACCCCTCAGTTGCACCCCTCAGTTGCACCCCCCAGTTGCACACCTCAGTTGCACCCCTCAGTTGCACCCCTCAGTTGCACCCCCCAGTTGCACCCCTCAGTTGCACCCCTCAGTTGCACCCCTCAGTTGCACCCCTCAGTTGCACCCCTCAGTTGCACCCCCCAGTTGCACCCCTCAGTTGCACCCCTCAGTTGCACCCCTCAGTTGCACCCCCCAGTTCCACCCCCCAGTTGCAGCCCTCAGTTGCACCCCTCAGTTGCACCCCCCAGTTGCACCCCTCAGTTGCACCCCCCAGTTCCACCCCCCAGTTGCAGCCCTCAGTTGCACCCCTCGGTTGCACCTCCAGTTGCACCCCTCAGTTGCACCCCTCAGTTGCACCCCCCAGTTGCACCCCCCAGTTGCACCCCTCAGTTGCACCCCTCAGTTGCACCCCCCAGTTGCACCCCTCATTTGCACCCCTCAGTTGCACCCCCCAGTTGCACCCCTCAGTTGCACCCCTCAGTTGCACCCCTCAGTTGCACCCCTCAGTTGCACCCCCCAGTTGCACCCCCCAGTTGCACCCCTCAGTTGCACCCCTCAGTTGCACCCCCCAGTTGCACCCCTCAGATGCACCCCTCAGTTGCACTCCCCAGTTGCACCCCTCAGTTGCACCCCCCAGTTGCACCCCTCAGTTGCACCCCTCAGTTGCACCCCTCAGTTGCACCCCTCAGTTGCACCCCTCAGTTGCATCCCTCAGTTGCACCCCTCAGTTGTACCCCTCAGTTGCACCCCCCTGTGGCACCCCTCAGTTGCACCCCCCAATTGCACCCCTCAGTTGCACCCCTCAGTTGCACCCCTCAGTTGCACCCCTCAGTTGCACCCCTCAGTTGCACCCCTCAGTTGCACCACCCAGTTGCACCCCTCAGTTGAACCCCTCAGTTGCACCCCTCAGTTGCACCCCTCACTGGCACCCCCCAGTTGCACCCCTCAGTTGCACCCCCCAGTTGCACCCCTCAGTTGCACCCCCCAGTTGCACCCCTCAGTTGCACCCCTCATTTGCACCCCCCAGTTGCACCCCTCAGTTGCACCCCTCAGTTGCACCCCTCAGTTGCACCCCTCAGTTGCACCCCTCAGTTGCACCCCTCAGTTGCACCCGTCAGTTGCACCCCTCAGTTGCACCCCTCAGTTGCACCCCCCAGTTGCACCCCCCAGTTGCAGCCCTCAGTTGCACCCCTCAGTTGCACCCCCCAGTTGCAGCCCTCAGTTGCACCCATCAGTTGCACCCATCAGTTGCACCCTTCAGTTGCACCCCTCAGTTGCACCCCTCAGTTGCACCCCTCAGTTGCACCCCTCAGTGGCACCCCTCAGTTGCACCCCCCAGTTGCACCCCTCAGTTGCACCCCTCAGTTGCACCCCTCAGTTACACCCCTCAGTTGCACCCCTCATTTGCACCCCCCAGTTGCACCCCTCAGTTGCACCCCCCAGTTGCACCCCTCAGATGCACCCCTCAGTTGCACCCCTCAGTTGCACCCCCCAGTTGCACCCCTCAGTTGCACCCCTCAGTTGCACCCCTCAGTTGCACCCCCCAGTTGCACACCTCAGTTGCACCCCTCAGTTGCACCCCTCAGTTGCACCCCCCAGTTGCACCCCTCAGTTGCACCCCTCAGTTGCACCCCTCAGTTGCACCCCTCAGTTGCACCCCTCAGTTGCACCCCCCAGTTGCACCCCTCAGCTGCACCCCTCAGTTGCACCCCCCAGTTGCACCCCTCAGTTGCACCCCCCAGTTGCACCCCCCAGTTGCACCCCCTCAGTTGCACCCCTCAGTTGCACGCCCCAGTTGCACCCCTCAGTTGCACCCCTCAGTTGCAGCCCCCAGTTGCACCCCCCAGTTGCACCCCTCAGTTGCACCCCTCAGTTGCACCCCTCAGTTGCACCCCTCAGTTGCACCCTCCAGTTGCACCCTCAGTTGCACCCCTCAGTTGCACGCCTCAGTTGCAGCCCTCAGTTGCACCCCTCAGTTGCACCCCCCAGTTGCACCCCTCAGTTGAACCCCTCCGTTGCACCCCTCAGTTGCACCCCCCAGTTGCACACCTCAGTTGCACCCCCCAGTTGCACCCCCCAGTTGCACCCCCCAGTTGCACCCCTCAGTTGCACCCCTCAGTTGCACCCCCCAGTTGCACCCCTCAGTTGCACCCCTCAGTTGCACCCCTCAGTTGCACCCTTCAGTTGCACTCCTCAGTTGCACCCCCCAGTTGCACCCCTCAGTTGCATCCCTCAGTTGCACCCCCCAGTTGCACCCCTCAGTTGCACCCCCCAGTTGCACCCCCCAGTTGCACCCCTCAGTTGCACCCCTCAGTTGCACCCCTCAGTTGCACCCCTCAGTTGCACCCCTCAGTTGCACCCCCCAGTTGCACCCCCCAGTTGCACGCCTCAGTTGCACCCCCCAGTTGCACCCCTCAGTTGCACCCCCCAGTTGCACCCCTCAGTTGCACCCCTCAGTTGCACCCCTCAGTTGCACCCCTCAGTTGCACCCCCCAGTTGCACCCCCCCAGTTGCACCCCTCAGTTGCACCCCTCAGTTGCACCCCTCAGTTGCACCCCTCAGTTGCACCCCTCAGTTGCACCCCCCAGTTGCACCCCCCAGTTGCACCCCTCAGTTGCAGCCCTCAGTTGCACCCCTCAGTTGCACCCCTCAGTTGCACCCCTCAGTTGCACCCCTCAGTTGCACCCCCAGTTGCACCCCCCAGTTGCACCCCCAGTTGCACCCCTCAGTTGCACCCCTCAGTTGCACCCCTCAGTTGCACCCCTCAGTTGCAGCCCTCAGTCGCGCTTACCCCTCAGTTGCACCCCTCAGTTGCACCCCTCAGTTGCACCCCTCAGTTGCACCCCTCAGTTGCACCCCTCAGTTGCACCCCCAGTTGCACCCCTCAGTTGCACCCCTCAGTTGCACCCCCTCTGTTGACCCAAGTTGCACCCCTCAGTTGCACCCCCCAGTTGCACCCCTCAGTTGCAACCCTCAGTTGCACCCCTCAGTTGCACCCCTCAGTTGCAACCCCTCAGTTGCACCCCTCAGTTGCACCCCCTCAGTTGCACCCCTCAGTTGCACCCCTCAGTTGCACCCCTCAGTTGCACCCCTCAGTTGCACCCCCAGTTGCACCCCTCAGTTGCACCCCTCAGTTGCACCCCCAGTTGCACCCCCCAGTTGCACACCTCAGTTGCACCCCTCAGTTGCACCCCTCAGTTGTACCCCTCAGTTGCACCCCTCAGTTGCACCCCTCAGTTGCACCCCTCAGTTGCACCCCTCAGTTGCACCCCTCAGTTGCACCCCTCAGTTGCACGCCTCAGTTGCACCCCTCAGTTGCACCCCTCAGTTGCACCCCTCAGTTGCACCCCTCAGTTGCACCCCCCAGTTGCACCCCTCAGTTGCACCCCTCAGTTGCACCCCTCAGTTGCACCCCTCAGTTGCACCCCTCAGTTGCACCCCTCAGTTGCACGCCTCAGTTGCACGCCTCAGTTGCACCCCCCAGTTGCACCCCTCAGTTGCACCCCTCAGTTGCACCCCTCAGTTGCACCCCTCAGTTGCACCCCCCAGTTGCACTCCTCAGTTGCACCCCCCAGTTGCACCCCTCAGTTGCACCCCTCAGTTGCACCCCTCAGTTGCACCCCTCAGTTGCACCCCTCAGTTGCACCCCTCAGTTGCACCCCCCAGTTGCACCCCTCAGTTGCACCCCTCACTGGCACCCCCCAGTTGCACCCCTCAGTTGCACTCCTCAGTTGCACCCCCCAGTTGCACCCCTCAGTTGCACCCCCCAGTTGCACCCCTCAGTTGCACCCCTCATTTGCACCCCCCCGTTGCACCCCTCAGTTGCACCCCTCAGTTGCACCCCCCAGTTGCACCAGTTGCACCCCTCAGTTGCACCCCTCAGTTGCACCCCTCAGTTGCACCCCTCAGTTGCACCCCCCAGTTGCACCCCTCAGTTGCACCCCCCAGTTGCACCCCTCAGTTGCACCCCTCAGTTGCACCCCCCAGTTGCACCCCTCAGTTGCAACCCTCAGTTGCACCCCTCAGTTGCACCCCTGGGTTGCACCCGTCAGTTGCACCCCCCAGTTGCACCCCTCAGTTGCACCCCTCAGTTGCACCCCCTAGTTGCACCCCTCAGTTGCACCCCTCAGTTGCACCCCTCAGTTGCACCCCTCAGTTGCACCCCCCAGTTGCACCCCTCAGTTGCAACCCTCAGTTGCACCCCTCAGTTGCACCCCTCAGTTGCACCCCCTAGCTGCACCCCCCAGTTGCACCCCTCAGTTGCACCCCTCAGTTGCACCCCTCAGTTGCACCCCTAAGTTGCACCCCCCAGTTGCACCCCCCAGTTGCACCCCTCAGTTGCACCCCTCAGTTGCACCCCCCAGTTGCACCCCCCAGTTGCACACCTCAGTTGCACCCCTCAGTTGCACCCCTCAGTTGTACCGCTCAGTTGCACCCCTCAGTTGCACCCCTCAGTTGCACCCCTCAGTTGCACCCCTCAGTTGCACCCCTCAGTTGCACGCCTCAGTTGCACGCCTCAGTTGCACCCCCCAGTTGCACCCCTCAGTTGCACCCCTCAGTTGCACCCCCCAGTTGCACCCCCCAGTTGCACCCCTCAGTTGCACCCCTCAGTTGCACCCCTCAGTTGCACCCCTCAGTTGCACCCCTCAGTTGCACCCCTCAGTTGCACGCCTCAGTTGCACGCCTCAGTTGCACCCCCCAGTTGCACCCCTCAGTTGCACCCCTCAGTTGCACCCCTCAGTTGCACCCCTCAGTTGCACCCCCCAGTTGCACTCCTCAGTTGCACCCCCCAGTTGCACCCCTCAGTTGCACCCCTCAGTTGCACCCCTCAGTTGCACCCCTCACTTGCACCCCTCAGTTGCACCCCTCACTTGCACCCCCCAGTTGCACCCCTCAGTTGCACCCCTCACTGGCACCCCCCAGTTGCACCCCTCAGTTGCACTCCTCAGTTGCACCCCCCAGTTGCACCCCTCAGTTGCACCCCCCAGTTGCACCCCTCAGTTGCACCCCTCATTTGCACCCCCCCGTTGCACCCCTCAGTTGCACCCCTCAGTTGCACCCCCCAGTTGCACCCCTCAGTTGCACCCCTCAGTTGCACCCCTCAGTTGCACCCCTCAGTTGCACCCCTCAGTTGCACCCCCCAGTTGCACCCCTCAGTTGCACCCCCCAGTTGCACCCCTCAGTTGCACCCCTCAGTTGCACCCCCCAGTTGCACCCCTCAGTTGCAACCCTCAGTTGCACCCCTCAGTTGCACCCCTGGGTTGCACCCGTCAGTTGCACCCCCCAGTTGCACCCCTCAGTTGCACCCCTCAGTTGCACCCCCTAGTTGCACCCCTCAGTTGCACCCCTCAGTTGCACCCCTCGGTTGCACCCCTCAGTTGCAGCCCCCAGTTGCACCCCTCAGTTGCACCCCTCAGTTGCACCCCTCAGTTGCACCCCTCAGTTGCACCCCCCAGTTGCACCCCTCAGTTGCACCCCTCAGTTGCACCCCTCAGTTGCACCCCTCAGTTGCACCCCCCAGTTGCACCCCTCAGTTGCAACCCTCAGTTGCACCCCTCAGTTGCACCCCTCAGTTGCACCCCCCAGTTGCACCCCCCAGTTGCAACCCTCAGTTGCACCCCCCAGTTGCACCCCTCAGTTACACCCCTCAGTTGCACCCCTCATTTGCACCCCTCAGTTGCACCCCTCAGTTGCACCCCCCAGTTGCACCCCTCAGATGCACCCCTCAGTTGCACCCCTCAGTTGCACCCCTCAGTTGCACCCCTCAGTTGCACCCCCCAGTTGCACCCCCCAGTTGCACCCCTCAGTTGCAACCCTCAGTTGCACCCCTCAGTTGCACCCCCCAGTTGCACCCCCTAGTTGCACCCCTCAGTTGCACCCCCCAGTTGCACCCCTCAGTTGCACCCCTCAGTTGCACCCCTCAGTTGCACCTGTCAGTTGCACCCCTCAGTTGCACCCCTCAGCTGCACCCCTCAGTTGCAGCCCTCAGTTCCACCCCCCAGTTGCAGCCCTCAGTTGCACCCCTCAGTTGCACCCCCCAGTTGCACCCCTCAGTTGCACCCCCCAGTTCCACCCCCCAGTTGCAGCCCTCAGTTGCACCCCTCAGTTGCACCTCCAGTTGCACCCCTCAGTTGCACCCTCAGTTGCACCCCCCAGTTGCACCCCCCAGTTGCACCCCTCAGTTGCACCCCTCAGTTGCACCCCCCAGTTGCACCCCCCAGTTGCAACCCTCAGTTGCACCCCCCAGTTGCACCCCTCAGTTGCACCCCTCAGTTGCACCCCCCAGTTGCACCCCTCAGTTGCAACCCTCAGTTGCACCCCTCAGTTGCACCCCTCAGTTGCACCCCTCAGTTGCACCCCCCAGTTGCACCCCTCAGATGCACCCCTCAGTTGCACTCCCCAGTTGCACCCCTCAGTTGCACCCCCCAGTTGCACCCCTCAGTTGCACCCCTCAGTTGCACCCCTCAGTTGCACCCTTCAGTTGCACCCCTCAGTTGCATCCCTCAGTTGCACCCCTCAGTTGTACCCCTCAGTTGCACCCCCCTGTGGCACCCCTCAGTTGCACCCCCCAATTGCACCCCTCAGTTGCACCCCTCAGTTGCACCCCTCAGTTGCACCCCTCAGTTGCACCCCTCAGTTGCACCCCTCAGTTGCACCACCCAGTTGCACCCCTCAGTTGAACCCCTCAGTTGCACCCCTCAGTTGCACCCCTCACTGGCACCCCCCAGTTGCACCCCTCAGTTGCACCCCCCAGTTGCACCCCTCAGTTGCACCCCCCAGTTGCACCCCTCAGTTGCACCCCTCATTTGCACCCCCCAGTTGCACCCCTCAGTTGCACCCCTCAGTTGCACCCCTCAGTTGCACCCCTCAGTTGCACCCCTCAGTTGCACCCCTCAGTTGCACCCCCCAGTTGCACCCCTCAGTTGCACCCCCCAGTTGCAGCCCTCAGTTGCACCCCTCAGTTGCACCCATCAGTTGCACCCTTCAGTTGCACCCCTCAGTTGCACCCCTCAGTTGCACCCCTCAGTTGCACCCCTCAGTGGCACCCCTCAGTTGCACCCCCCAGTTGCACCCCTCAGTTGCACCCCTCAGTTGCACCCCTCAGTTACACCCCTCAGTTGCACCCCTCATTTGCACCCCTCACTTGCACCCCTCAGTTGCACCCCTCAGTTGCACCCCTCAGTTGCACCCCCCAGTTGCACCCCTCAGATGCACCCCTCAGTTGCACCCCTCAGTTGCACCCCCCAGTTCCACCCCTCAGTTGCACCCCTCAGTTGCACCCCTCAGTTGCACCCCCCAGTTGCACACCTCAGTTGCACCCCTCAGTTGCACCCCTCAGTTGCACCCCCCAGTTGCACCCCTCAGTTGCACCCCTCAGTTGCACCCCTCAGTTGCACCCCTCAGTTGCACCCCTCAGTTGCACCCCCCAGTTGCACCCCTCAGTTGCACCCCTCAGTTGCACCCCTCAGTTGCACCCCCCAGTTCCACCCCCCAGTTGCAGCCCTCAGTTGCACCCCTCAGTTGCACCCCCCAGTTGCACCCCTCAGTTGCACCCCCCAGTTCCACCCCCCAGTTGCAGCCCTCAGTTGCACCCCTCGGTTGCACCTCCAGTTGCACCCCTCAGTTGCACCCCTCAGTTGCACCCCCCAGTTGCACCCCCCAGTTGCACCCCTCAGTTGCACCCCTCAGTTGCACCCCCCAGTTGCACCCCTCATTTGCACCCCTCAGTTGCACCCCCCAGTTGCACCCCTCAGTTGCACCCCTCAGTTGCACCCCTCAGTTGCACCCCTCAGTTGCACCCCCCAGTTGCACCCCCCAGTTGCACCCCTCAGTTGCACCCCTCAGTTGCACCCCCCAGTTGCACCCCTCAGATGCACCCCTCAGTTGCACTCCCCAGTTGCACCCCTCAGTTGCACCCCCCAGTTGCACCCCTCAGTTGCACCCCTCAGTTGCACCCCTCAGTTGCACCCCTCAGTTGCACCCCTCAGTTGCATCCCTCAGTTGCACCCCTCAGTTGTACCCCTCAGTTGCACCCCCCTGTGGCACCCCTCAGTTGCACCCCCCAATTGCACCCCTCAGTTGCACCCCTCAGTTGCACCCCTCAGTTGCACCCCTCAGTTGCACCCCTCAGTTGCACCCCTCAGTTGCACCACCCAGTTGCACCCCTCAGTTGAACCCCTCAGTTGCACCCCTCAGTTGCACCCCTCACTGGCACCCCCCAGTTGCACCCCTCAGTTGCACCCCCCAGTTGCACCCCTCAGTTGCACCCCCCAGTTGCACCCCTCAGTTGCACCCCTCATTTGCACCCCCCAGTTGCACCCCTCAGTTGCACCCCTCAGTTGCACCCCTCAGTTGCACCCCTCAGTTGCACCCCTCAGTTGCACCCCTCAGTTGCACCCGTCAGTTGCACCCCTCAGTTGCACCCCTCAGTTGCACCCCCCAGTTGCACCCCCCAGTTGCAGCCCTCAGTTGCACCCCTCAGTTGCACCCCCCAGTTGCAGCCCTCAGTTGCACCCATCAGTTGCACCCATCAGTTGCACCCTTCAGTTGCACCCCTCAGTTGCACCCCTCAGTTGCACCCCTCAGTTGCACCCCTCAGTGGCACCCCTCAGTTGCACCCCCCAGTTGCACCCCTCAGTTGCACCCCTCAGTTGCACCCCTCAGTTACACCCCTCAGTTGCACCCCTCATTTGCACCCCCCAGTTGCACCCCTCAGTTGCACCCCCCAGTTGCACCCCTCAGATGCACCCCTCAGTTGCACCCCTCAGTTGCACCCCCCAGTTGCACCCCTCAGTTGCACCCCTCAGTTGCACCCCTCAGTTGCACCCCCCAGTTGCACACCTCAGTTGCACCCCTCAGTTGCACCCCTCAGTTGCACCCCCCAGTTGCACCCCTCAGTTGCACCCCTCAGTTGCACCCCTCAGTTGCACCCCTCAGTTGCACCCCTCAGTTGCACCCCCCAGTTGCACCCCTCAGCTGCACCCCTCAGTTGCACCCCCCAGTTGCACCCCTCAGTTGCACCCCCCAGTTGCACCCCCCAGTTGCACCCCTCAGTTGCACCCCTCAGTTGCACGCCCCAGTTGCACCCCTCAGTTGCACCCCTCAGTTGCAGCCCCCAGTTGCACCCCCCAGTTGCACCCCTCAGTTGCACCCCTCAGTTGCACCCCTCAGTTGCACCCCTCAGTTGCACCCTCCAGTTGCACCCCTCAGTTGCACCCCTCAGTTGCACGCCTCAGTTGCAGCCCTCAGTTGCACCCCTCAGTTGCACCCCCCAGTTGCACCCCTCAGTTGAACCCCTCCGTTGCACCCCTCAGTTGCACCCCCCAGTTGCACACCTCAGTTGCACCCCCCAGTTGCACCCCCCAGTTGCACCCCCCAGTTGCACCCCTCAGTTGCACCCCTCAGTTGCACCCCCCAGTTGCACCCCTCAGTTGCACCCCTCAGTTGCACCCCTCAGTTGCACCCTTCAGTTGCACTCCTCAGTTGCACCCCCCAGTTGCACCCCTCAGTTGCATCCCTCAGTTGCACCCCCCAGTTGCACCCCTCAGTTGCACCCCCCAGTTGCACCCCCCAGTTGCACCCCTCAGTTGCACCCCTCAGTTGCACCCCTCAGTTGCACCCCTCAGTTGCACCCCTCAGTTGCACCCCCCAGTTGCACCCCCCAGTTGCACGCCTCAGTTGCACCCCCCAGTTGCACCCCTCAGTTGCACCCCCCAGTTGCACCCCTCAGTTGCACCCCTCAGTTGCACCCCTCAGTTGCACCCCTCAGTTGCACCCCCCAGTTGCACCCCCCAGTTGCACCCCTCAGTTGCACCCCTCAGTTGCACCCCTCAGTTGCACCCCTCAGTTGCACCCCTCAGTTGCACCCCCCAGTTGCACCCCCCAGTTGCACCCCTCAGTTGCAGCCCTCAGTTGCACCCCTCAGTTGCAACCCCCAGTTGCACCCCTCAGTTGCACCCCTCAGTTGCACCCCTCAGTTGCACCCCTCAGTTGCACCCCCCAGTTGCACCCCCCAGTTGCACCCCCAGTTGCACCCCTCAGTTGCACCCCTCAGTTGCACCCCTCAGTTGCACCCCTCAGTTGCAGCCCTCAGTCGCACCCCTCAGTTGCACCCCTCAGTTGCACCCCTCAGTTGCACCCCTCAGTTGCACCCCTCAGTTGCACCCCTCAGTTGCACCCCCCAGTTGCACCCCTCAGTTGCACCCCTCAGTTGCACCCCTCAGTTGCACCCCTCAGTTGCACCCCCCAGTTGCACCCCTCAGTTGCAACCCTCAGTTGCACCCCTCAGTTGCACCCCTCAGTTGCACCCCCTAGCTGCACCCCCCAGTTGCACCCCTCAGTTGCACCCCTCAGTTGCACCCCTCAGTTGCACCCCTAAGTTGCACCCCCCAGTTGCACCCCCCAGTTGCACCCCTCAGTTGCACCCCTCAGTTGCACCCCCCAGTTGCACCCCCCAGTTGCACACCTCAGTTGCACCCCTCAGTTGCACCCCTCAGTTGTACCGCTCAGTTGCACCCCTCAGTTGCACCCCTCAGTTGCACCCCTCAGTTGCACCCCTCAGTTGCACCCCTCAGTTGCACGCCTCAGTTGCACGCCTCAGTTGCACCCCCCAGTTGCACCCCTCAGTTGCACCCCTCAGTTGCACCCCCCAGTTGCACCCCCCAGTTGCACCCCTCAGTTGCACCCCTCAGTTGCACCCCTCAGTTGCACCCCTCAGTTGCACCCCTCAGTTGCACCCCTCAGTTGCACGCCTCAGTTGCACGCCTCAGTTGCACCCCCCAGTTGCACCCCTCAGTTGCACCCCTCAGTTGCACCCCTCAGTTGCACCCCTCAGTTGCACCCCCCAGTTGCACTCCTCAGTTGCACCCCCCAGTTGCACCCCTCAGTTGCACCCCTCAGTTGCACCCCTCAGTTGCACCCCTCACTTGCACCCCTCAGTTGCACCCCTCACTTGCACCCCCCAGTTGCACCCCTCAGTTGCACCCCTCACTGGCACCCCCCAGTTGCACCCCTCAGTTGCACTCCTCAGTTGCACCCCCCAGTTGCACCCCTCAGTTGCACCCCCCAGTTGCACCCCTCAGTTGCACCCCTCATTTGCACCCCCCCGTTGCACCCCTCAGTTGCACCCCTCAGTTGCACCCCCCAGTTGCACCCCTCAGTTGCACCCCTCAGTTGCACCCCTCAGTTGCACCCCTCAGTTGCACCCCTCAGTTGCACCCCCCAGTTGCACCCCTCAGTTGCACCCCCCAGTTGCACCCCTCAGTTGCACCCCTCAGTTGCACCCCCCAGTTGCACCCCTCAGTTGCAACCCTCAGTTGCACCCCTCAGTTGCACCCCTGGGTTGCACCCGTCAGTTGCACCCCCCAGTTGCACCCCTCAGTTGCACCCCTCAGTTGCACCCCCTAGTTGCACCCCTCAGTTGCACCCCTCAGTTGCACCCCTCAGTTGCACCCCTCAGTTGCACCCCCCAGTTGCACCCCTCAGTTGCAACCCTCAGTTGCACCCCTCAGTTGCACCCCTCAGTTGCACCCCCTAGCTGCACCCCCCAGTTGCACCCCTCAGTTGCACCCCTCAGTTGCACCCCTCAGTTGCACCCCTAAGTTGCACCCCCCAGTTGCACCCCCCAGTTGCACCCCTCAGTTGCACCCCTCAGTTGCACCCCCCAGTTGCACCCCCCAGTTGCACACCTCAGTTGCACCCCTCAGTTGCACCCCTCAGTTGTACCGCTCAGTTGCACCCCTCAGTTGCACCCCTCAGTTGCACCCCTCAGTTGCACCCCTCAGTTGCACCCCTCAGTTGCACGCCTCAGTTGCACGCCTCAGTTGCACCCCCCAGTTGCACCCCTCAGTTGCACCCCTCAGTTGCACCCCCCAGTTGCACCCCCCAGTTGCACCCCTCAGTTGCACCCCTCAGTTGCACCCCTCAGTTGCACCCCTCAGTTGCACCCCTCAGTTGCACCCCTCAGTTGCACGCCTCAGTTGCACGCCTCAGTTGCACCCCCCAGTTGCACCCCTCAGTTGCACCCCTCAGTTGCACCCCTCAGTTGCACCCCTCAGTTGCACCCCCCAGTTGCACTCCTCAGTTGCACCCCCCAGTTGCACCCCTCAGTTGCACCCCTCAGTTGCACCCCTCAGTTGCACCCCTCACTTGCACCCCTCAGTTGCACCCCTCACTTGCACCCCCCAGTTGCACCCCTCAGTTGCACCCCTCACTGGCACCCCCCAGTTGCACCCCTCAGTTGCACTCCTCAGTTGCACCCCCCAGTTGCACCCCTCAGTTGCACCCCCCAGTTGCACCCCTCAGTTGCACCCCTCATTTGCACCCCCCCGTTGCACCCCTCAGTTGCACCCCTCAGTTGCACCCCCCAGTTGCACCCCTCAGTTGCACCCCTCAGTTGCACCCCTCAGTTGCACCCCTCAGTTGCACCCCTCAGTTGCACCCCCCAGTTGCACCCCTCAGTTGCACCCCCCAGTTGCACCCCTCAGTTGCACCCCTCAGTTGCACCCCCCAGTTGCACCCCTCAGTTGCAACCCTCAGTTGCACCCCTCAGTTGCACCCCTGGGTTGCACCCGTCAGTTGCACCCCCCAGTTGCACCCCTCAGTTGCACCCCTCAGTTGCACCCCCTAGTTGCACCCCTCAGTTGCACCCCTCAGTTGCACCCCTCGGTTGCACCCCTCAGTTGCAGCCCCCAGTTGCACCCCTCAGTTGCACCCCTCAGTTGCACCCCTCAGTTGCACCCCTCAGTTGCACCCCCCAGTTGCACCCCTCAGTTGCACCCCTCAGTTGCACCCCTCAGTTGCACCCCTCAGTTGCACCCCCCAGTTGCACCCCTCAGTTGCAACCCTCAGTTGCACCCCTCAGTAGCACCCCTCAGTTGCACCCCTCAGTTGCACCCCTCAGTCGCACCCCTCAGCTGCACCCCTCAGTTGCAGCCCTCAGTCGCACCCCTCAGTTGCACCCCTCAGTTGCACCCCTCAGTTGCACCCCTCAGTTGCACCCCCCAGTTGCACCCCCCAGTTGCACCCCTCAGTTGCAACCCTCAGTTGCACCCCTCAGTTGCACCCCCCAGTTGCACCCCCTAGTTGCACCCCTCAGTTGCACCCCCCAGTTGCACCCCTCAGTTGCACCCCTCAGTTGCACCCCTCAGTTGCACCTGTCAGTTGCACCCCTCAGTTGCACCCCTCAGCTGCACCCCTCAGTTGCAGCCCTCAGTCGCACCCCTCAGTTGCACCCCTCAGTTGCACCCCTCAGTTGCACCCCTCAGTTGCACCCCTCAGTTGCACCCCTCAGTTGCACCCCCCGGTTGCACCCCTCAGTTGCACCCCTCAGTTGCACCCCTCAGTTGCACCCCTCAGTTGCACCCCCCGTTTGCACCCCTCAGTTGCAACCCTCAGTTGCACCCCTCAGTTGCACCCCTCAGTTGCACCCCCCAGTTGCACCCCCCAGTTGCAACCCTCAGTTGCACCCCCCAGTTGCACCCCTCAGTTGCACCCCTCAGTTGCACCCCCCAGTTGCACCCCTCAGTTGCAACCCTCAGTTGCACCCCTCAGTTGCACCCCCCAGTTGCACCCCCTAGTTGCACCCCTCAGTTGCACCCCCCAGTTGCACCCCTCAGTTGCACCCCCCAGTTGCACCCCTCAGTTGCACCCCTCAGTTGCAGCCCTCAGTTGCACCCCCAAGTTGCACCCCTCAGTTGCACCCCTCCGTTGCACCCCTCAGTTGCACCCCCCAGTTGCACCCCTCAGTTGCACCCCTCCGTTGCACCCCTCAGTTGCACCCCCCAGTTGCACCCCTCAGTTGCACCCCTCAGTTGCACCCCTCAGATGCACCCCTCAGTTGCACCCCTCAGTTGCACCCCCCAGTTGCACCCCTCAGTTGAACCCCTCCGTTGCACCCCTCAGTTGCACCCCCCAGTTGCACACCTCAGTTGCACCCCCCAGTTGCACCCCCCAGTTGCACCCCCCAGTTGCACCCCTCAGTTGCACCCCTCAGTTGCACCCCCCAGTTGCACCCCTCAGTTGCACCCCTCAGTTGCACCCCTCAGTTGCACCCTTCAGTTGCACTCCTCAGTTGCACCCCCCAGTTGCACCCCTCAGTTGCATCCCTCAGTTGCACCCCCCAGTTGCACCCCTCAGTTGCACCCCCCAGTTGCACCCCCCAGTTGCACCCCTCAGTTGCACCCCTCAGTTGCACCCCTCAGTTGCACCCCTCAGTTGCACCCCTCAGTTGCACCCCCCAGTTGCACCCCCCAGTTGCACGCCTCAGTTGCACCCCCCAGTTGCACCCCTCAGTTGCACCCCCCAGTTGCACCCCTCAGTTGCACCCCTCAGTTGCACCCCTCAGTTGCACCCCTCAGTTGCACCCCTCAGTTGCACCCCCCAGTTGCACCCCCCAGTTGCACCCCTCAGTTGCAGCCCTCAGTTGCACCCCTCAGTTGCACCCCTCAGTTGCACCCCTCAGTTGCACCCCTCAGTTGCACGCCTCAGTTGCACGCCTCAGTTGCACCCCTCAGTTGCACCCCTCACTTGCACCCCTCAGTTGCACCCCTCACTGGCACCCCCCAGTTGCACCCCTCAGTTGCACTCCTCAGTTGCACCCCTCAGTTGCACCCCTCAGTTGCACCCCCCAGTTGCACCCCTCAGTTGCACCCCTCATTTGCACCCCCCCGTTGCACCCCTCAGTTGCACCCCTCAGTTGCACCCCCCAGTTGCACCCCTCAGTTGCAGCCCTCAGTTGCACCCCTCAGTTGCACCCCTCAGTTGCACCCCTCAGTTGCACCCCTCAGTTGCACCCCCCAGTTGCACCCCTCAGTTGCACCCCCCAGTTGCACCCCTCAGTTGCACCCCTCAGTTGCACCCCCCAGTTGCACCCCTCAGTTGCAACCCTCAGTTGCACCCCTCAGTTGCACCCCTGGGTTGCACCCGTCAGTTGCACCCCCCAGTTGCACCCCTCAGTTGCACCCCTCAGTTGCACCCCCTAGTTGCACCCCTCAGTTGCACCCCTCAGTTGCACCCCTCGGTTGCACCCCTCAGTTGCAGCCCCCAGTTGCACCCCTCAGTTGCACCCCTCAGTTGCACCCCTCAGTTGCACCCCTCAGTTGCACCCCCCAGTTGCACCCCTCAGTTGCACCCCTCAGTTGCACCCCTCAGTTGCACCCCTCAGTTGCACCCCCCAGTTGCACCCCTCAGTTGCAACCCTCAGTTGCACCCCTCAGTTGCACCCCTCAGTTGCACCCCCCAGTTGCACCCCCCAGTTGCAACCCTCAGTTGCACCCCCCAGTTGCACCCCTCAGTAGCACCCCTCAGTTGCACCCCTCAGTTGCACCCCTCAGTCGCACCCCTCAGCTGCACCCCTCAGTTGCAGCCCTCAGTCGCACCCCTCAGTTGCACCCCTCAGTTGCACCCCTCAGTTGCACCCCTCAGTTGCACCCCTCAGTTGCACCCCCCAGTTGCACCCCTCAGTTGCAACCCTCAGTTGCACCCCTCAGTTGCACCCCCCAGTTGCACCCCCTAGTTGCACCCCTCAGTTGCACCCCCCAGTTGCACCCCTCAGTTGCACCCCTCAGTTGCACCCCTCAGTTGCACCTGTCAGTTGCACCCCTCAGTTGCACCCCTCAGCTGCAGCCCTCAGTTGCAGCCCTCAGTCGCACCCCTCAGTTGCACCCCTCAGTTGCACCCCTCAGTTGCACCCCTCAGTTGCACCCCTCAGTTGCACCCCTCAGTTGCACCCCCCGGTTGCACCCCTCAGTTGCACCCCTCAGTTGCACCCCTCAGTTGCACCCCTCAGTTGCACCCCCCGTTTGCACCCCTCAGTTGCAACCCTCAGTTGCACCCCTCAGTTGCACCCCTCAGTTGCACCCCCCAGTTGCACCCCCCAGTTGCAACCCTCAGTTGCACCCCCCAGTTGCACCCCTCAGTTGCACCCCTCAGTTGCACCCCCCAGTTGCACCCCTCAGTTGCAACCCTCAGTTGCACCCCTCAGTTGCACCCCCCAGTTGCACCCCCTAGTTGCACCCCTCAGTTGCACACCCCAGTTGCACCCCTCAGTTGCACCCCCCAGTTGCACCCCTCAGTTGCACCCCTCAGTTGCACCCCTCAGTTGCACCCCTCAGTTGCACCCCTCAGTTGCACCCCTCAGTTGCACCCCCCAGTTGCACCCCTCAGTTGCACCCCCCAGTTGCAACCCTCAGTTGCACCCCCCAGTTGCACCCCTCAGTTGCACCCCTCAGTTGCACCCCTCAGTTGCACCCCTCAGTTGCACCCCCCAGTTGCACCCCTCAGTTGCACCCCTCAGTTGCACCCCTCAGTTGCACCCCTCAGTTGCACCCCCCAGTTGCACCCCTCAGTTGCAACCCTCAGTTGCACCCCTCAGTTGCACCCCTCAGTTGCACCCCCCAGTTGCACCCCCCAGTTGCAACCCTCAGTTGCACCCCCCAGTTGCACCCCTCAGTAGCACCCCTCAGTTGCACCCCCCAGTTGCACCCGTCAGTTGCACCCCCCAGTTGCACCCCTCAGTTGCACCCCTCAGTTGCACCCCCTAGTTGCACCCCTCAGTTGCACCCCTCAGTTGCACCCCTCGGTTGCACCCCTCAGTTGCACCCCCCAGTTGCACCCCTCAGTTGCAACCCTCAGTTGCACCCCTCAGTTGCACCCCTGGGTTGCACCCGTCAGTTGCACCCCCCAGTTGCACCCCTCAGTTGCACCCCTCAGTTGCACCCCCTAGTTGCACCCCTCAGTTGCACCCCTCAGTTGCACCCCTCGGTTGCACCCCTCAGTTGCAGCCCCCAGTTGCACCCCTCAGTTGCACCTGTCAGTTGCACCCCTCAGTTGCACCCCTCAGTTGCAGCCCTCAGTCGCACCCCTCAGTTGCACCCCTCAGTTGCACCCCTCAGTTGCACCCCTCAGTTGCACCCCTCAGTTGCACCCCTCAGTTGCACCCCCCAGTTGCACCCCTCAGTTGCACCCCTCAGTTGCACCCCTCAGTTGCACCCCTCAGTTGCACGCCCCAGTTGCACCCCTCAGTTGCAACCCTCAGTTGCACCCATCAGTTGCACCCCTCAGTTGCACCCCCCAGTTGCACCCCCCAGTTGCACCCCTCAGTTGCACCCCTCAGTTGCACCCCTCAGTTGCACCCCCCAGTTGCACCCCTCAGTTGCACCCCTCAGTTGCACCCCCCAGTTGCACCCCCCAGTTGCACCCCTCAGTTGCACCCCTCAGTTGCACCCCCCAGTTGCACCCCTCAGTTGCACCCCTCAGTTGCACCCCTCAGTTGCACCCCTCAGTTGCACCCCCCAGTTGCACCCCTCAGTTGCACCCCCCAGTTGCACCCCTCAGTTGCACCCCTCAGTTGCACCCCCCAGTTGCACCTCTCAGTTGCACCCCTCAGTTGCACCCCTCAGTTGCACCCCTCAGTTGCACCCCTCAGTTGCACCCCTCAGTTGCACCCCTCGGTTGCACCTCTCAGTTGCAGCCCTCAGTTGCACCCCTCAGTTGCACCCCTCAGTTGCACCCCTCAGTTGCACCCCCCAGTTGCACCCCTCAGTTGCACCCCTCAGTTGCACCCCTCAGTTGCACCCCTCAGTTGCACCCCCCAGTTGCACCCCTCAGCTGCACCCCCAGTTGCACCGGTCAGTTGCACCGGTCAGTTGCACCCCCCAGTTGCACCCCTCAGATGCACCCCTCAGTTGCACCCCCAAGTTGCACCCCTCAGTTGCACCCCCGAGTTGCACCCCTCAGTTGCACCCCTCAGTTGCACCCCTCAGTTGCAGCCCTCAGTTGCACCCCTCAGTTGCATCCCTCAGTTGCAACCCTCAGTTGTGCCCCTCAGTTGCACCCCCCTGTGGCACCCCTCAGTTGCACCCCCCAGTTGCACCCCTCAGTTGCACCCCTCAGTTGCACCCCCTAGTTGCACCCCTCAGTTGCACCCCTCAGTTGCACCCCTCGGTTGCACCCCTCAGTTGCAGCCCCCAGTTGCACCCCTCAGTTGCACCTGTCAGTTGCACCCCTCAGTTGCACCCCTCAGTTGCACCCCTCAGTTGCAGCCCTCAGTCGCACCCCTCAGTTGCACCCCTCAGTTGCACCCCTCAGTTGCACCCCTCAGTTGCACCCCTCAGTTGCACCCCTCAGTTGCACCCCCCGGTTGCACCCCTCAGTTGCACCCCTCAGTTGCACCCCTCAGTTGCACCCCTCAGTTGCACCCCCCGTTTGCACCCCTCAGTTGCAACCCTCAGTTGCACCCCTCAGTTGCACCCCTCAGTTGCACCCCCCAGTTGCACCCCCCAGTTGCAACCCTCAGTTGCACCCCCCAGTTGCACCCCTCAGTTGCACCCCTCAGTTGCACCCCCCAGTTGCACCCCTCAGTTGCAACCCTCAGTTGCACCCCTCAGTTGCACCCCCCAGTTGCACCCCCTAGTTGCACCCCTCAGTTGCACCCCCCAGTTGCACCCCTCAGTTGCACCCCCCAGTTGCACCCCTCAGTTACACCCCTCAGTTGCACCCCTCAGTTGCACCCCTCAGTTGCACCCCTCAGTTGCACCCCTCAGTTGCACCCCCCAGTTGCACCCCTCAGTTGCACCCCCCAGTTGCAACCCTCAGTTGCACCCCGCAGTTGCACCCCTCAGTTGCACCCCTCAGTTGCACCCCTCAGTTGCACCCCTCAGTTGCACCCCCCAGTTGCACCCCTCAGTTGCACCCCTCAGTTGCACCCCTCAGTTGCACCCCTCAGTTGCACCCCCCAGTTGCACCCCTCAGTTGCAACCCTCAGTTGCACCCCTCAGTTGCACCCCTCAGTTGCACCCCCCAGTTGCACCCCCCAGTTGCAACCCTCAGTTGCACCCCCCAGTTGCACCCCTCAGTTGCACCCCTCAGTTGCACCCCCCAGTTGCACCCGTCAGTTGCACCCCCCAGTTGCACCCCTCAGTTGCACCCCTCAGTTGCACCCCCTAGTTGCACCCCTCAGTTGCACCCCTCAGTTGCACCCCTCGGTTGCACCCCTCAGTTGCACCCCCCAGTTGCACCCCTCAGTTGCAACCCTCAGTTGCACCCCTCAGTGGCACCCCTGGGTTGCACCCGTCAGTTGCACCCCCCAGTTGCACCCCTCAGTTGCACCCCTCAGTTGCACCCCCTAGTTGCACCCCTCAGTTGCACCCCTCAGTTGCACCCCTCGGTTGCACCCCTCAGTTGCAGCCCCCAGTTGCACCCCTCAGTTGCACCTGTCAGTTGCACCCCTCAGTTGCACCCCTCAGTTGCACCCCTCAGTTGCAGCCCTCAGTCGCACCCCTCAGTTGCACCCCTCAGTTGCACCCCTCAGTTGCACCCCTCGGTTGCACCCCTCAGTTGCACCCCTCAGTTGCACCCCCCAGTTGCACCCCTCAGTTGCACCCCTCAGTTGCACCCCTCAGTTGCACCCCTCAGTTGCACCCCCCAGTTGCACCCCTCAGTTGCAACCCTCAGTTGCACCCCTCAGTTGCACCCCTCAGTTGCACCCCCCAGTTGCACCCCCCAGTTGCACCCCTCAGTTGCACCCCTCAGTTGCACCCCTCAGTTGCACCCCCCAGTTGCACCCCTCAGTTGCACCCCTCAGTTGCACCCCCCAGTTGCACCCCCCAGTTGCACCCCTCAGTTGCACCCCTCAGTTGCACCCCCCAGTTGCACCCCTCAGTTGCACCCCTCAGTTGCACCCCTCAGTTGCACCCCTCAGTTGTACCCCCCAGTTGCACCCCTCAGTTGCACCCCCCAGTTGCACCCCTCAGTTGCACCCCTCAGTTGCACCCCCCAGTTGCACCCCTCAGTTGCACCCCTCAGTTGCACCCCTCAGTTGCACCCCTCAGTTGCACCCCTCAGTTGCACCCCTCAGTTGCACCCCTCGGTTGCACCTCTCAGTTGCAGCCCTCAGTTGCACCCCTCAGTTGCACCCCTCAGTTGCACCCCTCAGTTGCACCCCCCAGTTGCACCCCTCAGTTGCACCCCTCAGTTGCACCCCTCAGTTGCACCCCTCAGTTGCACCCCCCAGTTGCACCCCTCAGTTGCACCCCCAGTTGCACCGGTCAGTTGCACCGGTCAGTTGCACCCCCCAGTTGCACCGCTCAGATGCACCCCTCAGTTGCACCCCCAAGTTGCACCCCTCAGTTGCACCCCCGAGTTGCACCCCTCAGTTGCACCCCTCAGTTGCACCCCTCAGTTGCACCCCTCAGTTGCACCCCTCAGTTGCATCCCTCAGTTGCAACCCTCAGTTGTGCCCCTCAGTTGCACCCCCCTGTGGCACCCCTCAGTTGCACCCCCCAGTTGCACCCCTCAGTTGCACCCCTCAGTTGCACCCCTCAGTTGCACCCCTCAGTTGCACCCCCCAGTTGCACCCCTCAGTTGCACCCCTCAGTTGCACCACCCAGTTGCACCCCTCAGTTGCACCCCTCAGTTGCACCCCTCACGGGCACCCCCCAGTTGCACCCCTCAGTTGCACCCCTCAGTTGCACCCCCCAGTTGCACCCCTCAGTTGCACCCCCCAGTTACACCCCTCATTTGCACCCCCCAGTTGCACCCCTCAGTTGCACCCCTCAGTTGCACCCCCCAGTTGCACCCCTCAGTTGCACCCCTGAGTTGCACCCCTCAGTTGCACCCCCCAGTTGCACCCCTCAGTTGCACCCATCAGTTGCACCCCCCAGTTGCACCCCTCAGTTGCACCCCTCAGTTGCACACCTCAGTTGCACCCCTCAGTTGCATCCCCCAGTTGCACCCCTCAGTTGCACCCCTCAGTTGCACCCCTCAGTTGCACCCCTCAGTTGCACCCCCCAGTTGCACCCCTCAGTTGCACCCCTCGGTTGCACCCCCCAGTTGCACCCCTCAGTTGCACCCCTCAGTTGCACCCCCCAGTTGCACCCCTCAGTTGCACCCCCCAGTTGCACCCCTCAGTTGCACCCCTCAGTTGCACCCCCCAGTTGCACCCCTCAGTTGCACCCCTCAGTTGCAGCCCTCAGTTGCACCCCCTAGTTGCACCCCTCAGTTGCACCCCCCAGTTGCACCCCTCAGTTACACCCCTCAGTTGCACCCTTCAGTTGCACCCCCCAGTTGCACCCCTCAGTTGCACCCCTCGGTTGCACCCCTCAGTTGCACCCCTCAGTTGCAACCCTCAGTTGCACCCCTCAGTTGCACCCCTCAGTTGCACCCCTCAGTTGCACCCCTCAGTTGCACCCCTCAGTTGCACCCCTCAGTTGCACCCCCCAGTTGCACCCCTCAGTTGCACCCCTCAGTTGCACCCCTCAGTTGCACCCCCCAGTAGCACCCCTCGGTTGCACCCCTCAGTTGCACCCTTCAGTCGCACCCCCCAGTTGCACCCCTCGGTTGCACCCCTCAGTTGCACCCCCCAGTTGCACCCCCCAGTTGCACCCCCCAGTTGCAACCCCAGTTGCACCCCTTAGTTGCAACCCTCAGTTGCACCCCCCAGTCGCACCCCTCAGTTGCACCCCCCAGTTGCAACCCCAGTTGCACCCCTCAGTTGCAACCCTCAGTTGCACCCCCCAGTTGCACCCCTCAGTTGCACCCCTCAGTTGCACCCCTCAGTTGCACCCCTCAGTTGCACCCCTCAGTTGCACCCCTCAGTTGCATCCCTCAGTTGCACCCCTCAGTTGTACCCCTCAGTTGCACCCCCCTGTGGCACCCCTCAGTTGCACCCCTCAGTTGCACCCCTCAGTTGCACCCCTCAGTTGCGACCCTCAGTTGCACCCCTCAGTTGCACCCCCCAGTTGCACCCCTCAGTTGCACCCCTCAGTTGCACCACCCAGTTGCACCCCTCAGATGCACCCCTCAGTTGCACCCCTCAGTTGCACCCCTCAGTTGCACCCCTCAGTTGCACCCCCCAGTTGCACCCCTCAGTTGCACCCCTCAGTTGCACTCCCCAGTTGCAGCCCTCAGTTGCACCCCTCATTTGCACCCCCGAGTTGCACCCCTCAGTTGCACCCCCCAGTTGCAGCCCTCAGTTGCACCCCTCATTTGCACCCCCCAGTTGCACCCCTCAGTTGCACCCCTCAGTTGCACCCCCCAGTTGCACCCCTCAGTTGCACCCCTCATTTGCACCCGTCAGTTGCACCCGTCAGTTGCACCCCCCAGTTGCACCCCTCAGTTGCACCCCTCAGTTGCACCCCCCAGTTGCACCCCCCAGTTGCACCCCTCAGTTGCACCCCTCAGTTGCACCCCCCAGTTGCACCCCTCAGTTGCAACCCTCAGTTGCACCCCTCAGTTGCACCCCTCAGTTGCACCCGTCAGTTGCACCCGTCAGTTGCACCCGTCAGTTGCACCCCTCAGTTGCAGCCCTCAGTCGCACCCCTCACTGGCACCCCCCAGTTGCACCCCTCAGTTGCACCCCTCAGTTGCACCCCCGAGTTGCAACCCTCAGTTGCACCCCCCAGTTGCAGCCCTCAGTTGCACCCCTCAGTTGCACCCCTCAGTTGCACCCCTCAGTTGCACCCCTCAGTTGCACCCCTCAGTTGCACCCCTCAGTTGCACCCCTCACTGGCACCCATCAGTTGTACCCCTCAGTTGCACCCTTCAGTTGCACCCCCCAGTTGCACCCCTCGGTTGCACCCCTCAGTTGCACCCCCCAGTTGCACCCCCCAGTTGCACCCCCCAGTTGCACCCCCCAGTTGCAACCCCAGTTGCAACCCTCAGTTGCACCCCCCAGTCGCACCCCTCAGTTGCACCCCCCAGTTGCAACCCCAGTTGCACTCCTCAGTTGCAACCCTCAGTTGCACCCCCCAGTTGCACCCCTCAGTTGCACCCCCCAGTTGCACCCCTCAGTTGCACCCCTCAGTTGCACCCCTCAGTTGCACCCCTCAGTTGCATCCCTCAGTTGCACCCCTCAGTTGTACCCCTCAGTTGCACCCCCCTGTGGCACCCCTCAGTTGCACCCCTCAGTTGCACCCCTCAGTTGCACCCCTCAGTTGCGACCCCCAGTTGCACCCCTCAGTTGCACCCCTCAGTTGCACCACCAAGTTGCACCACCCAGTTGCACCCCTCAGATGCACCCCTCAGTTGCACCCCTCAGTTGCACCCCTCACTGGCACCCCCCAGTTGCACCCCTCAGTTGCACCCCTCAGTTGCACCCCCGAGTTGCACCCCTCAGTTGCACCCCCCAGTTGCAGCCCTCAGTTGCACCCCTCATTTGCACCCCCCAGTTGCACCCCTCAGTTGCACCCCTCAGTTGCACCCCCCAGTTGCACCCCTCAGTTGCACCCGTCAGTTGCACCCGTCAGTTGCACCCGTCAGTTGCACCCCCCAGTTGCACCCCTCAGTTGCACCCCCCAGTTGCACCCCCCAGTTGCACCCCCCAGTTGCACCCCTCAGTTGCACCCCTCAGTTGCACCCCCCAGTTGCACCCCTCAGTTGCAACCCTCAGTTGCACCCCTCAGTTGCACCCCTCAGTTGCACCCGTCAGTTGCACCCGTCAGTTGCACCCGTCAGTTGCACCCCTCAGTTGCAGCCCTCAGTTGCACCCCTCAGTTGCACCCCTCACTGGCACCCCCCAGTTGCACCCCTCAGTTGCACCCCTCAGTTGCACCCCTCAGTTGCACCCCTCAGTTGCACCCCCCAGTTGCAGCCCTCAGTTGCACCCCTCAGTTGCACCCCTCAGTTGCACCCCCCAGTTGCACCCCTCAGTTGCACCCCTCAGTTGCACCCCTCAGTTGCATCCCCCCGTTGCACCCCCCAGTTGCACCCCTCAGTTGCACCCCTCAGTTGCACCCCTCAGTTGCACCCCCCAGTTGCACCCCTCAGTTGCACCCCTCAGTTGCACCCCCCAGTTGCACCCCCCAGTTGCACCCCTCAGTTGCACCCCTCAGTTACACCCCCCAGTTGCACCACTCAGTTGCACCCCTCAGTTGCACCCCTCAGTTGCACCCCTCAGTTGCACCCCCCAGTTGCACCCCTCAGTTGCACCCCCCAGTTGCACCCCTCAGTTGCACCCCTCAGTTGCACCCCCCAGTTGCACCCCTCAGTTGCACCCCTCAGTTGCACCCCTCAGTTGCACCCCTCAGTTGCACCCCTCAGTTGCATCCCTCTGTTGCACTCCTCAGTTGCACCTCTCAGTTGCAGCCCTCAGTTGCACCCCTCAGTTGCACCCCCGAGTTGCACCCCTCAGTTGCACCCCTCAGTTGCACCCGTCAGTTGCACCCGTCAGTTGCACCCGTCAGTTGCACGCCTCAGTTGCAGCCCTCAGTCGCACCCCTCACTGGCACCCCCCCAGTTGCACCCCTCAGTTGCACCCCTCAGTTGCACCCCCGAGTTGCACCCCTCAGTTGCACCCCCCAGTTGCAGCCCTCAGTTGCACCCCTCATTTGCACCCCCCAGTTGCACCCGTCAGTTGCACCCCTCAGTTGCACCCCCCAGTTGCACCCCTCAGTTGCACCCCTCAGTTGCACCCGTCAGTTGCACCCGTCAGTTGCACCCCCCAGTTGCATCCCTCAGTTGCACCCCTCAGTTGCATCCCCCAGTTGCACCCCCCAGTTGCACCCCTCAGTTGCACCCCTCAGTTGCACCCCCCAGTTGCACCCCTCAGTTGCAACCCTCAGTTGCACCCCTCAGTTGCACCCCTCAGTTGCACCCGTCAGTTGCACCCGTCAGTTGCACCCCTCAGTTGCACCCCTCAGTTGCAGCCCTCAGTCGCACCCCTCACTGGCACCCCCCAGTTGCACCCCTCAGTTGCACCCCTCAGTTGCACCCCCGAGTTGCACCCCTCAGTTGCACCCCTCAGTTGCACCCCCCAGTTGCACCCCTCAGTGGCACCACTCAGTTGCACCCCTCAGTTGCACCCCCCAGTTGCACCCCCCAGTTGCACCCCTCAGTTGCACCCCTCAGTTGCACCCCTCAGTTGCACCCGTCAGTTGCACCCGTCAGTTGCACCCCTCAGTTGCACCCCTCAGTTGCACGCCTCAGTTGCACCCCTCACTGGCACCCCCCAGTTGCACCCCTCAGTTGCAGCCCTCAGTTGCACCCCCGAGTTGCACCCCTCAGTTGCACCCCCCAGTTGCAGCCCGCAGTTGCACCCCTCATTTGCGGCCCCCAGTTGCACCCCTCAGTTGCACCCCTCAGTTGCACCCCCCAGTTGCACCCCTCAGTTGCACCCCTCAGTTGCACCCGTCAGTTGCTGCCGTCAGTTGCACCCCCCAGTTGCACCCCTCAGTTGCACCCCTCAGTTGCACCCCCCAGTTGCACCCCCCAGTTGCACCCCTCAGTTGCACCCCTCAGTTGCACCCCCCAGTTGCACCCCTCAGTTGCAACCCTCAGTTGCACCCCTCAGTTGCACCCCTCAGTTGCACCCCTCAGTTGCACCCGTCAGTTGCACCCCTCAGTTGCACCCCTCAGTTGCAGCCCTCAGTCGCACCCCTCAGTTGCAACCCTCAGTTGCACCCCTCAGTTGCACCCCTCAGTTGCACCCCTCAGTTGCACCCCTCAGTTGCACCCCCCAGTTGCACCCCTCAGTTGCACCCCTCAGTTGCACCCCCCAGTTGCACCCCTCAGTTGCACCCCTCAGTTGCACCCCTCAGTTGCACCCCCCCGTTGCACCCCCCAGTTGCACCCCTCAGTTGCACCCCTCAGTTGCACCCCTCAGTTGCACCCCCCAGTTGCACCCCTCAGTTGCACCCCTCAGTTGCACCCCCCAGTTGCACCCCCCAGTTGCACCCCTCAGTTGCACCCCTCAGTTACACCCCTCAGTTGCACCACTCAGTTGCACCCCTCAGTTGCACCCCTCAGTTGCACCCCTCAGTTGCACCCCCCAGTTGCACCCCTCAGTTGCACCCCCCAGTTGCACCCCTCAGTTGCACCCCTCAGTTGCACCCCCCAGTTGCACCCCTCAGTTGCACCCCTCAGTTGCACCCCTCAGTTGCACCCCTCAGTTGCACCCCTCAGTTGCATCCCTCAGTTGCACTCCTCAGTTGCACCTCTCAGTTGCAGCCGTCAGTTGCACCCCTCAGTTGCACCCCCCAGTTGCACCCCTCAGTTGCACCCCTCAGTTGCACCCCCCAGTTGCACCCTTCAGTTGCACCCCTCAGTTGCACCCCTCAGTTGCACCCCTCAGTTGCACCCCCCAGTTGCAGCCCTCAGTTGCACCCCCCAGTTGCACCCCTCCGTTGCACCCCTCAGTTGCACCCCTCAGTTGCACCCCTCAGTTGCACCCCTCAGTTGCAGCCCCCAGTTGCACATCCCAGTTGCACCCCTCAGTTGCACCCCTCAGTTGCACCCCCCAGTTGCACCCCTCAGTTGCACCCCGCAGTTGCACCCCTCAGTTGCACCCCTCAGTTGCACCCCCCAGTTGCACCCCTCAGTTGCACCCCCCAGTTGCACCCCTCAGTTGCACCCCCCAGTTGCACCCCTCAGATGCACCCCTCAGTTGCACCCCTCAGTTGCACCCCCCAGTTGCACCCCTCAGTTGCACCCCTCAGTTGCACCCCTCAGTTGCACCCCTCAGTTGCACCCCTCAGTTGCATCCCTCAGTTGCAACCCTCAGTTGTGCCCCTCAGTTGCACCCCCCTGTGGCACCCCTCAGTTGCACCCCCCAGTTGCACCCCTCAGTTGCACCCCTCAGTTGTACCCCTCAGTTGCACCCCTCAGTTGCACCCCCCAGTTGCACCCCTCAGTTGCACCCCTCAGTTGCACCACCCAGTTGCACCCCTCAGTTGCACCCCTCAGTTGCACCCCTCAGTTGCACCCCCCAGTTGCACCCCTCAGTTGCACCCCCCAGTTGCACCCCTCATTTGCACCCCCCAGTTGCACCCCTCAGTTGCACCCCTCAGTTGCACCCCCCAGTTGCACCCCTCAGTTGCACCCCTCAGTTGCACCCCTCAGTTGCACCCCTCAGTTGCAACCCTCAGTTGCACCCCTCAGTTGCACCCCTCAGTTGCACCCCTCAGTTGCACCCCCCAGTTGCACCCCTCAGTTGCACCCCTCAGTTGCACCCCTCAGTTGCACCCCTCAGTTGCACCCGTCAGTTGCACCCCCCAGTTGCACCCCTCAGTTGCACCCCTCAGTTGCACCCCCCAGTTGCACCCCTCAGCTGCACCCCTCAGTTGCACCCCTCGGTTGCACCCCTCAGTTGCAGCCCCCAGTTGCACTCCTCAGTTGCACCTGTCAGTTGCACCCCTCAGTTGCACCCCTCAGTTGCACCCCTCAGTTGCAGCCCTCAGTCGCACCCCTCAGTTGCACCCCCCAGTTGCACCCCTCAGTTGCACCCCTCAGTTGCACCCCTCAGTTGCACCCCTCAGTTGCACCCCTCACGGGCACCCCCCAGTTGCACCCCTCAGTTGCACCCCTCAGTTGCACCCCCCAGTTGCACCCCTCAGTTGCACCTGTCAGTTGCACCCCTCATTTGCACCCCCCAGTTGCACCCCTCAGTTGCACCCCTCAGTTGCACCCCCCAGTTGCACCCCTCAGTTGCACCCCTTAGTTGCACCCCTCAGTTGCACCCCTCAGTTGCACCCCTCAGTTGCACCCCCCAGTTGCACCCCTCATTTGCACCCCCCAGTTGCACCCCTCAGTTGCACCCCTCAGTTGCACCCCCCAGTTGCACCCCTCAGTTGCACCCCTCAGTTGCACCCCTCAGTTGCACCCCTCAGTTGCAACCCTCAGTTGCACCCCTCAGTTGCACCCCTCAGTTGCACCCCTCAGTTGCACCCCCCAGTTGCACCCCTCAGTTGCACCCCTCAGTTGCACCCCTCAGTTGCACCCCTCAGTTGCACCCGTCAGTTGCACCCCCCAGTTGCACCCCTCAGTTGCACCCCTCAGTTGCACCCCTCAGTTGCAGCCCTCAGTTGCACCCCTCAGTTGCACCCCCCAGTTGCACCCCTCAGCTGCACCCCTCAGTTGCACCCCTCGGTTGCACCCCTCAGTTGCAGCCCCCAGTTGCACTCCTCAGTTGCACCTGTCAGTTGCACCCCTCAGTTGCACCCCTCAGTTGCACCCCTCAGTTGCAGCCCTCAGTCGCACCCCTCAGTTGCACCCCCCAGTTGCACCCCTCAGTTGCACCCCTCAGTTGCACCCCTCAGTTGCACCCCTCAGTTGCACCCCTCACGGGCACCCCCCAGTTGCACCCCTCAGTTGCACCCCTCAGTTGCACCCCCCAGTTGCACCCCTCAGTTGCACCTGTCAGTTGCACCCCTCATTTGCACCCCCCAGTTGCACCCCTCAGTTGCACCCCTCAGTTGTACCCCTCAGTTGCATCCCTCAGTTGCACCCCTCAGTTGCACCCCCCAGTTGCACCCCTCAGTTGCACCCCTCAGTTGCACCCCCCAGTTGCACCCCTCAGTTGGACCCCTCAGTTGCACCCCTCAGTTGCACCCCTCAGTTGCACCCGTCAGTGACACCCCCCAGTTGCACCCCTCAGTTGCACCCCCCAGTTGCACCCCTCAGTTGCACCCCTCGGTTGCACCCCCCAGTTGCACCCCTCAGTTGCACCCCTCAGTTGCACCCCTCAGTTGCACCCCTCAGTTGCACCCCTCAGTTGCACCCCTCAGTTGCACCCCTCAGTTGCACCCCTCAGTTGCACCCCTCAGTTGCACCCCTCAGTTGCACCCCTCAGTTGCACCCCTCAGTTGCACCCCTCAGTTGCACCCCTCAGTTGCACCCCTCAGTTGCACCCCTCAGTTGCACCCCTCAGTTGCAGCCCTCAGTTGCACCCCTCAGTTGCACCCCCCAGTTGCACCCCTCAGTTGCACCCCTCAGTTGCACCCCCCAGTTGCACCCCTCAGTTGCACCCCTCAGTTGCACCTCTCAGTTGCACCCCTCAGTTGCACCCCCCAGTTGCAACCCCAGTTGCACCCCTCAGTTGCAACCCTCAGTTGCACCCCTCAGTTGCACCCCTCAGTTGCACCCCCGGGTTGCACCCGTCAGTTGCACCCGTCAGTTGCACCCCTCAGTTGCACCCCTCAGTTGCACCCCTCAGTTGCACCCCTCAGTTGCACCCCTCAGTTGCACCCCTCAGTTGCACCCCTCAGTTGCACCCCTCAGTTGCAGCCCTCAGTTGCACCCCTCAGTTGCACCCCCCAGTTGCACCCCTCAGTTGCACCCCTCAGTTGCACCCCTCAGTTGCACCCCTCAGTTGCACCCCCCAGTTGCAACCCCAGTTGCACCCCTCAGTTGCAACCCTCAGTTGCACCCCTCAGTTGCACCCCCCAGTTGCACCCCCCAGTTGCACCCCTCAGTTGCACCCCTCAGTTGCACCCCCCAGTTGCACCCCTCAGTTGCACCCCTCAGTTGCACCCCTCAGTTGCACCCCTCAGTTGCACCCCCCAGTTGCACCCCTCAGTTGCACCCCCCTGTTGCACCCCTAAGTTGCACCCCTCAGTTGCACCCCCCAGTTGCACCCCTCAGTTGCACCCCCCAGTTGCACCCCTCAGATGCACCCCTCAGTTGCACCCCTCAGTTGCACCCCCCAGTTGCACCCCTCAGTTGCACCCCTCAGTTGCACCCCTCAGTTGCACCCCTCAGTTGCACCCCTCAGTTGCATCCCTCAGTTGCAACCCTCAGTTGTGCCCCTCAGTTGAACCCCCCTGTGGCACCCCTCAGTTGCACCCCCCAGTTGCACCCCTCAGTTGCACCCCTCAGTTGTACCCCTCAGTTGCACCCCTCAGTTGCACCCCCCAGTTGCACCCCTCAGTTGCACCCCTCAGTTGCACCCCCCAGCTGCACCCCTCAGTTGCACCCCTCAGTTGCACCACCCAGTTGCACCCCCAGTTGCACCCCTCAGTTGCACCCCTCAGTTGCACCCCCCAGTTGCACCCCTCAGTTGCACCCCTCAGTTGCACCCCTCAGTTGCACCCCTCAGTTGCACCCCCCAGTTGCACCCCCCAGTTGCAACCCCAGTTGCACCCCTCAGTTGCAACCCTCAGTTGCACCCCCCAGTTGCACCCCTCAGATGCACCCCTCAGTTGCACCCCCCAGTTGCACCCCTCAGTTGCACCCCCCAGTTGCACCCCTCAGTTGCACCCCTCAGTTGCACCCCTCAGTTTCACCCCTCAGTTGCACCCCTCAGTTGCATCCCTCAGTTGCACCCCTCAGTTGTACCCCTAAATTGCACCCCCCTGTGGCACCCCTCAGTTGCACCCCTCAGTTGTACCCCTCAGTTGCACCCCTCAGTTGCCACCCTCAGTTGCACCCCTCAGTTGCACCCCCCAGTTGCACCCCTCAGTTGCACCCCTCAGTTGCACCACCCAGTTGCACCCCTCAGTTGCACCCCTCTGTTGCACCCCTCAGTTGCACCCCTCACTGGCACCCCCCAGTTGCACCCCTCAGTTGCACCCCTCATTTGCACCCCCCAGTTGCACCCCCCAGTTGCACCCCTCAGTTGCACCCCTCAGTTGCACCCCTCATTTGCACCCCCCAGTTGCACCCCTCAGTTGCACCCCTCAGTTGCACCCCCCAGTTGCATCCCTCAGTTGCACCCCTCAGTTGCACCCCTCAGTTGCACCCCTCAGTTGCACCCCTCAGTTGCACCCCTCAGTTGCACCCCCCAGTTGCACCCCTCAGTTGCACCCCCCAGTTGCACCCCTCAGTTGCACCCCTCAGTCCCACCCCCCAGTTGCACCCCTCAGTTGCAACCCTCAGTTGCACCCCTCAGTTGCACCCCTCAGTTGCACCCGTCAGTTGCACCCGTCAGTTGCACCCCCCAGTTGCACCCCTCAGTTGCACCCCTCAGTTGCACCCCCCAGTTGCACCCCTCAGTTGCACCCCTCAGTTGCACCCCTCGGTTGCATCCCTCAGTTGCAGCCCTCAGTTGCACCCCCCAGTTGCACCCCTCAGTTGCACCCCTCACTTGCACCCCCCAGTTGCACCCCCCAGTTGCACCCCTCAGTTGCACCCC
Source organism: Eutreptiella sp. 'Long Island Sound 2002' (assembly GCA_964036045.1). NCBI lineage: Eukaryota > Euglenozoa > Euglenophyceae > Eutreptiales > Eutreptiaceae > Eutreptiella > Eutreptiella sp. 'Long Island Sound 2002'. Next base: position 125,073,629 of record OZ038383.1, on the reverse strand, counting down.
TCAGTTGCACCCCCCAGTTGCACCCCTCAGTTGCACCCCTCATTTGCACCCCCCAGTTGCACACCTCAGTTGCACCCCTCAGTTGCACCCCCCAGTTGCACCCCTCAGTTGCACCCCTCAGTTGCACCCCTCAGTTGCACCCCTCAGTTGCACCCCTCAGTTGCACCCCTCAGTTGCACCCCTCAGTTGCACCCCTCAGTTGCACCCCCCAGTTGCAGCCCTCAGTTGCACCCCTCAGTTGCACCCCCCACTTGCACCCCTCAGTTGCAACCCTCAGTTGCACCCCTCAGTTGCACCCCTCAGTTGCACCCGTCAGTTGCACCCGTCAGTTGCACCCCCCAGTTGCACCCCTCAGTTGCACCCCTCAGTTGCACCCCCCAGTTGCACCCCTCAGTTGCAACCCTCAGTTGCACCCCTCAGGTGCACCCCCCAGCTGCACCCCTCAGTTGCACCCCTCAGTTGCACCACCCAGTTGCACCCCCAGTTGCACCCCTCAGTTGCACCCCTCAGTTGCACCCCTCAGTTGCACCCCTCAGTTGCACCCGTCAGTTGCACCCGTCAGTTGCACCCCCCAGTTGCACCCCTCAGTTGCACCCCTCAGTTGCACCCCCCAGTTGCACCCCTCAGTTGCACCCCTCAGTTGCACCCCTCAGTTGCACCCCCCAGCTGCACCCCTCAGTTGCACCCCTCAGTTGCACCACCCAGTTGCACCCCCAGTTGCACCCCTCAGTTGCACCCCTCAGTTGCACCCCCCAGTTGCACCCCTCAGTTGCACCCCTCAGTTGCACCCCTCAGTTGCACCCCTCAGTTGCACCCCCCAGTTGCACCCCCCAGTTGCAACCCCAGTTGCACCCCTCAGTTGCAACCCTCAGTTGCACCCCCCAGTTGCACCCCTCAGATGCACCCCTCAGTTGCACCCCCCAGTTGCACCCCTCAGTTGCACCCCCCAGTTGCACCCCTCAGTTGCACCCCTCAGTTGCACCCCTCAGTTTCACCCCTCAGTTGCACCCCTCAGTTGCATCCCTCAGTTGCACCCCTCAGTTGTACCCCTAAATTGCACCCCCCTGTGGCACCCCTCAGTTGCACCCCTCAGTTGTACCCCTCAGTTGCACCCCTCAGTTGCCACCCTCAGTTGCACCCCTCAGTTGCACCCCCCAGTTGCACCCCTCAGTTGCACCCCTCAGTTGCACCACCCAGTTGCACCCCTCAGTTGCACCCCTCTGTTGCACCCCTCAGTTGCACCCCTCACTGGCACCCCCCAGTTGCACCCCTCAGTTGCACCCCTCATTTGCACCCCCCAGTTGCACCCCCCAGTTGCACCCCTCAGTTGCACCCCTCAGTTGCACCCCTCATTTGCACCCCCCAGTTGCACCCCTCAGTTGCACCCCTCAGTTGCACCCCCCAGTTGCATCCCTCAGTTGCACCCCTCAGTTGCACCCCTCAGTTGCACCCCTCAGTTGCACCCCTCAGTTGCACCCCTCAGTTGCACCCCCCAGTTGCACCCCTCAGTTGCACCCCCCAGTTGCACCCCTCAGTTGCACCCCTCAGTCCCACCCCCCAGTTGCACCCCTCAGTTGCAACCCTCAGTTGCACCCCTCAGTTGCACCCCTCAGTTGCACCCGTCAGTTGCACCCGTCAGTTGCACCCCCCAGTTGCACCCCTCAGTTGCACCCCTCAGTTGCACCCCCCAGTTGCACCCCTCAGTTGCACCCCTCAGTTGCACCCCTCGGTTGCATCCCTCAGTTGCAGCCCTCAGTTGCACCCCCCAGTTGCACCCCTCAGTTGCACCCCTCACTTGCACCCCCCAGTTGCACCCCCCAGTTGCACCCCTCAGTTGCACCCCTCAGTTGCACCCCCCAGTTGCACCCCTCAGTTGCACCCCTCATTTGCACCCCCCAGTTGCACACCTCAGTTGCACCCCTCAGTTGCACCCCCCAGTTGCACCCCTCAGTTGCACCCCTCAGTTGCACCCCTCAGTTGCACCCCTCAGTTGCACCCCTCAGTTGCACCCCTCAGTTGCACCCCTCAGTTGCACCCCTCAGTTGCACCCCCCAGTTGCAGCCCTCAGTTGCACCCCTCAGTTGCACCCCCCACTTGCACCCCTCAGTTGCAACCCTCAGTTGCACCCCTCAGTTGCACCCCTCAGTTGCACCCGTCAGTTGCACCCGTCAGTTGCACCCCCCAGTTGCACCCCTCAGTTGCACCCCTCAGTTGCACCCCCCAGTTGCACCCCTCAGTTGCAACCCTCAGTTGCACCCCTCAGTTGCACCCCTCGGTTGCATCCCTCAGTTGCAGCCCCCAGTTGCACCCCTCAGTTGCACCCCCCAGTTGCACCCCTCAGTTGCACCTGTCAGTTGCACCCCTCAGTTGCACCCCTCAGTTGCACCCCTCAGTTGCAGCCCTCAGTTGCACCCCTCAGTTGCACCCCTCAGTTGCACCCCTCAGTTGCACCCCCCAGTTGCACCCCCCAGTTGCACCCCTCAGTTGCACCCCCAGTTGCACCCCTCAGTTGCACCCCTCGGTTGCACCCCCCAGTTGCACCCCTCAGTTGCACCCCTCAGTTGCACCCCTCAGTTGCACCCCTCAGTTGCACCCCTCAGTTGCACCCCTCAGTTGCACCCCTCAGTTGCACCCCTCAGTTGCACCCCTCAGTTGCACCCCTCAGTTGCACCCCTCAGTTGCAGCCCTCAGTTGCACCCCTCAGTTGCACCCCCCAGTTGCACCCCTCAGTTGCACCCCTCAGTTGCACCCCCCAGTTGCACCCCTCAGTTGCACCCCTCAGTTGCACCTCTCAGTTGCACCCCTCAGTTGCACCCCCCAGTTGCAACCCCAGTTGCACCCCTCAGTTGCAACCCTCAGTTGCACCCCTCAGTTGCACCCCTCAGTTGCACCCCCGGGTTGCACCCGTCAGTTGCACCCCTCAGTTGCACCCCTCAGTTGCACCCCTCAGTTGCACCCCTCAGTTGCACCCCTCAGTTGCACCCCTCAGTTGCACCCCTCAGTTGCACCCCTCAGTTGCACCCCTCAGTTGCACCCCTCAGTTGCACCCCTCAGTTGCACCCCCCAGTTGCACCCCTCAGTTGCACCCCTCAGTTGCACCCCTCAGTTGCACCCCTCAGTTGCACCCCCCAGTTGCAACCCCAGTTGCACCCCTCAGTTGCAACCCTCAGTTGCACCCCTCAGTTGCACCCCCCAGTTGCACCCCCCAGTTGCACCCCTCAGTTGCACCCCTCAGTTGCACCCCCCAGTTGCACCCCTCAGTTGCACCCCTCAGTTGCACCCCTCAGTTGCACCCCTCAGTTGCACCCCCCAGTTGCACCCCTCAGTTGCACCCCTCAGTTGGACCCCTCAGTTGCATCCCTCAGTTGCACCCCTCAGTTGCACCCCCCAGTTGCACCCCTCAGTTGCACCCCTCAGTTGCACCCCCCAGTTGCACCCCTCAGTTGGACCCCTCAGTTGCACCCCTCAGTTGCACCCCTCAGTTGCACCCGTCAGTGACACCCCCCCGTTGCACCCCTCAGTTGCACCCCCCAGTTGCACCCCTCAGTTGCACCCCTCGGTTGCACCCCCCAGTTGCACCCCTCAGTTGCACCCCTCAGTTGCACCCCTCAGTTGCACCCCTCAGTTGCACCCCTCAGTTGCACCCCTCAGTTGCACCCCTCAGTTGCACCCCTCAGTTGCACCCCTCAGTTGCACCCCTCAGTTGCACCCCTCAGTTGCAGCCCTCAGTTGCACCCCTCAGTTGCACCCCCCAGTTGCACCCCTCAGTTGCACCCCTCAGTTGCACCCCCCAGTTGCACCCCTCAGTTGCACCCCTCAGTTGCACCTCTCAGTTGCACCCCTCAGTTGCACCCCCCAGTTGCAACCCCAGTTGCACCCCTCAGTTGCAACCCTCAGTTGCACCCCTCAGTTGCCTGCCCCAGTTGCACCCCCGGGTTGCACCCGTCAGTTGCACCCCTCAGTTGCACCCCTCAGTTGCACCCCTCAGTTGCACCCCTCAGTTGCACCCCTCAGTTGCACCCCTCAGTTGCACCCCTCAGTTGCACCCCTCAGTTGCACCCCTCAGTTGCACCCCTCAGTTGCACCCCCCAGTTGCACCCCTCAGTTGCACCCCTCAGTTGCACCCCTCAGTTGCACCCCTCAGTTGCACCCCCCAGTTGCAACCCCAGTTGCACCCCTCAGTTGCAACCCTCAGTTGCACCCCTCAGTTGCACCCCCCAGTTGCACCCCCCAGTTGCACCCCTCAGTTGCACCCCTCAGTTGCACCCCCCAGTTGCACCCCTCAGTTGCACCCCTCAGTTGCACCCCTCAGTTGCACCCCTCAGTTGCACCCCCCAGTTGCACCCCTCAGTTGCACCCCCCTGTTGCACCCCTAAGTTGCACCCCTCAGTTGCACCCCCCAGTTGCACCCCCCAGTTGCACCCCCCAGTTGCACCCCTCAGTTGCACCCCCCAGTTGCACCACTCAGATGCACCCCTCAGTTGCACCCCTCAGTTGCACCCCCCAGTTGCACCCCTCAGTTGCACCCCTCAGTTGCACCCCTCAGTTGCACCCCTCAGTTGCACCCCTCAGTTGCATCCCTCAGTTGCAACCCTCAGTTGTGCCCCTCAGTTGAACCCCCCTGTGGCACCCCTCAGTTGCACCCCCCAGTTGCACCCCTCAGTTGCACCCCTCAGTTGTACCCCTCAGTTGCACCCCTCAGTTGCACCCCCCAGTTGCACCACTCAGATGCACCCCTCAGTTGCACCCCTCAGTTGCACCCCCCAGTTGCACCCCTCAGTTGCACCCCTCAGTTGCACCCCTCAGTTGCACCCCTCAGTTGCACCCCTCAGTTGCATCCCTCAGTTGCAACCCTCAGTTGTGCGGCTCAGTTGAACCCCCCTGTGGCACCCCTCAGTTGCACCCCCCAGTTGCACCCCTCAGTTGCACCCCTCAGTTGTACCCCTCAGTTGCACCCCTCAGTTGCACCCCCCAGTTGCACCCCTCAGTTGCACCCCTCAGTTGCACCCCCCAGTTGCACCCCTCAGTTGCACCCCTCAGTTGCACCCCCCAGTTGCACCCCCCAGTTGCACCCCTCAGTTGCACCCCTCAGTTGCACCCCCCAGTTGCACCCCTCAGTTGCCCCCCTCAGTTGCACCCCTCAGTTGCACCCCTCAGTTGCACCCCCCAGTTGCACCCCCCAGTTGCAACCCCAGTTGCACCCCTCAGTTGCAACCCTCAGTTGCACCCCCCAGTTGCACCCCTCAGATGCACCCCTCAGTTGCACCCCCCAGTTGCACCCCTCAGTTGCACCCCCCAGTTGCACCCCTCAGTTGCACCCCTCAGTTGCACCCCCCAGTTTCACCCCTCAGTTGCACCCCTCAGTTGCATCCCTCAGTTGCACCCCTCAGTTGTACCCCTAAATTGCACCCCCCTGTGGCACCCCTCAGTTGCACCCCTCAGTTGTACCCCTCAGTTGCACCCCTCAGTTGCCACCCTCAGTTGCACCCCTCAGTTGCACCCCCCAGTTGCACCCCTCAGTTGCACCCCTCAGTTGCACCACCCAGTTGCACCCCTCAGTTGCACCCCTCTGTTGCACCCCTCAGTTGCACCCCTCACTGGCACCCCCCAGTTGCACCCCTCAGTTGCACCCCTCAGTTGCACCCCCCAGTTGCACCCCCCAGTTGCACCCCTCAGTTGCACCCCTCAGTTGCACCCCTCATTTGCACCCCCCAGTTGCACCCCTCAGTTGCACCCCTCAGTTGCACCCCCCAGTTGCATCCCTCAGTTGCACCCCTCAGTTGCACCCCTCAGTTGCACCCCTCAGTTGCACCCCTCAGTTGCACCCCTCAGTTGCACCCCCCAGTTGCACCCCTCAGTTGCACCCCCCAGTTGCACCCCTCAGTTGCACCCCTCAGTCCCACCCCCCAGTTGCACCCCTTAGTTGCAACCCTCAGTTGCACCCCTCAGTTGCACCCCTCAGTTGCACCCCTCAGTTGCACCCGTCAGTTGCACCCCCCAGTTGCACCCCTCAGTTGCACCCCTCAGTTGCACCCCCCAGTTGCACCCCTCAGTTGCACCCCTCAGTTGCACCCCTCGGTTGCATCCCTCAGTTGCAGCCCTCAGTTGCACCCCCCAGTTGCACCCCTCAGTTGCACCCCTCACTTGCACCCCCCAGTTGCACCCCCCAGTTGCACCCCTCAGTTGCACCCCTCAGTTGCACCCCCCAGGTGCACCCCTCAGTTGCACCCCTCATTTGCACCCCCCAGTTTCACCCCTCAGTTGCACCCCTCAGTTGCACCCCCCAGTTGCACCCCTCAGTTGCACCCCTCAGTTGCACCCCTCAGTTGCACCCCTCAGTTGCACCCCTCAGTTGCACCCCTCAGTTGCACCCCTCAGTTGCACCCCTCAGTTGCACCCCCCAGTTGCACCCCTCAGTTGCACCCCTCAGTTGCACCCCCCAGTTGCACCCCTCAGTTGCAACCCTCAGTTGCACCCCTCAGTTGCACCCCTCAGTTGCACCCGTCAGTTGCACCCGTCAGTTGCACCCCCCAGTTGCACCCCTCAGTTGCACCCCTCAGTTGCACCCCCAAGTTGCACCCCTCAGTTGCAACCCTCAGTTGCACCCCTCAGTTGCACCCCTCGGTTGCATCCCTCAGTTGCAGCCCCCAGTTGCACCCCTCAGTTGCACCCCCCAGTTGCACCCCTCAGTTGCACCTGTCAGTTGCACCCCTCAGTTGCACCCCTCAGTTGCACCCCTCAGTTGCAGCCCTCAGTCCCACCCCTCAGTTGCACCCCTCAGTTGCACCCCTCAGTTGCACCCCTCAGTTGCACCCCTCAGTTGCACCCCCCAGTTGCACCCCCCAGTTGCACCCCTCAGTTGCACCCGTCAGTTGCACCCCTCAGTTGCACCCCTCGGTTGCACCCCCCAGTTGCACCCCTCAGTTGCACCCCTCAGTTGCACCCCTCAGTTGCACCCCTCAGTTGCACCCCTCAGTTGCACCCCTCAGTTGCACCCCTCAGTTGCAGCCCTCAGTTGCACCCCTCAGTTGCACCCCCCAGTTGCACCCCTCAGTTGCACCCCTCAGTTGCACCCCCCAGTTGCACCCCTCAGTTGCACCCCTCAGTTGCACCTCTCAGTTGCACCCCTCAGTTGCACCCCCCAGTTGCAAACCCAGTTGCACCCCTCAGTTGCAACCCTCAGTTGCACCCCTCAGTTGCACCCCTCAGTTGCACCCCCGGGTTGCACCCGTCAGTTGCACCCCTCAGTTGCACCCCTCAGTTGCACCCCTCAGTTGCACCCCTCAGTTGCACCCCTCAGTTGCACCCCTCAGTTGCACCCCTCAGTTGCACCCCTCAGTTGCACCCCTCAGTTGCACCCCTCAGTTGCACCCCTCAGTTGCACCCCCCAGTTGCACCCCTCAGTTGCACCCCTCAGTTGCACCCCTCAGTTGCACCCCTCAGTTGCACCCCCCAGTTGCAACCCCAGTTGCACCCCTCAGTTGTAACCCTCAGTTGCACCCCTCAGTTGCACCCCCCAGTTGCACCCCCCAGTTGCACCCCTCAGTTGCACCCCTCAGTTGCACCCCCCAGTTGCACCCCTCAGTTGCACCCCTCAGTTGCACCCCTCAGTTGCACCCCTCAGTTGCACCCCCCAGTTGCACCCCTCAGTTGCACCCCCCTGTTGCACCCCTAAGTTGCACCCCTCAGTTGCACCCCCCAGTTGCACCCCTCAGTTGCACCCCCCAGTTGCACCCCTCAGATGCACCCCTCAGTTGCACCCCTCAGTTGCACCCCCCAGTTGCACCCCTCAGTTGCACCCCTCAGTTGCACCCCTCAGTTGCACCCCTCAGTTGCACCCCTCAGTTGCATCCCTCAGTTGCAACCCTCAGTTGTGCCCCTCAGTTGCACCCCCCTGTGGCACCCCTCAGTTGCACCCCCCAGTTGCACCCCTCAGTTGCACCCCTCAGTTGTACCCCTCAGTTGCACCCCTCAGTTGCACCCCCCAGTTGCACCCCTCAGTTGCACCCCTCAGTTGCACCCCCCAGTTGCACCCCTCAGTTGCACCCCTCAGTTGCACCCCCCAGTTGCACCCCCCAGTTGCACCCCTCAGTTGCACCCCTCAGTTGCACCCCCCAGTTGCATCCCTCAGTTGCACCCCTCAGTTGCACCCCTCAGTTGCACCCCTCAGTTGCACCCCTCAGTTGCACCCCTCAGTTGCACCCCCCAGTTGCACCCCTCAGTTGCACCCCCCAGTTGCACCCCTCAGTTGCACCCCTCAGTCCCACCCCCCAGTTGCACCCCTCAGTTGCAACCCTCAGTTGCACCCCTCAGGTGCACCCCTCAGTTGCACCCGTCAGTTGCACCCGTCAGTTGCACCCCCCAGTTGCACCCCTCAGTTGCACCCCTCAGTTGCACCCCTCGGTTGCATCCCTCAGTTGCAGCCCTCAGTTGCACCCCCCAGTTGCACCCCTCAGTTGCACCCCTCACTTGCACCCCCCAGTTGCACCCCCCAGTTGCACCCCTCAGTTGCACCCCTCAGTTGCACCCCCCAGTTGCACCCCTCAGTTGCACCCCTCATTTGCACCCCCCAGTTGCACCCCTCAGTTGCACCCCTCAGTTGCACCCCCCAGTTGCACCCCTCAATTGCACCCCTCAGTTGCACCCCTCAGTTGCACCCCTCAGTTGCACCCCTCAGTTGCACCCCTCAGTTGCACCCCTCAGTTGCACCCCTCAGTTGCACCCCCCAGTTGCACCCCTCAGTTGCAACCCTCAGTTGCACCCCCCAGTTGCACCCCTCAGTTGCAACCCTCAGTTGCACCCCTCAGTTGCACCCCTCAGTTGCACCCGTCAGTTGCACCCGTCAGTTGCACCCCCCAGTTGCACCCCTCAGTTGCACCCCTCAGTTGCACCCCCCAGTTGCACCCCTCAGTTGCAACCCTCAGTTGCACCCCTCAGTTGCACCCCTCGGTTGCATCCCTCAGTTGCAGCCCCCAGTTGCACCCCTCAGTTGCACCCCCCAGTTGCACCCCTCAGTTGCACCTGTCAGTTGCACCCCTCAGTTGCACCCCTCAGTTGCACCCCTCAGTTGCAGCCCTCAGTCCCACCCCTCAGTTGCACCCCTCAGTTGCACCCCTCAGTTGCACCCCTCAGTTGCACCCCTCAGTTGCACCCACCAGTTGCACCCCCCAGTTGCACCCCTCAGTTGCACCCCCCAGTTGCACCCCTCAGTTGCACCCCTCGGTTGCACCCCCCAGTTGCACCCCTCAGTTGCACCCCTCAGTTGCACCCCTCAGTTGCACCCCTCAGTTGCACCCCTCAGTTGCACCCCTCAGTTGCACCCCTCAGTTGCACCCCTCAGTTGCACCCCTCAGTTGCACCCCTCAGTTGCACCCCTCAGTTGCAGCCCTCAGTTGCACCCCTCAGTTGCACCCCCCAGTTGCACCCCTCAGTTGCACCCCTCAGTTGCACCGCCCAGTTGCACCCCTCAGTTGCACCCCTCAGTTGCACCTCTCAGTTGCACCCCTCAGTTGCACCCCCCAGTTGCAACCCCAGTTGCACCCCTCAGTTGCAACCCTCAGTTGCACCCCTCAGTTGCACCCCTCAGTTGCACCCCCGGGTTGCACCCGTCAGTTGCACCCCTCAGTTGCACCCCTCAGTTGCACCCCTCAGTTGCACCCCTCAGTTGCACCCCTCAGTTGCACCCCTCAGTTGCACCCCTCAGTTGCACCCCTCAGTTGCACCCCTCAGTTGCACCCCTCAGTTGCACCCCCCAGTTGCACCCCTCAGTTGCACCCCTCAGTTGCACCCCTCAGTTGCACCCCTCAGTTGCACCCCCCAGTTGCAACCCCAGTTGCACCCCTCAGTTGTAACCCTCAGTTGCACCCCTCAGTTGCACCCCCCAGTTGCACCCCCCAGTTGCACCCCTCAGTTGCACCCCTCAGTTGCACCCCCCAGTTGCACCCCTCAGTTGCACCCCTCAGTTGCACCCCTCAGTTGCACCCCTCAGTTGCACCCCCCAGTTGCACCCCTCAGTTGCACCCCCCTGTTGCACCCCTAAGTTGCACCCCTCAGTTGCACCCCCCAGTTGCACCCCTCAGTTGCACCCCCCAGTTGCACCCCTCAGATGCACCCCTCAGTTGCACCCCTCAGTTGCACCCCCCAGTTGCACCCCTCAGTTGCACCCCTCAGTTGCACCCCTCAGTTGCACCCCTCAGTTGCACCCCTCAGTTGCATCCCTCAGTTGCAACCCTCAGTTGTGCCCCTCAGTTGCACCCCCCTGTGGCACCCCTCAGTTGCACCCCCCAGTTGCACCCCTCAGTTGCACCCCTCAGTTGTACCCCTCAGTTGCACCCCTCAGTTGCACCCCCCAGTTGCACCCCTCAGTTGCACCCCTCAGTTGCACCCCCCAGTTGCACCCCTCAGTTGCACCCCCCAGTTGCACCCCCCAGTTGCACCCCTCAGTTGCACCCCTCAGTTGCACCCCCCAGTTGCACCCCTCAGTTGCACCCCTCAGTTGCACCCCTCAGTTGCACCCCTCAGTTGCACCCCCCAGTTGCACCCCCCAGTTGCACCCCTCAGTTGCACCCCTCAGTTGCAACCCTCAGTTGCACCCCCCAGTTGCACCCCTCAGATGCACCCCTCAGTTGCACCCCCCAGTTGCACCCCTCAGTTGCACCCCCCAGTTGCACCCCTCAGTTGCACCCCTCAGTTGCACCCCTCAGTTTCACCCCTCAGTTGCACCCCTCAGTTGCATCCCTCAGTTGCACCCCTCAGTTGTACCCCTAAATTGCACCCCCCTGTGGCACCCCTCAGTTGCACCCCTCAGTTGTACCCCTCAGTTGCACCCCTCAGTTGCCACCCTCAGTTGCACCCCTCAGTTGCACCCCCCAGTTGCACCCCTCAGTTGCACCCCTCAGTTGCACCACCCAGTTGCACCCCTCAGTTGCACCCCTCAGTTGCACCCCTCAGTTGCACCCCTCACTGGCACCCCCCAGTTGCACCCCTCAGTTGCACCCCTCAGTTGCACCCCCCAGTTGCACCCCCCAGTTGCACCCCTCAGTTGCACCCCTCAGTTGCACCCCTCATTTGCACCCCCCAGTTGCACCCCTCAGTTGCACCCCTCCGTTGCACCCCCCAGTTGCACCCCTCAGTTGCACCCCTCAGTTGCACCCCTCAGTTGCACCCCTCAGTTGCACCCCTCAGTTGCACCCCTCAGTTGCACCCCCCAGTTGCACCCCTCAGTTGCACCCCCCAGTTGCACCCCTCAGTTGCACCCCTCAGTCCCACCCCCCAGTTGCACCCCTCAGTTGCAACCCTCAGTTGCACCCCTCAGTGGCACCCCTCAGTTGCACCCGTCAGTTGCACCCGTCAGTTGCACCCCCCAGTTGCACCCCTCAGTTGCACCCCTCAGTTGCACCCCTCAGTTGCACCCCTCAGTTGCACCCCTCAGTTGCACCCCTCAGTTGCACCCCTCAGTTGCACCCCTCAGTTGCACCCCTCAGTTGCACCCCTCAGTTGCACCCCCCAGTTGCACCCCTCAGTTGCACCCCTCAGTTGCACCCCTCAGTTGCACCCCTCAGTTGCACCCCCCAGTTGCAACCCCAGTTGCACCCCTCAGTTGTAACCCTCAGTTGCACCCCTCAGTTGCACCCCCCAGTTGCACCCCCCAGTTGCACCCCTCAGTTGCACCCCTCAGTTGCACCCCCCAGTTGCACCCCTCAGTTGCACCCCTCAGTTGCACCCCTCAGTTGCACCCCTCAGTTGCACCCCCCAGTTGCACCCCTCAGTTGCACCCCCCTGTTGCACCCCTAAGTTGCACCCCTCAGTTGCACCCCCCAGTTGCACCCCTCAGTTGCACGCCTCAGTTGCACCCCTCAGATGCACCCCTCAGTTGCACCCCTCAGTTGCACCCCCCAGTTGCACCCCTCAGTTGCACCCCTCAGTTGCACCCCTCAGTTGCACCCCTCAGTTGCACCCCTCAGTTGCATCCCTCAGTTGCAACCCTCAGTTGTGCCCCTCAGTTGCACCCCCCTGTGGCACCCCTCAGTTGCACCCCCCAGTTGCACCCCTCAGTTGCACCCCTCAGTTGTACCCCTCAGTTGCACCCCTCAGTTGCACCCCCCAGTTGCACCCCTCAGTTGCACCCCTCAGTTGCACCCCCCAGTTGCACCCCTCAGTTGCACCCCCCAGTTGCACCCCCCAGTTGCACCCCTCAGTTGCACCCCTCAGTTGCACCCCCCAGTTGCACCCCTCAGTTGCACCCCTCAGTTGCACCCCTCAGTTGCACCCCTCAGTTGCACCCCCCAGTTGCACCCCCCAGTTGCACCCCTCAGTTGCACCCCTCAGTTGCAACCCTCAGTTGCACCCCCCAGTTGCACCCCTCAGATGCACCCCTCAGTTGCACCCCCCAGTTGCACCCCTCAGTTGCACCCCCCAGTTGCACCCCTCAGTTGCACCCCTCAGTTGCACCCCTCAGTTTCACCCCTCAGTTGCACCCCTCAGTTGCATCCCTCAGTTGCACCCCTCAGTTGTACCCTAAATTGCACCCCCCTGTGGCAACCCTCAGTTGCACCCCTCAGTTGTACCCCTCAGTTGCACCCCTCAGTTGCCACCCTCAGTTGCACCCCTCAGTTGCACCCCCCAGTTGCACCCCTCAGTTGCACCCCTCAGTTGCACCACCCAGTTGCACCCCTCAGTTGCACCCCTCAGTTGCACCCCTCAGTTGCACCCCTCACTGGCACCCCCCAGTTGCACCCCTCAGTTGCACCCCTCAGTTGCACCCCCCAGTTGCACCCCCCAGTTGCACCCCTCAGTTGCACCCCTCAGTTGCACCCCTCATTTGCACCCCCCAGTTGCACCCCTCAGTTGCACCCCTCAGTTGCACCCCCCAGTTGCATCCCTCAGTTGCACCCCTCAGTTGCACCCCTCAGTTGCACCCCTCAGTTGCACCCCTCAGTTGCACCCCTCAGTTGCACCCCCCAGTTGCACCCCTCAGTTGCACCCCCCAGTTGCACCCCTCAGTTGCACCCCTCAGTCCCACCCCCCAGTTGCACCCCTCAGTTGCAACCCTCAGTTGCACCCCTCAGTGGCACCCTTCAGTTGCACCCGTCAGTTGCACCGTCAGTTGCACCCCCCAGTTGCACCCCTCAGTTGCACCCCTCAGTTGCACCCCCCAGTTGCACCCCTCAGTTGCACCCCTCAGTTGCACCCCTCGGTTGCATCCCTCAGTTGCAGCCCTCAGTTGCACCCCCCAGTTGCACCCCTCAGTTGCACCCCTCACTTGCACCCCCCAGTTGCACCCCCCAGTTGCACCCCTCAGTTGCACCCCTCAGTTGCACCCCCCAGTTGCACCCCTCAGTTGCACCCCTCATTTGCACCCCCCAGTTGCACCCCTCAGTTGCACCCCTCAGTTGCACCCCCCAGTTGCACCCCTCAGTTGCACCCCTCAGTTGCACCCCTCAGTTGCACCCCTCAGTTGCACCCCTCAGTTGCACCCCTCAGTTGCACCCCTCAGTTGCACCCGTCAGTTGCACCCCCCAGTTGCACCCCTCAGTTGCACCCCTCAGTTGCACCCCCCAGTTGCACCCCTCAGTTGCAACCCTCAGTTGCACCCCTCAGTTGCACCCCTCGGTTGCATCCCTCAGTTGCAGCCCCCAGTTGCACCCCTCAGTTGCACCCCCCAGTTGCACCCCTCAGTTGCACCTGTCAGTTGCACCCCTCAGTTGCACCCCTCAGTTGCACCCCTCAGTTGCAGCCCTCAGTCCCACCCCTCAGTTGCACCCCTCAGTTGCACCCCTCAGTTGCACCCCTCAGTTGCACCCCTCAGTTGCACCCCCCAATTGCACCCCTCAGTTGCACCCCTCAGTTGCACCCCCCAGTTGCACCCCTCAGTTGCACCCCCCAGTTGCATCCCTCAGTTGCACCCCTCAGTTGCACCCCCCAGTTGCACCCCTCAGTTGCACGCCTCAGTTGCACCCCTCAGTTGCACCCCTCAGTTGCACCCCCCAGTTGCACCCCTCAGTTGCACCCCTCAGTTGCACCCCTCAGTTGCACCCCCCACTTGCACCCCTCAGTTGCACCCCTCACTTGCACCCCCCAGTTGCACCCCCCAGTTGCACCCCTCAGTTGCACCCCTCAGTTGCACCCCCCAGTTGCACCCCTCAGGTGCACCCCTCAGTTGCACCCCTCAGTTGCACCCCTCAGTTGCACCCCCGAATTGCACCCCTCAGTTGCACCCCCCAGTTGCACCCCTCAGTTGCACCCCTCAGTTGCACCCCTCAGTTGCACCCCTCAGTTGCACCCCTCAGTTGCACCCCTCAGTTGCACCCCTCAGTTGCACCCCTCAGTTGCACCCCTCAGTTGCACCCCTCAGTTGCACCTCTCAGTTGCAGCCCTCAGTTGCACCCCTCAGTTGCACCCCCCAGTTGCACCCCTCAGTTGCACCCTTCAGTTGCACCCCCCAGTTGCACCCCTCAGTTGCACCCCTCAGTTGCACCCCCCAGTTGCACCCCCCAGCTGCACCCCTCAGTTGCACCCCTCAGTTGCACCCCCCAGTTGCACCCCTCAGTTGCACCCCTCAGTTGCACCCCTCAGTTGCACCCCTCAGTTGCACCCCCCAGTTGCACCCCTCAGTTGCACCCCTCAGTTGCACCCCTCAGTTGCACCCCCCAGTTGCACCCCCCTGTTGCACCCCTCAGTTGCACCCCTCAGTTGCACCCCTCAGTTGCACCCCTCAGTTGCACCCCTCAGTTGCACCCCTCAGTTGCACCCCTCAATTGCACCCCCCAGTTGCACCCCTCAGTTGCACCCTCTGTTGCACCCCTCAGTTGCACCCCTCAGTTGCACCCCCCAGTTGCACCCCTCAGTTGCACCCCCCAGTTGCACCCCTCAGATGCACCCCTCAGTTGCACCCCTCAGTTGCACCCCCCAGTTGCACCCCTCAGTTGCACCCCTCAGTTGCACCCCTCAGTTGCACCCCTCAGTTGCACCCCTCAGTTGCATCCCTCAGTTGCACCCCCCTGTGGCACCCCTCAGTTGCACCCCCCAGTTGCACCCCTCAGTTGCACCCCTCAGTTGCACCCCTCAGTTGCACCCCTTAGTTGCACCCCCCAGTTGCACCCCTCAGTTGCACCCCTCAGTTGCACCACCCAGTTGCACCCCTCAGTTGCACCCCTCAGTTGCACCCCTCAGTTGCACCCCCCAGTTGCACCCCTCAGTTGCACCCCTCAGTTGCACCCCCCAGTTGCGCCCCTCAGTTGCACCCGTCAGTTGCACCCCCCAGTTGCACCCCTCAGTTGCACCCCTCAGTTGCACCCCTCAGTTGCACCCCCCAGTTGCACCCCTCAGTTGCACCCCTCAGTTGCACCCCCCAGTTGCACCCCTCAGTTGCACCCCCCAGTTGCACCCCTCATTTGCACCCCCCAGTTGCACCCCTCAGTTGCACCCCTCAGTTGCACCCCTCAGTCGCACCCCTCAGTTGCACCCCTCAGTTGCACCCCTCAGTTGCACCCCCCAGTTGCACCCCTCAGTTGCACCCCTCAGTTGCACCCCCTAGTTGCACCCCTCAGTTGCACCCCTCAGTTGCAGCCCTCAGTTGCACCCCTCAGTTGCACCCCTCAGTTGCACCCCTCAGTTGCACCCCTCAGTTGCACCCCTCAGTTGCACCCCCCAGTTGCACCCCTCAGTTGCACCCCTCAGTTGCACCCCCCAGTTGCACCCCTCAGTTGCACCCCTCAGTTGCACCCCTCAGTTGCACCCCTCAGTTGCACCCCTCAGTTGCACCCCCCAGTTGCACCCCTCAGTTGCACCCCCCAGTTGCACCCCTCAGTTGCACCCCTCAGTTGCACCCCCCAGTTCCACCCCTCAGTTGCACCCCTCAGTTGCACCCCTCAGTTGCCCCCCTCAGTTGCTCCCGTCAGTTGCACCCCCCAGTTGCACCCCTCAGTTGCACCCCTCAGTTGCACCCCCTACCTGCACCCCTCAGCTGCACCCCTCAGTTGCACCCCTCGGTTGGACCCCTCAGTTGCAGCCCCCAGTTGCACCCCTCAGTTGCACCTGTCAGTTGCACCCCTCAGTTGCACCCCTCAGTTGCACCCCTCAGTTGCAGCCCTCAGTCGCACCCCTCAGTTGCACCCCCCAGTTGCACCCCTCAGTTGCACCCCTCAGCTGCACCCCTCAGTTGCACCCCCCAGTTGCACCCCTCAGTTGCACCCCTCAGTTGCACCCCCCAGTTGCACCCCTCAGTTGCACCCCTCAGTTGCACCCCTCAGTTGCACCCCTCAGTTGCACCCCTCAGTTGCACCCCCCAGTTGCACCCCTCAGTTGCACCCCCCAGTTGCACCCCTCAGTTGCACCCCTCAGTTGCACCCCCCAGTTCCACCCCTCAGTTGCACCCCTCAGTTGCACCCCTCAGTTGCCCCCCTCAGTTGCTCCCGTCAGTTGCACCCCCCAGTTGCACCCCTCAGTTGCACCCCTCAGTTGCACCCCCTAGTTGCACCCCTCAGCTGCACCCCTCAGTTGCACCCCTCGGTTGGACCCCTCAGTTGCAGCCCCCAGTTGCACCCCTCAGTTGCACCTGTCAGTTGCACCCCTCAGTTGCACCCCTCAGTTGCACCCCTCAGTTGCAGCCCTCAGTCGCACCCCTCAGTTGCACCCCCCAGTTGCACCCCTCAGTTGCACCCCTCAGCTGCACCCCTCAGTTGCACCCCTCAGTTGCACCCCTCCCGGGCACCCCCCAGTTGCACCCCTCAGTTGCACCCCCTAGTTGCACCCCTCAGTTGCACCCCTCAGTTGCACCCCTCGGTTGCACCCCTCAGTTGCACCCCCCAGTTGCACCCCTCAGTTGCACCCCTCAGTTGCACCCCTCGGTTGCACCCCTCAGTTGCACCCCTCAGTTGCACCCCCCAGTTGCACCCTCCAGTTGCACCCCCCAGTTGCACCCCTCAGCTGCACCTGTCAGTTGCACCCCTCAGTTGCACCCCTCAGTTGCACCCCTCAGTTGCACCCCTCAGGTGCACCCCCCAGTTGCATCCCCGAGTTGCACCGCTCAGTTGCACCGCTCAGTTGCACCCCTCAGTTGCACCCCTCAGTTGCACCCCCCAGTTGCACCCCTCAGTTGCACCCCTCAGTTGCACCCGTCAGTTGCACCCCCCAGTTGCACCCCTCAGTTGCACCCCTCAGTTGCACCCCTCATTTGCATCCCCCAGTTGCACCCCCCAGTTGCACCCCTCAGTTGCACCCCTCAGTTGCACCCCTCAGTTGCATCCCTCAGCTGCACCCCTCAGTTGCACCCCTCGGTTGCACCCCTCAGTTGCAGCCCCCAGTTGCACCCCTCGGTTGCACCCCTCAGTTGCAGCCCCCAGTTGCACCCCTCAGCTGCACCTGTCAGTTGCACCCCTCAGTTGCACCCCTCAGTTGCACCCCTCAGTTGCAGCCCTCAGTCGCACCCCTCAGTTGCACCCCCCAGTTGCACCCCTCAGTTGCACCCCTCAGTTGCACCCCTCAGTTGCACCCCCCAGTTGCACCCCTCAGTTGCACCCCCCAGTTGCACCCCTCAGTTGCACCCCTCAGTTGCACCCCCCAGTTCCACCCCTCAGTTGCACCCCTCAGTTGCACCCCTCAGTTGCCCCCCTCAGTTGCTCCCGTCAGTTGCACCCCCCAGTTGCACCCCTCAGTTGCACCCCTCAGTTGCACCCCCTAGTTGCACCCCTAAGCTGCACCCCTCAGTTGCACCCCTCGGTTGGACCCCTCAGTTGCAGCCCCCAGTTGCACCCCTCAGTTGCACCTGTCAGTTGCACCCCTCAGTTGCACCCCTCAGTTGCACCCCTCAGTTGCAGCCCTCAGTCGCACCCCTCAGTTGCACCCCCCAGTTGCACCCCTCAGTTGCACCCCTCAGCTGCACCCCTCAGTTGCACCCCTCAGTTGCACCCCTCACGGGCACCCCCCAGTTGCACCCCTCAGTTGCACCCTCTAGTTGCACCCCTCAGTTGCACCCCTCAGTTGCACCCCTCGGTTGCACCCCTCAGTTGCACCCCCCAGTTGCACCCCTCAGTTGCAGCCCTCAGTTGCACCCCTCAGTTGCACCCCTCAGTTGCACCCCTCGGTTGCACCCCTCAGTTGCACCCCTCAGTTGCACCCCCCAGTTGCACCCTCCAGTTGCACCCCCCAGTTGCACCCCTCAGCTGCAACTGTCAGTTGCACCCCTCAGTTGCACCCCTCAGTTGCACCCCTCAGTTGCACCCCTCAGGTGCACCCCCCAGTTGCATCCCCGAGTTGCACCGCTCAGTTGCACCGCTCAGTTGCACCCCTCAGTTGCACCCCTCAGTTGCACCCCCCAGTTGCACCCCTCAGTTGCACCCCTCAGTTGCACCCGTCAGTTGCACCCCCCAGTTGCACCCCTCAGTTGCACCCCTCAGTTGCACCCCTCATTTGCATCCCCCAGTTGCACCCCCCAGTTGCACCCCTCAGTTGCACCCCTCAGTTGCACCCCTCAGTTGCACACCTCAGTTGCACCCCTCAGTTGCACCCCCTAGTTGCATCCCTCAGCTGCACCCCTCAGTTGCACCCCTCGGTTGCACCCCTCAGTTGCAGCCCCCAGTTGCACCCCTCAGTTGCACCTGTCAGTTGCACCCCTCAGTTGCACCCCTCAGTTGCACCCCTCAGTTGCACCCCTCAGTTGCACCCCTCAGTTGCACCCCCCAGTTGCACCCCTCAGTTGCACCCCTCAGTTGCACCCCTCAGTTGCACCCCTCAGTTGCACCCCTCACGGGCACCCCCCAGTTGCACCCCTCAGTTGCACCCCTCAGTTGCACCCCTCAGTTGCACCCCTCAGTTGCACCCCTCAGTTGCACCCCTCGGTTGCACCCCTCAGTTGCAGCCCTCAGTTGCACCCCTCAGTTGCACCCCTCAGTTGCACCCCTCGGTTGCACCCCTCAGTTGCACCCCTCAGTTGCACCCCCCAGTTGCACCCTCCAATTGCACCCCCCAGTTGCACCCCTCAGTTGCACCCCTCAGTTGCACCCCTCAGTCGCACCCCTCAGTTGCACCCCTCAGTTGCACCCCTCAGTTCCACCCCCCAGTTGCACCCCTCAGTTGCACCCCTCAGTTGCACCCCCTGGTTGCACCCCTCAGTTGCACCCCTCAGTCGCACCCCTCAGTTGCACCCCTCAGTTGCACCCCTCAGTTGCACCCCTCAGTTGCACCCCTCAGTTGCACCCCTCAGTTGCACCCCCCAGTTGCACCCCTCAGTTGCACCCCTCAGTTGCACCCCCCAGTTGCACCCCTCAGTTGCACCCCTCAGTTGCACCCCTCAGTTGCACCCCTCAGTTGCACCTCTCAGTTGCACCCCCCAGTTGCACCCCTCAGTTGCACCCCCCAGTTGCACCCCTCAGTTGCACCCCTCAGTTGCACCACCCAGTTGCACCCCTCAGTTGCACCCCTCAGTTGCACCCCTCAGTTGCCCCCCTCAGTTGCACCCGTCAGTTGCACCCCCCAGTTGCACCCCTCAGTTGCACCCCTCAGTTGCACCCCCTAGTTGCACCCCTCAGCTGCACCCCTCAGTTGCACCCCTCGGTTGGACCCCTCAGTTGCAGCCCCCAGTTGCACCCCTCAGTTGCACCTGTCAGTTGCACCCCTCAGTTGCACCCCTCAGTTGCACCCCTCAGTTGCAGCCCTCAGTCGCACCCCTCAGTTGCACCCCCCAGTTGCACCCCTCAGTTGCACCCCTCAGTTGCACCCCTCAGTTGCACCCCTCAGTTGCACCCCTCACGGGCACCCCCCAGTTGCACCCCTCAGTTGCACCCCCTAGTTGCACCCCTCAGTTGCACCCCTCAGTTGCACCCCTCGGTTGCACCCCTCAGTTGCACCCCCCAGTTGCACCCCTCAGTTGCAGCCCTCAGTTGCACCCCTCAGTTGCACCCCTCAGTTGCACCCCTCGGTTGCACCCCTCAGTTGCACCCCTCAGTTGCACCCCCCAGTTGCACCCTCCAGTTGCACCCCCCAGTTGCACCCCTCAGCTGCACCTGTCAGTTGCACCCCTCAGTTGCACCCCTCAGTTGCACCCCTCAGTTGCACCCCTCAGGTGCACCCCCCAGTTGCATCCCCGAGTTGCACCGCTCAGTCCCACCGCTCAGTTGCACCCCTCAGTTGCACCCCTCAGTTGCACCCCCCAGTTGCACCCCTCAGTTGCACCCCTCAGTTGCATCCGTCAGTTGCACCCGTCAGTTGCACCCCCCAGTTGCACCCCTCAGTTGCACCCCTCAGTTGCACCCCCCAGTTGCACCCCCCAGTTGCACCCCTCAGTTGCACCCGTCAGTTGCACCCGTCAGTTGCACCCCCCAGTTGCACCCCTCAGTTGCACCCCTCAGTTGCACCCCTCAGTTGCACCCCCCAGTTGCACCCCTCAGTTGCACCCCTCAGTTGCACCCCTCAGTTGCACCCCCCAGTTGCACCCCTCAGTTGCACCCCTCAGTTGCACCCCTCAGTTGCACCCCTCAGTTGCACCCCCCAGTTGCACCCCTCAGTTGCACCCCTCAGTTGCACCCCTCAGTTGCACCCCTCAGTTGCACCCCTCAGTTGCACCCCTCAGTTGCACCCCTCATTTGCATCCCCCAGTTGCACCCCTCAGTTGCACCCCTCAGTTGCACCCCTCAGTTGCACCCCTCAGTGGCACCCCCCAGTTGCACCCCCCAGTTGCACCCCTCAGTTGCACCCCTCAGTTGCACCCCCCAGTTGCACCCCCCAGTTGCACCCCTCAGTTGCACCCCTCAGTTGCACCCCCCAGTTGCACCCCTCAGTTGCACCCCTCGGTTGCACCCCCCAGTTGCACCCCTCAGTTGCACCCCTCAGTTGCACCCCCTAGTTGCACCCCTCAGTTGCACCCTTCAGTTGCACACCTCAGTTGCACCCCTCAGTTGCAGCCCCCAGTTGCACCCCTCAGTTGCATCCCTCAGTTGCACCCCCCAGTTGCACCCCTCAGTTGCACCCCTCAGTCGCACCCCTCAGTTGCACCCCTCAGTTGCACCCCTCAGTTCCACCCCCCAGTTGCACCCCTCAGTTGCACCCCTCAGTTGCACCCCCTAGTTGCACCCCTCAGTTGCACCCCTCAGTTGCACCCCTCAGTTGCACCCCTCAGTTGCACCCCTCAGTTGCACCCCTCAGTTGCACCCCTCAGTTGCACCCCTCAGTTGCACCCCCCAGTTGCACCCCTCAGTTGCACCCCTCAGTTGCACCTCTCAGTTGCAGCCCTCAGTTGCACCCCTCAGTTGCACCCCTCAGTTGCACCCCTCAGTTGCACCCCTCAGTTGCACCCCTCGGTTGCACCCCTCAGTTGCACCCCCCAGTTGCACCCCTCAGTTGCACCTGTCAGTTGCACCCCTCAGTTGCACCCCTCAGTTGCACCCCTCAGTTGCAGCCCTCAGTCGCACCCCTCAGTTGCACCCGTCAGTTGCACCCCTGAGTTGCACCCCTCAGTTGCACCCCTCAGTTGCACCCCTCACGGGCACCCCCCAGTTGCAACCCTCAGTTGCACCCCTCAGTTGCAGCCCCCTAGTTGCACCCCTCAGTTGCACCCCTCAGTTGCACCCCTCGGTTGCACCCCTCAGTTGCAGCCCCCAGTTGCACCCCTCAGTTGCACCCCTCAGTTGCACCCCTCAGTTGCACCCCTCAGTTGCACCCCCCAGTTGCATCCCCGAGTTGCACCGCTCAGTTGCACCCCTCAGTTGCACCCCTCAGTTGCACCCCCTAGTTGCACCCCTCAGTTGCACCCCTCAGTTGCACCCCTCGGTTGCACCCCTCAGTTGCAGCCCTCAGTTGCACCCCTCAGTTGCACCCCTCAGTTGCACCCCTCGGTTGCACCCCTCAGTTGCACCCCTCAGTTGCACCCCCCAGTTGCACCCTCCAGTTGCACCCCCCAGTTGCACCCCTCAGCTGCACCTGTCAGTTGCACCCCTCAGTTGCACCCCTCAGTTGCACCCCTCAGTTGCACCCCTCAGTTGCACCCCCCAGTTGCACCCCCGAATTGCACCGCTCAGTTGCACCGCTCAGTTGCACCCCTCAGTTGCACCCCTCAGTTGCACCCCCCAGTTGCACCCCTCAGTTGCACCCCTCAGTTGCACCCGTCAGTTGCACCCGTCAGTTGCAACCCTCAGTTGCACCCCTCAGTTGCACCCCTCCGTTGCACCCCTCATTTGCATCCCCCAGTTGCACCCCTCAGTTGCACCCCTCAGTTGCACCCCTCAGTTGCACCCCTCAGTGGCACCCCCCAGTTGCACCCCCCAGGTGCACCCCTCAGTTGCACCCCTCAGTTGCACCCCCCAGTTGCACCCCCCAGTTGCACCCCTCAGTTGCACCCCTCAGTTGCACCCCCAGTTGCACCCCTCAGTTGCACCCCTCGGTTGCACCCCTCAGTTGCACCCCTCAGTTGCACCCGTCAGTTGCACCCCCCAGTTGCACCCCTCAGTTGCACCCCTCAGTTGCACCCCTCAGTTGCACCCCGCAGTTGCACCCCTCAGTTGCACCCCTCGGTTGCACCCCTCAGTTGCACCCCTCAGTTGCACCCCCCAGTTGCACCGCCCAGTTGCACCCCTCAGTTGCACCCCTCAGTTGCACCCCTCAGTTGCACCCCTGAGTTGCACCCCCCAGTTGCACCCCCCAGTTGCACCCCCCAGTTGCACCTCTCAGTTGCACCCCTCAGTTGCACCCCCCAGTTGCACGCCTCAGTTGCACCCCTCAGTTGCACCCCTCAGTTGCACCCCTCAGTTGCACCCCCCAGTTGCACCCCTCAGTTGCACCCCTCAGTTGCACCCCTCAGTTGCACCCCTCAGTTGCACCCCCCAGTTGCACCCCTCAGTTGCACCCCTCATTTGCACCCCCAAGTTGCACCCCTCAGTTGCACCCCTCAGTTGCACCCCTCAGTTGCACCCCTCAGTTGCACCCCTCAGTTGCACCCCCCAGTTGCACCCCCCAGTTGCACCCCTCAGTTGCACCCCTCAGTTGCACCCCCTAGTTGCACCCCTCAGTTGCACCCCTCAGTTGCACCCCTCAGTTGCACCCCTCAGTTGCACCCCTCAGTTGCACCCCTCAGTTGCACCCCTCTGTTGCACCCCTCAGTTGCACCCCCCAGTTGAACCCCTCAGTTGCACCCCTCAGTTGCACCCCCCAGTTGCACCCCTCAGTTGCACCCCTCAGTTGCACCCCTCAGTTGCACCCCTCAGTTGCACCCGTCAGTTGCACCCCCCAGTTGCACCCCTCAGTTGCACCCCTCAGTTGCACCCCCTAGTTGCACCCCTCAGCTGCACCCCTCAGTTGCACCCCTCAGTTGCACCCCTCGGTTGCACCCCTCAGTTGCAGCCCCCAGTTGCACCCCTCAGTTGCACCTGTCAGTTGCACCCCTCAGTTGCACCCCTCAGTTGCACCCCTCAGTTGCAGCCCTCAGTCGCACCCCTCAGTTGCACCCCCCAGTTGCACCCCTCAGTTGCACCCCTCAGTTGCACCCCTCAGTTGCACCCCTCACGGGCACCCCCCAGTTGCACCCCTCAGTTGCACCCCTCAGTTGCACCCCCTAGTTGCACCCCTCAGTTGCACCCCTCAGTTGCACCCCTCGGTTGCACCCCTCAGTTGCAGCCCTCAGTTGCACCCCTCGGTTGCACCCCTCAGTTGCACCCCTCGGTTGCACCCCTCAGTTGCACCCCTCAGTTGCACCCCCCAGTTGCACCCTCCAGTTGCACCCCCCAGTTGCACCCCTCAGCTGCACCTGTCAGTTGCACCCCTCAGTTGCACCCCTCAGTTGCACCCCTCAGTTGCACCCCTCAGTTGCACCCCTCAGTTGCACCCCCGAGTTGCACCGCTCAGTTGCACCGCTCAGTTGCACCCCCCAGTTGCACCCCTCAGTTGCACCCCCCAGTTGCAGCCCTCAGTTGCACCCGTCAGTTGCACCCGTCAGTTGCACCCCCCAGTTGCACCCCTCAGTTGCACCCCTCAGTTGCACCCCTCAGTTGCACCCCTCAGTTGCACCCCCCGGTTGCACCCCTCAGTTGCACCCCTCAGTTGCACCCACCAGTTGCACCCCCCAGTTGCACCCCTCAGTTGCACCCCTCAGTTGCACCCCTCAGTTGCACCCCTCAGTTGCACCCCCCAGTTGCACCCCTCAGTTGCACCCCTCAGTTGCACCCCTCAGTTGCACCCCTCAGTTGCACCCCTCAGTTGCACCCCTCAGTTGCACCCCTCATTTGCATCCCCCAGTTGCACCCCTCAGTTGCACCCCTCAGTTGCACCCCTCAGTTGCACCCCTCAGTGGCACCCCCCAGTTGCACGCCCCAGTTGCACCCCTCAGTTGCACCCCTCAGTTGCACCCCCCAGTTAAACCCCCCAGTTGCACCCCTCAGTTGCACCCCTCAGTTGCACCCCCCAGTTGCACCCCTCAGTTGCACCCATCAGTTGCACCCCCCAGTTGCACCCCTCAGTTACACACCTCAGTTGCACCCCCTAGTTGCACCCCTCAGTTGCACCCTTCAGTTGCACCCCTCAGTTGCACCCCTCAGTTGCATCCCTCAGTTGCACCCCCCAGTTGCACCCCTCAGTCGCACCCCTCAGTTGGACCCCTCAGTTGCACCCCTCAGTTCCACCCCCCAGTTGCACCCCTCAGTTGCACCCCTCAGTTGCACCCCCTAGTTGCACCCCTCAGTTGCACCCCTCAGTTGCACCCCTCAGTTGCACCCCTCAGTTGCACCCCTCAGTTGCACCCCTCAGTTGCACCCCTCAGTTGCACCCCCCAGTTGCACCCCTCAGTTGCACCCCTCAGTTGCACCCCCCAGTTGCACCCCTCAGTTGCACCCCTCAGTTGCACCCCTCAGTTGCACCCCTCAGTTGCAGTCCCCAGTTGCACCCCTCAGTTGCACCTGTCAGTTGCACCCCTCAGTTGCACCCCTCAGTTGCATGCCTCAGTTGCACCCCCCAGTTGCACCCCTCAGTCGCACCCCTCAGTTGGACCCCTCAGTTGCACCCCTCAGTTCCACCCCCCAGTTGCACCCCTCAGTTGCACCCCTCAGTTGCACCCCCTAGTTGCACCCCTCAGTTGCACCCCTCAGTTGCACCCCTCAGTTGCACCCCTCAGTTGCACCCCTCAGTTGCACCCCTCAGTTGCACCCCTCAGTTGCACCCCTCAGTTGCACCCCCCAGTTGCACCCCTCAGTTGCACCCCTCAGTTGCACCCCCCAGTTGCACCCCTCAGTTGCACCCCTCAGTTACACCCCTCAGTTGCACCCCTCAGTTGCACCCGTCAGTTGCACCCCCCAGTTGCACCCCTCAGTTGCACCCCTCAGTTGCACCCCCTAGTTGCAGCCCTAAGCTGCACCCCTCAGTTGCACCCCTCGGTTGCACCCCTCAGTTGCAGCCCCCAGTTGCACCCCTCAGTTGCACCCCTCAGTTGCACCCCTCAGTTGCAGCCCTCAGTCGCACCCCTCAGTTGCACCCCCCAGTTGCACCCCTCAGTTGCACCCCTCAGTTGCACCCCTCAGTTGCACCCCTCAGTTGCACCCCTCACGGGCACCCCCCAGTTGCACCCCTCAGTTGCACCCCTCAGTTGCACCCCCTAGTTGCACCCCTCAGTTGCACCCCTCAGTTGCACCCCTCGGTTGCACCCCTCAGTTGCAGCCCTCAGTTGCACCACTCAGTTGCACCCCTCAGTTGCACCCCTCGGTTGCACCGCTCAGTTGCACCCCTCAGTTGCACCCCCCAGTTGCACCCTCCAGTTGCACCCCCCAGTTGCACCCCTCAGCTGCACCTGTCAGTTGCACCCCTCAGTTGCACCCCTCAGTTGCACCCCTCAGTTGCACCCCTCAGTTGCACCCCCCAGTTGCACCCCTCAGTTGCACCCGTCAGTTGCACCCGTCAGTTGCACCCGTCAGTTGCACCCCCCAGTTGCACCCCTCAGTTGCACCCCTCAGTTGCACCCCCCAGTTGCACCCCCCAGTTGCACCCCTCAGTTGCACCCCTCAGTTGCACCCCTCAGTTGCATCCCCCAGTTGCACCCCTCAGTTGCACCCCTCAGTTGCACCCACCAGTTGCACCCCCCAGTTGCTACCCTCAGTTGCACCCCTCAGTTGCACCCCTCAGTTGCACCCCTCATTTGCACCCCCCAGTTGCACCCCTCAGTTGCACCCCTCAGTTGCACCCCTCAGTTGCACCCCTCAGTTGCACCCCTCAGTTGCACCCCCCAGTTGCACCCCTCAGTTGCACCCCTCAGTTGCACCCCTCATTTGCATCCCCCAGTTGCACCCCTCAGTTGCACTTCTCAGTTGCACCCCTCAGTTGCACCCCTCAGTGGCACCCCCCAGTTGCACCCCCCAGTTGCACCCCTCAGTTGCACCCCTCAGTTGCACCCCCCAGTTGCACCCCTCAGTTGCACCCCTCGGTTGCACCCCTCAGTTGCACCCCTCAGTTGCAGCCCCCAGTTGCACCCCTCAGTTGCACCTGTCAGTTGCACCCCTCAGTTGCATCCCTCAGTTGCACCCCCCAGTTGCACCCCTCAGTGGCACCCCTCAGTCGCACCCCTCAGTTGCACCCCTCAGTTGCACCCCTCAGTTCCACCCCTCAGTTGCACCCCTCAGTTGCACCCCCCAGTTGCACCCCTCAGTTGCACCCCCCAGTTGCACCCCTCAGTTGCACCCCTCAGTTGCACCCCCCAGTTGCACCCCCCAGTTGCACCCCTCAGTTGCACCCCTCAGTTGCACCCCTCAGTTGCACCCCTGAGTTGCACCCCCCAGTTGCACCACCCAGTTGCACCCCCCAGTTGCACCTCTCAGTTGCACCCCTCAGTTGCACCCCCCAGTTGCACGCCTCAGTTGCACCCCTCACTTGCACCCCTCAGTTGCACCCCTCAGTTGCACCCCCCAGTTGCACCCCTCAGTTGCACCCCTCAGTTGCACCCCTCAGTTGCACCCCTCAGTTGCACCCCCCAGTTGCACCCCTCAGTTGCACCCCTCATTTGCACCCCCCAGTTGCACCCCTCAGTTGCACCCCTCAGTTGCACCCCTCAGTTGCACCCCTCAGTGGCACCCCCCAGTTGCACCCCCCAGTTGCACCCCTCAGTTGCACCCCTCAGTTGCACCCCCCAGTTGCACCCCTCAGTTGCACCCCTCAGTTGCACCCCCCAGTTGCACCCCTCAGTTGCACCCCTCGGTTGCACCCCTCAGTTGCACCCCTCAGTTGCACCCGTCAGTTGCACCCCCCAGTTGCACCCCTCAGTTGCACCCCTCAGTTGCACCCCTCAGTTGCAGCCCTGAGTTGCACCCCCCAGTTGCACCCCTTAGTTGCACCCCTCAGTTGCACCCGTCAGTTGCACCCCCCAGTTGCACCCCTCAGTTGCACCCCTCACGGGCACCCCCCAGTTGCACCCCTCAGTTGCACCCCTCAGTTGCACCCCCCAGTTGCACCCCTCAGTTGCACCCCTCAGTTGCACCCCTCAGTTGCACCCCTCAGTTGCACGCCTCAGTTGCACCCCTCAGTTGCACCCCTCAGTTGCACCCCTCAGTTGCACCCCCCAGTTGCACCCCTCAGTTGCACCCCTCAGTTGCACCCCCCAGTTGCACCCCTCAGTTGCACCCCTCAGTTGCACCCCCCAGTTGCACCCCTCAGTTGCACCCCCCAGTTGCACCCCTCAGTTGCACCCCTCGGTTGCACCCCCCAGTTGCACCCCTCAGTTGCACCCCTCAGTTGCAACCCCCAGTTGCACCCCTCAGTTGCACCCCTCAGTTGCACCCCTCAGTTGCACCCCTCAGTTGCACCCCTCAGTTGCACCCCTCAGTTGCACCCCTCAGTTGCACCCCTCAGTTGCAGCCCTCAGTTGCACCCCTCAGTTGCACCCCCCAGGTTGCACCCCTCAGTTGCACCCCTCAGTTGCACCCCCCAGTTGCACCCCTCAGTTGCACCCCTCAGCTGCACCCCTCAGTTGCACCCCTCAGTTGAACCCCCCAGTTGCACCCCCCAGTTGCAACCCCAGTTGCACCCCTCAGTTGCAACCCTCAGTTGCACCCCCCAGTTGCACCCCTCAGATGCACCCCTCAGTTGCACCCCCCAGTTGCACCCCTCAGTTGCACCCCCCAGTTGCACCCCTCAGTTGCACCCCTCAGTTGCACCCCTCAGTTGCACCCCTCAGTTGCACCCCTCAGTTGCATCCCTCAGTTGCACCCCTCAGTTGTACCCCTCAGTTGCAGCCCCCTGTGGCACCCCTCAGTTGCACCCCTCAGTTGCACCCCTCAGTTGTACCCCTCAGTTGCGACCCTCAGTTGCACCCCTCAGTTGCACCCCTCAGTTGCACCCCTCAGTTGCACCCCTCAGTTGCACCACCCAGTTGCACCCCTCAGTTGCACCCCTCAGTTGCACCCCTCAGTTGCACCCCTCACTGGAACCCCCCAGTTGCACCCCTCAGTTGCACCCCTCAGTTGCACCCCCCAGTTGCACCCCTCAGTTGCACCCCGCAGTTGCACCCCTCAGTTGCACCCCTCATTTGCACCCCCCAGTTGCACCCCTCAGTTGCACCCCTCAGTTGCACCCCCCAGTTGCACCCCTCAGTTGCACCCCTCAGTTGCACCCCCCAGTTGCACCCCTCAGTTGCACCCCTCAGTTGCACCCCTCAGTTGCACCCCTCAGTTGCACCCCTCAGTTGCACCCCCCAGTTGCACCCCTCAGTTGCACCCCCCAGTTGCACCCCTCAGTTGCACCCCTCAGTTGCACCCCCCAGTTGCACCCCCCAGTTGCACCCCTCAGTTGCACCCCTCAGTTGCACCCCCCAGTTGCACCCCTCAGTTGCACCCCTCAGTTGCACCCCTCAGTTGCACCCCTCAGTTGCACCCCTCAGTTGCACCCCCCAGTTGCACCCCTCAGTTGCACCCCCCAGTTGCACCCCTCAGTTGCACCCCCCAGTTGCACCCCTCAGTTGCACCCCTCAGTTGCAACCCTCAGTTGCACCCCTCAGTTGCACCACTCAGTTGCACCCGTCAGTTGCACCCGTCAGTTGCACCCCCCAGTTGCACCCCTCAGTTGCACCCCTCAGTTGCACCCCCTAGTTGCACCCCTCAGTTGCACCCCTCAGTTGCACCCCTCGGTTGCACCCCTCAGATGCAGCCCCCAGTTGCACCCCTCAGTTGCACCTGTCAGTTGCACCTGTCAGTTGCACCCCTCAGTTGCACCCCTCAGTTGCAGCCCTCAGTCGCACCCCTCAGTTGCACCCCTCAGTTGCACCCCTCAGTTGCACCCCTCAGTTGCACCCCTCAGTTGCACCCCTCAGTTGCACCCCCCAGTTGCACCCCTCAGTTGCACCCCTCAGTTGCACCCCTCAGTTGCACCCCTCAGTTGCACCCCCCAGTTGCATCCCTCAGTTGCACCCCTCAGTTGCACCCCCCAGTTGCACCCCTCAGTTGCACCCCTCAGTTGCACCCCTCAGTTGCACCCCCCAGTTGCACCCCTCAGTTGCACCCCTCAGTTGCACCCCTCAGTTGCACCCCCCAGTTGCACCCCTCAGTTGCACCCCCCAGTTGCACCCCCCAGTTGCACCCCTCAGTTGCACCCCTCAGTTGCACCCCTCAGTTGCACCCCTCAGTTGCACCCCCCAGTTGCGCCCCTCAGTTGCACCCCTCAGTTGCACCCCTCAGTTGCACCCCTCAGTTGCACCCCCCAGTTGCACCCCTCAGTTGCACCCCCCAGTTGCACCCCTCAGTTGCACCCTTCAGTTGCACCCCCCAGTTGCACCCCTCAGTTGCACCACTGAGTTGCACCCCTCAGTTGCACCCCTCAGTTGCACCCCTCAGTTGCACCCCTCAGTTGCACCCCCCAGTTGCACCCCTCAGTTGCACCCCCCAGTTGCACCCCTCAGTTGCACCCCTCAGTTGCACCCCCCAGTTGCACCCCTCAGTTGCAACCCTCAGTTGCACCCCTCAGTTGCACCCCTCAGTTGCACCCGTCAGTTGCACCCGTCAGTTGCACCCCCCAGTTGCACCCCTCAGTTGCACCCCTCAGTTGCACCCCCTAGTTGCACCCCTCAGTTGCACCCCTCAGTTGCACCCCTCGGTTGCACCCCTCAGATGCAGCCCCCAGTTGCACCCCTCAGTTGCACCTGTCAGTTGCACCTGTCAGTTGCACCCCTCAGTTGCACCCCTCAGTTGCAGCCCTCAGTCGCACCCCTCAGTTGCACCCCTCAGTTGCACCCCTCAGTTGCACCCCTCAGTTGCACCCCTCAGTTGCACCCCTCAGTTGCACCCCCCAGTTGCACCCCTCAGTTGCACCCCTCAGTTGCACCCCTCAGTTGCACCCCTCAGTTGCACCCCTCAGTTGCATCCCTCAGTTGCACCCCTCAGTTGCACCCCCCAGTTGCACCCCTCAGTTGCACCCCTCAGTTGCACCCCTCAGTTGCACCCCCCAGTTGCACCCCTCAGTTGCACCCCTCAGTTGCACCCCTCAGTTGCACCCCCCAGTTGCACCCCTCAGTTGCACCCCCCAGTTGCACCCCCCAGTTGCACCCCTCAGTTGCACCCCTCAGTTGCACCCCTCAGTTGCACCCCTCAGTTGCACCCCCCAGTTGCACCCCTCAGTTGCACCCCTCAGTTGCACCCCTCAGTTGCACCCCTCAGTTGCACCCCCCAGTTGCACCCCTCAGTTGCACCCCCCAGTTGCACCCCTCAGTTGCACCCTTCAGTTGCACCCCGCAGTTGCACCCCTCAGTTGCACCCCTCAGTTGCACCCCTCAGTTGCACCCCTCAGTTGCACCCCTCAGTTGCACCCCTCATTTGCACCCCCCAGTTGCACCTCTCAGTTGCACGCCTCAGTTGCACCCCCCAGTTGCACCCCTCAGTTGCACCCCTCAGTTGCACCCCTCAGTTGCACCCCTCAGTTGCACCCCTCAGTTGCACCCCTCAGTTGCACCCCCCAGTTGCACCCCCCAGTTGCACCCCTCAGTTGCACCCCTCAGTTGCACCCCCCAGTTGCACCCCTCAGTTGCACCCCTCAGTTGCACCCCTCAGTTGCACCCCTCAGTTGCACCCCCCAGTTGCACCCCTCAGTTGCACCCCCCTGTTGCACCCCTCAGGTGCACCCCTCAGTTGCACCCCCCAGTTGCACCCCTCAGTTGCACCCCTCAGTTGCACCCCTCAGTTGCACCCCTCAGTTGCACCCCTCAGTTGCACCCCCCAGTTGCACCCCTCAGTTGCACCCCTCAGTTGCACCCCTCAGTTGCACCCCTCAGTTGCACCCCCCAGTTGCACCCCTCAGTTGCACCCCTCAGTTGCACCCCTCAGTTGCACCCCTCAGTTGCACCCCCCAGTTGCACCCCTCAGTTGCACCCCCCAGTTGCACCCCTCAGTTGCACCCTTCAGTTGCACCCCCCAGTTGCACCCCTCAGTTGCACCCCTCAGTTGCACCCCTCAGTTGCACCCCTCAGTTGCACCCCTCAGTTGCACCCCTCATTTGCACCCCCCAGTTGCACCTCTCAGTTGCACCCCTCAGTTGCACCCCCCAGTTGCACCCCTCAGTTGCACCCCTCAGTTGCACCCCTCAGTTGCACCCCTCAGTTGCACCCCTCAGTTGCACCCCTCAGTTGCACCCCCCAGTTGCACCCCCCAGTTGCACCCCTCAGTTGCACCCCTCAGTTGCACCCCCCAGTTGCACCCCTCAGTTGCACCCCTCAGTTGCACCCCTCAGTTGCACCCCTCAGTTGCACCCCCCAGTTGCACCCCTCAGTTGCACCCCTCAGTTGCACCCCTCAGTTGCACCCCTCAGTTGCACCCCCCAGTTGCACCCCTCAGTTGCACCCCCCAGTTGCACCCCTCAGTTGCACCCTTCAGTTGCACCCCCCAGTTGCACCCCTCAGTTGCACCACTGAGTTGCACCCCTCAGTTGCACCCCTCAGTTGCACCCCTCAGTTGCACCCCTCAGTTGCACCCCCCAGTTGCACCCCTCAGTTGCACCCCCCAGTTGCACCCCTCAGTTGCACCCCTCAGTTGCACCCCCCAGTTGCACCCCTCAGTTGCAACCCTCAGTTGCACCCCTCAGTTGCACCCCTCAGTTGCACCCGTCAGTTGCACCCGTCAGTTGCACCCCCCAGTTGCACCCCTCAGTTGCACCCCTCAGTTGCACCCCCTAGTTGCACCCCTCAGTTGCACCCCTCAGTTGCACCCCTCAGTTGCACCCCTCAGATGCAGCCCCCAGTTGCACCCCTCAGTTGCACCTGTCAGTTGCACCTGTCAGTTGCACCCCCCAGTTGCACCCCTCAGTTGCACCCCTCAGTTGCACCCCTCAGTTGCACCCCTCAGTTGCACCCCTCAGTTGCACCCCCCAGTTGCACCCCCAGTTGCACCCCTCAGTTGCACCCCTCAGTTGCACCCCCCAGTTGCACCCCTCAGTTGCACCCCTCAGTTGCACCCCTCAGTTGCACCCCTCAGTTGCACCCCCCAGTTGCACCCCTCAGTTGCACCCCTCAGTTGCACCCCTCAGTTGCACCCCTCAGTTGCACCCCCCAGTTGCACCCCTCAGTTGCACCCCCCAGTTGCACCCCTCAGTTGCACCCTTCAGTTGCACCCCCCAGTTGCACCCCTCAGTTGCACCACTGAGTTGCACCCCTCAGTTGCACCCCTCAGTTGCACCCCTCAGTTGCACCCCTCAGTTGCACCCCCCAGTTGCACCCCTCAGTTGCACCCCCCAGTTGCACCCCTCAGTTGCACCCCTCAGTTGCACCCCCCAGTTGCACCCCTCAGTTGCAACCCTCAGTTGCACCCCTCAGTTGCACCCCTCAGTTGCACCCGTCAGTTGCACCCGTCAGTTGCACCCCCCAGTTGCACCCCTCAGTTGCACCCCTCAGTTGCACCCCCTAGTTGCACCCCTCAGTTGCACCCCTCAGTTGCACCCCTCGGTTGCACCCCTCAGATGCAGCCCCCAGTTGCACCCCTCAGTTGCACCTGTCAGTTGCACCTGTCAGTTCCACCCCTCAGTTGCACCCCTCAGTTGCACCCCTCAGTTGCACCCCTCAGTTGCACCCCTCAGTTGCACCCCTCCCTTGCACCCCTCAGTTGCACCCCTCAGTTGCACCCCCCAGTTGCACCCCTCAGTTGCACCCCTCAGTTGCACCCCTCAGTTGCACCCCTCAGTTGCACCCCCCAGTTGCATCCCTCAGTTGCACCCCTCAGTTGCACCCCCCAGTTGCACCCCTCAGTTGCACCCCTCAGTTGCACCCCTCAGTTGCACCCCCCAGTTGCACCCCTCAGTTGCACCCCTCAGTTGCACCCCTCAGTTGCACCCCCCAGTTGCACCCCTCAGTTGCACCCCCCAGTTGCACCCCCCAGTTGCACCCCTCAGTTGCACCCCTCAGTTGCACCCCTCAGTTGCACCCCTCAGTTGCACCCCCCAGTTGCACCCCTCAGTTGCACCCCTCAGTTGCACCCCTCAGTTGCACCCCTCAGTTGCACCCCCCAGTTGCACCCCTCAGTTGCACCCCCCAGTTGCACCCCTCAGTTGCACCCTTCAGTTGCACCCCCCAGTTGCACCCCTCAGTTGCACCCCTCAGTTGCACCCCTCAGTTGCACCCCTCAGTTGCACCCCTCAGTTGCACCCCTCAGTTGCACCCCCCAGTTGCACCTCTCAGTTGCACCCCTCAGTTGCACCCCCCAGTTGCACCCCTCAGTTGCACCCCTCAGTTGCACCCCTCAGTTGCACCCCTCAGTTGCACCCCTCAGTTGCACCCCTCAGTTGCACCCCCCAGTTGCACCCCCCAGTTGCACCCCTCAGTTGCACCCCTCAGTTGCACCCCCCAGCTGCACCCCTCAGTTGCACCCCTCAGTTGCACCCCTCAGTTGCACCCCTCAGTTGCACCCCCCAGTTGCACCCCTCAGTTGCACCCCCCTGTTGCACCCCTCAGGTGCACCCCTCAGTTGCACCCCCCAGTTGCACCCCTCAGTTGCACCCCTCAGTTGCACCCCTCAGTTGCACCCCTCAGTTGCAGCCCTCAGTTGCACCCCTCAGTTGCACCCCTCAGTTGCACCCCCCAGTTGCACCCCTCAGTTGCACCCCTCAGTTGCACCCCCCAGTTGCACCCCCCAGATGCACCCCTCAGTTGCACCCCTCAGTTGCACCCCCCAGTTGCACCCCTCAGTTGCACCCCCCAGTTGCACCCCTCAGTTGCACCCCTCAGTTGCACCCCTCAGTTGCACCCCTCAGTTGCACCCCTCAGTTGCACCCCTCAGTTGCACCCCCCAGTTGCACCCCCCAGTTGCACCCCTCAGTTGCACCCCCCAGTTGCACCTCCCAGTTGCACCCCTCAGTTGCACCCCTCAGTTGCACCCCTCAGTTGCACCCCCCAGTTGCACCCCTCAGTTGCACCCCTCAGTTGCACCCCTCAGTTGCACCCCTCAGTTGCACCCCCCAGTTGCACCCCTCAGTTGCACCCCCCAGTTGCACCCCTCAGTTGCACCCCCCAGTTGCACCCCTCAGTTGCACCCCTCAGTTGCACCCCTCAGTTGCACCCCCCAGTTGCACCCCTCAGTTGCACCCCTCAGTTGCACCCCCCAGTTGCACCCCTCAG
Organism: Eutreptiella sp. 'Long Island Sound 2002'; assembly: GCA_964036045.1. Classification (NCBI taxonomy): domain Eukaryota; phylum Euglenozoa; class Euglenophyceae; order Eutreptiales; family Eutreptiaceae; genus Eutreptiella; species Eutreptiella sp. 'Long Island Sound 2002'. The sequence continues at coordinate 125,039,089 of OZ038383.1, read as the reverse complement.
TTGCACCCCTCAGTTGCACCCCTCAGTTGCACCCCTCAGTTGCACCCCCCAGTTGCAGCCCCAAGTTGCACCCCTCAGTTGCACCCCTCAGTTGCACCCCCCAGTTGCACCCCCCAGTTGCACCCCTCAGTTGCACCCCTCAGTTGCACCCCTCAGTTGCACCCCTCAGTTGCACCCCCCAGTTGCACCCCTCAGTTGCACCCCCCTGTTGCACCCCTCAGTTGCACCCCTCAGTTGCACCCCCCAGTTGCACCCCTCAGTTGCACCCCTCAGTTGCACCCCTCAGTTGCACCCCTCAGTTGCACCCCTCAGTTGCACCCCCCAGTTGCACCCCCCAGTTGCACCCCTCAGTTGCACCCCTCAGTTGCACCCCTCAGTTGCACCCCCCAGTTGCACCCCTCACTTGCACCCCTCAGTTGCACCCCTCAGTTGCACCCCTCAGTTGCACCCCTCAGTTGCACCCCTCAGTTGCATCCCTCAGTTGCAACCCTCAGTTGTGCCCCTCAGTTGCACCCCCCTGTGGCACCCCTCAGTTGCACCCCCCAGTTGCACCCCTCAGTTGCACCCCTCAGTTGCACCCCTCAGTTGCACCCCTCAGTTGCACCCCCCAGTTGCACCCCTCAGTTGCACCCCTCAGTTGCACCACCCAGTTGCACCCCTCAGTTGCACCCCTCAGTTGCAACCCCCAGTTGCACCCCTCGGTTGCACCCCCCAGTTGCACCCCTCGGTTGCACCCCTCAGTTGCACCCCCCAGTTGCACCCCTCATTTGCACCCCCCAGTTGCACCCCTCAGTTGCACCCCTCAGTTGCACCCCCCAGTTGCACCCCTCAGTTGCACCCCTCAGTTGCACCCCTCAGTTGCACCCCTCAGTTGCACCCCTCAGTTGCACCCCTCAGTTGCACCCCTCAGTTGCACCCCTCAGTTGCACCCCCCAGTTGCACCCCTCAGTTGCACCCCTCAGTTGCACCCCCCAGTTGCACCCCTCAGTTGCACCCCTCAGTTGCAACCCTCAGTTGCACCTCTCCGTTGCACCCGTCAGTTGCACTCCCCAGTTGCACCCCTCAGTTGCACCCCTCAGTTGCACCCCCTAGGTGCACCCCTCAGTTGCACCCCTCAGTTGCGGCCCTCGGTTGCACCCCTCAGTTGCAGCCCCCAGTTGCACCCCTCAGTTGCACCTGTAAGTTGCACCCCTCAGTTGCACCCCTCAGTTGCACCCCTCAGTTGCACCCCTCAGTTGCACCCCCCAGTTGCACCCCTCAGTTGCACCCCTCAGTTGCACCCCTCAGTTGCACCCCTCAGTTGCACCCCTCAGCTGCACCCCTCAGTTGCACCCCTCAGTTGCACCCCTCAGTTGCACCCCTCAGTTACACCCCTCAGTTGGACCCCCCAGTTGCACCCCTCCGTTGCACCCCTCAGTTGCACCCACCAGTTGCACCCCCCAGTTGCACCCCTCAGTTGCACCCCCCAGTTGCACCCCTCAGGTGCACCCCTCAGTTGCACCCCTCAGTTGCACCCCCCAGTTGCACCCACCAGTTGCACCCCCCAGTTGCACCCCTCAGTTGCACCCCTCAGTTGGACCCCCCAGTTGCACCCCTCCGTTGCACCCCTCAGTTGCACCCCTCAGTTGCACCCCTCAGTTGCACCCCTCAGTTGCGGCCCTCATTTGCACCCCTCAGTTGCACCCCTCAGTTGCACCCCTCAGTTGCACCCCTCAGTTGCACCCCTCAGCTGCACCCCTCAGTTGCACCCCTCAGTTGCACCCCTCAGTTGCACCCCCCAGCTGCACCCCTCAGTTGCACCCCTCAGTTGCACCCCTCAGTTGCACCCCCCAGTTGCACCCCCCAGTTGCACCCCTCAGTTGCACCCCTCAGTTGCACCCCCCAGTTGCACCCACCAGTTGCACCCCCCAGTTGCACCCCTCAGTTGCACCCCTCAGTTGGACCCCCCAGTTGCACCCCTCCGTTGCACCCCTCAGTTGCACCCCTCAGTTGCACCCCTCAGTTGCACCCCTCAGTTGCACCCCTCAGTTGCACCCCTCAGTTGCACCCCTCAGTTGCACCCCTCAGTTGCACCCCTCAGTTGCACCCCTCAGTTGCACCCCTCAGCTGCACCCCTCAGTTGCACCCCTCAGTTGCACCCCTCAGTTGCACCCCCCAGTTGCACCCCCCAGTTGCACCCCTCAGTTGCACCCCTCAGTTGCACCCCTCAGTTGCACCCCCCAGTTGCACCCCTCAGTTGCACCCCTCAGTTGCACCCCCCAGTTGCACCCCTCAGTTGCACCCCTCAGTTGCACCCCTCAGTTGCACCCCTCAGTTGCACCCCCCAGTTGCACCCCTCAGTTGCACCCCTCAGTTGCACCCCTCAGTTGCACCCCTCAGTTGCACCCCCCAGTTGCACCCCTCAGTTGCACCCCCCAGTTGCACCCCTCAGTTGCACCCCTCAGTTGCACCCCCCAGTTGCACCCCTCAGTTGCACTCCTCAGTTGCACCCCTCAGTTGCACCCCTCAGTTGCACCCCTCAGTTGCACCCCCCAGTTGCACCCCTCAGTTGCACCCCCCAGTTGCACCCCCCAGTTGCACCCCTCAGTTGCACCCCTCAGTTGCACCCCCCAGTTGCACCCCTCAGTTGCACCCCTCAGTTGCACCCCTCAGTTGCACCCCTCAGTTGCACCCCCCAGTTGCACCCCTCAGTTGCACCCCCCTGTTGCACCCTTCAGTTGCACCCCTCAGTTGCACCCCTCAGTTGCACCCCCCAGTTGCACCCCTCAGTTGCACCCCTCAGTTGCACCCCTCAGTTGCACCCCTCAGTTGCACCCCTCAGTTGCATCCCTCAGTTGCAACCCTCAGTTGTGCCCCTCAGTTGCACCCCCCTCAGGCACCCCTCAGTTGCACCCCCCAGTTGCACCCCTCAGTTGCACCCCTCATTTGCACCCCCCAGTTGCACCCCTCAGTTGCACCCCTCAGTTGCACCCCCCAGTTGCACCCCTCAGTTGCACCCCTCAGTTGCACCCCTCAGTTGCACCCCCCAGTTGCACCACCCAGTTGCACCCCTCAGTTGCACCCCTCAGTTGCACCCCTCAGTTGCACCCCCCTGTTGCACCCCTCAGTTGCACCCCTCAGTTGCACCCCTCAGTTGCACCCCCCAGTTGCACCCCTCAGTTGCACCCCTCAGTTGCACCCCTCAGTTGCACCCCTCAGTTGCACCCCTCAGTTGCATCCCTCAGTTGCAACCCTCAGTTGTGCCCCTCAGTTGCACCCCCCTGAGGCACCCCTCAGTTGCACCCCCCAGTTGCACCCCTCAGTTGCACCCCTCATTTGCACCCCCCAGTTGCACCCCTCAGTTGCACCCCTCAGTTGCACCCCCCAGTTGCACCCCTCAGTTGCACCCCTCAGTTGCACCCCTCAGTTGCACCCCCCAGTTGCACCCCCCAGTTGCACCCCTCAGTTGCACCCCTCAGTTGCACCCCTCAGTTGCACCCCCCAGTTGCACCCCTCAGTTGCACCCCTCAGTTGCACCCCCCAGTTGCACCCCTCAGTTGCACCCCTCAGTTGCACCCCTCAGTTGCACCCCTCAGTTGCACCCCCCAGTTGCACCCCTCAGTTGCACCCCTCAGTTGCACCCCTCAGTTGCACCCCTCAGTTGCACCCCCCAGTTGCACCCCTCAGTTGCACCCCCCAGTTGCACCCCTCAGTTGCACCCCTCAGTTGCACCCCCCAGTTGCACCCCTCAGTTGCACCCCTCAGTTGCACCCCTCAGTTGCACCCCTCAGTTGCACCCCTCAGTTGCACCCCTCAGTTGCACCTCTCAGTTGCAGCCCTCAGTTGCACCCCTCAGTTGCACCCCCCAGTTGCACCCCTCAGTTGCACCCCTCAGTTGCACCCCCCAGTTGCACCCCTCAGTTGCACCCCTCAGTTGCACCCCTCAGTTGCACCCGTCAGTTGCACCCCCCAGTTGCACCCCCCAGTTGCACCCCTCAGTTGCACCCCTCAGTTGCACCCCCCAGTTGCACCCCCCAGTTGCACCCCTCAGTTGCACCCCTCAGTTGCACCCCCCAGTTGCACCCCTCAGTTGCACCCCTCAGTTGCACCCCTCAGTTGCACCCCTCAGTTGCACCCCCCAGTTGCACCCCTCAGTTGCACCCCCCTGTTGCACCCCTCAGTTGCACCCCTCAGTTGCACCCCTCAGTTGCACCCCCCAGTTGCACCCCTCAGTTGCACCCCTCAGTTGCACCCCTCAGTTGCATCCCTCAGTTGCACCCCTCAGTTGCATCCCTCAGTTGCAACCCTCAGTTGTGCCCCTCAGTTGCACCCCCCTGAGGCACCCCTCAGTTGCACCCCCCAGTTGCACCCCTCAGTTGCACCCCTCAGTTGCACCCCTCAGTTGCACCCCTCAGTTGCACCCCTCAGCTGCACCCCTCAGTTGCACCCCTCAGTTGCACCACCCAGTTGCACCCCTCATTTGCACCCCCCAGTTGCACCCCTCAGTTGCACCCCTCAGTTGCACTCCCCAGCTGCACCCCTCAGTTGCACCCCTCAGTTGCACCCCTCAGTTGCACCCCTCAGTTGCACCCCTCAGTTGCACCCCTCAGTTGCACCCCTCAGTTGCACCCCTCAGTTGCACCCCCCAGTTGCACCCCTCAGTTGCACCCCTCAGTTGCACCCCCCAGTTGCACCCCTCAGTTGCACCCCTCAGTTGCAACCCTCAGTTGCACCTCTCCGTTGCACCCGTCAGTTGCACTCCCCAGTTGCACCCCTCAGTTGCACCCCTCAGTTGCACCCCCTAGGTGCACCCCTCAGTTGCACCCCCCAGTTGCGGCCCTCGGTTGCACCCCTCAGTTGCAGCCCCCAGTTGCACCCCTCAGTTGCACCTGTAAGTTGCACCCCTCAGTTGCACCCCTCAGTTGCACCCCCCAGTTGCAGCCCTCAGTTGCACCCCTCAGTTGCACCCCTCAGTTGCACCCCCCAGTTGCACCCCTCAGTTGCACCCCTCAGTTGCACCCGTCAGTTGCACCCCTCAGTTGCACCCCTCAGTTGCACCCCTCAGTTGCACCCCCTAGTTGCACCCCTCAGTTGCACCCCTCAGTTGCACCCCTCGGTTGCACCCCTCAGTTGCAGCCCCCAGTTGCACCCCTCAGTTGCACCCCTCAGTTGCACCCCTCAGTTGCACCCCTCAGTTGCACCCCTCAGTTGCACCCCTCAGTTGCACCCCTCAGTTGCACCCCTCAGTTGCACCCCTCAGTTGCACCCCCCAGTTGCACCCCGGAGTTGCACCGCTCAGTTGCACCGCTCAGTTGCACCCCTCAGCTGCACCCCTCAGTTGCACCCCCCAGTTGCACCCCTCAGTTGCACCCCTCAGTTGCACCCCCCAGTTGCACCCCTCAGTTGCACCCCTCAGTTGCACCCCCCAGTTGCACCCCCCAGTTGCACCCCTCAGTTGCACCCCTCAGTTGCACCCCTCAGTTGCACCCCCCAGTTGCACCCCTCAGTTGCACCCCTCAGTTGCACCCACCAGTTGCACCCCCCAGTTGCACCTCTCAGTTGCACCCCTCAGTTGGACCCCCCAGTTGCACCCCTCAGTTGCACCCCTCAGTTGCACCCCTCAGTTGCACCCCTCAGTTGCACCCCCCAGTTGCACCCCTCAGTTGCACCCCTCAGTTGCACCCCTCAGTTGCACCCCTCAGTTGCACCCCTCAGTTGCGGCCCTCAGTTGCACCCCTCAGTTGCACCCCCCATTTGCACCCCCCAGTTGCACCCCTCAGTTGCACCCCTCAGTTGCACCCCCCAGTTGCACCCCTCAGTTGCACCCCTCAGTTGCACCCCTCAGTTGCACCCCCCAGTTGCACCCCCCAGTTGCACCCCTCAGTTGCACCCCTCAGTTGCACCCCTCAGTTGCACCCCCCAGTTGCACCCCTCAGTTGCACCCCTCAGTTGCACCCCCCAGTCCCACCCCTCAGTTGCACCCCTCAGTTGCACCCCTCAGTTGCACCCCTCAGTTGCACCCCCCAGTTGCACCCCTCAGTTGCACCCCTCAGTTGCACCCCTCAGTTGCACCCCTCAGTTGCACCCCCCAGTTGCAGCCCTCAGTTGCACCCCCCAGTTGCACCCCTCAGTTGCACCCCTCAGTTGCACCCCCCAGTTGCACCCCCCAGTTGCACCCCTCAGTTGCACCCCTCAGTTGCACCCCTCAGTTGCACCCCCCAGTTGCACCCCTCAGTTGCACCCCTCAGTTGCACCCACCAGTTGCACCCCCCAGTTGCACCTCTCAGTTGCACCCCTCAGTTGGACCCCCCAGTTGCACCCCTCAGTTGCACCCCTCAGTTGCACCCCTCAGTTGCACCCCTCAGTTGCACCCCCCAGTTGCACCCCTCAGTTGCACCCCTCAGTTGCACCCCTCAGTTGCACCCCTCAGTTGCACCCCTCAGTTGCGGCCCTCAGTTGCACCCCTCAGTTGCACCCCCCATTTGCACCCCCCAGTTGCACCCCTCAGTTGCACCCCTCAGTTGCACCCCCCAGTTGCACCCCTCAGTTGCACCCCTCAGTTGCACCCCTCAGTTGCACCCCCCAGTTGCACCCCCCAGTTGCACCCCTCAGTTGCACCCCTCAGTTGCACCCCTCAGTTGCACCCCCCAGTTGCACCCCTCAGTTGCACCCCTCAGTTGCACCCCCCAGTCCCACCCCTCAGTTGCACCCCTCAGTTGCACCCCTCAGTTGCACCCCTCAGTTGCACCCCCCAGTTGCACCCCTCAGTTGCACCCCTCAGTTGCACCCCTCAGTTGCACCCCTCAGTTGCACCCCCCAGTTGCAGCCCTCAGTTGCACCCCCCAGTTGCACCCCTCAGTTGCACCCCTCAGTTGCACCCCCCAGTTGCACCCCTCAGTTGCACCCCTCAGTTGCACCCCTCAGTTGCACCCCTCAGTTGCACCCCTCAGTTGCACCCCTCAGTTGCACCCCTCAGTTGCACCTCTCAGTTGCAGCCCTCAGTTGCACCCCTCAGTTGCACCCCCCAGTTGCACCCCTCAGTTGCACCCCTCAGTTGCACCCCCCAGTTGCACCCCTCAGTTGCACCCCTCAGTTGCACCCCTCAGTTGCACCCCTCAGTTGCACCCCCCAGTTGCACCCCCCAGTTGCACCCCTCAGTTGCACCCCTCAGTTGCACCCCCCAGTTGCACCCCCCAGTTGCACCCCTCAGTTGCACCCCTCAGTTGCACCCCCCAGTTGCACCCCTCAGTTGCACCCCTCAGTTGCACCCCTCAGTTGCACCCCTCAGTTGCGTTGCACCCCTCAGTTGCACCCCTCAGTTGCACCCCTCAGTTGCCCTCCTCAGTCGCCCACCCCAGTTGCACCCCTCAGTTGCACCCCTCAGTTGCACCCCTCAGTTGCACCCCTCAGTTGCACCCCCCAGTTGCACCTCTCAGTTGCACCCCTCAGTTGCACCCCTCAGTTCCACCCCTCAGTTGCACCCCTCAGTTGCACCCCTCAGTTGCACCCCTCAGTTGCACCCCCCAGTTGCACCCCTCAGTTGCACCCCTCAGTTGCACCCCCCACTTGCACCCCTCAGTTGCACCCCTCAGTTGCATCCCACAGTTGCATCCCTCAGTTGCAGCGCTCAGTTGCACCCCTCAGTTGCACCCCTCAGTTGCACGCCCCAGTTGCACCCCTCAGTTGCACCCCCCAGTTGCACCCCTCAGTTGCACCCCTCAGTTGCACCCCCCAGTTCCACCCCCCAGTTGCACCCCTCAGTTGCACCCCCCAGTTGCACCCCCCAGTTGCACCCCTCAGTTGCACCCCTCAGTTGCACCCCGCAGTTGCACCCCTCAGTTGCACCCCTGAGTTGCACCCCTTAGTTGCACCCTTCAGTTGCACACCCCTGTTGCACCCCTCAGTTGCCCCCCTCAGTTGCCCACCCCAGTTGCATCCCTCAGTTGCACCCCTCAGTTGCACCCCTCAGTTCCAGCCCTCAGTTGCACCCCTCAGTTGCACCCCTCAGTTGCACCCCTCAGTTGCACCCCTCAAGAGGCACACCCCAGTTGCACCCCTCCGTTGCAGCCCCCAGTTGCACCCCTCAGTTGCACCCCTCAGTTGCACCCCTCAGTTGCACCACTCGGTTGCGACCCCAGTTGCACCCCTCAGTTGCACCCCTCAGTTGCACCCCCCAGGTGGACCCCTCAGTTGCACCCCCCAATTCCACCCCCCAGTCGCACCCCTCAGTTGCACCCCCCAGTTGCACCCCCCAGTTGCACGCCTCAGTTGCACCCCCCAGTTGCACCCCTCAGTTGCACCCCTCAGTTGCACCCCTTAGTTGCAGCCCTCAGTTGCACCCCTCAGTTGCACCCCCCGGTTGCACCCCTCAGTTGCACCCCCAGTTGCGCCCCCCAGTTGCACCCCCCAGTTGCACCCCTCAGTTGCACCCCCTCAGTTGCACCACTCAGTTGCACTCCTCAGTTGCACCCCTCAGTTGCACCACTCGGTTGCGACCCCAGTTGCACCCCTCAGTTGCACCCCCCAGTTGCACCCCCCAGTTGGACCCCTCAGTTGCACCCCCCAGTTCCACCCCCCAGTTGCACCCCTCAGTTGCACCCCCCAGTTGCACCCCCCAGTTGCACCCCTCAGTTGCACCCCCCAGTTGCACCCCTCAGTCGCACCCCTCAGTTGCACCCCTCAGTTACACCTCTCAGTTGCACCCCTCAGTTGCACCCCCCAGTTGCACCCCTCAGTTGCACTCCTCAGTTGCATCCCTCAGTTGCACCCCTCAGTTGCACCCCTCAGTTGCACCCCTCAGTTGCACCCCTCAGTTGCACCCCTCAGTTGCACCCCTCAGTTGCACCCCTCAGTTGCACCCCTCAGTTGCACCCCTCAGTTGCACCCCCCAGTTGCACCCCCCAGTTGCACCCCTCAGTTGCACCCCCAAGTTCCACCGCTCAGTTGGACCCCTCACTGGCACCCCCCAGTTGCACCCCCTAGTTGCACCCCCCAGTTGCACCCCTCAGTTGCACCCCTCAGTTGCACCCCTCAAATGCACCCCCCAGTTGCACCCCTCAGTCGCACCCCTCAGTTGCAGCCGCGAGTTGCACCCCCCAGTTGCACCCCTCAGTTGCACCCCACAGTTGCACCCCTGAGTTGCACCCCTCAGTTGCACCCCTCAGTTGCACAACTCAGTTGCACCCCCCAGATGCACCCCCCAGTTGCACCCCTCAGTTGCACCCCTCAGTTGCAGCCCTCAGTTGCACCTCTCAGTTGCACCCCTCAGTTGCACCCCCCAGTTGCACCCCTCAGTTGCACCCCTCAGTTGCACCCCTCAGTTGCACCCCCCAGTTGCACCCCCCAGTTGCAACCCTCAGTTGCACCCCTCAGTTGCACCCCTCAGGTGCACCCCCCAGTTGCACCCCTCTGTTGCACCCCTCAGTTGCACCCCTCAGGTGCACCCCCCAGTTGCACCCCTCAGTTGCACCCCTCAGTTGCACCCCTCAGGTGCACACCCCAGTTGCACCCCTCAGTTGCCCTCCTCAGTCGCCCACCCCAGTTGCACCCCTCAGTTGCACCCCTCAGTTGCACCCCTCAGTTGCACCCCTCAGTTGCACCCCCCAGTTGCACCTCTCAGTTGCACCCCTCAGTTGCACCCCTCAGTTCCACCCCTCAGTTGCACCCCTCAGTTGCACCCCTCAGTTGCACCCCTCAGTTGCACCCCCCAGTTGCACCCCTCAGTTGCACCCCTCAGTTGCACCCCCCACTTGCACCCCTCAGTTGCACCCCTCAGTTGCATCCCACAGTTGCATCCCTCAGTTGCAGCGCTCAGTTGCACCCCTCAGTTGCACCCCTCAGTTGCACGCCCCAGTTGCACCCCTCAGTTGCACCCCCCAGTTGCACCCCTCAGTTGCACCCCTCAGTTGCACCCCCCAGTTCCACCCCCCAGTTGCACCCCTCAGTTGCACCCCCCAGTTGCACCCCCCAGTTGCACCCCTCAGTTGCACCCCTCAGTTGCACCCCGCAGTTGCACCCCTCAGTTGCACCCCTGAGTTGCACCCCTTAGTTGCACCCTTCAGTTGCACACCCCTGTTGCACCCCTCAGTTGCCCCCCTCAGTTGCCCACCCCAGTTGCATCCCTCAGTTGCACCCCTCAGTTGCACCCCTCAGTTCCAGCCCTCAGTTGCACCCCTCAGTTGCACCCCTCAGTTGCACCCCTCAGTTGCACCCCTCAAGAGGCACACCCCAGTTGCACCCCTCCGTTGCAGCCCCCAGTTGCAGCCCTCAGTTGCACCCCCCAGTTGCACCCCTCAGTTGCACCCCTCAGTTGCACCCCTCAGTTGCACCCCTCAGTTGCACCCCTCAGTTGCACCCCCCAGTTGCACCCCCCAGTTGCACCCCTCAGTTGCACACCCCAGTTGCACCCCTCTGTTGCACCCCTCAGTTGCACCCCTCAGGTGCACCCCCCAGTTGCACCCCTCAGTTGCACCCCTCAGTTGCACCCCTCAGGTGCACACCCCTTTGCACCCCTCAGTTGCCCTCCTCAGTCGCCCACCCCAGTTGCACCCCTCAGTTGCACCCCTCAGTTGCACCCCTCAGTTGCACCCCTCAGTTGCACCCCCCAGTTGCACCTCTCAGTTGCACCCCTCAGTTGCACCCCTCAGTTCCACGCCTCAGTTGCACCCCTCAGTTGCACCCCTCAGTTGCACCCCTCAGTTGCACCCCCCAGTTGCACCCCTCAGTTGCACCCCTCAGTTGCACCCCCCACTTGCACTCCCAAGTTGCACCCCTCAGTTGCATCCCACAGTTGCATCCCTCAGTTGCAGCGCTCAGTTGCACCCCTCAGTTGCACCCCTCAGTTGCACCCCCCAGTTGCACCCCCCAGTTGCACCCCTCAGTTGCACCCGTCAGTTGCACCCCCCAGTTCCACCCCCCAGTTGCACCCCCCAGTTGCACCCCTCAGTTGCACCCCTCAGTTGCACCCCTCAGTTGCACCCCTCAGTTGCACCCCTCAGTTGCACCCCCCAGTTGCACCCCTCAGTTGCACCCCCCAGTTGCACCCCCCAGTTGCACCCCTCAGTTGCACCCCTCAGTTGCACCCCGCAGTTGCACCCCTCAGTTGCACCCCTGAGTTGCACCCCTTAGTTGCACCCTTCAGTTGCACACCCCTGTTGCACCCCTCAGTTGCCCCCCTCAGTTGCCCACCCCAGTTGCATCCCTCAGTTGCACCCCTCAGTTGCACCCCTCAGTTCCAGCCCTCAGTTGCACCCCTCAGTTGCACCCCTCAGTTGCACCCCTCAGTTGCACCCCTCAAGAGGCACACCCCAGTTGCACCCCTCCGTTGCAGCCCCCAGTTGCACCCCTCAGTTGCACCCCCCAGTTGCACCCCTCAGTTGCACCCCTCAGTTGCACCCCTCAGTTGCACCTCCCAGTTGCACCCCTCAGGTGCACCCCTCAGTTGCACCCCTCAGTTGCACCCCCCAGTTGCACCGCCCAGTTGAACCGCTCAGTTGCACCCCCCAGTTGCAACCCTCAGTTGCACCCCCCAGTTGCACCCCTCAGTTGCAGCCCTCAGTTGCACCCCTCAGTTGCACCCCCCAGTTGCACCCCTCAGTTGCACCCCTCAGTTGCACCCCTCAGTTGCACCCCTCAGTTGCACCCCCCAGTTGCACCCCTCAGTTGCACCCCTCAGTTGCACCCCTCAGTTGCACCCCTGAGTTGCACCCCTCAGTTGCACCCCTCAGTTGCACCCCTCAGTTGCACCCCTCAGTTGCACCCCTCAGTTGCACCCCTCAGCTGCACCTCTCAGTTGCACCCCTCAGTTGCACCCCTCAGTTGCACCCCCAGTTGCGCCCCCGGGTTGCACCCCCCAGTTGCACCCCTCAGTTGCACCCCTCAGTTGCACCCCTCAGTTGCACCCCTCAGTTGCACCCCCCAGTTGCACCCCCCAGTTGCACCCCTCAGTTGCACCCCCCAGTTGCACCCCTCAGTTGCACCCCTCAGTTGCACCCCTCAGTTGCACATCTCAGTTGCACCCCTCAGTTGCACCCCTCAGTAGCACCCCTCAGTTGCACCCCTCAGTTGGACCCCTCAGTTGCACCCCCAGTTGCACCCCCCAGTTGCACCCCCCAGTTGCACCCCCAGTTGCACCCCCCAGTTGCACCCCCCAGTTGCACCCCTCAGTTGCACCCCTCAGTTGAACCCCTCAGTTGCAGCGCTCAGTTGCACCCCTCAGTTGAACCCCTCAGTTGCACCCCCCAGTTGCACCCCCAAGTTGCACCCCCCAGTTGCACCCCTCAGTTGCAGCCCTCAGTTGCACCCCTCAGTTGCACCCCTCAGTTGCACCCCCCAGTTGCACCCCCCAGTTGCACCGCTCAGTTGCACCCCCCAGTTGCAACCCTCAGTTGCACCCCTCAGTTGCACCCCTCAGCTGCACCCCTCAGTTGCACCCCTCAGTTGCAGCCCCCAGTTGCACCCCCCAGTTGCACCCCTCAGTTGCACCCCCCAGTTGCAACCCTCAGTTGCACCCCTCAGTTGCACCCCCCAGTTGCACCCCCCAGTTGCACCCCTCAGTTGCAGCCCCCAGTTGCACCCCTCAGTTGCACCCCTCAGTTGCACCCCTCAGTTGCACCCCTCAGTTGCACCCCTCAGTTGCACCTCCCAGTTGCACCCCTCAGTTGCACCCCCCAGTTGCACCCCTCAGTTGCACCCCTTAGTTGCACCCCTCAGTTGCACCCCTCAGTTGCACCCCCCGGTTGCACCCCTCAGTTGCACCCCCGGTTGCGCCCCCCAGTTGCACCCCCCAGTTGCACCCCTCAGTTGCACCCCTCAGTTGCACCCCTCAGTTGCACCCCTCAGTTGCACCCCCCAGTTGCACCCCCCTGTTGCACCCCTCAGTTGCACCCCCCAGTTGCACCCCTCAGTTGCACCCCTCAGTTGCACCCCCCAGTTGCGCCCCCCAGTTGCACCCCCCAGTTGCACCCCTCAGTTGCACCGCTCAGTTGCACCCCCCAGTTGCAACCCTCAGTTGCACCCCCCAGTTGCACCCCTCAGTTGCACCCCTCAGTTGCACCCCTCAGTAGCACCCCTCAGTTGCACCCCTCAGTTGGACCCCTCAGTTGCACCCCCAGTTGCACCCCCCAGTTGCACCCCCCAGTTGCACCGCTCAGTTGCACCCCTCAGTTGCACCCCTCAGTTGCACCCCCCAGTTGCACCCCTCAGTTGCACCCCTGAGTTGCACCCCTCAGTTGCACCCCTCAGTTGCACAACTCAGTTGCACCCCCCAGATGCACCCCCCAGTTGCACCCCTCAGTTGCACCCCTCAGTTGCAGCCCTCAGTTGCACCTCTCAGTTGCACCCCTCAGTTGCACCCCCCAGTTGCACCCCTCAGTTGCACCCCTCAGTTGCACCCCTCAGTTGCACCCCCCAGTTGCACCCCCCAGTTGCAACCCTCAGTTGCACCCCTCAGTTGCACCCCTCAGTTGCACCCCCCAGTTGCACCCCCCAGTTGCACCCCTCAGTTGCACACCCCAGTTGCACCCCTCTGTTGCACCCCTCAGTTGCACCCCTCAGGTGCACCCCCCAGTTGCACCCCTCAGTTGCACCCCTTAGTTGCACCCCTCAGGTGCACACCCCAGTTGCACCCCTCAGTTGCCCTCATCAGTCGCCCACCCCAGTTGCACCTCTCAGTTGCACCCCTCAGTTGCACCCCTCAGTTGCACCCCTCAGTTGCACCCCCCAGTTGCACCTCTCAGTTGCACCCCTCAGTTGCACCCCTCAGTTCCACCCCTCAGTTGCACCCCTCAGTTGCACCCCTCAGTTGCACCCCTCAGTTGCACCCCCCAGTTGCACCCCTCAGTTGCACCCCTCAGTTGCACCCCCCACTTGCACCCCCAAGTTGCACCCCTCAGTTGCATCCCACAGTTGCATCCCTCAGTTGCAGCGCTCAGTTGCACCTCTCAGTTGCCCCCCCCAGTTGCACCCCTCAGTTGCACCCCTCAGTTGCACCCCTCAGTTGCACCCCTCAGTTGCACGCCCCAGTTGCACCCCTCAGTTGCACCCCCCAGTTGCACCCCTCAGTTGCACCCCTCAGTTGCACCCCCCAGTTCCACCCCCCAGTTGCACCCCTCAGTTGCACCCCCCAGTTGCACCCCCCAGTTGCACCCCCCAGTTGCACCCCTCAGTTGCACCCCTCAGTTGCACCCCTCAGTTGCACCCCTCAGTTGCACCCCCCAGTTGCACCCCTCAGTTGCACCCCTCAGTTGCACCCCCCACTTGCACCCCCAAGTTGCACCCCTCAGTTGCATCCCACAGTTGCATCCCTCAGTTGCAGCGCTCAGTTGCACCTCTCAGTTGCCCCCCCCAGTTGCATCCCACAGTTGCACCCCCCAGTTGCACCCCTCAGTTGCACCCCTCAGTTGCACCCCTCAGTTGCACCCCTCAGTTGCACCCCTCAGTTGCACCCCTCAGTTGCACCCCTCAGTTGCACGCCCCAGTTGCACCCCTCAGTTGCACCCCCCAGTTGCACCCCTCAGTTGCACCCCTCAGTTGCACCCCCCAGTTCCACCCCCCAGTTGCACCCCTCAGTTGCACCCCCCAGTTGCACCCCCCAGTTGCACCCCTCAGTTGCACCCCTCAGTTGCACCCCGCAGTTGCACCCCTCAGTTGCACCCCTCAGTTGCACCCCTCAGTCGCGCCCCTCAGTTGCACCCCTGAGTTGCACCCCTTTAGTTGCACCCATCAGTTGCCCCCCTCAGTTGCCCACCCCAGTTGCATCCCTCAGTTGCACCCCTCAGTTGCACCCCTCAGTTCCAGCCCTCAGTTGCACCCCTCAGTTGCACCCCTCAGTTGCACCCCTCAGTTGCACCCCTCAAGAGGCACACCCCAGTTGCACCCCTCCGTTGCAGCCCCCAGTTGCACCCCTCAGTTGCACCCCCCAGTTGCACCCCTCAGTTGCACCCCTCAGTTGCACCCCTCAGTTGCACCTCCCAGTTGCACCCCTCAGGTGCACCCCTCAGTTGCACCCCTCAGTTGCACCCCCCAGTTGCACCCCCTCAGTTGCACCCCTCAGTTGCACCCCCCAGTTGCAACCCTCAGTTGCACCCCTCAGTTGCACCCCTCAGTTGCAGCCCTCAGTTGCACCCCTCAGTTGCACCCCCCAGTTGCACCCCTCAGTTGCACCCCTCAGTTGCACCCCTCAGTTGCACCCCTCAGTTGCACCCCCCAGTTGCACCCCTCAGTTGCACCCCTCAGTTGCACCCCTCAGTTGCACCCCTGAGTTGCACCCCTCAGTTGCACCCCTCAGTTGCACCCCTCAGTTGCACCCCTCAGTTGCACCCCTCAGTTGCACCCCTCAGCTGCACCTCTCAGTTGCACCCCTCAGTTGCACCCCTCAGTTGCACCCCCAGTTGCGCCCCCGGGTTGCACCCCCCAGTTGCACCCCTCAGTTGCACCCCTCAGTTGCACCCCTCAGTTGCACCCCTCAGTTGCACCCCCCAGTTGCACCCCCCAGTTGCACCCCTCAGTTGCACCCCCCAGTTGCACCCCTCAGTTGCACCCCTCAGTTGCACCCCTGAGTTGCACATCTCAGTTGCACCCCTCAGTTGCACCCCTCAGTAGCACCCCTCAGTTGCACCCCTCAGTTGGACCCCTCAGTTGCACCCCCAGTTGCACCCCTCAGTTGCACCCCTCAGTTGCACCCCTCAGTTGCACCCCTCAGTTGCACCCCCAGTTGCACCCCCCAGTTGCACCCCTCAGTTGCACCCCTCAGTTGCACCCCTCAGTTGCAGCGCTCAGTTGCACCCCTCAGTTGAACCCCTCAGTTGTACCCCCCAGTTGCACCCCCAAGTTGCACCCCCCAGTTGCACCCCTCAGTTGCAGCCCTCAGTTGCACCCCTCAGTTGCACCCCTCAGTTGCACCCCCCAGTTGCACCCCCCAGTTGCACCGCTCAGTTGCACCCCCCAGTTGCAACCCTCAGTTGCACCCCTCAGTTGCACCCCTCAGCTGCACCCCTCAGTTGCACCCCTCAGTTGCAGCCCCCAGTTGCACCCCCCAGTTGCACCCCTCAGTTGCACCCCCCAGTTGCAACCCTCAGTTGCACCCCCCAGTTCCACCCCTCAGCTGCACCCCCCAGTTGCACCCCTCAGTTGCACCCCCCAGTTCCGACCCTCAGTTGCACCCCTCAGTTGCACCCCTCAGTTGCACCCCTCAGTTCCACCCCTCAGTTGCACCCCTCAGTTGCACCCCTCAGTTGCACCCCCCAGTTGCACCCCTCATTTGCACCCCCCAGTTGCACCCTCCAGTTGCACCCCTTAGTTGCACCCCCCAGTTGCACCCGTCAGTTGCACCCCCCAGTTGCACCCCTCAGTTGCACCCCTCAGTTGCACCCCTCAGTTGCACCCCTCAGTTGCACCCTGCAATTGCACCCCTCAGTTGCACCCCACACTTGCACCCCCCAGTTGCACCCCCCAGTTGCACCCCTCAGTTGCACCCCTCAGTTGCACCCCTCAGTTGCACCCCTCAGTTGCACCCCTCAGTTGCACCCCCCATGTGCACCCCCCAGTTGCACCTCCCAGTTGCACCCCTCAGGTGCACCCCTCAGTTGCACCCCTCAGTTGCACCCCCCAGTTGCACCTATCAGTTGCACCCCTCATTTGCACCCCCCAGTTGCACCGCCCAGTTGCACCCCTCAGTTGCACCCCTCAGTTGCACCCCTCAGTTGCACCCCTAAGTTGCACCCGTCAGTTGCACCCCCCATGTGCACCCCCCAGTTGCACCTCCCAGTTGCACCCCTCAGGTGCACCCCTCAGTTGCACCCCTCAGTTGCACCCCCCAGTTGCACCTCTCAGTTGCACCCCTCAGTTGCACCCCCCAGTTGCGCCCCTCAGTTGCACCCCTCAGTTGCACCCCTCAGTTGCACCCCTCAGTTGCACCCCTCAGTTGCACACCCCAGTTGCACCCCTCAGTTGCACCCCCCAGTTGCACCCCTCAGTTGCACCCCCCAGTTGCGCCCCTCAGTTGCACCCCTCAGTTGCACCCCTCAGCTGCACCCCCCAGTTGCACCCCTCAGTTGCACCCCTCAGTTGCACCCCCCAGTTCCACCCCTCAGCTGCACCCCTCAGTTGCACCCCTCAGTTGCCCCCCTCAGTTGCACCCCTCAGTTGCAGCCCTCAGTTACACCCCTCAATTGCACCCCCCAGTTGGACCCCTCAGTTGCACCCGTCAGTTGCACCCCCCAGTTCCAACCCTCTGTTGCACCCCTGAGTTGCCCCCCTCAGTTGCACCCCTCAGTTGCACCCCCCAGTTGCACCCCTTAGTTTCACCCCTCAGTTGCACCCCCCAGTTCCACCCGTCAGTTGCACCCCCCAGTTGCACCCCTCAGTTGCAGGCCTCAGTTGCAGCCCTCAGTTACACCCCTCAGTTGCACCCCTCAGTTGCACCCCTCAGTTGCACCCCCCAGTTGCACCCCTCAGTTGCACCCCCCAGTTACACCCCCCAGTTGAGAACCTCTGTTGCACCCCTCAGTTGCACCCCCCAGTTGCACCCCTCAGTTGCACCCCTCAGTTGCACCCCTCAGTTGCACCCCTCAGTTGCACCCATCAGTTGCACCCCTCAGTTGCACCCCTCAGTTGCACCCCTCAGTTGCACCCCTCAGTTGCACCCCTCAGTTGCACTCCTCAGTTGCACCCCTCAGTTGCACCCCCCAGTTGCACCCCTCAGTTGCACGCCTAACTTGCACCCCTCAGTTGCACGCCTCAGTAGCACGCCTCAGTTGCAGCCCTCAGTTGCACCCCCCAGTTGCACCCCTCAGTTGCACCCCTCAGTTGCACCCCTCAGTTGCACCCCTCAGTTGCACCCCTCAGTTGCACCCTTCAGTTGCACCCCTCAGTTGTACCCCTCAGTTGCACCCTTCAGTTGCACCCCCCAGTTGCACCCCTCAGTTGCACCCCTCAGTTGCACCCCTCAGTTGCACCCCCCAGTTGCAGCCCTCAGTTGCACCCCTCAGTTTCAGCCCCCAGTTGCAACCCTCAGTTGCACCACCCAGTTGGACCCCCCAGTTGCACCCCTCAGTTGCACCCCTCAGTTGCACCCCTCAGCTGCATCCCTCAGTTGCACCCCCCAGTTGCACCCCTCAGTTGCACCCCCCAGTTGCACCCCTCAGTTGCACCCCTCAGTTGCACCCCCCAGTTGCACCCCTCAGTTGCACCCCTCAGTTGCACCCCTCAGTTGCACCCCCCAGTTGCACCCCTGAGTTGCCCCCCTCAGTTGCACCCCTCAGTTGCACCCCCCAGTTGCACCCCTCAGTTTCACCCCCCAGTTGCAACCCTCAGTTGCACCCCCCAGTTGGACCCCCCAGTTGCACCCCCCAGTTGCACGCCTCAGTTGCAACCCTCAGTTGCACCCCTCAGTTGCACCCCTCAGTTGCACCCCTCAGTTGCACCCCTCAGTTGCACCCCTCAGTTGCACCCCTCAGTTGCACCCCTCAGTTGCACCCTCCAGTTGCACCCCTCAGTTGCACCCCTCAGTTGCACCCCTCAGTTGCACCCCTCAGTTGCAACCCCCAGTTGTACCCGTCAATTGCACCCCTCAGTTGCACCCCTCAGTTGCACCCCTCAGATGCACCCCTCAGTTGCACCCCTCAGTTGCACCCCTCAGTTGCACCCCTCAGTTGCAACCCTCAGTTGCACCCCCCAGTTGCACCCCTCAGTTGTACCCCTCAGTTGCACCCCCCAGTTCCACCCCTCAGTTGCACCCCTCAGTTGCACCCCCCAGTTGCACCCCCCAGTTGCACCCCTCAGTTGCACCGCCCAGTTGCAGCCCTCAGTTGCACCCCTCAGTTGCACCCCTCAGTTGAACCCCCCAGCTGCACCCCTCAGTTGCACCCCTCAGTTGCACCCCTCAGTTGCACCCCTCAGTTGAACCCCTCAGTTGCACCCCTCCGTTGCACCCCTCAGTTGCACCCCCCAGTTGCACCCCTCAGTTGCACCCCTCAGTTGCGACCCCCAGTTGCACCCCCCAAGTTGCAGCCCTCAGTTGCACCCCTCAGTTGCACCCCTCAGTTGCACCCCCCAGTTGCACCCCTCCGTTGCACCCCTCAGTTGCACCCCCCAGTTGCACCCCTCAGTTGCACCCCTCAGTTGCGACCCCCAGTTGCACCCCCCAAGTTGCAGCCCTCAGTTGCACCCCTCAGTTGCACCCCTCAGTTGCACCCCTCAGTTGCACCCATCAGTTGCACCCCTAAGTTGCACCCCTCAGTTGCACCCCTCAGTTGCACCCCTCAGTTGCACCCGTCAGTTGCACCCCTCAGTTGCACCCTCCAGTTGCACCCCTCAGTTGCACCCCTCAGTTGCACGCCTCAGTTGCACGCCTCAGTTGCACCCCTCAGTTGCAGCCCTCAGTTGCACCCCCCAGTTGCACCCCTCAGTTCCACCCCTCAGTTGCACCCCTCATTTGCACACCCCAGTTGCACCCCTCAGTTGCACCCCTCAGTTGCACCCCTCAGTTGCACCCCTCAGTTGCAGCCCTCAGTTGCACCCCTCAGTTGCATCCCTCAGTTGCACCCCTCAGTTGCACCCTTCAGTTGCACCCCCCAGTTGCACCCCTCAGTTGCACCCCTCAGTTGCACCCCTCAGTTGCAACCCTCAGTTGCACCCCCCAGTTGCACCCCTCAGTTGTACCCCTCAGTTGCACCCCCCAGTTCCACCCCTCAGTTGCACCCCTCAGTTGCACCCCCCAGTTGCACCCCCCAGTTGCACCCCTCAGTTGCACCGCCCAGTTGCAGCCCTCAGTTGCACCCCTCAGTTGCACCCCTCAGTTGAACCCCCCAGCTGCACCCCTCAGTTGCACCCCTCAGTTGCACCCCTCAGTTGCACCCCTCAGTTGAACCCCTCAGTTGCACCCCTCCGTTGCACCCCTCAGTTGCACCCCCCAGTTGCACCCCTCAGTTGCACCCCTCAGTTGCGACCCCCAGTTGCACCCCCCAAGTTGCAGCCCTCAGTTGCACCCCTCAGTTGCACCCCCCAGTTGCACCCCTCAGTTGCACCCATCAGTTGCACCCCTAAGTTGCACCCCTCAGTTGCACCCCTCAGTTGCACCCCTCAGTTGCACCCGTCAGTTGCACCCCTCAGTTGCACCCTCCAGTTGCACCCCTCAGTTGCACCCCTCAGCTGCACGCCTCAGTTGCACGCCTCAGTTGCACCCCTCAGTTGCAGCCCTCAGTTGCACCCCCCAGTTGCACCCCTCAGTTCCACCCCTCAGTTGCACCCCTCATTTGCACACCCCAGTTGCACCCCTCAGTTGCACCCCTCAGTTGCAGCCCTCAGTTGCACCCCTCAGTTGCATCCCTCAGTTGCACCCCTCAGTTGCACCCTTCAGTTGCACCCCCCAGTTGCACCCCTCAGTTGCACCCCTCAGTTGCACCCCTCAGTTGCACCCCCCAGTTGCACCCCTCAGTTACACCCCTCAGTTCCACCCCCCAGTTGCACCCCTCAGTTGCACCCCCCAGTTGGACCCCCCAGTTGCACCCCCCAGTTGCACCCCTCAGTTGCACCCCCCAGTTGCAGCCTTCAGTTGCGCCCCTCAGTTGCACCCCCCAGTTGCACCCCTGAGTTGCACCCCTTAGTCGCACCCCCCAGTTGCACCCCTCAGTTGCACCCCTCAGTTGCACCCCTCAGTTGCACCCCTCAGTTGCACCCTCCAGTTGCACCCCTCAGTTGCACCCCTCAGTTGCACCCCTCAGTTGCACCCCTCAGTTGCAACCCCCAGTTGCACCCGTCAATTGCACCCCTCAGTTGCACCCCTCAGTTGCACCCCTCAGATGCACCCCTCAGTTGCACCCCTCAGTTGCACCCCTCAGTTGCACCCCTCAGTTGCAACCCTCAGTTGCACCCCCCAGTTGCACCCCTCAGTTGTACCCCTCAGTTGCACCCCCCAGTTCCACCCCTCAGTTGCACCCCTCAGTTGCACCCCCCAGTTGCACCCCCCAGTTGCACCCCTCAGTTGCACCGCCCAGTTGCAGCCCTCAGTTGCACCCCTCAGTTGCACCCCTCAGTTGAACCCCCCAGCTGCACCCCTCAGTTGCACCCCTCAGTTGCACCCCTCAGTTGCACCCCTCAGTTGCACCCCTCAGTTGCACCCCTCCGTTGCACCCCTCAGTTGCACCCCCCAGTTGCACCCCTCAGTTGCACCCCTCAGTTGCGACCCCCAGTTGCACCCCCCAAGTTGCAGCCCTCAGTTGCACCCCTCAGTTGCACCCCCCAGTTGCACCCCTCAGTTGCACCCATCAGTTGCACCCCTAAGTTGCACCCCTCAGTTGCACCCCTCAGTTGCACCCTTCAGTTGCACCCGTCAGTTGCACCCCTCAGTTGCACCCTCCAGTTGCACCCCTCAGTTGCACCCCTCAGTTGCACGCCTCAGTTGCACGCCTCAGTTGCACCCCTCAGTTGCAGCCCTCAGTTGCACCCCCCAGTTGCACCCCTCATTTCCACCCCTCAGTTGCACCCCTCATTTGCACACCCCAGTTGCACCCCTCAGTTGCACCCCTCAGTTGCACCCCTCAGTTGCACCCCTCAGTTGCAGCCCTCAGTTGCACCCCTCAGTTGCATCCCTCAGTTGCACCCCTCAGTTGCACCCTTCAGTTGCACCCCCCAGTTGCACCCCTCAGTTGCACCCCTCAGTTGCACCCCTCAGTTGCACCCCCCAGTTGCACCCCTCAGTTACACCCCTCAGTTCCACCCCCCAGTTGCACCCCTCAGTTGCACCCCCCAGTTGGACCCCCCAGTTGCACCCCCCAGTTGCACCCCTCAGTTGCACCCCCCAGTTGCAGCCCTCAGTTGCGCCCCTCAGTTGCACCCCCCAGTTGCACCCCTGAGTTGCACCCCTTAGTCGCACCCCCCAGTTGCACCCCTCAGTTGCGACCCTCAGTTGCACCCCCCAGTTGCACCCCCCAGTTGCACCCCTCAGTTGCACCCCTCAGTTGCACCCCTCAGTTGCACCCCCCAGTTGCACCCCCCAGTTGGACCCCCCAGTTGCACCCCTCAGTTGCACCCCTCAGTTGCACCCCTCAGTTGCACCCCCCAGTTGCACCCCTCAGTTGCACCCCTCAGTTGCACCCCTCAGTTGCACCCCTCAGTTGCACCCCCCAGTTGCACCTCTCAGATGCACCCCCCAGTTGCACCCCTCAGTTGCACCCCTCAGTTGCACCCCTCAGTTGTACCCCCCAGTTGCACCCCTCAGTTGCACCCCTCAGTTGCACCCCTCAGTTCGCACCCCTCAGTTGCACCCCCCAGTTGCACCCCTCAGTTGCACCCCTCAGTTGCACCCCTCACTTGCACCCCTCAGTTGCACCCCTCAGTTGCACCCCTCAGTTGCACCCCGCAGCTGCGCCCCTCAGTTGCACCCCTCAGTTGCACCCCTCAGTTGCACCCCTCAGTTGCAACCCCCAGTTGCACCCGTCAGTTGCACCCCTCAGTTCCACCCCTCAGTTGCACCCCTCAGTTGCACCCCCCAGTTGCACCCCCCAGTTGGACCCCCCAGTTGCACCCCTCAGTTGCACCCCTCAGTTGCACCCCTCAGTTGCACCCCCCAGTTGCACCCCTCAGTTGCACCCCTCAGTTGCACCCCTCAGTTGCACCCCTCAGTTGCACCCCCCAGTTGCACCTCTCAGATGCACCCCCCAGTTGCACCCCTCAGTTGCACCCCTCAGTTGCACCCCTCATTTGTACCCCCCAGTTGCACCCCTCAGTTGCACCCCTCAGTTGCACCCCCCAGTTGCACCCCTCAGTTGCACCCCTCAGTTGCACCCCTCACTTGCACCCCTCAGTTGCATCCCTCAGTTGCACCCCTCAGTTGCACCCCGCAGTTGCGCCCCTCAGTTGCACCCCTCAGTTGCACCCCTCAGTTGCACCCCTCAGTTACACCCCTCAGTTGCACCCCTCAGTTGCAGCCCTCAGTTGCACCCCTCAGGTGCACCCCTCAGTTGCACCCCTCAGTTGCAGCCCTCAGTTACACCCCTCAGTTGCACCCCTCAGTTGCAACCCTCAGTTGCACCCCCCAGTTGCACCCCTCAGTTGCACCCCTCAGTTGCACCCCCCAGTTGCACCCCTCAGTTGCAGCCCTCAGTTACACCCCTCAGTTGCAACCCCCAGTTGCACCCGTCAGTTGCACCCCTCAGTTCCACCCCTCAGTTCCACCCCTCAGTTGCACCCCTCAGTTGCAGCCCTCAGTTACACCCCTCAGTTGCACCCCTCAGTTGCAACCCTCAGTTGCACCCCCCAGTTGCACCCCTCAGTTGCACCCCTCAGTTGCACCCCCCAGTTGCACCCCTCAGTTGCACCCCCCAGTTGCACCCCTCAGTTGCACCCCTCAGTTGCACCCCTCAGTTGCACCCCTCAGTTGCAGCCCTCAGTTGCACCCCTCAGTTGCATCCCTCAGTTGCACCCCTCAGTTGCACCCTTCAGTTGCACCCCCCAGTTGCACCCCTCAGTTGCACCCCTCAGTTGCACCCCTCAGTTGCACCCCCCAGTTGCACCCCTCAGTTACACCCCTCAGTTCCACCCCCCAGTTGCACCCCTCAGTTGCACCCCCCAGTTGGACCCCCCAGTTGCACCCCCCAGTTGCACCCCTCAGTTGCACCCCCCAGTTGCAGCCCTCAGTTGCGCCCCTCAGTTGCACCCCCCAGTTGCACCCCTGAGTTGCACCCCTTAGTCGCACCCCCCAGTTGCACCCCTCAGTTGCGACCCTCAGTTGCACCCCCCAGTTGCACCCCCCAGTTGCACCCCTCAGTTGCACCCCTCAGTTGCACCCCTCAGTTGCACCCCCCAGTTGCACCCCCCAGTTGGACCCCCCAGTTGCACCCCTCAGTTGCACCCCTCAGTTGCACCCCTCAGTTGCACCCCCCAGTTGCACCCCTCAGTTGCACCCCTCAGTTGCACCCCTCAGTTGCACCCCTCAGTTGCACCCCCCAGTTGCACCTCTCAGATGCACCCCCCAGTTGCACCCCTCAGTTGCACCCCTCAGTTGCACCCCTCAGTTGTACCCCCCAGTTGCACCCCTCAGTTGCACCCCTCAGTTGCACCCCTCAGTTGCACCCCTCAGTTGCACCCCCCAGTTGCACCCCTCAGTTGCACCCCTCAGTTGCACCCCTCACTTGCACCCCTCAGTTGCACCCCTCAGTTGCACCCCTCAGTTGCACCCCGCAGCTGCGCCCCTCAGTTGCACCCCTCAGTTGCACCCCTCAGTTGCACCCCTCAGTTGCAACCCCCAGTTGCACCCGTCAGTTGCACCCCTCAGTTCCACCCCTCAGTTGCACCCCTCAGTTGCACCCCCCAGTTGCACCCCCCAGTTGGACCCCCCAGTTGCACCCCTCAGTTGCACCCCTCAGTTGCACCCCTCAGTTGCACCCCCCAGTTGCACCCCTCAGTTGCACCCCTCAGTTGCACCCCTCAGTTGCACCCCTCAGTTGCACCCCCCAGTTGCACCTCTCAGATGCACCCCCCAGTTGCACCCCTCAGTTGCACCCCTCAGTTGCACCCCTCAGTTGTACCCCCCAGTTGCACCCCTCAGTTGCACCCCTCAGTTGCACCCCCCAGTTGCACCCCTCAGTTGCACCCCTCAGTTGCACCCCTCACTTGCACCCCTCAGTTGCACCCCTCAGTTGCACCCCTCAGTTGCACCCCGCAGTTGCGCCCCTCAGTTGCACCCCTCAGTTGCACCCCTCAGTTGCACCCCTCAGTTACACCCCTCAGTTGCACCCCTCAGTTGCAGCCCTCAGTTGCACCCCTCAGGTGCACCCCTCAGTTGCACCCCTCAGTTGCAGCCCTCAGTTACACCCCTCAGTTGCACCCCTCAGTTGCAACCCTCAGTTGCACCCCCCAGTTGCACCCCTCAGTTGCACCCCTCAGTTGCACCCCCCAGTTGCACCCCTCAGTTGCAGCCCTCAGTTACACCCCTCAGTTGCAACCCCCAGTTGCACCCGTCAGTTGCACCCCTCAGTTCCACCCCTCAGTTCCACCCCTCAGTTGCACCCCTCAGTTGCAGCCCTCAGTTACACCCCTCAGTTGCACCCCTCAGTTGCAACCCTCAGTTGCACCCCCCAGTTGCACCCCTCAGTTGCACCCCTCAGTTGCACCCCCCAGTTGCACCCCTCAGTTGCACCCCCCAGTTGCACCCCTCAGTTGCACCCCTCAGTTGCACCGCCCAGTTGCAGCCCTCAGTTGCACCCCTCAGTTGCACCCCCAAGTTGCAACCCTCAGTTGCACCCCCCAGTTGCACCCCTCAGTTGCACCCCTCAGCTGCACCCCTCAGTTGCACCCCTCAGTTACACCCCTCAGTTGCACCCCTCAGTTGCACCCCCAAGTTGCAGCCCTCAGTTGCACCCCTCAGTTGCACCTCCAGTTGCACCCCTCAGTTGCACCCATCAGTTGCACCCCCAAGTTGCACCCCTCAGTTGCACCCCTCAGTTGCACCCCTCAGTTGCACCCCTCAGTTGCACCCCTCAGTGGCACCCCTCAGTTGCTCCCCCCAGTTGCACCCCTCACTTGCACCCCTCAGTTGCGCCCCCCAGTTACACCGCTCAGTGGCACCCCTCATTTGCACCCCTCAGTTGCACCCCTCAGTTGCACCCCTCAGTTGCACCCTTCAGTTGCACCCCCCAGTTGCACCCCTCAGTTGCACCCCTCAGTTGCACCCCTCAGTTGCACCCCCCAGTTGCACCCCTCAGTTACACCCCTCAGTTCCACCCCCCAGTTGCACCCCTCAGTTGCACCCCCCAGTTGGACCCCCCAGTTGCACCCCCCAGTTGCACCCCTCAGTTGCACCCCCCAGTTGCACCCCTCAGTTGCGCCCCTCAGTTGCACCCCCCAGTTGCACCCCTCAGTTGCAACCCTTAGTCGCACCCCCCAGTTGCACCCCTCAGTTGCAACCCTCAGTTGCACCCCCAGTTGCACCCCCCAGTTGCACCCCTCAGTTGCACCCCTCAGTTGCACCCCTCAGTTGCACCCCCCAGTTGCACCCCCCAGTTGGACCCCCCAGTTGCACCCCTCAGTTGCACCCCTCAGTTGCACCCCTCAGTTGCACCCCTCAGTTGCACCCCTCAGTTGCACCCCCCAGTTGCACCTCTCAGATGCACCCCCCAGTTGCACCCCTCAGTTAACCCCCCAGTTGCACCCCTCAGTTGCACCCCCCAGTTGCACCCCTCAGTTGCACCCCTCAGTTGCAACCCTCAGTTGCACCCCTCAGTTGCACCCCTCAGTTGCACCCCTCAGTTGCACCCCTCAGTTGCACCCCGCAGTTGCGCCCCTCAGTTGCACCCCTCAGTTGCACCCCTCAGTTGCACCCCTCAGTTGCAACCCCCAGTTGCACCCGTCAGTTGCACCCCTCAGTTCCACCCCTCAGTTGCACCCCTCAGTTGCACCCCTCAGTTGCAGCCCTCAGTTACACCCCTCAGTTGCACCCCTCAGTTGCAACCCTCAGTTGCACCCCCCAGTTGCACCCCTCAGTTGCACCCCTCAGTTGCACCCCCCAGTTGCACCCCTCAGTTGCACCCCTCAGTTGCACCCCCCAGTTGCACCCCTCAGTTGCACCCCTCAGTTGCACCCCTCAGTTGCACCCCTCAGCTGCACCCCTCAGTTGCACCCCTCAGTTACACCCCTCAGTTGCACCCCTCAGTTGCACCCCCAAGTTGCAGCCCTCAGTTGCACCCCTCAGTTGCACCCCTCAGTTGCACCCCTCAGTTGCACCCCTCAGTGGCACCCCTCAGTTGCTCCCCCCAGTTGCACCCCTCACTTGCACCCCTCAGTTGCGCCCCCCAGTTACACCGCTCAGTGGCACCCCTCATTTGCACCCCTCAGTTGCACCCCTCAGTTGCACCCCTCAGTTGCACCCTTCAGTTGCACCCCCCAGTTGCACCCCTCAGTTGCACCCCTCAGTTGCACCCCTCAGTTGCACCCCCCAGTTGCACCCCTCAGTTACACCCCTCAGTTCCACCCCCCAGTTGCACCCCTCAGTTGCACCCCCCAGTTGGACCCCCCAGTTGCACCCCCCAGTTGCACCCCTCAGTTGCACCCCCCAGTTGCACCCCTCAGTTGCGCCCCTCAGTTGCACCCCCCAGTTGCACCCCTCAGTTGCAACCCTTAGTCGCACCCCCCAGTTGCACCCCTCAGTTGCAACCCTCAGTTGCACCCCCAGTTGCACCCCCCAGTTGCACCCCTCAGTTGCACCCCTCAGTTGCACCCCTCAGTTGCACCCCCCAGTTGCACCCCCCAGTTGGACCCCCCAGTTGCACCCCTCAGTTGCACCCCTCAGTTGCACCCCTCAGTTGCACCCCTCAGTTGCACCCCTCAGTTGCACCCCCCAGTTGCACCTCTCAGATGCACCCCCCAGTTGCACCCCTCAGTTGCACCCCTCAGTTGCACCCCTCAGTTAACCCCCCAGTTGCACCCCTCAGTTGCACCCCTCAGTTGCACCCCTCAGTTGCACCCCGCAGTTGCGCCCCTCAGTTGCACCCCTCAGTTGCACCCCTCAGTTGCACCCCTCAGTTGCAACCCCCAGTTGCACCCGTCAGTTGCACCCCTCAGTTCCACCCCTCAGTTGCACCCCTCAGTTGCACCCCTCAGTTGCAGCCCTCAGTTACACCCCTCAGTTGCACCCCTCAGTTGCAACCCTCAGTTGCACCCCCCAGTTGCACCCCTCAGTTGCACCCCTCAGTTGCACCCCCCAGTTGCACCCCTCAGTTGCACCCCTCAGTTGCACCCCCCAGTTGCACCCCTCAGTTGCACCCCTCAGTTGCACCGCCCAGTTGCAGCCCTCAGTTGCACCCCTCAGTTGCACCCCCAAGTTGCACCCCTCAGTTGCACCCCCCAGTTGCACCCCTCAGTTGCACCCCTCAGCTGCACCCCTCAGTTGCACCCCTCAGTTACACCCCTCAGTTGCACCCCTCAGTTGCACCCCCAAGTTGCACCCCTCAGTTGCACCCCTCAGTTGCACCCCCCAGTTCCACCCCCAAGTTGCAGCCCTCAGTTGCACCTCCAGTTGCACCCCTCAGTTGCACCCTTCAGTTGCACCCCCAAGTTGCACCCCTCAGTTGCACCCCTCAGTTGCACCCCTCAGTTGCACCCCTCAGTTGCACCCCTCAGTGGCACCCCTCAGTTGCTCCCCCCAGTTGCACCCGTCACTTGCACCCCTCAGTTGCGCCCCCCAGTTACACCGCTCAGTGGCACCCCTCATTTGCACCCCTCAGTTGCACCCCTCAGTTGCACCCCTCAGTTGCACCCTTCAGTTGCACCCCCCAGTTGCACCCCTCAGTTGCACCCCTCAGTTGCACCCCTCAGTTGCACCCCCCAGTTGCACCCCTCAGTTACACCCCTCAGTTCCACCCCCCAGTTGCACCCCTCAGTTGCACCCCCCAGTTGGACCCCCCAGTTGCACCCCCCAGTTGCACCCCTCAGTTGCACCCCCCAGTTGCACCCCTCAGTTGCGCCCCTCAGTTGCACCCCCCAGTTGCACCCCTCAGTTGCAACCCTCAGTCGCACCCCCCAGTTGCACCCCTCAGTTGCAACCCTCAGTTGCACCCCCCAGTTGCACCCCCCAGTTGCACCCCTTAGTTGCACCCCTCAGTTGCACCCCTCAGTTGCACCCCCCAGTTGCACCCCCCAGTTGGACCCCCCAGTTGCACCCCTCAGTTGCACCCCTCAGTTGCACCCCTCAGTTGCACCCCCCAGTTGCACCCCTCAGTTGCACCCCTCAGTTGCACCCCTCAGTTGCACCCCTCAGTTGCACCCCCCAGTTGCACCTCTCAGATGCACCCCCCAGTTGCACCCCTCAGTTGCACCCCTCAGTTGCACCCCTCAGTTGTACCCCCGAGTTGCACCCCTCAGTTGCACCCCTCAGTTGCACCCCTCAGTTGCACCCCTCAGTTGCACCCCCCAGTTGCACCCCTCAGTTGCACCCCTCAGTTGCACCCCTCACTTGCACCCCTCAGTTGCACCCCTCAGTTGCACCCCTCAGTTGCACCCCGCAGTTGCGCCCCTCAGTTGCACCCCTCAGTTGCACCCCTCAGTTGCACCCCTCAGTTGCAACCCCCAGTTGCACCCGTCAGTTGCACCCCTCAGTTCCACCCCTCAGTTGCACCCCTCAGTTGCACCCCCCAGTTGCACCCCCCAGTTGGACCCCCAGTTGCACCCCTCAGTCGCACCCCTCAGTTGCACCCCTCAGTTGCACCCCCCAGTTGAACCCCTCAGTTGCACCCCTCAGTTGCACCCCTCAGTTGCACCCCTCAGTTGCACCCCCCAGTTGCACCTCTCAGATGCACCCCCCAGTTGCACCCCTCAGTTGCACCCCTCAGTTGCACCCCTCAGTTGTACCCCCCAGTTGCACCCCTCAGTTGCACCCCTCAGTTGCACCCCCCAGTTGCACCCCTCAGTTGCACCCCTCAGTTGCACCCCTCACTTGCACCCCTCAGTTGCACCCCTCAGTTGCACCCCTCAGTTGCACCCCGCAGTTGCGCCCCTCAGTTGCACCCCTCAGTTGCACCCCTCAGTTGCACCCCTCAGTTGCACCCCTTAGTTGCGCCCCTCAGTTGCACCCCTCAGTTGCACCCCTCAGTTGCACCCCTCAGTTGCAACCCCCAGTTGCACCCCTCAGTTGCGACCCTCAGTTGCACCCCTCAGTTGCACCCCTCAGTTGCACCCCCCAGTTGCACCCCCCAGTTGGACCCCCCAGTTGCACCCCTCAGTTGCACCCCTCAGTTGCACCCCTCAGTTGCACCCCCCAGTTGAACCCCTCAGTTGCACCCCTCAGTTGCACCCCTCAGTTGCACCCCTCAGTTGCACCCCCAGTTGCACCTCTCAGATGCACCCCCCAGTTGCACCCCTCAGTTGCACCCCTCAGTTGCACCCCTCAGTTGTACCCCCCAGTTGCACCCCTCAGTTGCACCCCTCAGTTGCACCCCCCAGTTGCACCCCTCAGTTGCACCCCTCAGTTGCACCCCTCACTTGCACCCCTCAGTTGCACCCCTCAGTTGCACCCCTCAGTTGCACCCCGCAGTTGCGCCCCTCAGTTGCACCCCTCAGTTGCACCCCTCAGTTGCAGCCCTCAGTTGCAACCCCCAGTTGCACCCGTCAGTTGCACCCCTCAGTTCCACCCCTCAGTTGCACCCCTCAGTTGCACCCCTCAGTTGCAGCCCTCAGTTACACCCCTCAGTTGCACCCCTCAGTTGCAACCCTCAGTTGCACCCCCCAGTTGCACCCCTCAGTTGCACCCCTCAGTTGCACCCCCCAGTTGCACCCCTCAGTTGCACCCCTCAGTTGCACCCCCCAGTTGCACCCCTCAGTTGCACCCCTCAGTTGCACCGCCCAGTTGCAGCCCTCAGTTGCACCCCTCAGTTGCACCCCCAAGTTGCACCCCTCAGTTGCACCCCCCAGTTGCACCCCTCAGTTGCACCCCTCAGCTGCACCCCTCAGTTGCACCACTCAGTTACACCCCTCAGTTGCACCCCTCAGTTGCACCCCCAAGTTGCACCCCCCAGTTGCACCCCTCAGTTGCACCCCTCAGTTGCACCCCTCACTTGCACCCCTCAGTTGCACCCCTCAGTTGCACCCCTCAGTTGCACCCCGCAGTTGCGCCCCTCAGTTGCACCCCTCAGTTGCACCCCTCAGTTGCACCCCTCAGTTGCACCCCTCGGTTGCACCCGTCAGTTGCACCCCTCAGTTCCACCCCTCAGTTGCACCCCTCAGTTGCACCCCCCAGTTGCACCCCTCAGTTGCACCCCTCAGTTGCACCCCCCAGTTGCACCCCTCAGTTGCACCCCTCAGTTGCACCCCCCAGTTGCACCCCTCAGTTGCACCCCTCAGTTGCACTGCCCAGTTGCAGCCCTCAGTTGCACCCCTCAGTTGCACCCCCAAGTTGCACCCCTCAGTTGCACCCCCCAGTTGCACCCCTCAGTTGCACCCCTCAGCTGCACCCCTCAGTTGCACCCCTCAGTTACACCCCTCAGTTGCACCCCTCAGTTGCACCCCCAAGTTGCACCCCTCAGTTGCACCCCTCAGTTGCACCCCCCAGTTCCACCCCCAAGTTGCAGCCCTCAGTTGCACCCCTCAGTTGCACCTCCAGTTGCACCCCTCAGTTGCACCCATCAGTTGCACCCCCAAGTTGCACCCCTCAGTTGCACCCCTCAGTTGCACCCCTCAGTTGCACCCCTCAGTTGCACCCCTCAGTGGCACCCCTCAGTTGCTCCCCCCAGTTGCACCCCTCACTTGCACCCCTCAGTTGCGCCCCCCAGTTACACCGCTCAGTGGCACCCCTCATTTGCACCCCTCAGTTGCAGCCCTCAGTTGCACCCCCCAGTTGCACCCCTCAGTTGCACCCCTCAGTTGCACCCCCCAGTTGCACCCCTCAGTTGCACCCATCAGTTGCAGCCCTCAGTTGCACCCCTCAGTTGAACCCCTCAGTTGCACCCCCCAGTTGCACCCCTCAGCTGCACCCCTCAGTTGCACCCCCCAGTTGCACCCCTCAGTTGCACCCCTCAGTTGCACCCCCCAGTTGCACCCCTCAGTTGCACCCCTCAGTTGCAGCCCCCAGTTGCACCCCTCAGTTGCACCCCTCAGTTGCACCCCCCAGTTGCACCCCCCAGTAGCACCCCTCAGTTGCACCCCCCAGTTGCACCCCTCAGTTGCACCCCTCAGTTGCACCCCTCAGTTGCACCCCTCAGTTGCACCCCCCAGTTGCACCCCTCAGTTGCACCCCTCGGTTGCACCCCTCAGTTGCACCCCTCAGTTGCACCCCTCAGTTGCATCCCTCAGTTGCACCCCTCAGTTGCACCCTCCAGTTGCACCCCTCAGTTGCACCCCTCGGTTGCACTCCTCAGTTGCACCCTTCAGTTGCACCCCTCAGTTGCAGCCCTCAGTTGCACCCCTCAGTTGCACCCCTCAGATGCACCCCTCAGTTGCACCCTCCAGTTGCACCCCTCAGTTGCACCCCTCAGTTGCACGCCTCAGTTGCACCCCTCAGTTGCACCCCTCAGTTGCACCCCTCAGTTGCACCCCCCAGTTGCACCCCTCAGTTGCACCCCTCCGTTGCACCCCTCAGTTGCACCCCCCAGTTGCACCCCTCAGTTGCACCCCCCAGTTGCACCCCCCAGTTGCACCCCCCAGTTGCACCCCTCAGTTGCACCCCTCAGTTGCACCCCTCAGTTGCACCCCCCAGTTGCACCCCCCAGTTGCACCCCTCAGTTGCACCCCCCAGTTGCACCCCTCAGTTGCACCCCTCAGTTGCACCCCTCAGTTGCACCCTTCAGTTGCACCCCTCAGTTGCACCCCCCAGTTGCACCCCTCAGTTGCATCCCTCAGTCGCACCCCTCAGTTGCACCCCTCAGTTGCACCCCCCAGTTGCACCCCCCAGTTGCACCCCTCAGTTGCACCCCCCAGTTGCACCCCTCAGTTGCACCCCTCAGTTGCACCCCTCAGTTGCACCCTTCAGTTGCACCCCTCAGTTGCACCCCCCAGTTGCACCCCTCAGTTGCATCCCTCAGTCGCACCCCTCAGTTGCACCCCTCAGTTGCACCCCCCAGTTGCACCCCTCAGTTGCACCCCTCATTTGCACCCCTCAGTTGCACCCCTCAGTTGCACCCCTCAGTTGCACCCCTCAGTTGCACCCCCCAGTTGCACCCCTCAGTTGCAGCCCGCAGTTGCACCCCTCAGTTGCACCCCCCAGTTGCACCCCTCAGTTGCACCCCTCAGTTGCACCCCCCAGTTGCACCCCTCAGTTGCACCCCTCAGTTGTACCCCTCAGTTGCACCCCTCAGTTGCACCCCCCAGTTGCACCCCCCAGTTGCACCCCCAGTTGCACCCCTCAGTTGCACCCCTCAGTTGTACCCCCCAGTTGCACCCTCCAGTTGCACCCCTCAGTTGCACCCCTCAGTTGCACGCCTCAGTTGCACCCCTCAGTTGCACCCCTCAGTTGCAGCCCTCAGTTGCACCCCCCAGTTGCACCCCTCAGTTGCACCCCTCCGTTGCACCCCTCAGTTGCACCCCCCAGTTGCACCCCTCAGTTGCACCCCCCAGTTGCACCCCCCAGTTGCAGCCCCCAGTTGCACCCCTCAGTTGCACCCCTCAGTTGCACCCCTCAGTTGCACCCCTCAGTTGCACCCCCCAGTTGCACCCCTCAGTTGCACCCCCCAGTTGCACCCCTCAGTTGCACCCCTCAGTTGCACCCCTCAGTTGCACCCTTCAGTTGCACCCCTCAGTTGCACCCCCCAGTTGCACCCCTCAGTTGCATCCCTCAGTTGCACCCCTCAGTTGCACCCCTCAGTTGCACCCCCCAGTTGCACCCCTCAGTTGCACCCCTCATTTGCACCCCTCTGTTGCACCCCTCAGTTGCACCCCTCAGTTGCACCCCTCAGTTGCACCCCCCAGTTGCACCCCTCAGTTGCAGCCCGCAGTTGCACCCCTCAGTTGCACCCCCCAGTTGCACCCCTCAGTTGCACCCCTCAGTTCCACCCCCCAGTTGCACCCCTCAGTTGCACCCCTCAGTTGCACCCCTCAGTTGCACCCCTCAGTTGCACCCCCCAGTTGCACCCCCCAGTTGCACCCCCAGTTGCACCCCTCAGTTGCACCCATCAGTTGCACCCCCCAGTTGCACCCCTCAGTTGCAGCCCGCAGTTGCACCCCTCAGTTGCACCCTCCAGTTGCACCCCTCAGTTGCACCCCTCAGTTGCACCCCCCAGTTGCACCCCTCAGTTGCACCCCTCAGTTGCACCCCTCAGTTGCACCCCTCAGTTGCACCCCCCAGTTGCACCCCCCAGTTGCACCCCCAGTTGCACCCCTCAGTTGCACCCCTCAGTTGTACCCCCCAGTTGCACCACTCAGTTGCACCCCTCAGTTGCACCCCTCAGTTGCACCCCTCAGTTGCACCCCCCAGTTGCACCCCTCAGTTGCGCCCCTCAGTTGCAGCCCTCACTTGCACCCCTCAGTTGCACCCCCCAGTTGCACCCCTCAGTTGCACCCCTCAGTTGCACCCCTCAGTTGCACCCCTCAGTTGCACCCCCCAGTTGCACCCCTCAGTTGCACCCCTCAGTTGCACCCCTCAGTTGCACCCCTCAATTGCACCCCTCAGTTGCACCCCCCAGTTGCACCCCTCAGTTGCACCCCCCAGTTGCACCCCTCAGTTGCACCCCTCAGTTGCACCCCTCAGTTGCACCCTTCAGTTGCACCCCTCAGTTGCACCCCCCAGTTGCACCCCTCAGTTGCATCCCTCAGTTGCACCCCCCAGTTGCACCCCTCAGTTGCACCCCCGAGTGGCACCCCTCAGTTGCAGCCCGCAGTTGCACCCCTCAGTTGCACCCCCCAGTTGCACCCCTCAGTTGCACCCCTCAGTTGCACCCCCCAGTTGCACCCCTCAGTTGCACCCCTCAGTTGCACCCCTCAGTTGCACCCCTCAGTTGCACCCCCCAGTTGCACCCCCCAGTTGCACCCCCAGTTGCACCCCTCAGTTGCACCCCTCAGTTGTACCCCCCAGTTGCACCCCTCAGTTGCACCCCTTAGTTGCACCCCTCAGTTGCACCCCTCAGTTGCACCCCCCAGTTGCACCCCTCAGTTGCACCCCTCAGTTGCACCCCTCACTGGCACCCCCCAGTTGCACCCCTCAGTTGCACCCCTCAGTTGCACCCCTCAGTTGCACCCCTCAGTTGCACCCCTCAGTTGCACCCCTCAGTTGCACCCCTCAGTTGCACCCCTCAGTTGCACCCCTCAGTTGCACCCCTCAGTTGCACCCCTCAGTTGCACCCCTCAGTTGCACCCCTCAGTTGCACCCCTCAGTTGCAGCCCTCAGTTGCACCCCCGAGTTGCACCCCTCAGTTGCACCCCTCAGTTGCACCCCTCGGTTGCACCCCTCAGTTGCACCCCTCAGTTGCACCCCCCAGTTGCACCCCTCAGTTGCACCCCTCAGTTGCACCCCTCAGTTGCACCCCTCAGTTGCACCCCCCAGTTGCACCCCCCAGTTGCACCCCCAGTTGCACCCCTCAGTTGCACCCCTCAGTTGTACCCCCCAGTTGCACCCCTCAGTTGCACCCCTTAGTTGCACCCCTCAGTTGCACCCCTCAGTTGCACCCCCCAGTTGCACCCCTCAGTTGCACCCCTCAGTTGCACCCCTCACTTGCACCCCTCAGTTGCACCCCTCAGTTGCACCCCTCAGTTGCGCCCCTCAGTTGCACCCCTCAGTTGCACCCCTCAGTTGCGCCCCTCAGTTGCACCCCTCAGTTGCACCCCTCAGTTGCACCCCTCAGTTGCAACCCCCAGTTGCACCCGTCAGTTGCACCCCTCAGTTCCAGCCCTCAGTTGCAACCCTCAGTTGCACCCCTCAGTTGCAGCCCTCAGTTACACCCCTCAGTTGCACCCCTCAGTTGCAACCCTCAGTTGCACCCCCCAGTTGCACCCCTCAGTTGCACCCCTCAGTTGCACCCCTCAGTTGCACCCCTCAGTTGCACCCCTCAGTTGCACCCCTCAGTTCCACCCCTCAGTTGCCACGCCCAGTTGCAGCCCTCAGTTGCACCCCTCAGTTGCACCCCCAAGTTGCACCCCTCAGTTGCACCCCCCAGTTGCACCCCTCAGTTGCACCCCTCAGTTGCACCCCTCAGTTGCATCCCCCAGTTGCACCCCCCAGTTGCACCCCTCAGTTGCACCCCCAAGTTGCACCCCTCAGTTGCACCCCTCAGTTGCACCCCCCAGTTCCACCCCCCAGTTGCAGCCCTCAGTTGCACCCCTCAGTTGCACCTCCAGTTGCTGCCTCCAGTTGCACCCATCAGTTGCACCCCCAAGTTGCACCCCTCAGTTGCACCCCCAAGTTGCACCCCTCAGTTGCACCCCTCAGTTGCACCCCCCAGTTGCACCCCCAAGTTGCAGCCCTCAGTTGCACCCCTCAGTTGCACCTCCAGTTGCACCCCTCAGTTGCACCCATCAGTTGCACCCCCAAGTTGCACCCCTCAGTTGCACCCCTCAGTTGCACCCCTCAGTTGCACCCCTCAGTTGCACCCCTCAGTGGCACCCCTCACTTGCACCCCTCAGTTGCGCCCCCCAGTTACACCGCTCAGTGGCACCCCTCATTTGCACCCCTCAGTTGCACCCCTCAGTTGCACCCCTCAGTTGCACCCTTCAGCTGCACCCCCCAGTTGCACCCCTCAGTTGCACTTTTTGCAGCCCTCAGTTGCACCCCCCAGTTGCACCCCTCAGTTACACCCCTCAGTTCCACCCCCCAGTTGCACCCCTCAGTTGCACCCCCCAGTTGGACCCCCCAGTTGCACCCCCCAGTTGCACCCCTCAGTTGCACCCCCCAGTTGCACCCCTCAGTTGCGCCCCTCAGTTGCACCCCCCAGTTGCACCCCTCAGTTGCAACCCTTAGTCGCACCCCCCAGTTGCACCCCTCAGTTGCAACCCTCAGTTGCACCCCCCAGTTGCACCCCCCAGTTGCACCCCTCAGTTGCACCCCTCAGTTGCACCCCTCAGTTGCACCCCCCAGTTGCACCCCCCAGTTGGACCCCCCAGTTGCACCCCTCAGTTGCACCCCTCAGTTGCACCCCTCAGTTGCACCCGCCAGTTGCACCCCTCAGTTGCACCCCTCAGTTGCACCCCTCAGTTGCACCCCTCAAATGCACCCCCCAGTTGCACCTCTCAGATGCACCCCCCAGTTGCACCCCTCAGTTGCACCCCTCAGTTGCACCCCTCAGTTGTACCCCCCAGTTGCACCCCTCAGTTGCACCCCTCAGTTGCACCCCTCAGTTGCACCCCGCAGTTGCGCCCCTCAGTTGCACCCCTCAGTTGCACCCCTCAGTTGCACCCCTCAGTTGCAACCCCCAGTTGCACCCGTCAGTTGCACCCCTCAGTTCCACCCCTCAGTTGCACCCCTCAGTTGCACCCCTCAGTTGCAGCCCTCAGTTACACCCCTCAGTTGCACCCCTCAGTTGCAACCCTCAGTTGCACCCCCCAGTTGCACCCCTCAGTTGCACCCCTCAGTTGCACCCCCCAGTTGCACCCCTCAGTTGCACCCCTCAGTTGCAGCCCCCAGTTGCACCCCTCAGTTGCACCCCTCAGTTGCACCGCCCAGTTGCAGCCCTCAGTTGCACCCCTCAGTTGCAGCCCCAAGTTGCACCCCTCAGTTGCACCCCCCAGTTGCACCCCTCAGTTGCACCCCTCAGCTGCACCCCTCAGTTGCACCCCTCAGTTACACCCCTCAGTTGCACCCCTCAGTTGCACCCCCAAGTTGCACCCCTCAGTTGCACCCCTCAGTTGCACCCCCCAGTTCCACCCCCAAGTTGCAGCCCTCAGTTGCACCCCTCAGTTGCACCTCCAGTTGCACCCCTCAGTTGCACCCATCAGTTGCACCCCCCAGTTGCACCCCTCAGTTGCACCCCTCAGTTGCACCCCTCAGTTGCACCCCTAAGTTGCACCCCTCAGTGGCACCCCTCAGTTGCTCCCCCCAGTTGCACCCCTCACTTGCACCCCTCAGTTGCGCCCCCCAGTTACACCGCTCAGTGGCACCCCTCATTTGCACCCCTCAGTTGCACCCCTCAGCTGCACCCCTCAGTTGCACCCTTCAGTTGCACCACTCAGTTACACCCCTCAGTTCCACCCCCCAGTTGCACCCCTCAGTTGCACCCCCCAGTTGCACCCCTCAGTTGCACCCCCCAGTTGCACCCCTCAGTTACACCCCCCAGTTGCACCCCTCAGTTGCACCCCTCAGTTGCACCCCTCAGTTGCACCCCCCAGTTGCACCCCTCAGTTACACCCCTCAGTTCCACCCCCCAGTTGCACCCCTCAGTTGCACCCCCCAGTTGGACCCCCCAGTTGCACCCCCCTGTGGCACCCCTCAGTTGCACCCCCCAGTTGCACCCCTCAGTTGCGCCCCTCAGTTGCACCCCCCAGTTGCACCCCTCAGTTGCAACCCTTAGTCGCACCCCCCAGTTGCACCCCTCAGTTGCAACCCTCAGTTGCACCCCCCAGTTGCACCCCCCAGTTGCACCCCTCAGTTGCACCCCTCAGTTGCACCCCTCAGTTGCACCCCCCAGTTGCACCCCCCAGTTGGACCCCCCAGTTGCACCCCTCAGTTGCACCCCTCAGTTGCACCCCTCAGTTGCACCCCCCAGTTGCACCCCTCAGTTGCACCCCTCAGTTGCACCCCTCAGTTGCACCCCTCAGTTGCACCCCCCAGTTGCACCTCTCAGATGCACCCCTCAGTTGCACCCCTCAGTTGCACCCCTCAGTTCCACCCCTCAGTTGCCACGCCCAGTTGCAGCCCTCAGTTGCACCCCTCAGTTGCACCCCCAAGTTGCACCCCTCAGTTGCACCCCCCAGTTGCACCCCTCAGTTGCACCCCTCAGTTGCACCCCTCAGTTGCATCCCCCAGTTGCACCCCCCAGTTGCACCCCTCAGTTGCACCCCCAAGTTGCACCCCTCAGTTGCACCCCTCAGTTGCACCCCCCAGTTCCACCCCCCAGTTGCAGCCCTCAGTTGCACCCCTCAGTTGCACCTCCAGTTGCTGCCTCCAGTTGCACCCATCAGTTGCACCCCCAAGTTGCACCCCTCAGTTGCACCCCCAAGTTGCACCCCTCAGTTGCACCCCTCAGTTGCACCCCCCAGTTGCACCCCCAAGTTGCAGCCCTCAGTTGCACCCCTCAGTTGCACCTCCAGTTGCACCCCTCAGTTGCACCCATCAGTTGCACCCCCAAGTTGCACCCCTCAGTTGCACCCCTCAGTTGCACCCCTCAGTTGCACCCCTCAGTTGCACCCCTCAGTGGCACCCCTCACTTGCACCCCTCAGTTGCGCCCCCCAGTTACACCGCTCAGTGGCACCCCTCATTTGCACCCCTCAGTTGCACCCCTCAGTTGCACCCCTCAGTTGCACCCTTCAGCTGCACCCCCCAGTTGCACCCCTCAGTTGCACTTTTTGCAGCCCTCAGTTGCACCCCCCAGTTGCACCCCTCAGTTACACCCCTCAGTTCCACCCCCCAGTTGCACCCCTCAGTTGCACCCCCCAGTTGGACCCCCCAGTTGCACCCCCCAGTTGCACCCCTCAGTTGCACCCCCCAGTTGCACCCCTCAGTTGCACCCCTCAGTTGCACCCCCCAGTTGCACCCCTCAGTTGCAACCCTTAGTCGCACCCCCCAGTTGCACCCCTCAGTTGCAACCCTCAGTTGCACCCCCCAGTTGCACCCCCCAGTTGCACCCCTCAGTTGCACCCCTCAGTTGCACCCCTCAGTTGCACCCCCCAGTTGCACCCCCCAGTTGGACCCCCCAGTTGCACCCCTCAGTTGCACCCCTCAGTTGCACCCCTCAGTTGCACCCGCCAGTTGCACCCCTCAGTTGCACCCCTCAGTTGCACCCCTCAGTTGCACCCCTCAGTTGCACCCCCCAGTTGCACCTCTCAGATGCACCCCCCAGTTGCACCCCTCAGTTGCACCCCTCAGTTGCACCCCTCAGTTGTACCCCCCAGTTGCACCCCTCAGTTGCACCCCTCAGTTGCACCCCTCAGTTGCACCCCGCAGTTGCGCCCATCAGTTGCACCCCTCAGTTGCACCCCTCAGTTGCACCCCTCAGTTGCAACCCCCAGTTGCACCCGTCAGTTGCACCCCTCAGTTCCACCCCTCAGTTGCACCCCTCAGTTGCACCCCTCAGTTGCAGCCCTCAGTTACACCCCTCAGTTGCACCCCTCAGTTGCAACCCTCAGTTGCACCCCCCAGTTGCACCCCTCAGTTGCACCCCTCAGTTGCACCCCCCAGTTGCACCCCTCAGTTGCACCCCTCAGTTGCACCCCCCAGTTGCACCCCTCAGTTGCACCCCTCAGTTGCACCGCCCAGTTGCAGCCCTCAGTTGCACCCCTCAGTTGCACCCCCAAGTTGCACCCCTCAGTTGCACCCCCCAGTTGCACCCCTCAGTTGCACCCCTCAGCTGCACCCCTCAGTTGCACCCCTCAGTTACACCCCTCAGTTGCACCCCTCAGTTGCACCCCCAAGTTGCACCCCTCAGTTGCACCCCTCAGTTGCACCCCCCAGTTCCACCCCCAAGCTGCAGCCCCAGTTGCACCCCCAAGTTGCACCCCTCAGTTGCAGCCCTCAGTTGCACCCCTCAGTTGCACCTCCAGTTGCACCCCTCAGTTGCACCCATCAGTTGCACCCCCAAGTTGCACCCCTGAGTTGCACCCCTCAGTTGCACCCCTCAGTTGCACCCCTAAGTTGCACCCCTCAGTGGCACCCCTCAGTTGCTCCCCCCAGTTGCACCCCTCACTTGCACCCCTCAGTTGCGCCCCCCAGTTACACCGCTCAGTGGCACCCCTCATTTGCACCCCTCAGTTGCACCCCTCAGTTGCACCCCTCAGTTGCACCCTTCAGTTGCACCACTCAGTTACACCCCTCAGTTCCACCCCCCAGTTGCACCCCTCAGTTGCACCCCCCAGTTGCACCCCTCAGTTGCACCCCCCAGTTGCACCCCTCAGTTACACCCCCCAGTTGCACCCCTCAGTTGCACCCCTCAGTTGCACCCCTCAGTTGCACCCCCCAGTTGCACCCCTCAGTTACACCCCTCAGTTCCACCCCCCAGTTGCACCCCTCAGTTGCACCCCCCAGTTGGACCCCCCAGTTGCACCCCCCTGTGGCACCCCTCAGTTGCACCCCCCAGTTGCACCCCTCAGTTGCGCCCCTCAGTTGCACCCCCCAGTTGCACCCCTCAGTTGCAACCCTTAGTCGCACCCCCCAGTTGCACCCCTCAGTTGCAACCCTCAGTTGCACCCCCCAGTTGCACCCCCCAGTTGCACCCCTCAGTTGCACCCCTCAGTTGCACCCCTCAGTTGCACCCCCCAGTTGCACCCCCCAGTTGGACCCCCCAGTTGCACCCCTCAGTTGCACCCCTCAGTTGCACCCCTCAGTTGCACCCCCCAGTTGCACCCCTCAGTTGCACCCCTCAGTTGCACCCCTCAGTTGCACCCCTCAGTTGCACCCCCCAGTTGCACCTCTCAGATGCACCCCCCAGTTGCACCCCTCAGTTGCACCCCTCAGTTGCACCCCTCAGTTGTACCCCCCAGTTGCACCCCTCAGTTGCACCCCTCAGTTGCACCCCTCAGTTGCACCCCTCAGTTGCACCCCCCAGTTGCACCCCTCAGTTGCACCCCTCAGTTGCACCCCTCACTTGCACCCCTCAGTTGCACCCCTCAGTTGCACCCCTCAGTTGCACCCCGCAGTTGCGCCCCTCAGTTGCACCCCTCAGTTGCACCCCTCAGTTGCACCCCTCAGTTGCAACCCCCAGTTGCACCCGTCAGTTGCACCCCTCAGTTCCACCCCTCAGTTGCACCCCTCAGTTGCACCCCCCAGTTGCACCCCCCAGTTGGACCCCCCAGTTGCACCCCTCAGTTGCACCCCTCAGTTGCACCCCTCAGTTGCACCCCCCAGTTGCACCCCTCAGTTGCACCCCTCAGTTGCACCCCTCAGTTGCACCCCTCAGTTGCACCCCCCAGTTGCACCTCTCAGATGCACCCCCCAGTTGCACCCCTCAGTTGCACCCCTCAGTTGCACCCCTCAGTTGTACCCCCCAGTTGCACCCCTCAGTTGCACCCCTCAGTTGCACCCCCCAGTTGCACCCCTCAGTTGCACCCCTCAGTTGCACCCCTCACTTGCACCCCTCAGTTGCACCCCTCAGTTGCACCCCTCAGTTGCACCCCGCAGTTGCGCCCCTCAGTTGCACCCCTCAGTTGCACCCCTCAGTTGCACCCCTCAGTTGCAACCCCCAGTTGCACCCGTCAGTTGCACCCCTCAGTTCCACCCCTCAGTTGCACCCCTCAGTTGCACCCCTCAGTTGCAGCCCTCAGTTACACCCCTCAGTTGCACCCCTCAGTTGCAACCCTCAGTTGCACCCCCCAGTTGCACCCCTCAGTTGCACCCCTCAGTTGCACCCCCCAGTTGCACCCCTCAGTTGCACCCCTCAGTTGCACCCCCCAGTTGCACCCCTCAGTTGCACCCCTCAGTTGCACCGCCCAGTTGCAGCCCTCAGTTGCACCTGTCAGTTGCACCCCTCAGTTGCACCCCTCAGTTGCACCCCTCAGTTGCACCACCCAGTTGCACCCCTTAGTTGCACCCCTCAGTCGCACCCCTC
Organism: Eutreptiella sp. 'Long Island Sound 2002'; assembly: GCA_964036045.1. Lineage (NCBI taxonomy): Eukaryota > Euglenozoa > Euglenophyceae > Eutreptiales > Eutreptiaceae > Eutreptiella > Eutreptiella sp. 'Long Island Sound 2002'. The sequence continues at coordinate 124,997,008 of OZ038383.1, read as the reverse complement.
ACTGGCACCCCCCAGTTGCACCCCTCAGTTGCACCCCTCAGTTGCACCCCCCAGTTGCACCCCTCAGTTGCACCCCCCAGTTGCACTCCTCAGTTGCACCCCTCAGTTGCACCCCTCAGTTGCACCCCTCAGTTGCACCCCCCAGTAGCACCCCTCAGTTTCACCTGTCAGTTGCACCCCTCAGTTGCACCCCCCAGTTGCACCCCTCAGTTGCAGCCCTCAGTTGCACCCCCCAGTTGCAGCCCTCAGTTGCACCCCTCAGTTGCACCCCCCAGTTGCACCCCTCAGTTGCACCCCTCAGTTGCACCCTCAGTTGCACCCCTCAGTTGCACCCCTCAGTTGCACCCCCCAGTTGCACCCCTCAGTTGCACCCCCCAGTTGCACCCCCCAGTTGCACCCCTCAGTTGCACCCCCCAGTTGCACCCCTCAGTTGCACCCCTCAGTTGCACCCCTCAGTTGCACCCCTCAGTTGCAGCCCCCAGTTGCCCCCCCCAGTTGCACCTGTCAGTTGCACCCGTCAGTTGCACCCCTCAGTTGCAGCCCTCAGTTGCAGCCCCCAGTTGCACCCCTCAGTTGCACCCCTCAGTTGCACTCCTCAGTTGCACCCCTCAGTTGCACCCCTCAGTTGCACCCCTCAGTTGCACCCCTCAGTTGCACCCCTCAGTTGCACCCCTCAGTTGCACCCCTCAGTTGCACCCCCCAGTTGCACCCCTCAGTTGCACCCCTCAGTTGCACCCCTCAGTTGCACCCCCCAGTTGCACCCCTCAGTTGCACCCCTCAGTTGCACCCCTCAGTTGCACCCCTCAGTTGCACCCCTCAGTTGCACCCCTCAGTTGCACCCCTCAGTTCCACCGCTCAGTTGCACCCCTCAGTTGCAGCCCTCAGTTGCACCCCCCAGTCGCAGCCCTCAGTTGCACCCCTCAGTTGCACCCCCCAGTTACACCCCTCAGTTGCACCCCTCAGTTGCACCCCCCAGTTGCACCCCTCAGTTGCACCTGTCGGTTGCACCCCTCAGTTGCACCCCTCAGTTGCACCCCTCAGTCGTACCACCCAGTTGCATCCCTTAGTTGCACCCCTCAGTTGCACCCCTCACTGGCACCCCCCGGTTGCACCCCTCAGTTGCACCCCTCAGTTTCACCCCCCAGTTGCACCCCTCAGTTGCACCCCCCAGTTGCACCCCTCAGTTGCACCCCTCAGTTGCACCCCCCAGTTGCACCCCTCAGTTGCACCCCCCAGTTGCACCCCCCAGTTGCACCCCCCGGTTGCACCCCCCAGTTGCACCCCTCAGTTGCACCCCTCAGTTGCAGCCCCCCAGTTGCACCCCCCAGTTGCACCCCTCAGTTGCACCCCTCAGTTGCACCCCCCAGTTGCACTACTCAGTTGCACCCCTCAGTTGCACCCCTCAGTTGCACCTTTCAGTTGCACCCCCCAGTTGCATCCCTCAGTTGCACCCCTCAGTTGCGGCCCTCAGTTGCACCCCTCAGTTGCACCCCTCAGTTGCACCACCCAGTTGCATCCCTTAGTTGCACCCCTCAGTTGCACCCCTCACTGGCACCCCTCAGTTGCACCCCTCAGTTGCACCCCTCAGTTGCACCCCCCAGTTGCAGCCCTCAGTTGCACCCCTCAGTTGCACCCCTCAGTTGCACCCCCCAGTTGCACCCCTCAGTTGCACCCCTCAGTTGCACCCCTCAGTTGCACCTGTCAGTTGCACCCCTCAGTTGCACCCCTCAGTTGCACCCCTCAGTTGCACCACCCAGTTGCACCCCTTAGTTGCACCCCTCAGTAGCACCCCTCACTGGCACCCCCCAGTTGCACCCCTCAGTTGCACCCCTCAGTTGCACGCCCCAGTTGCACCCCTCAGTTGCACCCCCCAGTTGCACTCCTCAGTTGCACCCCTCAGTTGCACCCCTCAGTTGCACCCCTCAGTTGCACCCCCCAGTAGCACCCCTCAGTTTCACCTGTCAGTTGCACCCCTCAGTTGCACCCCCCAGTTGCACCCCTCAGTTGCAGCCCTCAGTTGCACCCCCCAGTTGCACCCCTCAGTTGCACCCCTCAGTTGCACCCCCCAGTTGCACCCCTCAGTTGCACCCCTCAGTTGCACCCTCAGTTGCACCCCTCAGTTGCACCCCTCAGTTGCACCCCCCAGTTGCACCCCTCAGTTGCACCACCCAGTTGCACCCCCCAGTTGCACCCCTCAGTTGCACCCCCCAGTTGCACCCCTCAGTTGCACCCCTCAGTTGCACCCCTCAGTTGCACCCCTCAGTTGCAGCCCCCAGTTGCCCCCCCCAGTTGCACCTGTCAGTTGCACCTGTCAGTTGCACCCCTCAGTTGCAGCCCTCAGTTGCAGCCCCCAGTTGCACCCCTCAGTTGCACCCCTCAGTTGCACCCCTCAGTTGCACCCCTCAGTTGCACCCGTCAGTTGCACCCGTCAGTTGCACCCCTCAGTTGCACCCCTCAGTTGCACCCCTCAGTTGCACCCCTCAGTTGCACCCCCCAGTTGCACCCCTCAGTTGCACCCCTCAGTTGCACCCCTCAGTTGCACCCCCCAGTTGCACCCCTCAGTTGCACCCCTCAGTTGCACCCCTCAGTTGCACCCCTCAGTTGCACCCCTCAGTTGCACCCCTCAGTTGCACCCCCCAGTTGCACCCCTCAGTTGCACCCCTCAGTTGCACCCCTCAGTTGCACCCTTCAGTTGCACCCCTCAGTTGCACCCCCCAGTTGCACCCCTCAGTTGCATCCCTCAGTTGCACCCCCCAGTTGCACCCCTCAGTTGCACCCCCGAGTGGCACCCCTCAGTTGCAGCCCGCAGTTGCACCCCTCAGTTGCACCCCCCAGTTGCACCCCTCAGTTGCACCCCTCAGTTGCACCCCCCAGTTGCACGCCTCAGTTGCACCCCTCAGTTGCACCCCTCAGTTGCACCCCTCAGTTGCACCCCCCAGTTGCACCCCTCAGTTGCACCCCTCAGTTGCACCCCTCAGTTGCACCCCCCAGTTGCACCCCTCAGTTGCACCACCCAGTTGCACCCCCCAGTTGCACCCCTCAGTTGCACCCCCCAGTTGCACCCCTCAGTTGCACCCCTCAGTTGCACCCCTCAGTTGCACCCCTCAGTTGCAGCCCCCAGTTGCCCCCCCCAGTTGCACCTGTCAGTTGCACCTGTCAGTTGCACCCCTCAGTTGCAGCCCTCAGTTGCAGCCCCCAGTTGCACCCCTCAGTTGCACCCCTCAGTTGCACCCCTCAGTTGCACCCCTCAGTTGCACCCGTCAGTTGCACCCGTCAGTTGCACCCCTCAGTTGCACCCCTCAGTTGCACCCCTCAGTTGCACCCCTCAGTTGCACCCCCCAGTTGCACCCCTCAGTTGCACCCCTCAGTTGCACCCCTCAGTTGCACCCCCCAGTTGCACCCCTCAGTTGCACCCCTCAGTTGCACCCCTCAGTTGCACCCCTCAGTTGCACCCCTCAGTTGCACCCCTCAGTTGCACCCCCCAGTTGCACCCCTCAGTTGCACCCCTCAGTTGCACCCCTCAGTTGCACCCTTCAGTTGCACCCCTCAGTTGCACCCCCCAGTTGCACCCCTCAGTTGCATCCCTCAGTTGCACCCCCCAGTTGCACCCCTCAGTTGCACCCCCGAGTGGCACCCCTCAGTTGCAGCCCGCAGTTGCACCCCTCAGTTGCACCCCCCAGTTGCACCCCTCAGTTGCACCCCTCAGTTGCACCCCCCAGTTGCACGCCTCAGTTGCACCCCTCAGTTGCACCCCTCAGTTGCACCCCTCAGTTGCACCCCCCAGTTGCACCCCCCAGTTGCACCCCCAGTTGCACCCCTCAGTTGCACCCCTCAGTTGTACCCCCCAGTTGCACCCCTCAGTTGCACCCCTCAGTTGCACCCCTCAGTTGCACCCCTCAGTTGCACCCCCCAGTTGCACCCCTCAGTTGCACCCCTCAGTTGCATGCCTCACTTGCACCCCTCAGTTGCACCCCTCAGTTGCACCCCTCAGTTGCACCCCACAGTTGCGCCCCTCAGTTGCACCCCTCAGTTGCACCCCTCAGTTGCACCCCTCAGTTGCAACCCCAAGTTGCACCCGTCAGTTGCACCCCTCAGTTCCACCCCTCAGTTGCAACCCTCAGTTGCACCCCTCAGTTGCAGCCCTCAGTTACACCCCTCAGTTGCACCCCTCAGTTGCAACCCTCAGTTGCACCCCCCAGTTGCACCCCTCAGTTGCACCCCTCAGTTGCACCACCCAGTTGCACCCCTCAGTTGCACCCCTCAGTTGGACCCGCCAGTTGCACCCCTCAGTTGCCACGCCCAGTTGCAGCCCTCAGTTGCACCCCTCAGTTGCACCCCCAAGTTGCACCCCTCAGTTGCACCCCCCAGTTGCACCCCTCAGTTGCACCCCTCAGTTGCACCCCTCAGTTGCACCCCTCAGTTGCACCCCTCAGTTGCACCCCTCAGTTGCACCCCCAAGTTGCACCCCTCAGTTGCACCCCTCAGTTGCACCCCCCAGTTCCACCCCCCAGTTGCAGCCCTCAGTTGCACCCCTCAGTTGCACCCCCAAGTTGCACCCCTCAGTTGCACCCCTCAGTTGCACCCATCAGTTGCACCCCTCAGTTGCACCCCTCAGTTGCACCCCCCAGTTCCACCCCCCAGTTGCACCCCTCAGTTGCACCCATCAGTTGCACCCCCAAGTTGCACCCCTCAGTTGCACCCCTCAGTTGCACCCATCAGTTGCACCCCTCAGTTGCACCCCTCAGTGGCACCCCTCAGTTGCACCCCTCAGTTGCACCCCTGAGTTTCACCCCTCAGTTGCACCCCCCAGTTACACCCCTCAGTTGCACCCCTCATTTGCACCCCTCAGTTGCACCCCTCAGTTGCACCCCCCAGTTGCACCCCTCAGTTGCACCCCTCAGTTGCAGCCCCCAGTTGCACCCCTCAGCTGCACCCCTCAGTTGCTACCCCCAGGTGCACCCCTCAGTTGCACCCCTCACTTGCACCCCCCAGTTGCACCCCTCAGTTGCACCCCTCAGTTGCAGCCCCCAGTTGCACCCCTCAGTTGCACCCCTCAGTTGCACCCCCCAGTGGCACCCCCCAGTAGCACCCCTCAGTTGCACCCCTCAGTTGAACCCCTCAGTTGCACCCCCCAGTTGCACCCCTCAGCTGCACCCCTCAGTTGCATCCCCCAGTTGCACCCCTCAGTTGCACCCCTCAGTTGCACCCCCCAGTTGCACCCCTCAGTTGCCCCCCTCAGTTGCACCCCTCAGTTGCACCCCCCAGTGGCACCCCCCAGTAGCCCCCTCAGTTGCACCCCCCGGTTGCACCCCTCAGTTGCACCCCTCAGTTGCACCCCTCAGTTGCACCCCTCAGTTGCACCCCCCAGTTGCACCCCTCAGTTGCACCCCTCAGTTGCACCCTCCAATTGCACCCCTCAGTTGCACCCCTCAGTTGCACTCCGCAGTTGCACCCTTCAGTTGCACCCCTCAGTTGCAGCCCTCAGTTGCACCCCTCAGTTGCACCCCTCAGATGCACCCCTCAGTTGCACCCTCCAGGTGCACCCCTCAGTTGCACCCCTCAGTTGCACGCCTCAGCTGCACCCCTCAGTTGCACCCCTCAGTTGCACCCCTCAGTTGCACGCCTCAGTTGCACCCCTCAATTGCACCCCTCAGTTGCAGCCCTCAGTTGCACCCCCCAGTTGCACCCCTCAGTTGCACCCCTCCGTTGCACCCCTCAGTTGCACCCCCCAGTTGCACCCCTCAGTTGCACCCCTCAGTTGCACCCCTCCGTTGCACCCCCCAGTTGCGGCCCTCAGTTGCACCCCTCCGTTGCACCCCTCAGTTGCACCCCCCAGTTGCACCCCTCAGTTGCACCCCTCAGTTGCACCCCTCCGTTGCACCCCTCAGTTGCAGCCCTCAGTTGCACCCCCCAGTTGCACCCCTCCGTTGCACCCCTCAGTTGCACCCCTCCGTTGCACCCCTCAGTTGCACCCCCCAGTTGCACCCCTCAGTTGCACCCCCCAGTTGCACCCCTCAGTTGCAGCCCTCAGTTGCACCCTTCAGTTGCACCCCTCAGTTGCACCCCCCAGTTGCACCCCCCAGTTGCACCCCTCAGTTGCAGCCCTCAGTTGCACCCTTCAGTTGCACCCCTCAGTTGCACCCCTCCGTTGCACCCCTCAGTTGCAGCCCTCAGTTGCACCCCCCAGTTGCACCCCTCAGTTGCACCCCTCCGTTGCACCCCTCAGTTGCACCCCCCAGTTGCACCCCTCAGTTGCACCCCCCAGTTGCACCCCTCAGTTGCACCCCTCAGTTGCACCCCTCAGATGCACCCCTCAGTTGCACCCTCCAGTTGCACCCCTCAGTTGCACCCCTCAGTTGCACGCCTCAGTTGCACCCCTCAGTTGCACCCCTCAGTTGCACCCCTCAGTTGCACCCCTCAGTTGCAGCCCCCAGTTGCACCCCTCAGTTGCACCCCTCAGTTGCACCCCCCAGTTGCACCCCTCAGTTGCACCCCTCACTTGCACCCCCCAGTTGCACCCCTCAGTTGCACCCCTCAGTTGCAGCCCCCAGTTGCACCCCTCAGTTGCACCCCTCAGTTGCACCCCCCAGTGGCACCCCCCAGTAGCACCCCTCAGTTGCACCCCTCAGTTGAACCCCTCAGTCGCACCCCCCAGTTGCACCCCCAGTTGCACCCCTCAGTTGCACCCCCCAGTTGCACCCCTCAGTTGCACACCTCAGTTGCACCCCCCAGTTGCACCCCTCAGTTGCACCCCTCAGTTGCAGCCCCCAGTTGCACCCCTCAGTTGCACCCCTCAGTTGCACCCCCCAGTGGCACCCCCCAGTAGCACCCCTCAGTTGCACCCCTCAGTTGAACCCCTCAGTTGCATCCCCCAGTTGCACCCCTCAGCTGCACCCCTCAGTTGCACCCCCCAGTTGCACCCCTCAGTTGCACCCCTCAGTTGCACCCCCCAGTTGCACCCCTCAGTTGCACCCCTCAGTTGCAGCCCCCAGTTGCACCCCTCAGTTGCACCCCTCAGTTGCACCCCCAAGTGGCACCCCCCAGTAGCCCCCTCAGTTGCACCCCCCAGTTGCACCCCTCAGTTGCACCCCTCAGTTGCACCCCTCAGTTGCACCCCTCAGTTGCACCCCCCAGTTGCACCCCTCAGTTGCATCCCTCAGTTGCACCCCTCAGTTGCACCCTCCAATTGCACCTCTCAGTTGCACCCCTCAGTTGCAGTCCGCAGTTGCACCCTTCAGTTGCACCCCTCAGTTGCAGCCCTCAGTTGCACCCCTCAGTTGCACCCCTCAGTTGCACGCCTCAGTTGCACCCCTCAGTTGCACCCCTCAGTTGCAGCCCTCAGTTGCACCCCCCAGTTGCACCCCTCAGTTGCACCCCTCCGTTGCACCCCTCAGTTGCACCCCCCAGTTGCACCCCTCAGTTGCACCCCTCAGTTGCACCCCTCCGTTGCACCCCCCAGTTGCGGCCCTCAGTTGCACCCCTCCGTTGCACCCCTCAGTTGCACCCCCCAGTTGCACCCCTCAGTTGCACCCCTCCGTTGCACCCCTCAGTTGCAGCCCTCAGTTGCACCCCCCAGTTGCACCCCTCAGTTGCACCCCTCCGTTGCACCCCTCAGTTGCACCCCCCAGTTGCACCCCTCAGTTGCACCCCTCCGTTGCACCCCTCAGTTGCACCCCCCAGTTGCACCCCTCAGTTGCACCCCTCAGTTGCACCCCTCAGATGCACCCCTCAGTTGCACCCTCCAGTTGCACCCCTCAGTTGCACCCCTCAGTTGCACCCCTCAGTTGCACCCCTCAGTTGCACCCCTCAGTTGCACCCCCCAGTTGCACCCCTCAGTTGCACCCCTCAGTTGCACCCCCCAGTTGCACTCCCCAGTTGCACCCCCCAGTTGCACCCCTCAGTTGCACCCCTCAGTTGCACCCCTCAGTTGCACCCCTCAGTTGCACCCCCCAGTTGCACCCCTCAGTTGCACCCCCCAGTTGCACCCCTCAGTTGCACCCCCCAGTTGCACCCCTCAGTTGCACCCCCCAGTTGCACCCCTCAGGTGCACCCCTCAGTTGCACCCCTCAGTTGCACCCTTCAGTTGCACCCCTCAGTTGCACCCCCCAGTTGCACCCCTCAGTTGCATCCCTCAGTTGCACCCCCCACTTGCACCCCTCAGTTGCACCCCCAAGTTGCACCCCCCAGTTGCACCCCTCAGTTGCACCCCTCAGTTGCACCCCTCAGTTGCACCCCTCAGTTGCACCCCTCAGTTGCACCCCCCAGTTGCACCCCCCAGTTGCACCCCTCAGTTGCAGCCCGCAGTTGCACCCCTCAGTTGCACCCCCCAGTTGCACCCCTCAGTTGCACCCCTCAGTTGCACCCCCCAGTTGCACCCCTCAGTTGCACCCCTCAGTTGCATGCCTCAGTTGCACCCCTCAGTTGCACCCCCCAGTTGCACCCCCCAGTTGCACCCCCAGTTGCACCCCTCAGTTGCACCCCTCAGTTGCACCCCCCAGTTGAACCCCTCAGATGCACCCCTCAGTTGCACCCCCCAGTTGCACCCCTCAGTTGCACCCCCCAGTTGCACCCCTCAGTTGCACCCCTCAGTTGCACCCCTCAGTTGCACCCCTCAGTTGCACCCCTCAGTTGCATCCCTCAGTTGCACCCCTCAGTTGTACCCCTCAGTTGCACCCCCCTGTGGCACCCCTCAGTTGCACCCCCCGATTGCACCCCTCAGTTGCACCCCTCAGTTGCACCCCTCAGTTGCACCCCTCAGTTGCACCCCTCAGTTGCACCCCTCAGTTGCACCACCCAGTTGCACCCCTCAGTTGAACCCCTCAGTTGCACCCCTCAGTTGCACCCCTCACTGGCACCCCCCAGTTGCACCCCTCAGTTGCACCCCCCAGGTTGCACCCCTCAGTTGCACCCCCCAGTTGCACCCCTCAGTTGCACCCCTCATTTGCACCCCCCAGTTGCACCCCTCAGTTGCACCCCTCAGTTGCACCCCTCAGTTGCACCCCTCAGTTGCACCCCCCAGTTGCACCCCTCAGTTGCACCCCCCAGTTGCACCCCCCAGTTGCAGCCCTCAGTTGCACCCCTCAGTTGCACCCCCCAGTTGCAGCCCTCAGTTGCACCCATCAGTTGCACCCATCAGTTGCACCCCTCAGTTGCACCCCTCAGTTGCACCCCTCATTTGCACCCCTCAGTTGCACCCCTCAGTTGCACCCCCCAGTTGCACCCCTCAGTTGCACCCCTCAGTTGCACCCCTCAGTTGCACCCCCCAGTTGCACCCCTCAGTTGCACCCCTCAGTTGCACCCCTCAGTTGCACCCCCCAGTTGCACACCTCAGTTGCACCCCTCAGTTGCACCCCTTAGTTGCATTCCCCAGTTGCACCCCTCAGTTGCACCTCTCAGTTGCACCCCTCAGTTGCACCCCTCAGTTGCACCCCTCAGTTGCACCCCCCAGTTGCACCCCTCAGCTGCACCCCTCAGTTGCACCCCCCAGTTGCACCCCTCAGTTGCACCCCCCAGTTGCACCCCCCAGTTGCACCCCTCAGTTGCACCCCTCAGTTGCATCCCCCAGTTGCACCCCTCAGTTGCACCCCTCAGTTGCAGCCCCCAGTTGCACCCCCCCATCGCACCCCTCAGTTGCACCCCTCAGTTGCACCCCTCAGTTGCACCCCTCAGTTGCACCCCCCGGTTGCACCCCTCAGTTGCACCCCTCAGTTGCACCCCTCAGTTGCACCCCTCAGTTGCACCACCCAGTTGCACCCCTCAGTTGAACCCCTCAGTTGCACCCCTCAGTTGCACCCCTCACTGGCACCCCCCAGTTGCACCCCTCAGTTGCACCCCCCAGGTTGCACCCCTCAGTTGCACCCCCCAGTTGCACCCCTCAGTTGCACCCCTCATTTGCACCCCCCAGTTGCACCCCTCAGTTGCACCCCTCAGTTGCACCCCTCAGTTGCACCCCCCAGTTGCACCCCTCAGTTGCACCCCTCAGTTGCACCCCCCAGTTGCACCCCCCAGTTGCAGCCCTCAGTTGCACCCCTCAGTTGCACCCCCCAGTTGCAGCCCTCAGTTGCACCCATCAGTTGCACCCATCAGTTGCACCCCTCAGTTGCACCCCTCAGTTGCACCCCTCAGTTACACCCCTCAGTTGCACCCCTCATTTGCACCCCTCAGTTGCACCCCTCAGTTGCACCCCCCAGTTGCACCCCTCAGTTGCACCCCTCAGTTGCACCCCTCAGTTGCACCCCCCAGTTGCACCCCTCAGTTGCACCCCTCAGTTGCACCCCTCAGTTGCACCCCCCAGTTGCACACCTCAGTTGCACCCCTCAGATGCACCCCTTAGTTGCATTCCCCAGTTGCACCCCTCAGTTGCACCTCTCAGTTGCACCCCTCAGTTGCACCCCTCAGTTGCACCCCTCAGTTGCACCCCCCAGTTGCACCCCTCAGCTGCACCCCTCAGTTGCACCCCCCAGTTGCACCCCTCAGTTGCACCCCCCAGTTGCACCCCCCAGTTGCACCCCTCAGTTGCACCCCTCAGTTGCATCCCCCAGTTGCACCCCTCAGTTGCACCCCTCAGTTGCAGCCCCCAGTTGCACCCCCCCATCGCACCCCTCAGTTGCACCCCTCAGTTGCACCCCTCAGTTGCACCCCTCAGTTGCACCCCCCGGTTGCACCCCTCAGTTGCACCCCTCAGTTGCACCCCCCAGTTGCACCCCTCAGTTGCACCCCTCAGTTGCACCCCCCAGTTGCACCCCTCAGTTGCACCCCCCAGTTGCACCCCCCAGTTGCACCCCTCATTTGCACCCCTCAGTTGCATCCCCCAGTTGCACCCCTCAGTTGCACCCCTCAGTTGCACCCCCCAGTTGCACCCCTCAGTTGCACCCCTCAGTTGCACCCCTCAGTTGCACCCCTCAGTTGCACCCCTCAGTTGCACCCCTCAGTTGCACCCCTCAGTTGCACCCCTCAGTTGCAGCCCTCAGTTGCACCCCTCAGTTGCACACCCCAGTTGCACCCCTCAGTTGCATCCCTCAGTTGCACCCCCCAGTTGCACCCCTCAGTTGCACCCCTCAGTTGCAGCCCTCAGTTGCACCCCTCAGTTGCACCCCCCAGTTGCACCCCCCAGTTGCACCCCTCAGTTGCACGCCTCAGTTGCACGCCTCAGTTGCACGCCTCAGTTGCACCCCTCAGTTGCACCCCTCAGTTGCACCCCTCAGTTGCATCCCTCAGTTGCACCCCTCAGTTGTACACCTCAGTTGCACCCCCCTGTGCCACCCCTCAGTTGCACCCCTCAGTTGCACCCCTCAGTTGCACCCCTCAGTTGCGACCCTCAGTTGCACCCCTCAGTTGCACCCCCCAGTTGCACCCCTCAGTTGCACCCCTCAGTTGCACCACCCAGTTGCACCCCTCAGATGCACCCCTCAGTTGCACCCCCCAGTTGCACCCCTCAGTTGCACCCCCCAGTTGCACCCCTCAGTTGCACCCCTCAGTTGCACCCCTCAGTTGCAGCCCTCAGTTGCACCCCTCAGTTGCATCCCTCAGTTGCACCCCTCAGTTGTACACCTCAGTTGCACCCCCCTGTGCCACCCCTCAGTTGCCCCCCTCAGTTGCACCCCTCAGTTGCACCCCTCAGTTGCGACCCTCAGTTGCACACCTCAGTTGCACCCCCCAGTTGCACCCCTCAGTTGCACCCCTCAGTTGCACCACCCAGGTGCACCCCCCAGTTGCACCCCTCAGTTGCAGCCCCCAGTTGCACCCCTCAGTTGCACCCCCCAGTTGCACCCCTCAGTTGCACCCCCCAGTTGCACCCCTCAGTTGCACCACCCAGTTGCACCCCTCAGTTGCACCCCTCAGTTGCACCCCTCAGTTGCACCCCTCAGTTGCAGCCCTCAGTTGCACCCCTCAGTTGCACCCCTCAGTTGCACCCCTCAGTTGCAGCCCCCAGTTGCACCCCTCAGTTGCACCCCTCAGTTGCACCCCTCAGTTGCACCCCCCAGTTGCACCCCTCAGTTGCACCACCCAGTTGCACCCCTCAGTTGCACCCCTCAGTTGCACCCCCCAGTTGCACCCCCCAGTTGCACCCCTCAGTTGCACCCCTCAGTTGCACCCCTCAGTTGCACCCCTCAGTTGCACCCCTCAGTTGCACCCCTGAGTTGCACCCCCCAGTTGCACCCCTCAGTTGCACCCCTCAGTTGCACCCCTCAGTTGCACCCCCCAGTTGCAGCCCCCAGTTGCACCCCCCAGTTGCACCCCCCAGTTGCACCCCTCAGTTGCACCCCCCAGTTGCACCCCTCAGTTGCACCCCTCAGTTGCACCCCCCAGTTGCACCCCTCAGTTGCACCCCTCAGTTGCACCCCTCAGTTGCACCCCTCAGTTGCACCCCTTAGTTGCACCCCTCAGTTGCACCCCTCAGTTGCACCCCTCAGTTGCAGCCCTCAGTTGCACCCCTCAGTTGCACCCCCCAGTTGCACCCCTCAGTTGCACCCCTCAGTTGCACCCCCCAGTTGCACCCCTCAGTTGCACCCCTCAGTTGCACCCCTCAGTTGCACCACTCAGTTGCACCCCCCAGTTGCACCCTCCAGTTGCAACCCAAGTTGCAACCCTCAGTTGCAACCCTCATGTGCACCCTCCAGTTGAACCCTTCAGTTGCACCCCTCAGTTGCACCCCCTGGTTGCACCCCCCAGTTGCACCCCTCAGTTGCACCCCCCAGTTGCACCCCTCAGTTGCACCCCCCTGTGGCACCCCTCAGTTGCACCCCTCAGTTGCACCCCTCAGTTGCACCCCTCAGTTGCACCCCTCAGTTGCGACCCTCAGTTGCACCCCTCAGTTGCACCCCCCAGTTGCACGGCTCAGTTGCACCCCTCAGTTGCACCACCCAGTTGCACCCCTCAGTTGCACCCCTCAGTTGCACCCCTCACTGGCACCCCCCAGTTGCACCCCTCAGTTGCACTCCTCAGTTGCACCCCTCAGTTGCACCCCTCAGTTGCACCCCTCAGTTGCACCCCCCAGTTGCACCCCCCAGTTGCAGCCCTCAGTTGCACCCATCAGTTGCACCCATCAGTTGCACCCCTCAGTTGCACCCCTCAGTTGCACCCCTCAGTTGCACCCCTCAGTGGCACCCCTCAGTTGCACCCCCCAGTTGCACCCCTCAGTTGCACCCCTCAGTTGCACCCCTCAGTTACACCCCTCAGTTGCACCCCTCAGTTGCACCCCTCAGTTGCACCCCTCAGTTGCACCCCTCAGTTGCACCCCTCAGTTGCACCCCTCAGTTGCACCCCTCAGTTGCACCCCCCAGTTGCACCCCTCAGTTGCACCCCCCAGTTGCACCCCTCAGTTGCACCCCTCAGTTGCACACCCCAGTTGCACCCCTCAGTTGCACCCCTCAGTTGCACCCCCCAGTTGCACCCCTCAGTTGCACCCCTCAGTTGCAGCCCTCAGTTGCACCCCTCAGTTGCACCCCTCAGTTGCACCCCTCAGTTGCACCCCTCAGTTGCACCCCCCAGTTGCACCCCTCAGTTGCACGCCTCAGTTGCACCCCCCAGTTGCACCCCTCAGTTGCACGCCTCAGTTGCACGCCTCAGTTGCACGCCTCAGTTGCACCCCTCAGTTGCACCCCTCAGTTGCACCCCTCAGTTGCATCCCTCAGTTGCACCCCTCAGTTGTACACCTCAGTTGCACCCCCCTGTGCCACCCCTCAGTTGCACCCCTCAGTTGCACCCCTCAGTTGCACCCCTCAGTTGCACCCCCCAGTTGCACCCCTCAGTTGCACGCCTCAGTTGCACCCCTCAGTTGCACCCCCCAGTTGCACCCCTCAGTTGCACCCCTCAGTTGCACCCCCCAGTTGCACCCCTCAGTTGCACGCCTCAGTTGCACGCCTCAGTTGCACGCCTCAGTTGCACCCCTCAGTTGCACCCCTCAGTTGCACCCCTCAGTTGCATCCCTCAGTTGCACCCCTCAGTTGTACACCTCAGTTGCACCCCCCTGTGCCACCCCTCAGTTGCACCCCTCAGTTGCACCCCTCAGTTGCACCCCTCAGTTGCGACCCTCAGTTGCACCCCTCAGTTGCACCCCCCAGTTGCACCCCTCAGTTGCACCCCTCAGTTGCACCACCCAGTTGCACCCCTCAGATGCACCCCTCAGTTGCACCCCCCAGTTGCACCCCGCAGTTGCACCCCCCAGTTGCACCCCTCAGTTGCACCCCTCAGTTGCACCCCTCAGTTGCACCCCTCAGTTGCACCCCTCAGTTGCATCCCTCAGTTGCACCCCTCAGTTGTACACCTCAGTTGCACCCCCCTGTGCCACCCCTCAGTTGCCCCCCTCAGTTGCACCCCTCAGTTGCACCCCTCAGTTGCGACCCTCAGTTGCACCCCTCAGTTGCACCCCTCAGTTGCACCACCCAGTTGCACCCCCCAGTTGCACCCCTCAGTTGCAGCCCCCAGTTGCACCCCTCAGTTGCACCCCCCAGTTGCACCCCTCAGTTGCACCCCCCAGTTGCACCCCTCAGTTGCACCACCCAGTTGCACCCCTCAGTTGCACCCCTCAGTTGCACCCCTCAGTTGCACCCCTCAGTTGCAGCCCTCAGTTGCACCCCTCAGTTGCACCCCTCAGTTGCACCCCTCAGTTGCACCCCTCAGTTGCACCCCTCAGTTGCACCCCCCAGTTGCACCCCTCAGTTGCACCACCCAGTTGCACCCCTCAGTTGCACCCCTCAGTTGCACCCCCCAGTTGCACCCCCCAGTTGCACCCCTCAGTTGCACCCCTCAGTTGCACCCCTCAGTTGCACCCCTCAGTTGCACCCCTCAGTTGCACCCCTGAGTTGCACCCCCCAGTTGCACCCCTCAGTTGCACCCCTCAGTTGCACCCCTCAGTTGCACCCCCCAGTTGCAGCCCCCAGTTGCACCCCCCAGTTGCACCCCCCGGTTGCACCCCTCAGTTGCACCCCCCAGTTGCACCCCTCAGTTGCACCCCTCAGTTGCACCCCTCAGTTGCACCCCTCAGTTGCACCCCTCAGTTGCACCCCCCAGTTGCACCCCTCAGTTGCACCCCTCAGTTGCACCCCCCAGTTGCACCCCTCAGTTGCACCCCTCAGTTGCACCCCTCAGTTGCACCACTCAGTTGCACCCCCCAGTTGCACCCTCCAGTTGCAACCCAAGTTGCAACCCTCAGTTGCAACCCTCATGTGCACCCTCCAGTTGAACCCTTCAGTTGCACCCCTCAGTTGCACCCCCTGGTTGCACCCCCCAGTTGCATCCCTCAGTTGCACCCCCCAGTTGCACCCCTCAGTTGCACCCCCCAGTTGCACCCCTCAGTTGCACCCCTCAGTTGCACCCCTCAGTTGCATCCCTCAGTTGCACCCCTCAGTTGCACCCCTCAGTTGCACCCCCCTGTGGCACCCCTCAGTTGCACCCCTCAGTTGCACCCCTCAGTTGCACCCCTCAGTTGCACCCCTCAGTTGCGACCCTCAGTTGCACCCCTCAGTTGCACCCCCCAGTTGCACGGCTCAGTTGCACCCCTCAGTTGCACCACCCAGTTGCACCCCTCAGTTGCACCCCTCAGTTCCACCCCTCACTGGCCCCCCCCAGTTGCACCCCTCAGTTGCACTCCTCAGTTGCACCCCTCAGTTGCACCCCTCAGTTGCACCCCTCAGTTGCACCCCCCAGTTGCACCCCCCAGTTGCAGCCCTCAGTTGCACCCCTCAGTTACACCCCTCAGTTGCACCCCTCAGTTGCACCCCTCAGTTGCACCCCTCAGTTGCACCCCTCAGTTGCACCCCTCAGTTGCACCCCTCAGTTGCACCCCTCAGTTGCACCCCTCAGTTGCACCCCTCAGTTGCACCCCCCAGTTGCACCCCTCAGTTGCACCCCCCAGTTGCACCCCTCAGTTGCACCCCTCATTTGCACCCCCCAGTTGCACCCCTCAGTTGCACCCCTCAGTTGCACCCCCCAGTTGCACCCCTCAGTTGCACCCCTCAGTTGCACCCCTCAGTTGCACCCCTCAGTTGCACCCCTCAGTTGCACCCCTCAGTTGCACCCCCCAGTTGCACCCCTCAGTTGCACCCCCCAGTTGCACCCCTCAGTTGCACCCCTCAGTTGCACCCCCCAGTTGCATCCCTCAGTTGCACCCCTCAGTTGCACCCCCCAGTTGCACCCATCAGTTGCACCCGTCAGTTGCACCCCCCAGTTGCACCCCTTAGTTGCACCCCTCAGTTGCACCCCCTAGTTGCACCCCTCAGTTGCACCCCTCAGTTGCACCCCTCAGTTGCACCCCTCGGTTGCACCCCTCAGTTGCAGCCCCCAGTTGCACCCCTCAGTTGCACCTGTCAGTTGCACCCCTCAGTTGCACCCCTCAGTTGCACCCCTCAGTTGCAGCCCTCAGTCGCACCCCTCAGTTGCACCCCTCAGTTGCACCCCTCAGTTGCACCCCTCAGTTGCACCCCTCAGTTGCACCCCTCAGTTGCAGCCCCCAGTTGCACCCCTCAGTTGCACCCCTCAGTTGCACCCCTCAGTTGCACCCCTCAGTTGCACCCCCCAGCTGCACCCCTCAGTTGCACCCCTCAGTTGCACCCCCCAGTTGCACCCCTCAGTTGCACCCGTCAGTTGCACCCCTCAGTTGCACCCCTCAGTTGCACCCCCCAGTTGCACCCCCCAGTTGCACCCCTCATTTGCACCCCTCAGTTGCACCCCTCAGTTGCACCCCCCAGTTGCGGCCCTCAGTTGCACCCCTCAGTTGCACCCCCCAGTTGCACCCCCCAGTTGCACCCCTCAGTTGCACCCCTCAGTTGCACCCCCCAGTTGCACCCCTCAGTTGCACCCCCCAGTTGCACCCCTCAGTTGCACCCCCCAGTTGCACCCCTCAGTTGCACCCCTCAGTTGCACCCCTCAGTTGCACCCCTCAGTTTCATCCCTCAGTTGCACCCCTCAGTTGTACCCCTCAGTTGCACCCCCCTGTGGCACCCCTCAGTTGCACCCCTCAGTTGCACCCCTCAGATGCACCCCTCAGTTGCGACCCTCAGTTGCACCCCTCAGTTGCACCCCCCAGTTGCACCCCTCAGTTGCACCCCTCAGTTGCACCACCCAGTTGCACCCCCCAGTTGCACCCCTCAGTTGCAGCCCCCAGTTGCACCCCTCAGTCGCACCCCCCAGTTGCACCCCTCAGTTGCACCCCCCAGTTGCACCCCTCAGTTGCACCCCCCAGTTGCACCCCTCAGTTGCACCCCTCAGTTGCAGCCCTCAGTTGCACCCCTCAGTTGCACCCCCCAGTTGCACCCCTCAGTTGCACCCCCCAGTTGCACCCCTCAGTTGCACCCCTCAGTTGCACCCCTCAGTTGCACCCCTCAGTTGCACCCCTCAGTGGCACCCCTCAGTTGCACCCCCGAGTTGCACCCCTCAGTTGCACCCCTCAGTTGCACCCCTCAGTTACACCCCTCAGTTGCACCCCTCAGTTGCACCCCTCAGTTGCACCCCTCAGTTGCACCCCTCAGTTGCACCCCCCAGTTGCACCCCTCAGTTGCACCCCCCAGTTGCACCCCTCAGTTGCACCCCTCATTTGCACCCCCCAGTTGCACCCCTCAGTTGCACCCCTCAGTTGCACCCCCAGTTGCACCCCTCAGTTGCACCCCTCAGTTGCACCCCTCAGTTGCACCCCTCAGTTGCACCCCTCAGTTGCACCCCTCAGTTGCACCCCCCAGTTGCACCCCTCAGTTGCACCCCCCAGTTGCACCCCTCAGTTGCACCCCTCAGTTGCACCCCCCAGTTGCACCCCTCAGTTGCAACCCTCGGTTGCACCCCTCAGTTGCACCCCTCGGTTGCACCCGTCAGTTGCACCCCCCAGTTGCACCCCTCAGTTGCACCCCTCAGTTGCACCCCCTAGTTGCACCCCTCAGTTGCACCCCTCAGTTGCACCCCTCGGTTGCACCCCTCAGTTGCAGCCCCCAGTTGCACCCCTCAGTTGCACCTGTCAGTTGCACCCCTCAGTTGCACCCCTCAGTTGCACCCCTCAGTTGCAGCCCTCAGTCGCACCCCTCAGTTGCACCCCTCAGTTGCACCCCTCAGTTGCACCCCTCAGTTGCACCCCTCAGTTGCACCCCTCAGTTGCACCCCCCAGTTGCACCCCTCAGTTGCACCCCTCAGTTGCACCCCTCAGTTGCACCCCTCAGTTGCACCCCCCAGTTGCACCCCTCAGTTGCACCCCTCAGTTGCACCCCCCAGTTGCACCCCTCAGTTGCACCCCTCAGTTGCACCCCTCAGTTGCACCCCTCAGTTGCACCCCCCAGTTGCACCCCCCAGTTGCACCCCTCATTTGCACCCCTCAGTTGCACCCCTCAGTTGCACCCCCCAGTTGCACCCCTCAGTTGCACCCCTCAGTTGCACCCCCCAGTTGCACCCCCCAGTTGCACCCCTCAGTTGCACCCCTCAGTTGCACCCCCCAGTTGCACCCCTCAGTTGCACCCCTCAGTTGCACCCCTCAGTTGCACCCCTCAGTTGCACCCCCCAGTTGCACCCCTCAGTTGCACCCCTCAGTTGCACCCCTCAGTTGCACCCCCCAGTTGCACCCCCCAGTTGCACCCCTCAGTTGCACCCCTCAGTTGCACCCCCCAGTTGCACCCCTCAGTTGCACCCCCCAGTTGCACCCCTCAGTTGCACCCCCCAGTTGCACCCCTCAGTTGCACCCCTCAGTTGCACCCCTCAGTTGCACCCCTCAGTTTCATCCCTCAGTTGCACCCCTCAGTTGTACCCCTCAGTTGCACCCCCCTGTGGCACCCCTCAGTTGCACCCCTCAGTTGCACCCCTCAGATGCACCCCTCAGTTGCGACCCTCAGTTGCACCCCTCAGTTGCACCCCCCAGTTGCACCCCTCAGTTGCACCCCTCAGTTGCACCACCCAGTTGCACCCCCCAGTTGCACCCCTCAGTTGCAGCCCCCAGTTGCACCCCTCAGTCGCACCCCCCAGTTGCACCCCTCAGTTGCACCCCCCAGTTGCACCCCTCAGTTGCACCCCCCAGTTGCACCCCTCAGTTGCACCCCTCAGTTGCAGCCCTCAGTTGCACCCCTCAGTTGCACCCCCCAGTTGCACCCCTCAGTTGCACCCCCCAGTTGCAGCCCTCAGTTGCACCCCTCAGTTGCACCCCTCAGTTGCACCCCTCAGTTGCACCCCTCAGTGGCACCCCTCAGTTGCACCCCCGAGTTGCACCCCTCAGTTGCACCCCTCAGTTGCACCCCTCAGTTACACCCCTCAGTTGCACCCCTCAGTTGCACCCCTCAGTTGCACCCCTCAGTTGCACCCCTCAGTTGCACCCCTCAGTTGCACCCCTCAGTTGCACCCCTCAGTTGCACCCCCCAGTTGCACCCCTCAGTTGCACCCCTCAGTTGCACCCCTCAGTTGCACCCCTCAGTTGCACCCCCCAGTTGCACCCCTCAGTTGCACCCCTCAGTTGCACCCCCCAGTTGCACCCCTCAGTTGCACCCCTCAGTTGCACCCCTCAGTTGCACCCCTCAGTTGCACCCCCCAGTTGCACCCCCCAGTTGCACCCCTCATTTGCACCCCTCAGTTGCACCCCTCAGTTGCACCCCCCAGTTGCACCCCTCAGTTGCACCCCTCAGTTGCACCCCCCAGTTGCACCCCCCAGTTGCACCCCTCAGTTGCACCCCTCAGTTGCACCCCCCAGTTGCACCCCTCAGTTGCACCCCTCAGTTGCACCCCTCAGTTGCACCCCTCAGTTGCACCCCCCAGTTGCACCCCTCAGTTGCACCCCTCAGTTGCACCCCTCAGTTGCACCCCCCAGTTGCACCCCCCAGTTGCACCCCTCAGTTGCACCCCTCAGTTGCACCCCCCAGTTGCACCCCTCAGTTGCACCCCCCAGTTGCACCCCTCAGTTGCACCCCCCAGTTGCACCCCTCAGTTGCACCCCTCAGTTGCACCCCTCAGTTGCACCCCTCAGTTTCATCCCTCAGTTGCACCCCTCAGTTGTACCCCTCAGTTGCACCCCCCTGTGGCACCCCTCAGTTGCACCCCTCAGTTGCACCCCTCAGATGCACCCCTCAGTTGCGACCCTCAGTTGCACCCCTCAGTTGCACCCCCCAGTTGCACCCCTCAGTTGCACCCCTCAGTTGCACCACCCAGTTGCACCCCCCAGTTGCACCCCTCAGTTGCAGCCCCCAGTTGCACCCCTCAGTCGCACCCCCCAGTTGCACCCCTCAGTTGCACCCCCCAGTTGCACCCCTCAGTTGCACCCCCCAGTTGCACCCCTCAGTTGCACCCCTCAGTTGCAGCCCTCAGTTGCACCCCTCAGTTGCACCCCCCAGTTGCACCCCTCAGTTGCACCCCCCAGTTGCAGCCCTCAGTTGCACCCCTCAGTTGCACCCCTCAGTTGCACCCCTCAGTTGCACCCCTCAGTGGCACCCCTCAGTTGCACCCCCGAGTTGCACCCCTCAGTTGCACCCCTCAGTTGCACCCCTCAGTTACACCCCTCAGTTGCACCCCTCAGTTGCACCCCTCAGTTGCACCCCTCAGTTGCACCCCTCAGTTGCACCCCTCAGTTGCACCCCTCAGTTGCACCCCTCAGTTGCACCCCCCAGTTGCACCCCTCAGTTGCACCCCCCAGTTGCACCCCTCAGTTGCACCCCTCATTTGCACCCCCCAGTTGCACCCCTCAGTTGCACCCCTCAGTTGCACCCCCAGTTGCACCCCTCAGTTGCACCCCTCAGTTGCACCCCTCAGTTGCACCCCTCAGTTGCACCCCTCAGTTGCACCCCTCAGTTGCACCCCCCAGTTGCACCCCTCAGTTGCACCCCCCAGTTGCACCCCTCAGTTGCACCCCTCAGTTGCACCCCCCAGTTGCACCCCTCAGTTGCAACCCTCGGTTGCACCCCTCAGTTGCACCCCTCGGTTGCACCCGTCAGTTGCACCCCCCAGTTGCACCCCTCAGTTGCACCCCTCAGTTGCACCCCCTAGTTGCACCCCTCAGTTGCACCCCTCAGTTGCACCCCTCGGTTGCACCCCTCAGTTGCAGCCCCCAGTTGCACCCCTCAGTTGCACCTGTCAGTTGCACCCCTCAGTTGCACCCCTCAGTTGCACCCCTCAGTTGCAGCCCTCAGTCGCACCCCTCAGTTGCACCCCTCAGTTGCACCCCTCAGTTGCAGCCCCCAGTTGCACCCCTCAGTCGCACCCCCCAGTTGCACCCCTCAGTTGCACCCCTCAGATGCACCCCTCAGTTGCGACCCTCAGTTGCACCCCTCAGTTGCACCCCCCAGTTGCACCCCTCAGTTGCACCCCTCAGTTGCACCACCCAGTTGCACCCCCCAGTTGCACCCCTCAGTTGCAGTCCCCAGTTGCACCCCTCAGTCGCACCCCCCAGTTGCACCCCTCAGTTGCACCCCCCAGTTGCACCCCTCAGTTGCACCCCCCAGTTGCACCCCTCAGTTGCACCCCTCAGTTGCAGCCCTCAGTTGCACCCCTCAGTTGCACCCCCCAGTTGCACCCCTCAGTTGCACCCCCCAGTTGCACCCCTCAGTTGCACCCCTCAGTTGCACCCCTCAGTTGCACCCCTCAGTTGCACCCCTCAGTGGCACCCCTCAGTTGCACCCCCGAGTTGCACCCCTCAGTTGCACCCCTCAGTTGCACCCCTCAGTTACACCCCTCAGTTGCACCCCTCAGTTGCACCCCTCAGTTGCACCCCTCAGTTGCACCCCTCAGTTGCACCCCTCAGTTGCACCCCTCAGTTGCACCCCTCAGTTGCACCCCCCAGTTGCACCCCTCAGTTGCACCCCCCAGTTGCACCCCTCAGTTGCACCCCTCATTTGCACCCCCCAGTTGCACCCCTCAGTTGCACCCCTCAGTTGCACCCCCAGTTGCACCCCTCAGTTGCACCCCTCAGTTGCACCCCTCAGTTGCACCCCTCAGTTGCACCCCTCAGTTGCACCCCTCAGTTGCACCCCCCAGTTGCACCCCTCAGTTGCACCCCTCAGTTGCACCCCTCAGTTGCACCCCCCAGTTGCACCCCTCAGTTGCAACCCTCGGTTGCACCCCTCAGTTGCACCCCTCGGTTGCACCCGTCAGTTGCACCCCCCAGTTGCACCCCTCAGTTGCACCCCTCAGTTGCACCCCCTAGTTGCACCCCTCAGTTGCACCCCTCAGTTGCACCCCTCGGTTGCACCCCTCAGTTGCAGCCCCCAGTTGCACCCCTCAGTTGCACCTGTCAGTTGCACCCCTCAGTTGCACCCCTCAGTTGCACCCCTCAGTTGCAGCCCTCAGTCGCACCCCTCAGTTGCACCCCTCAGTTGCACCCCTCAGTTGCACCCCTCAGTTGCACCCCTCAGTTGCACCCCTCAGTTGCACCCCCCAGTTGCACCCCTCAGTTGCACCCCTCAGTTGCACCCCTCAGTTGCACCCCTCAGTTGCACCCCCCAGTTGCACCCCTCAGTTGCACCCCTCAGTTGCACCCCCCAGTTGCACCCCTCAGTTGCACCCCTCAGTTGCACCCCTCAGTTGCACCCCTCAGTTGCACCCCCCAGTTGCACCCCCCAGTTGCACCCCTCATTTGCACCCCTCAGTTGCACCCCTCAGTTGCACCCCCCAGTTGCACCCCTCAGTTGCACCCCTCAGTTGCACCCCCCAGTTGCACCCCCCAGTTGCACCCCTCAGTTGCACCCCTCAGTTGCACCCCCCAGTTGCACCCCTCAGTTGCACCCCTCAGTTGCACCCCTCAGTTGCACCCCTCAGTTGCACCCCCCAGTTGCACCCCTCAGTTGCACCCCTCAGTTGCACCCCTCAGTTGCACCCCTCAGTTTCATCCCTCAGTTGCACCCCTCAGTTGTACCCCTCAGTTGCACCCCCCTGTGGCACCCCTCAGTTGCACCCCTCAGTTGCACCCCTCAGATGCACCCCTCAGTTGCGACCCTCAGTTGCACCCCTCAGTTGCACCCCTCAGTTGCACCCCTCAGTTGCACCCCCCAGTTGCACCCCTCAGTTGCACCCCCGAGTTGCACCCCTCAGTTGCACCCCTCAGTTGCACCCCTCAGTTGCACCCCCCAGTTGCACCCCTCAGTTGCACCCCTCAGTTGCACCCCCCAGTTGCACCCCTCAGTTGCACCCCTCAGTTGCACCCCTCAGTTGCACCCCTCAGTTGCACCCCTCAGTTGCACCCCTCAGTTGCACCCCTCAGTTGCACCCCTCAGTTGCAGCCCTCAGTTGCACCCCTCAGTTGCACCCCCCAGTTGCACCCCTCAGTTGCACCCCTCAGTTGCACCCCCCAGTTGCACCCCTCAGTTGCACCCCTCAGTTGCACCCCTCAGTTGCACCCCTCAGTTGCACCCCCCAGTTGCAGCCCCCAGTTGCAACCCAAGTTGCAACCCTCAGTTGCAACCCTCATTTGCACCACCCAGTTGAACCCTTCAGTTGCACCCCTCAGTTGCACCCCCTAGTTGCACCCCCCAGTTGCACCCCTCAGTTGCACCCCCCAGTTGCACCCCTCAGTTGCACCCCCCAGTTGCACCCCTCAGTTGCACCCCTCAGTTGCACCCCTCAGTTGCACCCCTCAGTTGCACCCCCCAGTTGCACCCCTCAGTTGCACCCCTCAGTTGCACCCCCCAGTTGCACCCCCCAGTTGCACCCCCAAGTTGCACCCCTCAGTTGCACCCCTCAGTTGCACCCCTCAGTTGCACCCCCCAGTTGCACCCCTCAGTTGCACCCCCCAGTTGCACCCCTCAGTTGCACCCCTCAGTTGCACCCCTCAGTTGCACCCCTCAGTTGCACCCCCCAGTTGCACCCCTCAGTTGCACCCCCGAGTTGCACCCCTCAGTTGCACCCCTCAGTTGCACCCCTCAGTTGCACCCCCCAGTTGCACCCCTCAGTTGCACCCCTCAGTTGCACCCCCCAGTTGCACCCCTCAGTTGCACCCCTCAGTTGCACCCCTCAGTTGCACCCCTCAGTTGCACCCCTCAGTTGCACCCCTCAGTTGCACCCCTCAGTTGCACCCCTCAGTTGCAGCCCTCAGTTGCACCCCTCAGTTGCACCCCCCAGTTGCACCCCTCAGTTGCACCCCTCAGTTGCACCCCCCAGTTGCACCCCTCAGTTGCACCCCTCAGTTGCACCCCTCAGTTGCACCCCTCAGTAACACCCCCCAGTTGCAGCCCCCAGTTGCAACCCAAGTTGCAACCCTCAGTTGCAACCCTCATTTGCACCACCCAGTTGAACCCTTCAGTTGCACCCCTCAGTTGCACCCCCTAGTTGCACCCCCCAGTTGCACCCCTCAGTTGCACCCCCCAGTTGCACCCCTCAGTTGCACCCCCCAGTTGCACCCCTCAGTTGCACCCCTCAGTTGCACCCCTCAGTTGCACCCCTCAGTTGCACCCCTCAGTTGCATCCCTCAGTTGCACCCCTCAGTTGTACCCCTCAGTTGCACCCCCATGTGGCACCCCTCAGTTGCACCCCTCAGTTGCACCCCTCAGTTGCACCCCTCAGTTGCGACCCTCAGTTGCACCCCTCAGTTGCATCCCCCAGTTGCACCCCCCAGTTGCACCCCTCAGTTGCACCACCCAGTTGCACCCCTCAGTTGCACCCCTCAGTTGCACCCCTCACTGGCACCCCCCAGTTGCACCCCTCAGTTGCACTCCTCAGTTGCACCCCCCAGTTGCACCCCTCAGTTGCACCCCCCGGTTGCACCCCCGAGTTGCACCCCTCCGTTGCACCCCTCAGTTGCACCCCCCAGTTGCACCCCTCAGTTGCAACCCTCAGTTGCACCCCTCAGTTGCACCCCTCAGTTGCACCACCCAGTTGCACCCCTCAGTTGCACCCCTCAGTTGCACCCCTCAGTTGCACCCCTCAGTTGCACCCCCGAGTTGCACCCCTCAGTTGCACCCCTCAGTTGCACCCCCCAGTTGCACCCCTCAGTTGCAACCCTCAGTTGCACCCCTCAGTTGCACCCCTCAGTTGCACCCGTCAATTGCACCCCCCAGTTGCACCACTCAGTTGCACCCCTCAGTTGCACCCCCTAGTTGCACCCCTCAGTTGCACCCCTCAGTTGCACCCCTCGGTTGCACCCCTCAGTTGAGGCCCCCAGTTGCACCCCTCAGTTGCACCTGTCAGTTGCACCCCTCAGTTGCACCCCTCAGTTGCACCCCTCAGTTGCAGCCCTCAGTCGCACCCCTCAGTTGCACCCCTCAGTTGCACCCCTCAGTTGCACCCCTCAGTTGCACCCCTCAGTTGCACCCCCCAGTTGCACCCCTCAGTTGCACCCCTCAGTTGCACCCCTCAGTTGCACCCCTCAGTTGCACCCTCCAGTTGCACCCCTCAGTTGCACCCCTCAGTTGCACCCCCCAGTTGCAGCCCCCAGTTGCACCCCTCAGGTGCACCTGTCAGTTGCACCCCTCAGTTGCACCCCTCAGTTGCACCCCTCAGTTGCAGCCCTCAGTCGCACCCCTCAGTTGCACCCCTCAGTTGCACCCCTCAGTTGCACCCCTCAGTTGCACCCCTCAGTTGCACCCCTCAGTTGCACCCCTCAGTTGCAACCCTCAGTTGCACCCCTCAGTTGCACCCCTCAGTTGCACCCGTCAATTGCACCCCCCAGTTGTACCCCTCAGTTGCACCCCTCAGTTGCACCCCCTAGTTGCACCCCTCAGTTGCACCCCTCGGTTGCACCCCTCAGTTGCAGCCCCCAGTTGCACCCCTCAGTTGCACCTGTCAGTTGCACCCCTCAGTTGCACCCCTCAGTTGCACCCCTCAGTTGCAGCCCTCAGTCGCACCCCTCAGTTGCACCCCTCAGTTGCACCCCTCAGTTGCACCCCTCAGTTGCACCCCTCAGTTGCACCCCTCAGTTGCACCCCTCAGTTGCAACCCTCAGTTGCACCCCTCAGTTGCACCCCTCAGTTGCACCCGTCAATTGCACCCCCCAGTTGCACCCCTCAGTTGCACCCCTCAGTTGCACCCCCTAGTTGCACCCCTCAGTTGCACCCCTCAGTTGCACCCCTCGGTTGCACCCCTCAGTTGCACCCCCCAGTTGCACCCCTCAGTTGCACCTGTCACTTGCACCCCTCAGTTGCACCCCTCAGTTGCACCCCTCAGTTGCAGCCCTCAGTCGCACCCCTCAGTTGCACCCCTCAGTTGCACCCCTCGGTTGCACCCCTCAGTTGCACCCCTCAGGTGCACCCCTCAGTTGCATCCCCCAGTTGCACCCCTCAGTTGCACCCCTCAGTTGCACCCCTCAGTTGCACCCCTCAGTTGCACCCTCCAGCTGCACCCCTCAGTTGCAACCCTCAGTTGCACCCCTCAGTTGCACCCCTCAGTTGCACCCCCCAGTTGCACCCCCCAGTTGCACCCCTCAGTTGCACCCCTCAGTTGCACCCCTCAGTTGCACCCCTCAGTTGCACCCCCCAGTTGCACCCCTCAGTTGCACCCCTCAGTTGCACCCCTCAGTTGCACCCCTCAGTTGCACCCCTCAGTTGCACCCCCCAGTTGCACCCCTCAGTTGCACCCCCCAGTTGCACCCCTCAGTTGCACCCCTCAGTTGCACCCCTCAGTTGCACCCCTCAGTTGCACCCTCCAGCTGCACCCCTCAGTTGCAACCCTCAGTTGCACCCCTCAGTTGCACCCCCCAGTTGCACCCCTCAGTTGCACCCCTCAGTTGCACCCCCCAGTTGCACCCCCCAGTTGCACCCCTCAGTTGCACCCCTCAGTTGCACCCCCCAGTTGCACCCCTCAGTTGCACCCCTCAGTTGCACCCCTCAGTTGCACCCCTCAGTTGCACCCCCCAGTTGCACCCCTCAGTTGCACCCCCCAGTTGCACCCCTCAGTTGCACCCCTCAGTTGCACCCCCCAGTTGCACCCCTCAGTTGCACCCCTCAGTTGCACCCCTCAGTTGCACCCCTCAGTTGCACCCCTCAGTTGCACCCCTCAGTTGCACCCCTCAGTTGCACCTCTCAGTTGCAGCCCTCAGTTGCACCCCTCAGTTGCACCCCTCAGCCGCACCCCTCAGTTGCACCCCTCAGTTGCACCCCTCAGTTGCACCCCTCAGTTGCACCCCTCAGTTGCACCACTCAGTTGCACCCCCCAGTTGCACCCCCCAGTTGCACCCCCAGTTGCACCGGTCAGTTGCACCCCTCAGTTGCACCCCCCAGTTGCACCCCTCAGATGCACCCCTCAGTTGCACCCCCCAGTTGCACCCCTCAGTTGCACCCCCCAGTTGCACCCCTCAGTTGCACCCCTCAGTTGCACCCCTCAGTTGCACCCCTCAGTTGCACCCCTCAGTTGCATCCCTCAGTTGCAACCCTCAGTTGTGCCCCTCAGTTGCACCCCCCTGTGGCACCCCTCAGTTGCACCCCCCAGTTGCACCCCTCAGTTGCACCCCTCAGTTGCACCCCTCAGTTGCACCCCTCAGTTGCACCCCCCAGTTGCACCCCTCAGTTGCACCCCTCAGTTGCACCACCCAGTTGCACCCCTCAGTTGCACCCCTCAGTTGCACCCCTCACGGGCACCCCCCAGTTGCACCCCTCAGTTGCACCCCTCAGTTGCACCCCCCAGTTGCACCCCTCAGTTGCACCCCCCAGTTGCACCCCTCATTTGCACCCCCCAGTTGTACCCCTCAGTTGCACCCCCCAGTTGCACCCCCCAGTTGCACCCCTCAGTTGCACCCCTCAGTTGCACCCCTCAGTTGCACCCCTCAGTTGCACCCGTCAGTGATACCCCCCAGTTGCACCCCTCAGTTGCACCCCCCAGTTGCACCCCTCAGTTGCACCCCTCGGTTGCACCCCCCAGCTGCACCCCTCAGTTGCACCCCTCAGTTGCACCCCCCAGTTGCACCCCTCAGTTGCACCCCTCAGTTGCACCCCTCAGTTGCACCCCTCAGTTGCACCCCTCAGTTGCACCCCTCAGTTGCACCCCTCAGTTGCAGCCCTCAGTTGCACCCCTCAGTTGCACCCCCCAGTTGCACCCCTCAGTTGCACCCCTCAGTTGCACCCCCCAGTTGCACCCCTCAGTTGCACCCCTCAGTTGCACCCCTCAGTTGCACCCCTCAGTTGCACCCCTCAGTTGCACCCCTCAGTTGCACCCCCCAGTTGCACCCCTCAGTTGCACCCCTCAGTTGCACCCCTCAGTTGCATCCCTCAGTTGCACCCCTCAGTTGCACCCCCCAGTTGCACCCCTCAGTTGCAGCCCTCAGTTGCACCCTTCAGTTGCACCCCCCAGTTGCACCCCTCGGTTGCACCCCTCAGTTGCACCCCCCAGTTGCACCCCCCAGTTGCACCCCCCAGTTGCAACCCCAGTTGCACCCCTCAGTTGCAACCCTCAGTTGCACCCCCCAGTTGCACCCCTCAGATGCACCCCTCAGTTGCACCCCCCAGTTGCACCCCTCAGTTGCACCCCTCAGTTGCACCCCTCAGTTGCACCCCTCAGTTGCACCCCTCAGTTGCATCCCTCAGTTGCACCCCTCAGTTGTACCCCTCAGTTGCACCCCCCCGTGGCACCCCTCAGTTGCACCCCTCAGTTGCACCCCTCAGTTGCACCCCTCAGTTGCGACCCTCAGTTGCAACCCTCAGTTGCACCCCCCAGTTGCACCCCTCAGTTGCACCCCTCAGTTGCACCCCTCAGTTGCACCCCTCAGTTGCACCCCTCACTGGCACCCCCCAGTTGCACCCCTCAGTTGCACCCCTCAGTTGCACCCCCAGGTTGCACCCCTCAGTTGCACCCCCCAGTTGCACCCCCCAGTTGCACCCCTCAGTTGCACCCCTCAGTTGCACCCCCCAGTTGCACCCCTCAGTTGCACCCCTCAGTTGCACCCCTCAGTTGCACCCCTCAGTTGCACCCCTCAGTTGCACCCCTCAGTTGCGGCCCCCAGTTGCACCCCTCAGTTGCACCCCCCAGTTGCACCCCTCAGTTGCACCCCTCAGTTGCACCCCCCAGTTGCACCCCTCAGTTGCAACCCTCAGTTGCACCCCTCAGCTGCACCCCTCAGTTGCACCCGTCAGTTGCACCCGTCAGTTGCACCCCCCAGTTGCACCCCTCAGTTGCACCCCTCAGTTGCATCCCCCAGTTGCACCCCTCAGTTGCACCCCCCAGTTGCAACCCTCAGTTGCACCCCTCAGTTGCACCCCTCAGTTGCACCCCTCAGTTGCACCCCTCAGTTGCACCCCTCAGTTGCACCCCTCTGTTGCACCCCCCAGTTGCACCCCTCAGTTGCAGCCCTCAGTTGCACCCTTCAGTTGCACCCCCCAGTTGCACCCCTCGGTTGCACCCCTCAGTTGCACCCCCCAGTTGCACCCCCCAGTTGCACCCCCCAGTCGCAACCCCAGTTGCACCCCTCAGTTGCAACCCTCAGTTGCACCCCCCAATTGCACCCCTCAGATGCACCCCTCAGTTGCACCCCTCAGTTGCACCCCTCAGTTGCACCCCTCACTGGCACCCCCCAGTTGCACCCCTCAGTTGCACCCCTCAGTTGCACCCCCCAGTTGCACCCCTCAGTTGCACCCCCCAGTTGCACCCCCCAGTTGCACCCCTCAGTTGCACCCCCCAGTTGCACCCCTCAGTTGCACCCCTCAGTTGCACCCCTCAGTTGCACCCCTCAGTTGCACCCCTCAGTTGCACCCCCCAGTTGCACCCCTCAGTTGCACCCCTCAGTTGCACCCCCCAGTTGCACCCCTCAGTTGCACCCCTCAGTTGCACCCCCCAGTTGCACCCCTCAGTTGCACCCCCCAGTTGCACCCCTCAGTTGCACCCCTCAGTTGCACCCCTCAGTTGCACCCCTCAGTTGCAGCCCTCAGTTGCACCCCTCAGTTGCACCCCCCAGTTGCACCCCTCAGTTGCACCCCTTAGTTGCACCCCCCAGTTGCACCCCTCAGTTGCACCCCTCAGTTGCACCCCTCAGTTGCACCCCTCAGTTGCACCCCTCAGTTGCACCCCTCAGTTGCACCCCCCAGTTGCACCCCTCAGTTGCACCCCTCAGTTGCACCCCTCAGTTGCATCCCTCAGTTGCACCCCTCAGTTGCACCCCCCAGTTGCACCCCTCAGTTGCAGCCCTCAGTTGCACCCTTCAGTTGCACCCCCCAGTTGCACCCCTCGGTTGCACCCCTCAGTTGCACCCCCCAGTTGCACCCCCCAGTTGCACCCCCCAGTTGCAACCCCAGTTGCACCCCTCAGTTGCAACCCTCAGTTGCACCCCCCAGTTGCACCCCTCAGATGCACCCCTCAGTTGCACCCCCCAGTTGCACCCCTCAGTTGCACCCCTCAGTTGCACCCCTCAGTTGCACCCCTCAGTTGCACCCCTCAGTTGCATCCCTCAGTTGCACCCCTCAGTTGTACCCCTCAGTTGCACCCCCCCGTGGCACCCCTCAGTTGCACCCCTCAGTTGCACCCCTCAGTTGCACCCCTCAGTTGCGACCCTCAGTTGCAACCCTCAGTTGCACCCCCCAGTTGCACCCCTCAGTTGCACCCCTCAGTTGCACCCCTCAGTTGCACCCCTCAGTTGCACCCCTCAGTTGCACCCCTCAGTTGCACCCCTCACTGGCACCCCCCAGTTGCACCCCTCAGTTGCACCCCTCAGTTGCACCCCCCAGTTGCACCCCTCAGTTGCACCCCTCAGTTGCACCCCTCAGTTGCACCCCCCAGTTGCACCCCCCAGTTGCACCCCTCAGTTGCACCCCGCAGTTGCACCCCCCAGTTGCACCCCTCAGTTGCACCCCTCAGTTGCACCCCTCAGTTGCACCCCTCAGTTGCACCCCTCAGTTGCACCCCTCAGTTGCACCCCCCAGTTGCACCCCTCAGTTGCACCCCCCAGTTGCACCCCTCAGTTGCACCCCTCAGTTGCACCCCCCAGTTGCACCCCTCAGTTGCAACCCTCAGTTGCACCCCTCAGCTGCACCCCTCAGTTGCACCCGTCAGTTGCACCCGTCAGTTGCACCCCCCAGTTGCACCCCTCAGTTGCACCCCTCAGTTGCATCCCCCAGTTGCACCCCTCAGTTGCACCCCTCAGTTGCAACCCTCAGTTGCACCCCTCAGTTGCACCCCTCAGTTGCACCCCTCAGTTGCACCCCTCAGTTGCACCCCTCAGTTGCACCCCTCAGTTGCACCCCCCAGTTGCACCCCTCAGTTGCAGCCCTCAGTTGCACCCTTCAGTTGCACCCCCCAGTTGCACCCCTCGGTTGCACCCCTCAGTTGCACCCCCCAGTTGCACCCCCCAGTTGCACCCCCCAGTCGCAACCCCAGTTGCACCCCTCAGTTGCAACCCTCAGTTGCACCCCCCAATTGCACCCCTCAGATGCACCCCTCAGTTGCACCCCTCAGTTGCACCCCTCAGTTGCACCCCTCACTGGCACCCCCCAGTTGCACCCCTCAGTTGCACCCCTCAGTTGCACCCCCCAGTTGCACCCCTCAGTTGCACCCCCCAGTTGCACCCCCCAGTTGCACCCCTCAGTTGCACCCCCCAGTTGCACCCCTCAGTTGCACCCCTCTGTTGCACCCCTCAGTTGCACCCCTCAGTTGCACCCCTCAGTTGCACCCCCCAGTTGCACCCCTCAGTTGCACCCCTCAGTTGCACCCCCCAGTTGCACCCCTCAGTTGCACCCCTCAGTTGCACCCCCCAGTTGCACCCCTCAGTTGCACCCCCCAGTTGCACCCCTCAGTTGCACCCCCCAGTTGCACCCCCCAGTTGCACCCCTCAGTTGCACCCCCCAGTTGCACCCGTCAGTTGCACCCGTCAGTTGCACCCGTCACTTGCACCCCCCAGTTGCACCCCTCAGTTGCACCCCTCAGTTGCACCCCCCAGTTGCACCCCTCAGTTGCACCCCTCAGTTGCACCCCTCGGTTGCATGCCTCAGTTGCAGCCCCCAGTTGCACCCCTCAGTTACACCTGTCAGTTGCACCCCTCAGTTGCACCCCTCAGTTGCACCCCTCAGTTGCACCCCCCAGTTCCACCCATCAGTTGCACCCCTCAGTTGCACCCCCAGTTGCACCTCTCAGTTGCACCCCCCAGTTGCACCCCTCAGTTGCACCCCTCAGTTGCACCCCTCAGTTGCACCCGTCAGTTGCACCCCCCAGTTCCACTCCTCAGTTGCACCCCCCAGTTGCACCCCTCAGTTGCACCCCTCAGTTGCACCCCTCAGTTGCACCCCTCAGTTGCACCCCTCAGTTGCACCCCCCAGTTGCACCCCTCAGTTGCACCCCTCAGTTGCACCCCTCAGTTGCACCCCTCAGTTGCACCCCTCAGTTGCACCCCTCAGTTGCACCCCCCAGTTGCACCCCCCAGTTGCACCCCTCAGTTGCACCCCCCAGTTGCACCCCTCAGTTGCACCCCTCAGTTGCACCCCTCAGTTGCACCCCTCAGTTGCACCCCTCAGTTGCACCCCTCAGTTGCACCCCCCAGTTGCACCCCTCAGTTGCACCCCCCAGTTGCACCCCTCAGTTGCACCCCTCAGTTGCACCCCCCAGTTGCACCCCTCAGTTGCAACCCTCAGTTGCACCCCTCAGCTGCACCCCTCAGTTGCACCCGTCAGTTGCACCCGTCAGTTGCACCCCCCAGTTGCACCCCTCAGTTGCACCCCTCAGTTGCATCCCCCAGTTGCACCCCTCAGTTGCACCCCTCAGTTGCAACCCTCAGTTGCACCCCTCAGTTGCACCCCTCAGTTGCACCCCTCAGTTGCACCCCTCAGTTGCACCCCTCAGTTGCACCCCTCAGTTGCACCCCCCAGTTGCACCCCTCAGTTGCAGCCCTCAGTTGCACCCTTCAGTTGCACCCCCCAGTTGCACCCCTCGGTTGCACCCCTCAGTTGCACCCCCCAGTTGCACCCCCCAGTTGCACCCCCCAGTCGCAACCCCAGTTGCACCCCTCAGTTGCAACCCTCAGTTGCACCCCCCAATTGCACCCCTCAGATGCACCCCTCAGTTGCACCCCTCAGTTGCACCCCTCAGTTGCACCCCTCACTGGCACCCCCCAGTTGCACCCCTCAGTTGCACCCCTCAGTTGCACCCCCCAGTTGCACCCCTCAGTTGCACCCCCCAGTTGCACCCCCCAGTTGCACCCCTCAGTTGCACCCCCCAGTTGCACCCCTCAGTTGCACCCCTCAGTTGCACCCCTCAGTTGCACCCCTCAGTTGCACCCCTCAGTTGCACCCCCCAGTTGCACCCCTCAGTTGCACCCCTCAGTTGCACCCCCCAGTTGCACCCCTCAGTTGCACCCCTCAGTTGCACCCCCCAGTTGCACCCCTCAGTTGCACCCCCCAGTTGCACCCCTCAGTTGCACCCCCCAGTTGCACCCCCCAGTTGCACCCCTCAGTTGCACCCCCCAGTTGCACCCGTCAGTTGCACCCGTCAGTTGCACCCGTCACTTGCACCCCCCAGGTGCACCCCTCAGTTGCACCCCTCAGTTGCACCCCCCAGTTGCACCCCTCAGTTGCACCCCTCAGTTGCACCCCTCGGTTGCATCCCTCAGTTGCAGCCCCCAGTTGCACCCCTCAGTTACACCTGTCAGTTGCACCCCTCAGTTGCACCCCTCAGTTGCACCCCTCAGTTGCACCCCCCAGTTCCACCCATCAGTTGCACCCCTCAGTTGCACCCCCAGTTGCACCTCTCAGTTGCACCCCCCAGTTGCACCCCTCAGTTGCACCCCTCAGTTGCACCCCTCAGTTGCACCCGTCAGTTGCACCCCCCAGTTCCACTCCTCAGTTGCACCCCCCAGTTGCACCCCTCAGTTGCACCCCTCAGTTGCACCCCTCAGTTGCACCCCCCAGTTGCACCCCTCAGTTGCACCCCTCAGTTGCACCCCTCAGTTGCACCCCCCAGTTGCACCCCCCAGTTGCAACCCCCAGTTGCACCCCTCAGTTGCACCCCTCAGTTGCACCACCCAGTTGCACCCCTCAGTTTCACCCCTCAGTTGCACCCCTCAGTTGCACCCCTCAGTTGCACCCCTCAGTTGCACCCCTCAGTTGCACCCCTCAGTTGCACCCCCCAGTTCCACCCATCAGTTGCACCTCTCAGTTGCACCCCTCAGTTGCACCCCCCAGTTGCACCCCTCAAGTGGACCCCTCAGTTGCACCCCTCAGTTGCACCCCTGAGCTGCACCCCTCAGTTGCACCCCCCAGTTGCACCCCTCAGTTGCACCCCCCAGTTGCACCCCTCAGTTGCACCCCTCAGTTGCACCCCTCAGTTGCACCCCTCAGTTGCACCCCTTAGTTGCACCCCTCAGTTGCACGCCCCAGTTCCACCCCTCAGTCGCAGCCCTAAGTTGCACCCCTCAGTTGCACCTCTCAGTTCCACCCCTCAGTTGCACCCCTCGGTTGCAGCCCTCAGTTCCACCCCTCATTTGCACCCTCCAGTTGCACCCCCCAGTTGCACCCCCCAGTTACACCCCTCATTTGCACCCCCCAGTTGCACCCCTCAGTTGCACCCCTTAGTTGCACCCCTCAGTTGCACCCGTCAGTTGCACCCCCCAGTTGCACCCCTCAGTTGCACCCCTCAGTTGCACCCCTCAGTTGCACCCCTCAGTTGCACCCCTCAGTTGCACCCCTCACTGGCACCCCAAGTTGCACCCCTCAGTTGCACCCCTAAGTTGCACCCCTCAGTTGCACCTCTCAGCTGCACCCCCCAGTTGCACCCCTCAGTTGCACCCCTTAGTTGCACCCCCCAGTTGCACCGCTCAGTTGCACCCCCCAGTTGCACCCCCCAGTTGCACCCCTCAGTTGCACCCCTCAGTTGCACCCCTGAGTTGCAGCCCTCAGTTGCACCCCCCAGTTGCACCCCTCAGTTGAACCCCCCAGTTGCACCCCCCAGTTGTACCCCCAGTTGCACCCCTCAGTTGCACCCCTCAGTTGCACCCCTCAGTTGCACCCCCCCGTTGCACCCCTCAGTTGCACCCCTCAGTTGCACCCCCCAGTTGCACCCCTCAGTTGCACCCCTCAGTTGCACCCCCCAGTTGCACCCCTCAGTTGCACGCCTCAGTTGCACCCCTCAGTTGCACCCCTCAGTTGCACCCCTCAGTTGCACCCCTCAGTTGCACCCCTCACTTGCACCCCTCAGTTGCACCCCTCAGTTGCACCCCTCAGTTGCACCCCTCAGTTGCACCCCTCAGTTGCACCCCTCAGTTGCACCCCCCAGTTGCACCCCTCAGTTGCACCCCTCAGTTGCACCCCTCAGTTGCACCCGTCAGTTGCACCCCTCAGTTGCACCCCTCAGTTGCACCCCTCAGTTGCACCCCTCAGTTCCACCCCTCAGTTGCACCCCTCAGTTGCACCCCCCAGTTGCACCCCTCAGTTGCACTCCTCAGTTGCAGCCCCTAGTTGCACCCCTCAGTTGCACCCCTCAGTTGCACCCCTCAGTTGCACCCCTCAGTTGCACACCTCAGTGGCACCCCCCAGTTGCACCCCCCAGTTGCACCCCTCAGTTGCACCCCCCAGTTGCACCCCCCAGTTGCACCCCTCAGTTGCATCCCTCAGTTGCACCCCTCAGTTGCACCCCTCAGTTGCACCCCCCAGTTGCACCCCCCAGTTGCACCCCTCAGTTGCACCCCTCAGTTGCACCCCTCAGTTGCACCCCCCAGTCGCACCCCTCACTTGCACCCCCCAGTTGCACCCCTCAGTTGCACCCCTCAGTTGCACCCCTCAGGTGCACCCCTCAGTTGCACCCCTCAGTTGCACCCCTCAGTTGCACCCCTCAGTTGCACCCCTCAGTTGCACCCCCCAGTTGCACCCCTCAGTTGCACCCCTCAGTTGAAACCCCTCAGTTGAAACCCCTCAGTTGCACCCCTCAGTTGCACCCCCCAGTTGCACCCCTCAGTTGCACCCCTCAGTTGCACCCCTCAGTTGGACCCCTCACTTGCACCCCCCTGTGGCACCCCTCAGTTGCACCCCTCAGTTGCACCCCTCAGTTGCACCCCTCAGTTGCACCCCTCAGTTGCACCCCTCAGTTGCACCCCTCAGTTGCACCCCTCAGTTGCACCCCCCAGTTGCACCCCCCAGTTGCACCCCTCAGTTGCACCCCCAAGTTGCGCCCCCCAGTTGCACCCCTCAGTTGCACCCCTCAGTTGCACCCCCCAGTTGCACCCCTCAGTTGCACCCCTCAGTTGCACCCCTCAGTTCGACCCCTCAGTTGCACCCCTCAGTTGCAGCCCCTAGTTGCACCCCTCAGTTGCACCCCTCAGTTGCACCCCTCAGTTGCACCCCTCAGTTGCACCCCTCAGTTGCACCCCTCAGTTGCACCCCCCAATTGCACCCCCCAGTTGCACCCCTCAGTTGCACCCCTCAGTTGCACCCCCCAGTCGCACACCTCACTTGCACCCCCCAGTTGCACCCCTCAGTTGCACCCCTCAGTTGCACCCCTCAGTTGCACCCCTCAGTTGCACCCCCCAGTTGCACCCCTCAGTTGCACCCCTCAGTTGCACCCCTCAGTTGCACCCCCCAGTTGCACCCCCCAGTTGCACCCCTCAGTTGGACCCCCCAGTTGCACCCCCCAGTTGCACCCCTCAGTTGCACCCCTCAGTTGCACCCCTCAGTTGCACCCCTCAGTTGCACCCCTCAGTTGCAGCCCCTAGTTGCACCCCTCAGTTGCACCCCTCAGTTGCACCCCTCAGTTGCACCCCTCAGTTGCACCCCTCAGTTGCACCCCTCAGTTGCACCCCCCAGTTGCACCCCTCAGTTGCACCCCCCAGTTGCAGCCCCTAGTTGCACCCCTCAGTTGCACCCCTCAGTTGCACCCCTCGGTTGCACCCCTCAGTTGCACCCCTCAGTTGCACCCCCCAGTTGCACCCCCCAGTTGCACCCCTCAGTTGCACCCCCCAGTTGCACCCCTCAGTTGCACCCCCCAGTTGCACCCCCCAGTTGCACCCCTCAGTTGCACCCCTCAGTTGCACCCCTCAGTTGCGACCCCCAGTTGCACCCCCCAGTTGCACCCCTCAGTTGCACCCCTCAGTTGCACCCCTCAGTTGCACCCCTCAGTTGCAGCCCCTAGTTGCACCCCTCAGTTGCGCCCCTCAGTTGCACCCCTCAGTTGCACCCCCCAGTTGCACCCCTCAGTTGCACCCCTCAGTTGCACCCCTCAGTTGGACCCCTCACTTGCACCCCCCTGTGGCACCCCTCAGTTGCACCCCTCAGTTGCACCCCTCAGTTGCACCCCTCAGTTGCACCCCTCAGTTGCACCCCTCAGTTGCACCCCTCAGTTGCACCCCTCAGTTGCACCCCCCAGTTGCACCCCTCAGTTGCACCCCTCAGTTGCACCCCTCAGTTGCAGCCCCAAGTTGCACCCCTCAGTTGCACCCCTCAGTTGCACCCCTCAGTTGCACCCCCCAGTTGCACCCCTCAGTTGCACCCCTCAGTTGCACCCCTCAGTTGCACCCCTCAGTTGCACCCCTCAGTTGCAGCCCCTAGTTGCACCCCTCAGTTGCACCCCCCAGTTGCACCCCTCAGTTGCACCCCTCAGTTGCACCCCTCAGTTGCACCCCTCAGTTGCACCCCCCAGTTGCACCCCCCAGTTGCACCCCTCAGTTGCACCCCTCAGTTGCACCCCCCAGTTGCACACCTCACTTGCACCCCCCAGTTGCACCCCTCAGTTGCACCCCTCAGTTGCACCCCTCAGTTGCACCCCTCAGTTGCACCCCCCAGTTGCACCCCTCAGTTGCACCCCTCAGTTGCACCCCTCAGTTGCACCCCCCAGTTGCACCCCCCAGTTGCAACCCTCAGTTGGACCCCCCAGTTGCACCCCCCAGTTGCACCCCTCAGTTGCACCCCTCAGTTGCACCCCTCAGTTGCACCCCTCAGTTGCACCCCTCAGTCGCAGCCCCTAGTTGCACCCCTCAGTTGCACCCCTCAGTTGCACCCCCCAGTTGCACCCCCCAGTTGCACCCCTCAGTTGCACCCCTCAGTTGCACCCCCCAGTTGCACCCCTCAGTTGCACCCCCCAGTTGCAGCCCCTAGTTGCACCCCTCAGTTGCACCCCTCAGTTGCACCCCTCGGTTGCACCCCTCAGTTGCACCCCTCAGTTGCACCCCCCAGTTGCACCCCCGAGTTGCACCCCTCAGTTGCACCCCCCAGTTGCACCCCTCAGTTGCACCCCCCAGTTGCACCCCCCAGTTGCACCCCTCAGTTGCACCCCTCAGTTGCACCCCTCAGTTGCGACCCCCAGTTGCACCCCCCAGTTGCACCCCTGAGTTGCACCCCTCAGTTGCACCCCTCAGTTGCACCCCTCAGTTGCAGCCCCTAGTTGCACCCCTCAGTTGCACCCCTCAGTTGCAGCCCTCAGTTGCACCCCTCAGTTGCACCCCTCAGTTGCACCCCTCAGTTGCACCCCCCAGTTGCACCCCCCAGTTGCACCCCTCAGTTGCACCCCTCAGTTGCACCCCCCAGTCGCACCCCTCACTTGCACCCCCCAGTTGCACCCCTCAGTTGCACCCCTCAGTTGCACCCCTCAGTTGCACCCCTCAGTTGCACCCCCCAGTTGCACCCCTCAGTTGCACCCCTCACTGGCACCCCTCAGCTGCATCCCTCAGTTGCACCCCTCAGTTGCACCCCTCAGTTACACCCCTCAGTTGCACCCCCCAGTTGCACCCCCCAGTTGCACCCCCCAGTTGCACCCCTCAGTTGCACCCCTCAGTTGCACCCCTCAGTTGCACCCCTCAGTTGCACCCCTCAGTTGCACCCCTCAGTTGCACCACTCAGTTGCACCCCTCAGTTGCAGCCCCTAGTTGCACCCCTCAGTTGCAGCCCTCAGTTGCACCCCTCCGTTGCACCCCTCAGTTGCACCCCTCAGTTGCACCCCTCAGTTGCACCCCCCAGTTGCACCCCTCAGTTGCACCCCCCAGTTGCACCCCTCAGTTGCATCCCTCAGTTGCACCCCTCAGTTGCAACCCTCAGTTGCACCCCTCAGTTGCACCCCTCAGTTGCACCCCCCAGTTGCACCCCCCAGTTGCACCCCTCAGTTGCACGCCTCAGGTGCACCCCTCAGCTGCACCCCTCAGTTGCACCCCTCGGTTGCACCCCCCAGTTGCACCCCTCAGTTACACCCCCCAGTTGCAACCCTCAGTTGCACCCCTCAGTTGCGCCCCTCAGTTACACCCCTCAGTTGCACCCCCCAGTTGCACCCCCCAGTTGCACCCCCCAGTTGCACCCCTCAGTTGCACCCCTCAGCTGCACCCCTCAGTTGCACCCCTCAGTTGCACCCCTCAGTTGCACCCCTCAGTTGCACCACTCAGTTGCACCCCTCAGTTGCAGCCCCTAGTTGCACCCCTCAGTTGCAGCCCTCAGTTGCACCCCTCCGTTGCACCCCTCAGTTGCACCCCTCAGTTGCACCCCTCAGTTGCACCCCCCAGTTGCACCCCTCAGCTGCACCCCCCAGTTGCACCCCTCAGTTGCATCCCTCAGTTGCACCCCTCAGTTGCAACCCTCAGTTGCACCCCTCAGTTGCACCCCTCAGTTGCACCCCCCAGTTGCACCCCCCAGTTGCACCCCTCAGTTGCACGCCTCAGGTGCACCCCTCAGCTGCACCCCTCAGTTGCACCCCTCAGTTGCACCCCCCAGTTGCACCCCTCAGTTACACCCCCCAGTTGCAACCCTCAGTTGCACCCCTCAGTTGCGCCCCCCAGTTGCACCCCTCACTTGCACCCCTCAGTTGCACCCCGCAGTTGCATCCCTCAGTTGCACCCCTAAGTTGCACCCCCCAGTTGCACCCCCCAGTTGCACCCCACAGCCGCACCCCTCAGTTGCACCCCCCAGTCGCACCCCTCACTTGCACCCCCCAGTTGCACCCCTCAGTTGCACCCCTCAGTTGCACCCCTCAGTTGCACCCCTCAGTTGCACCCCCCAGTTGCACCCCTCAGTTGCACCCCTCACTGGCACCCCCCAGTTGCACCCCCCAGTTGCACCCCCCAGTTGCACCCCTCAGTTGCACCCCTCAGTTGCACCCCCCAGTTGCACCCCTCAGTTGCACCCCTCAGTTGCACCCCCCAGTTGCACCCCTCAGTTGCACCCCTCAGTTGCACCCCTCAGTTGCACCCCTCAGTTGCACCACTCAGTTGCACCCCTCAGTTGCAGCCCCTAGTTGCACCCCTCAGTTGCACCCCTCAGTTGCACCCCTCCGTTGCACCCCTCAGTTGCACCCCTCCGTTGCACCCCTCAGTTGCACCCCTCAGTTGCACCCCTCAGTTGCACCCCCCAGTTGCACCCCTCAGTTGCACCCCCCAGTTGCAGCCCCTAGTTGCACCCCTCAGTTGCACCCCTCAGTTGCACCCCTCAGTTGCACCCCTCAGTTGCACCCCTCAGTTGCACCCCCCAGTTGCACCCCCCAGTTGCACCCCCCAGTTGCACCCCTCAGTTGCACCCCTCAGTTGCACCCCCCAGTTGCACCCCTCAGTTGCACCCCACAGTTGCACCCCTCAGTTGCACCACTCAGTTGCACCCCTCAGTTGCAGCCCCTAGTTGCACCCCTCAGTTGCACCCCTCAGTTGCACCCCTCAGTTGCACCCCTCAGTTGCACCCCTCAGTTGCACCCCTCAGTTGCACCCCCCAGTTGCACCCCTCAGTTGCACCCCCCAGTTGCACCCCTCAGTTGCATCCCTCAGTTGCACCCCTCAGTTGCACCCCTCAGTTGCACCCCTCAGTTGCACCCCTCAGTTGCACCCCCCGGTTGCACCCCTCAGTTGCACCCCCCGGTTGCACCCCTCAGTTGCACCCCTCAGTTGCACCCCCAGTTGCACCACCCAGTTGCACCCCTCAGTTGCACCCCCCAGTTGCACCCCCAGTTGCACCCCTCAGTTGCACCCCTCAGTTGCACCCCCGAGTTGCACACCTCAGTTGCACCCCTCAGTTGCACCCCTCAGTTGCACCCCCCTCAGTTGCACCCCTCAGTTGCACCGCTCAGTTGCACCCCTCAGTTGCACCCCTCAGTTGCACCCCTCAGTTGCACCCCTCAGTTGCACCCCTCAGTTGCACCCCCCAGTTGCACCCCCCAGTTGCACCCCTCAGTTGCACCCCTCAGTTGCACCCCCCAGTTGCACCCCCCAGTCGCACCCCTCACTTGCACCCCCCAGTTGCACCCCTCAGTTGCACCCCTCAGTTGCACCCCTCAGTTGCACCCCTCAGTTGCACCCCCCAGTTGCACCTCTCAGTTGCACCCCTCACTGGCACCCCTCAGTTGCACCCCCCAGTTGCACCCCCCAGTTGCACCCCTCAGTTGCACCCCTCAGTTGCACCCCCCAGTTGCACCCCTCAGTTGCACCCCTCAGTTGCACCCCTCACTTGCACCACTCAGTTGCGCCCCTCAGTTGCAGCCCCTAGTTGCACCCCTCAGTTGCACCCCTCAGTTGCACCCCTCAGTTGCACCCCTCAGTTGCACCCCTCAGTTGCACCCCTCAGTTGCAGCCCCGAGTTGCACCCCTCAGTTGCACCCCCCAGTTGCACCCCTCACTTGCACCCCCCAGTTGCACCCCTCAGTTGCACCCTTCAGTTGCACCCCTCAGTTGCACCCCTCAGTTGCACCCCTCAGTTGCACCCCTCAGTTGCACCCCTCAGTTGCACCCCCCAGTTGCACCCCTCAGTTGCAACCCTCAGTTGCACCCCTCAGTTGCACCCCTCAGTTGCACCCCTCAGTTGCACCCCTCAGTTGCACCCCTCAGTTGCACCCCTAAGTTGCACCCCTCAGTTGCACCCCCCAGTTGCACCCCCCAGTTGCACCCCTCAGTTGCACGCCTCAGGTGCACCCCTCAGCTGCACCCCTCAGTTGCACCCCTCAGTTGCACCCCTCAGTTGCAACCCCCAGTTGCACGCCCCAGTTGCAACCCTCAGTTGCACCCCTCAGTTGCACCCCCAGTTGCACCCCTCAGTTGCACCCCCCAGTTGCACCCCCCAGTTGCAACCCCCAGTTGAACCCCTCAGTTGCAGCCCCCAGTTGCACCACCCAGTTGCACCCCCCAGTTGCACCCTCCAGTTGCACCCCTCAGTTGCACCCCTCAGTTGCACCCCTCAGTTGCAGCCCCTAGTTGCACCGCTCAGTTGCACCGCTCAGTTGCACCCCTCAGTTGCACCCCTCAGTTGCACCCCTCAGTTGCAACCCCCAGTTGCACCCCTCAGTTGCACCCCTCAGTTGCACCCCCCAGTTGCACCCCTCAGTTGCAGCCCCTAGTTGCACCCCTCAGTTGCACCCCCCAGTTGCACCCCCCAGTTGCACCCCCCAGTTCCACCCCTCAGTTGCAGACCTCGGTTGCACCCCTCAGTTGCACCCCTCAGTTGCACCCCTCAGTTGCACCTCTCAGTTGCACCCCTCAGTTGCACCCCTCAGTTGCACTCCCCAGTTGCACCCGTCAGTTGCACCCCCCAGTTCCACCCCTCAGTTGCACCCCTCAGTTGCACCACTCAGGTGCACCCCTCAGTTGCACCCCTCAGTTGCACCCCACACTTGCACCCCCCAGTTGCACCCCCCAGTTGCACCCCCGAGTTGCACCCCTCAGTTGCACCCCTCAGTTGCACCCCCCAGTTGCACCCCTGAAGTGCACCCCTCAGTTGCCCCTCTCAGTTGCACCCCCCAGTTCCACCCCTCAGCTGCACCCCTCAGTTGCACCCCTCAGTTGCACCCCCCAGTTCCGACCCTCAGTTGCACCCCTC
Organism: Eutreptiella sp. 'Long Island Sound 2002'; assembly: GCA_964036045.1. Lineage (NCBI taxonomy): Eukaryota > Euglenozoa > Euglenophyceae > Eutreptiales > Eutreptiaceae > Eutreptiella > Eutreptiella sp. 'Long Island Sound 2002'. The sequence continues at coordinate 124,954,466 of OZ038383.1, read as the reverse complement.
AGTTGCACCCCTCAGTTGCAGCCCTCAGTTCCACCCCTCAGTTGCACCCCCCAGTTGCACCCCTCAGTTGCACCCCTCAGTTGCACCCCTCAGTTGCACCCCTCAGTTGCACCCCCCAGTTGCACCTCTCAGTTGCACCCCTCACTGGCACCCCTCAGTTGCACCCCCCAGTTGCACCCCCCAGTTGCACCCCTCAGTTGCACCCCTCAGTTGCACCCCCCAGTTGCACCCCTCAGTTGCACCCCTCAGTTGCACCCCTCACTTGCACCACTCAGTTGCGCCCCTCAGTTGCAGCCCCTAGTTGCACCCCTCAGTTGCACCCCTCAGTTGCACCCCTCAGTTGCACCCCTCAGTTGCACCCCTCAGTTGCACCCCTCAGTTGCAGCCCCGAGTTGCACCCCTCAGTTGCACCCCCCAGTTGCACCCCTCACTTGCACCCCCCAGTTGCACCCCTCAGTTGCACCCTTCAGTTGCACCCCTCAGTTGCACCCCTCAGTTGCACCCCTCAGTTGCACCCCTCAGTTGCACCCCTCAGTTGCACCCCCCAGTTGCACCCCTCAGTTGCAACCCTCAGTTGCACCCCTCAGTTGCACCCCTCAGTTGCACCCCTCAGTTGCACCCCTCAGTTGCACCCCTCAGTTGCACCCCTAAGTTGCACCCCTCAGTTGCACCCCCCAGTTGCACCCCCCAGTTGCACCCCTCAGTTGCACGCCTCAGGTGCACCCCTCAGCTGCACCCCTCAGTTGCACCCCTCAGTTGCACCCCTCAGTTGCAACCCCCAGTTGCACGCCCCAGTTGCAACCCTCAGTTGCACCCCTCAGTTGCACCCCCAGTTGCACCCCTCAGTTGCACCCCCCAGTTGCACCCCCCAGTTGCAACCCCCAGTTGAACCCCTCAGTTGCAGCCCCCAGTTGCACCACCCAGTTGCACCCCCCAGTTGCACCCTCCAGTTGCACCCCTCAGTTGCACCCCTCAGTTGCACCCCTCAGTTGCAGCCCCTAGTTGCACCGCTCAGTTGCACCGCTCAGTTGCACCCCTCAGTTGCACCCCTCAGTTGCACCCCTCAGTTGCAACCCCCAGTTGCACCCCTCAGTTGCACCCCTCAGTTGCACCCCCCAGTTGCACCCCTCAGTTGCAGCCCCTAGTTGCACCCCTCAGTTGCACCCCCCAGTTGCACCCCCCAGTTGCACCCCCCAGTTCCACCCCTCAGTTGCAGACCTCGGTTGCACCCCTCAGTTGCACCCCTCAGTTGCACCCCTCAGTTGCACCTCTCAGTTGCACCCCTCAGTTGCACCCCTCAGTTGCACTCCCCAGTTGCACCCGTCAGTTGCACCCCCCAGTTCCACCCCTCAGTTGCACCCCTCAGTTGCACCACTCAGGTGCACCCCTCAGTTGCACCCCTCAGTTGCACCCCACACTTGCACCCCCCAGTTGCACCCCCCAGTTGCACCCCCGAGTTGCACCCCTCAGTTGCACCCCTCAGTTGCACCCCCCAGTTGCACCCCTGAAGTGCACCCCTCAGTTGCCCCTCTCAGTTGCACCCCCCAGTTCCACCCCTCAGCTGCACCCCTCAGTTGCACCCCTCAGTTGCACCCCCCAGTTCCGACCCTCAGTTGCACCCCTCAGTTGCACCCCTCAGTTGCAGCCCTCAGTTCCACCCCTCAGTTGCACCCCTCAGTTGCACCCCTCAGTTGCAGCCCCCAGTTGCACCCCTCATTTGCACCCCCCAGTTGCACCCCCCAGTTGCACCCCCCAGTATCACCCCTCAGTTGCACCCCTCAGTTGCACCCCCCAGTTGCACCCCTGAGTTGCACCCCTCAGTTGCACCCCTCAGTTGCACCCCTCAGTTGCACCCCTCAGTTGCACGCCTCAGTTGCACCCCTAAGTTGCACGCCTCAGTTGCACGCCTCAGTTGCAGCCCTCAGTTGCACCCCCCAGTTGCACCCCTCAGTTGCACCCCTCAGTTGCACCCCCCAGTTGCACTCCTCAGTTGCACCCCTCAGTTGCACCCCTCAGTTGCACCCCTCAGTTGCACCCCTCAGTTGCACCCCCGATGTGCACCCCCCAGTTGCACCTCCCAGTTGCACCCCTCAGGTGCACCCCTCAGTTGCACCCCTCAGTTGCAACCCTCAGTTGCACCTCTCGGTTGCACCCCTCAGTTGCACCCCCCAGTTGCACCCCCCAGTTGCACCCCTCAGTTGCACCCCTCAGTTGCACCCCTCAGTTGCACCCCTCAGTTGCACACCCCAGTTGCACCCCTCAGTTGCACCCCCCAGTTGCACCCCTCAGTTGCACCCCCCAGTTGCGCCCCTCAGTTGCACCCCTCAGTTGCACCCCTCAGTTGCACCCCTCAGTTGCACCCCTCAGCTGCACCCCGCAGTTGAACCCCTCAGTTGCACCCCTCAGTTGCACCCCCCAGTTGCACCCCTCAGTTGCAGCCCTCAGTTGCACCCCTCAGTTGCACCCCACAGTTCCAACCCTCTGTTGCACCCCTCAGTTGCCCCCCTCAGTTGCACCCCTCAGTTGCAGCCCTCAGTTACACCCCTCAATTGCACCCCTCAGTTGCACCCCCAAGTTCCAACCCTCTGTTGCACCCCTGAGGTGCCCCCCTCAGTTGCACCCCTCAGTTGCACCCCCCAGTTGCACCCCTTAATTGCACCCCTCAGTTGCAACCCCCAGTTCCACCCGTCAGTTGCACCCCCCAGTTGCACCCCTCAGTTGCAGCCCTCAGTTGCAGCCCTCAGTTATACCCCTCAGTTGCACCCCTCAGTTGCACCCCTCAGTTGCACCCCCCAGTTGCACCCCTCAGTTGCAACCCCCAGTTGCACCCCCCAGTTGCACACCTCTGTTGCACCCCTCAGTTGCACCCCCCAGTTGCACCCCTCAGTTGCACCCCTCAGTTGCACCCCCCAGTTGCAGCCCTCAGTTGCACCCATCAGTTGCACCCCTCAGTTGCACCCCTCAGTTGCACCCCTCAGTTGCACCCCTCAGTTGCACTCCTCAGTTGCACCCCTCAGTTGCACCCCCCAGTTGCACCCCTCAGTTGCACCCCTCAGTTGCACCCCCCAGTTGCACCCCTCAGTTGCACCCCTCAGTTGCACCCCTCAGTTGCACCCCCCAGTTGCACCCCTCAGTTGCACCCCCCAGTTGCACCCCCCAGTTGCACCCCTCAGTTGCACCCCTCAGTTGCACCCCCCAGTTGCACCCCTCAGTTGCACCCCTCAGTTGCACCCCCCAGTTGCAGCCCTCAGTTGCACCCATCAGTTGCACCCCTCAGTTGCACCCCTCAGTTGCACCCCCCAGTTGCACCCCTCAGTTGCACCCCTCAGTTGCACCCCTCAGTTGCACCCCCCAGCTGCACCCCTCAGTTGCACCCCCCAGTTGCACCCCTCATTTGCACCCCCCAGTTGCACCCCCCAGTTGCACCCCCCAGTATCACCCCTCAGTTGCACCCCTCAGTTGCACCCCCCAGTTGCACCCCTGAGTTGCACCCCTCAGTTGCACCCCTCAGTTGCACCCCTCAGTTGCACCCCTCAGTTGCACGCCTCAGTTGCACCCCTAAGTTGCACGCCTCAGTTGCACGCCTCAGTTGCAGCCCTCAGTTGCACCCCCCAGTTGCACCCCTCAGTTGCACCCCTCAGTTGCACCCCCCAGTTGCACTCCTCAGTTGCACCCCTCAGTTGCACCCCTCAGTTGCACCCCTCAGTTGCACCCCTCAGTTGCACCCCCGATGTGCACCCCCCAGTTGCACCTCCCAGTTGCACCCCTCAGGTGCACCCCTCAGTTGCACCCCTCAGTTGCAACCCTCAGTTGCACCTCTCGGTTGCACCCCTCAGTTGCACCCCCCAGTTGCACCCCCCAGTTGCACCCCTCAGTTGCACCCCTCAGTTGCACCCCTCAGTTGCACCCCTCAGTTGCACACCCCAGTTGCACCCCTCAGTTGCACCCCCCAGTTGCACCCCTCAGTTGCACCCCCCAGTTGCGCCCCTCAGTTGCACCCCTCAGTTGCACCCCTCAGTTGCACCCCTCAGTTGCACCCCTCAGCTGCACCCCGCAGTTGAACCCCTCAGTTGCACCCCTCAGTTGCACCCCCCAGTTGCACCCCTCAGTTGCAGCCCTCAGTTGCACCCCTCAGTTGCACCCCACAGTTCCAACCCTCTGTTGCACCCCTCAGTTGCCCCCCTCAGTTGCACCCCTCAGTTGCAGCCCTCAGTTACACCCCTCAATTGCACCCCTCAGTTGCACCCCCAAGTTCCAACCCTCTGTTGCACCCCTGAGGTGCCCCCCTCAGTTGCACCCCTCAGTTGCACCCCCCAGTTGCACCCCTTAATTGCACCCCTCAGTTGCAACCCCCAGTTCCACCCGTCAGTTGCACCCCCCAGTTGCACCCCTCAGTTGCAGCCCTCAGTTGCAGCCCTCAGTTATACCCCTCAGTTGCACCCCTCAGTTGCACCCCTCAGTTGCACCCCCCAGTTGCACCCGTCAGTTGCAACCCCCAGTTGCACCCCCCAGTTGCACACCTCTGTTGCACCCCTCAGTTGCACCCCCCAGTTGCACCCCTCAGTTGCACCCCTCAGTTGCACCCCCCAGTTGCAGCCCTCAGTTGCACCCATCAGTTGCACCCCTCAGTTGCACCCCTCAGTTGCACCCCTCAGTTGCACCCCTCAGTTGCACTCCTCAGTTGCACCCCTCAGTTGCACCCCCCAGTTGCACCCCTCAGTTGCACCCCTCAGTTGCACCCCCCAGTTGCACCCCTCAGTTGCACCCCTCAGTTGCACCCCTCAGTTGCACCCCCCAGTTGCACCCCTCAGTTGCACCCCCCAGTTGCACCCCCCAGTTGCACCCCTCAGTTGCACCCCTCAGTTGCACCCCCCAGTTGCACCCCTCAGTTGCACCCCCAAGTTCCAACCCTCTGTTGCACCCCTGAGGTGCCCCCCTCAGTTGCACCCCTCAGTTGCACCCCCCAGTTGCACCCCTTAATTGCACCCCTCAGTTGCAACCCCCAGTTCCACCCGTCAGTTGCACCCCCCAGTTGCACCCCTCAGTTGCAGCCCTCAGTTGCAGCCCTCAGTTATACCCCTCAGTTGCACCCCTCAGTTGCACCCCTCAGTTGCACCCCCCAGTTGCACCCGTCAGTTGCAACCCCCAGTTGCACCCCCCAGTTGCACACCTCTGTTGCACCCCTCAGTTGCACCCCCCAGTTGCACCCCTCAGTTGCACCCCTCAGTTGCACCCCCCAGTTGCAGCCCTCAGTTGCACCCATCAGTTGCACCCCTCAGTTGCACCCCTCAGTTGCACCCCTCAGTTGCACCCCTCAGTTGCACTCCTCAGTTGCACCCCTCAGTTGCACCCCCCAGTTGCACCCCTCAGTTGCACCCCTCAGTTGCACCCCCCAGTTGCACCCCTCAGTTGCACCCCTCAGTTGCACCCCTCAGTTGCACCCCCCAGTTGCACCCCTCAGTTGCACCCCCCAGTTGCACCCCCCAGTTGCACCCCTCAGTTGCACCCCTCAGTTGCACCCCCCAGTTGCACCCCTCAGTTGCACCCCTCAGTTGCACCCCCCAGTTGCAGCCCTCAGTTGCACCCATCAGTTGCACCCCTCAGTTGCACCCCTCAGTTGCACCCCTCAGTTGCACCCCTCAGTTGCACCCCCCAGTTGCACCCCTCAGTTGCACCCCTCAGTTGCACCCCTTAGTTGCACCCCTCAGTTGCACCCCTCAGTTGCACGCCTCAGTTGCACCCCTAAGTTGCACGCCTCAGTTGCACGCCTCAGTTGCAGCCCTCAGTTGCACCCCCCAGTTGCACCCCTCAGTTGCATCCCTCAGTTGCACCCCTCAGTTGCACCCCTCAGTTGCACCCCTCAGTTGCACCCCTCAGTTGCACCCCCCAGTTGCACCCCTCAGTTGCACCCCTCAGTTGCACCCCTCAGTTGCACCCCTCAGTTGCACCCCTCAGTTGCACGCCTCAGTTGCACCCCTAAGTTGCACGCCTCAGTTGCAAGCCTCAGTTGCAGCCCTCAGTTGCACCCCCCAGTTGCACCCCTCAGTTGCATCCCTCAGTTGCACCCCTCAGTTGCACCCCTCAGTTGCACCCCTCAGTTGCACCCCCCAGTTGCACCCCTCAGTTGCACCCCTCAGTTGCACCACCCAGTTGCACCCCTCAGTTGCACCCCTCAGTTGCACCCCTCAGTTGCACCCCTCAGTTGCACCCCCCAGTTGCACCCTTCAGTTGCACCCCTCAGTTGCACCCCTCAGTTGCACCCCTCAGTTGCACCCCTCAGTTGCACCCCCCAGTTGCACCCCCCTGTTGCACCCCTCAGTTGCACCCCTCAGTTGCACCCCCCAGTTGCACCCCTCAGTTGCACCCCTCAGTTGCACCCCTTAGTTGCACCCCTCAGTTGCACCCCTCAGTTGCACGCCTCAGTTGCACCCCTAAGTTGCACGCCTCAGTTGCACGCCTCAGTTGCAGCCCTCAGTTGCACCCCCCAGTTGCACCCCTCAGTTGCACCCCTCAGTTGCACCCCTCAGTTGCACCCCTCAGTTGCACCCCTCAGTTGCACCCCTCAGTTGCACCCCTCAGTTGCACCCCCCAGTTGCACCCCTCAGTTGCACCCCTCAGTTGCACCCCTCAGTTGCACCCCTCAGTTGCACCCCTCAGTTGCACGCCTCAGTTGCACCCCTAAGTTGCACGCCTCAGTTGCACGCCTCAGTTGCAGCCCTCAGTTGCACCCCCCAGTTGCACCCCTCAGTTGCATCCCTCAGTTGCACCCCTCAGTTGCACCCCTCAGTTGCACCCCTCAGTTGTACCCCTCAGTTGCACCCTTCAGTTGCACCCCCCAGTTGCAACCCTCAGTTGCACCCCTCAGTTGCACCCCTCAGTTGCACCCGCCAGTTGCAGCCCTCAGTTGCACCCCTCAGTTTCACCCCCCAGTTGCACCCCTCAGTTGCACCCCCCAGTTGGACCCCCCAGTTGCACCCCTCAGTTGCACCCCTCAGTTGCACCCCTCAGCTGCATCCCTCAGTTGCACCCGCCAGTTGCACCCCTCAGTTGCACCCCCCAGTTGCACCCCTCAGTTGCACCCCTCAGTTGCACCCCCCAGTTGTACCCCTCAGTTGCACCCCTCAGTCGCACCCGCCAGTTGCACCCCCCAGTTGCACCCCTCAGTTGCACCGCCCAGTTGCAGCCCTCAGTTGCACCCCTCAGTTGCACCCCTCAGTTGCACCCCCCAGCTGCACCCCTCAGTTGCACCCCTCAGTTGCACCCCTCAGTTGCACCCCTCAGTTGCACCCCTCAGTTGCACCCCTCCGTTGCACCCCTCAGTTGCACCCCTCAGTTGCACCCCTCAGTTGCACCCCCCAGTTGCACCCCTCAGTTGCACCCCTCAGTTGCACCCCCCAGTTCCACCCCTCAGTTGCACCCCTCAGTTGCACCCCTCAGTTGCACCCCCCAGTTGCACCCCTCAGTTGCACCCCTCAGTTGCGACCCCCAGTTGCACCCCCCAGTTGCAGCCCTCAGTTGCACCCCTCAGTTGCACCCCCCAGTTGCACCCCTCAGTTGCACCCATCAGTTGCACCCCCAAGTTGCACCCCCAAGTTGCACCCCTCAGTTGCACCCCTCAGTTGCACCCCTCAGTTGCACCCCTCAGTTGCACCCCTCAGTTGCACCCTCCAGTTGCACCCCTCAGTTGCACCCCTCAGTTGCACCCCTCAGTTGCAGCCCTCAGTTGCACCCCTCAGTTGCACCCCTCCGTTGCACCCCTCAGTTGCACCCCTCAGTTGCACCCCTCATTTGCACCCCTCAGTTGCACCCCTCAGTTGCACCCCTCAGTTGCACCCCTCAGTTGCACCCTTCAGTTGCACCCCCGTGTTGCACCCCTCAGTTGCACCCCTCAGTTGCACCCCTCAGTTGCACCCCCCAGTTGCACCCCTCAGTTACACCCCTCAGTTGCACCCCCCAGTTGCACCCCTCAGTTGCACCCCGCAGTTGGACCCCCCAGTTGCACCCCTCAGTTGCACCCCTCAGTTGCACACCTCAGTTGCACCCCTCAGTTGCACCCCTCAGCTGCACCCCTCAGTTGCACCCCCCAGTTGCACCCCTCAGTTGCAGCCCCCAGTTGCACCCCTCAGTTGCACCCCTCAGTTGCACCCCCCAGTTGCACCCCTCAGTTGCACCCCTTAGTCGCACCCCCCAGTTGCACCCCTCAGTTGCAACCCTCAGTTGCACCCCCCAGTTGCACCCCCCAGTTGCACCCCTCAGTTGCACCCCTCAGTTGCACCCCTCAGTTGCACCCCCCAGTTGCACCCCCCAGTTGGACCCCCAAGTTGCACCCCTCAGTTGCACCCCCCAGTTGCACCCCTCAGTTGCACCCCTCAGTGGCACCCCTCAGTTGCACCCCTCAGTTGCACCCCTCAGTTGCACCCCTCAGTTGCTGCCCCCAGTTGCATCCCTCAGTTGCACCCCCCAGTTGCACCTCTCAGATGCAACCCCCCAGTTGCACCCCTCAGTTGCACCCCTCAGTTGCACCCCTCAGTTGTACCCCCCAGTTGCACCCCTCAGTTGCACCCCTCAGTTGCACCCCTCAGTTGCACCCCTCAGTTGCACCCCCCAGTTGCACCCCTCAGTTGCACCCCTCAGTTGCACCCCTCACTTGCACCCCTCAGTTGCACCCCTCAGTTGCACCCCCCAGTTGCAACCCTCAGTTGCACCCCTCAGTTGCACCCCTCAGTTGCACCCGCCAGTTGCAGCCCTCAGTTGCACCCCTCAGTTTCACCCCCCAGTTGCACCCCTCAGTTGCACCCCCCAGTTGGACCCCCCAGTTGCACCCCTCAGTTGCACCCCTCAGTTGCACCCCTCAGCTGCATCCCTCAGTTGCACCCGCCAGTTGCACCCCTCAGTTGCACCCCCCAGTTGCACCCCTCAGTTGCACCCCTCAGTTGCACCCCCCAGTTGTACCCCTCAGTTGCACCCCTCAGTCGCACCCGCCAGTTGCACGCCTCAGTTACAACCCTCAGTTGCACCCCTCAGTTGCACCCCTCAGTTGCAACCCTCAGTTGCACCCCTCAGTTGCACCCTCCAGTTGCACCCCTCAGTTGCACCCCTCAGTTGCACCCCTCAGTTGCACCCCTCAGTTGCAACCCACCAGTTGCACCCGTCAGTTGCACCCCTCAGTTCCACCCCTCTGTTGCACCCCTCAGTTGCACCCCTCAGTTGCAGCCCTCAGTTACACCCCTCAGTTGCACCCCTCAGTTGCAACCCTCAGTTGCACCCCCCAGTTGCACCCCTCAGTTGCACCCCTCAGTTGCACCCCCCAGTTCCACCCCTCAGTTGCACCCCTCAGTTGCACCCCCCAGTTGCACCCCCCAGTTGCACCCCTCAGTTGCACCGCCCAGTTGCAGCCCTCAGTTGCACCCCTCAGTTGCACCCCTCAGTTGCACCCCCCAGCTGCACCCCTCAGTTGCACCCCTCAGTTGCACCCCTCAGTTGCACCCCTCAGTTGCACCCCTCAGTTGCACCCCTCCGTTGCACCCCTCAGTTGCACCCCTCAGTTGCACCCCTCAGTTGCACCCCCCAGTTGCACCCCTCAGTTGCACCCCTCAGTTGCACCCCCCAGTTCCACCCCTCAGTTGCACCCCTCAGTTGCACCCCTCAGTTGCACCCCCCAGTTGCACCCCTCAGTTGCACCCCTCAGTTGCGACCCCCAGTTGCACCCCCCAGTTGCAGCCCTCAGTTGCACCCCTCAGTTGCACCCCCCAGTTGCACCCCTCAGTTGCACCCATCAGTTGCACCCCCAAGTTGCACCCCCAAGTTGCACCCCTCAGTTGCACCCCTCAGTTGCACCCCTCAGTTGCACCCCTCAGTTGCACCCCTCAGTTGCACCCTCCAGTTGCACCCCTCAGTTGCACCCCTCAGTTGCACCCCTCAGTTGCAGCCCTCAGTTGCACCCCTCAGTTGCACCCCTCCGTTGCACCCCTCAGTTGCACCCCTCAGTTGCACCCCTCATTTGCACCCCTCAGTTGCACCCCTCAGTTGCACCCCTCAGTTGCACCCCTCAGTTGCACCCTTCAGTTGCACCCCCGTGTTGCACCCCTCAGTTGCACCCCTCAGTTGCACCCCTCAGTTGCACCCCCCAGTTGCACCCCTCAGTTACACCCCTCAGTTGCACCCCCCAGTTGCACCCCTCAGTTGCACCCCGCAGTTGGACCCCCCAGTTGCACCCCTCAGTTGCACCCCTCAGTTGCACACCTCAGTTGCACCCCTCAGTTGCACCCCTCAGCTGCACCCCTCAGTTGCACCCCCCAGTTGCACCCCTCAGTTGCAGCCCCCAGTTGCACCCCTCAGTTGCACCCCTCAGTTGCACCCCCCAGTTGCACCCCTCAGTTGCACCCCTTAGTCGCACCCCCCAGTTGCACCCCTCAGTTGCAACCCTCAGTTGCACCCCCCAGTTGCACCCCCCAGTTGCACCCCTCAGTTGCACCCCTCAGTTGCACCCCTCAGTTGCACCCCCCAGTTGCACCCCCCAGTTGGACCCCCAAGTTGCACCCCTCAGTTGCACCCCCCAGTTGCACCCCTCAGTTGCACCCCTCAGTGGCACCCCTCAGTTGCACCCCTCAGTTGCACCCCTCAGTTGCACCCCTCAGTTGCTGCCCCCAGTTGCATCCCTCAGTTGCACCCCCCAGTTGCACCTCTCAGATGCAACCCCCCAGTTGCACCCCTCAGTTGCACCCCTCAGTTGCACCCCTCAGTTGTACCCCCCAGTTGCACCCCTCAGTTGCACCCCTCAGTTGCACCCCCCAGTTGCAGCCCTCAGTTGCACCCCTCAGTTGCACCCCTCACTTGCACCCCTCAGTTGCACCCCTCAGTTGCACCCCTCAGTTGCACCCCGCAGTTGCACCCCTCAGTTGCACCCCCAAGTTGCACCCCTCAGTTGCACCCCCCAGTTGCACCCCTCAGTTGCACCCCTCAGTTGCACCCCTCAGTTGCACCCCGCAGTTGCACCCCTCAGTTGCACCCCTCAGTTGCGACCCCCAGTTGCACCCCCCAGTTGCAGCCCTCAGTTGCACCCCTCAGTTGCACCCCCCAGTTGCACCCCTCAGTTGCACCCATCAGTTGCACCCCCAAGTTGCACCCCTCAGTTGCACCCCTCAGTTGCACCCCTCAGTTGCACCCCTCAGTTGCACCCCTCAGTTGCACCCTCCAGTTGCACCCCTCAGTTGCACCCCTCAGTTGCACCCCTCAGTTGCACCCCTCAGTTGCACCCCTCAGTTGCACCCCTCAGTTGCACCCCTCAGTTGCACCCCTCAGTTGCACCCCTCAGTTGCACCCCTCAGTTGCACCCCTCAGTTGCACCCCTCAGTTGCACCCCTCAGTTGCACCCTTCAGTTGCACCCCCGTGTTGCACCCCTCAGTTGCACCCCTCAGTTGCACCCCTCAGTTGCACCCCCCAGTTGCACCCCTCAGTTACACCCCTCAGTTTCACCCCCCAGTTGCACCCCTCAGTTGCAGCCCCCAGTTGGACCCCCCAGTTGCACCCCTCAGTTGCACCCCTCAGTTGCACACCTCAGTTGCACCCCTCAGTTGCACCCTTCAGCTGCACCCCTCAGTTGCACCCCCCAGTTGCACCCCTCAGTTGCAGCCCCCAGTTGCACCCCTCAGTTGCACCCCTCAGTAGGACCCCCCAGTTGCACCCCTCAGTTGCACCCCTTAGTCGCACCCCCCAGTTGCACCCCTCAGTTGCAACCCTCAGTTGCACCCCCCAGTTGCACCCCCCAGTTGCACCCCTCAGTTGCACCCCTCAGTTGCACCCCTCAGTTGCACCCCTCAGTTGCACCCCTCAGTTGCACCCCCCAGTTGCACCCCCCAGTTGGACCCCCAAGTTGCACCCCTCAGTTGCACCCCCCCAGTTGCACCCCTCAGTTGCACCCCTCAGTGGCACCCCTCAGTTGCACCCCTCAGTTGCACCCCTCAGTTGCTGCCCCCAGTTGCATCCCTCAGTTGCACCCCCCAGTTGCAGCCCCTAGTTGCACCCCTCAGTTGCACCCCTCAGTTGCACCCCTCAGTTGCACCCTTCAGTTGCACCCCCGTGTTGCACCCCTCAGTTGCACCCCTCAGTTGCACCCCTCAGTTGCACCCCCCAGTTGCACCCCTCAGTTACACCCCTCAGTTTCACCCCCCAGTTGCACCCCTCAGTTGCACCCCCCAGTTGGACCCCCCAGTTGCACCCCTCAGTTGCACCCCCCAGTTGCACCCCTCAGTTGCACCCCTCAGTTGCACCCCCCAGTTGCACCCCTCAGTTGCACCCCCCAGTTGCAGCCCTCAGTTGCACCCCTCAGTTGCACCCCTCAGTTGCACCCCTCAGTTGCACCCCTCAGTTGCACCCCTCAGTTGCACCCCGCAGTTGCACCCCTCAGTTGCACCCCCAAGTTGCACCCCTCAGTTGCACCCCCCAGTTGCACCCCTCAGTTGCACCCCTCAGTTGCACCCCTCAGTTGCACCCCGCAGTTGCACCCCTCAGTTGCACCCCTCAGTTGCGACCCCCAGTTGCACCCCCCAGTTGCAGCCCTCAGTTGCACCCCTCAGTTGCACCCCCCAGTTGCACCCCTCAGTTGCACCCATCAGTTGCACCCCCAAGTTGCACCCCTCAGTTGCACCCCTCAGTTGCACCCCTCAGTTGCACCCCTCAGTTGCACCCCCCAGTTGCACCCTCCAGTTGCACCCCTCAGTTGCACCCCTCAGTTGCACCCCTCAGTTGCAGCCCTCAGTTGCACCCCTCAGTTGCACCCCTCAGTTGCACCCCTCAGTTGCACCCCTCAGTTGCACCCCTCAGTTGCACCCCTCAGTTGCACCCCTCAGTTGCACCCCTCAGTTGCACCCCTCAGTTGCACCCTTCAGTTGCACCCCCGTGTTGCACCCCTCAGTTGCACCCCTCAGTTGCACCCCTCAGTTGCACCCCCCAGTTGCACCCCTCAGTTACACCCCTCAGTTTCACCCCCCAGTTGCACCCCTCAGTTGCACCCCCCAGTTGGACCCCCCAGTTGCACCCCTCAGTTGCACCCCTCAGTTGCACACCTCAGTTGCACCCCTCAGTTGCACCCTTCAGCTGCACCCCTCAGTTGCACCCCCCAGTTGCACCCCTCAGTTGCAGCCCCCAGTTGCACCCCTCAGTTGCACCCCTCAGTAGGACCCCCCAGTTGCACCCCTCAGTTGCACCCCTTAGTCGCACCCCCCAGTTGCACCCCTCAGTTGCAACCCTCAGTTGCACCCCCCAGTTGCACCCCCCAGTTGCACCCCTCAGTTGCACCCCTCAGTTGCACCCCTCAGTTGCACCCCTCAGTTGCACCCCTCAGTTGCACCCCCCAGTTGCACCCCCCAGTTGGACCCCCAAGTTGCACCCCTCAGTTGCACCCCCCCAGTTGCACCCCTCAGTTGCACCCCTCAGTGGCACCCCTCAGTTGCACCCCTCAGTTGCACCCCTCAGTTGCTGCCCCCAGTTGCATCCCTCAGTTGCACCCCCCAGTTGCACCTCTCAGATGCAACCCCCCAGTTGCACCCCTCAGTTGCACCCCTCAGTTGCACCCCTCAGTTGCACCCCTCAGTTGCACCCCTCAGTTGCACCCCTCAGTTGCACCCCTCAGTTGCACCCCTCAGTTGCAGCCCTCAGTTACACCCCTCAGTTGCACCCCTCAGTTGCAACCCTCAGTTGCACCCCCCAGTTGCACCCCTCAGTTGCACCCCTCAGTTGCACCCCCCAGTTCCACCCCTCAGTTGCACCCCTCAGTTGCACCCCCCAGTTGCACCCCCCAGTTGCACCCCTCAGTTGCACCGCCCAGTTGCAGCCCTCAGTTGCACCCCTCAGTTGCACCCCTCAGTTGCACCCCCCAGCTGCACCCCTCAGTTGCACCCCTCAGTTGCACCCCTCAGTTGCACCCCTCAGTTGCACCCCTCAGTTGCACCCCTCCGTTGCACCCCTCAGTTGCACCCCTCAGTTGCACCCCTCAGTTGCACCCCCCAGTTGCACCCCTCAGTTGCACCCCTCAGTTGCACCCCCCAGTTCCACCCCTCAGTTGCACCCCTCAGTTGCACCCCTCAGTTGCACCCCCCAGTTGCACCCCTCAGTTGCACCCCTCAGTTGCGACCCCCAGTTGCACCCCCCAGTTGCAGCCCTCAGTTGCACCCCTCAGTTGCACCCCCCAGTTGCACCCCTCAGTTGCACCCATCAGTTGCACCCCCAAGTTGCACCCCCAAGTTGCACCCCTCAGTTGCACCCCTCAGTTGCACCCCTCAGTTGCACCCCTCAGTTGCACCCCTCAGTTGCACCCTCCAGTTGCACCCCTCAGTTGCACCCCTCAGTTGCACCCCTCAGTTGCAGCCCTCAGTTGCACCCCTCAGTTGCACCCCTCCGTTGCACCCCTCAGTTGCACCCCTCAGTTGCACCCCTCATTTGCACCCCTCAGTTGCACCCCTCAGTTGCACCCCTCAGTTGCACCCCTCAGTTGCACCCTTCAGTTGCACCCCCGTGTTGCACCCCTCAGTTGCACCCCTCAGTTGCACCCCTCAGTTGCACCCCCCAGTTGCACCCCTCAGTTACACCCCTCAGTTGCACCCCCCAGTTGCACCCCTCAGTTGCACCCCCCAGTTGGACCCCCCAGTTGCACCCCTCAGTTGCACCCCTCAGTTGCACACCTCAGTTGCACCCCTCAGTTGCACCCCTCAGCTGCACCCCTCAGTTGCACCCCCCAGTTGCACCCCTCAGTTGCAGCCCCCAGTTGCACCCCTCAGTTGCACCCCTCAGTTGCACCCCCCAGTTGCACCCCTCAGTTGCACCCCTTAGTCGCACCCCCCAGTTGCACCCCTCAGTTGCAACCCTCAGTTGCACCCCCCAGTTGCACCCCCCAGTTGCACCCCTCAAGTGCACCCCTCAGTTGCACCCCTCAGTTGCACCCCCCAGTTGCACCCCCCAGTTGGACCCCCAAGTTGCACCCCTCAGTTGCACCCCCCAGTTGCACCCCTCAGTTGCACCCCTCAGTGGCACCCCTCAGTTGCACCCCTCAGTTGCACCCCTCAGTTGCACCCCTCAGTTGCTGCCCCCAGTTGCATCCCTCAGTTGCACCCCCCAGTTGCACCTCTCAGATGCAACCCCCCAGTTGCACCCCTCAGTTGCACCCCTCAGTTGCACCCCTCAGTTGTACCCCCCAGTTGCACCCCTCAGTTGCACCCCTCAGTTGCACCCCTCAGTTGCACCCCTCAGTTGCACCCCCCAGTTGCAGCCCTCAGTTGCACCCCTCAGTTGCACCCCTCACTTGCACCCCTCAGTTGCACCCCTCAGTTGCACCCCTCAGTTGCACCCCGCAGTTGCACCCCTCAGTTGCACCCCCAAGTTGCACCCCTCAGTTGCACCCCCCAGTTGCACCCCTCAGTTGCACCCCTCAGTTGCACCCCTCAGTTGCACCCCGCAGTTGCACCCCTCAGTTGCACCCCTCAGTTGCGACCCCCAGTTGCACCCCCCAGTTGCAGCCCTCAGTTGCACCCCTCAGTTGCACCCCCCAGTTGCACCCCTCAGTTGCACCCATCAGTTGCACCCCCAAGTTGCACCCCTCAGTTGCACCCCTCAGTTGCACCCCTCAGTTGCACCCCTCAGTTGCACCCCTCAGTTGCACCCTCCAGTTGCACCCCTCAGTTGCACCCCTCAGTTGCACCCCTCAGTTGCAGCCCTCAGTTGCACCCCTCAGTTGCACCCCTCAGTTGCACCCCTCAGTTGCACCCCTCAGTTGCACCCCTCAGTTGCACCCCTCAGTTGCACCCCTCAGTTGCACCCCTCAGTTGCACCCCTCAGTTGCACCCTTCAGTTGCACCCCCGTGTTGCACCCCTCAGTTGCACCCCTCAGTTGCACCCCTCAGTTGCACCCCCCAGTTGCACCCCTCAGTTACACCCCTCAGTTTCACCCCCCAGTTGCACCCCTCAGTTGCACCCCCCAGTTGGACCCCCCAGTTGCACCCCTCAGTTGCACCCCTCAGTTGCACACCTCAGTTGCACCCCTCAGTTGCACCCTTCAGCTGCACCCCTCAGTTGCACCCCCCAGTTGCACCCCTCAGTTGCAGCCCCCAGTTGCACCCCTCAGTTGCACCCCTCAGTAGGACCCCCCAGTTGCACCCCTCAGTTGCACCCCTTAGTCGCACCCCCCAGTTGCACCCCTCAGTTGCAACCCTCAGTTGCACCCCCCAGTTGCACCCCCCAGTTGCACCCCTCAGTTGCACCCCTCAGTTGCACCCCTCAGTTGCACCCCTCAGTTGCACCCCTCAGTTGCACCCCCCAGTTGCACCCCCCAGTTGGACCCCCAAGTTGCACCCCTCAGTTGCACCCCCCCAGTTGCACCCCTCAGTTGCACCCCTCAGTGGCACCCCTCAGTTGCACCCCTCAGTTGCACCCCTCAGTTGCTGCCCCCAGTTGCATCCCTCAGTTGCACCCCCCAGTTGCACCTCTCAGATGCAACCCCCCAGTTGCACCCCTCAGTTGCACCCCTCAGCTGCACCCCTCAGTTGCACCCCTCAGTTGCACCCCTCAGTTGCACCCCTCAGTTGCACCCCTCAGTTGCACCCTTCAGTTGCACCCCCGTGTTGCACCCCTCAGTTGCACCCCTCAGTTGCACCCCTCAGTTGCACCCCCCAGTTGCACCCCTCAGTTACACCCCTCAGTTTCACCCCCCAGTTGCACCCCTCAGTTGCACCCCCCAGTTGGACCCCCCAGTTGCACCCCTCAGTTGCACCCCCCAGTTGCACCCCTCAGTTGCACCCCTCAGTTGCACCCCTCAGTTGCACCCCTCAGTTGCACCCCCCAGTTGCAGCCCTCAGTTGCACCCCTCAGTTGCACCCCTCAGTTGCACCCCTCAGTTGCACCCCTCAGTTGCACCCCTCAGTTGCACCCCGCAGTTGCACCCCTCAGTTGCACCCCCAAGTTGCACCCCTCAGTTGCACCCCCCAGTTGCACCCCTCAGTTGCACCCCTCAGTTGCACCCCTCAGTTGCACCCCGCAGTTGCACCCCTCAGTTGCACCCCTCAGTTGCGACCCCCAGTTGCACCCCCCAGTTGCAGCCCTCAGTTGCACCCCTCAGTTGCACCCCCCAGTTGCACCCCTCAGTTGCACCCATCAGTTGCACCCCCAAGTTGCACCCCTCAGTTGCACCCCTCAGTTGCACCCCTCAGTTGCACCCCTCAGTTGCACCCCTCAGTTGCACCCTCCAGTTGCACCCCTCAGTTGCACCCCTCAGTTGCACCCCTCAGTTGCAGCCCTCAGTTGCACCCCTCAGTTGCACCCCTCAGTTGCACCCCTCAGTTGCACCCCTCAGTTGCACCCCTCAGTTGCACCCCTCAGTTGCACCCCTCAGTTGCACCCCTCAGTTGCACCCCTCAGTTGCACCCTTCAGTTGCACCCCCGTGTTGCACCCCTCAGTTGCACCCCTCAGTTGCACCCCTCAGTTGCACCCCCCAGTTGCACCCCTCAGTTACACCCCTCAGTTTCACCCCCCAGTTGCACCCCTCAGTTGCACCCCCCAGTTGGACCCCCCAGTTGCACCCCTCAGTTGCACCCCTCAGTTGCACACCTCAGTTGCACCCCTCAGTTGCACCCTTCAGCTGCACCCCTCAGTTGCACCCCCCAGTTGCACCCCTCAGTTGCAGCCCCCAGTTGCACCCCTCAGTTGCACCCCTCAGTAGGACCCCCCAGTTGCACCCCTCAGTTGCACCCCTTAGTCGCACCCCCCAGTTGCACCCCTCAGTTGCAACCCTCAGTTGCACCCCCCAGTTGCACCCCCCAGTTGCACCCCTCAGTTGCACCCCTCAGTTGCACCCCTCAGTTGCACCCCTCAGTTGCACCCCTCAGTTGCACCCCCCAGTTGCACCCCCCAGTTGGACCCCCAAGTTGCACCCCTCAGTTGCACCCCCCCAGTTGCACCCCTCAGTTGCACCCCTCAGTGGCACCCCTCAGTTGCACCCCTCAGTTGCACCCCTCAGTTGCTGCCCCCAGTTGCATCCCTCAGTTGCACCCCCCAGTTGCACCTCTCAGATGCAACCCCCCAGTTGCACCCCTCAGTTGCACCCCTCAGTTGCACCCCTCAGTTGCACCCCTCAGTTGCACCCCTCAGTTGCACCCCTCAGTTGCACCCCTCAGTTGCACCCTTCAGTTGCACCCCCGTGTTGCACCCCTCAGTTGCACCCCTCAGTTGCACCCCTCAGTTGCACCCCCCAGTTGCACCCCTCAGTTACACCCCTCAGTTTCACCCCCCAGTTGCACCCCTCAGTTGCACCCCCCAGTTGGACCCCCCAGTTGCACCCCTCAGTTGCACCCCTCAGTTGCACACCTCAGTTGCACCCCTCAGTTGCACCCTTCAGCTGCACCCCTCAGTTGCACCCCCCAGTTGCACCCCTCAGTTGCAGCCCCCAGTTGCACCCCTCAGTTGCACCCCTCAGTAGGACCCCCCAGTTGCACCCCTCAGTTGCACCCCTTAGTCGCACCCCCCAGTTGCACCCCTCAGTTGCAACCCTCAGTTGCACCCCCCAGTTGCACCCCCCAGTTGCACCCCTCAGTTGCACCCCTCAGTTGCACCCCTCAGTTGCACCCCTCAGTTGCACCCCTCAGTTGCACCCCCCAGTTGCACCCCCCAGTTGGACCCCCAAGTTGCACCCCTCAGTTGCACCCCCCCAGTTGCACCCCTCAGTTGCACCCCTCAGTGGCACCCCTCAGTTGCACCCCTCAGTTGCACCCCTCAGTTGCTGCCCCCAGTTGCATCCCTCAGTTGCACCCCCCAGTTGCACCTCTCAGATGCAACCCCCCAGTTGCACCCCTCAGTTGCACCCCTCAGTTGCACCCCTCAGTTGTACCCCCCAGTTGCACCCCTCAGTTGCACCCCTCAGTTGCACCCCTCAGTTGCACCCCTCAGTTGCACCCCCCAGTTGCAGCCCTCAGTTGCACCCCTCAGTTGCACCCCGCAGTTGCAACCCCCAGTTGCACCCGTCAGTTGCACCCCTCAGTTCCACCCCTCAGTTGCACCCCTCAGTTGCACCCCTCAGTTGCAGCCCTCAGTTACACCCCTCAGTTGCACCCCTCAGTTGCACCCCTCAGTTGCACCCCTCAGTTGCACCCCGCAGTTGCGCCCCTCAGTTGCACCCCTCAGTTGCACCCCTCAGTTGCACCCCTCAGTTGCAACCCCCAGTTGCACCCGTCAGTTGCATGCGTCAGTTGCACCCCTCAGTTGCACCCCTCAGTTGCACCCCTCAGTTGCAGACCTCAGTTACACCCCTCAGTTGCACCCCTCAGTTGCAACCCTCAGTTGCACCCCCCAGTTGCAACCCTCAGTTGCACCCCTCAGTTGCACCCCCCAGTTGCACCCCTCAGTTGCACCCCTCAGTTGCACCCCCCAGTTGCACCCCTCAGTTGCACCCCTCAGTTGCACCCCCCAGTTGCACCCCTCAGTTGCACCCCTCAGTTGCACCCCCAAGTTACACCCCTCAGTTGCACCCCCCAGTTGCACCCCTCAGTTGCACCCCTCAGTTGCACCCCTCAGTTGCACCCCTCAGTTGCACCCCTCAGTTGCCCCCCTCAGTGGCACCCCTCAGTTGCACCCCTCAGTTGCACCCCCCAGTTACACCCCTCAGTGGCACCCCTCCTTTGCACCCCTCAGTTGCACCCCTCAGTTGCACCCCCCAGTTGCACCCCTCAGTTGCACCCCTCAGTTGCACCCCCCAGTTGCACCCCTCAGTTGCACCCATCAGTTGCACCCCTCAGTTGCACCCCTCACTTGAACCCCTCAGTTGCACCCCCCAGTTGCACCCCTCAGCTGCACCCCTCAGTTGCACCCCCCAGTTGCACCCCTCAGTTGCACCCCTCAGTTGCACCCCCCAGTTGCACGCCTCAGTTGCACCCCTCAGTTGCACCCCCCAGTTGCACCCCTCAGTTGCACCCCTCAGTTGCACCCCCCAGTTGCACCCCCCAGTAGCACCCCTCAGTTGCAACCCCCAGTTGCACCCCTCAGTTGCACCCCTCAGTTGCACCCCTCAGTTGCACCCCTCAGTTGCACCCCCCAGTTGCACCCCTCAGTTGCACCCCTCGGTTGCACCCCTCAATTGCACCCCTCAGTTGCACCCCTCAGTTGCATCCCTCAGTTGCACCCCCCAGTTGCACCCTCCAGTTGCACCCCTCAGTTGCACCCCTCAGTTGCACTCCTCAGTTGCACCCTTCAGTTGCACTCCTCAGTTGCAGCCCTCAGTTGCACCCCTCAGTTGCACCCCTCAGATGCACCCCTCAGTTGCACCCTCCAGTTGCACCCCTCAGTTGCACCCCTCAGTTGCACGCCTTAGTTGCACGCCTCAGTTGCGACCCTCAGTTGCAGCCCTCAGTTGCACCCCCCAGTTGCACCCCTCAGTTGCACCCCTCCGTTGCACCCCTCAGTTGCACCCCCCAGTTGCACCCCTCATTTGCACCCCCCAGTTGCATCCCCCAGTTGCACCCCCCAGTTGCACCCCTCAGTTGCACCCCTCAGTTGCACCCCTCAGTTGCACCCCTCAGTTGCACCCCCCAGTTGCACCCCTCAGTTGCACCCCCCAGTTGCACCCCTCAGTTGCACACCTCAGTTGCACCCCTCAGTTGCACCCTTCAGTTGCACCCCTCAGTCGCACCCCCCAGTTGCACCCCTCAGTTGCATCCCTCAGTTGCACCCCTCAGTTGCACCCCTCAGTTGCACCCCTCAGTTGCACCCCCCAGTTGCACCCCTCAGTTGCACCCCTCATTTGCACCCCTCAGTTGCACCCCTCAGTTGCACCCCTCAGTTGCACCCCTCAGTTGCACCCCCCAGTTGCACCCCTCAGTTGCAGCCCGCAGTTGCACCCCTCAGTTGCACCCCCCAGTTGCACCCCTCAGTTGCACCCCTCAGTTGCACCCCTCAGTTGCACCCCTCAGTTGCACCCCCCAGTTGCACCCCCCAGTTGCACCCCCAGTTGCACCCCTCAGTTGCAACCATCCGTTGCACCCCCCAGTTGCACCCCTCAGTTGCAGGCCGCAGTTGCACCTCTCAGTTGCACCCCCCAGTTGCACCCCTCAGTTGCACCTCTCAGTTGCACCCCCCAGTTGCACCCCTCAGTTGCACCCCTCAGTTGCACCCCTCAGTTGCACCCCCCAGTTGCACCCCTCAGTTGCACCCCTCAGTTGCACCCCTCAGTTGCACCCCTCAGTTGCACCCCTCAGTTGCCCCCCTCAGTGGCACCCCTCAGTTGCACCCCTCAGTTGCACCCCCCAGTTACACCCCTCAGTGGCACCCCTCCTTTGCACCCCTCAGTTGCACCCCTCAGTTGCACCCCCCAGTTGCACCCCTCAGTTGCACCCCTCAGTTGCACCCCCCAGTTGCACCCCTCAGTTGCACCCCTCAGTTGCACCCCCAAGTTACACCCCTCAGTTGCACCCCCCAGTTGCACCCCTCAGTTGCACCCCTCAGTTGCACCCCTCAGTTGCACCCCTCAGTTGCACCCCTCAGTTGCCCCCCTCAGTGGCACCCCTCAGTTGCACCCCTCAGTTGCACCCCCCAGTTACACCCCTCAGTGGCACCCCTCCTTTGCACCCCTCAGTTGCACCCCTCAGTTGCACCCCCCAGTTGCACCCCTCAGTTGCACCCCTCAGTTGCACCCCCCAGTTGCACCCCTCAGTTGCACCCATCAGTTGCACCCCTCAGTTGCACCCCTCACTTGAACCCCTCAGTTGCACCCCCCAGTTGCACCCCTCAGCTGCACCCCTCAGTTGCACCCCCCAGTTGCACCCCTCAGTTGCACCCCTCAGTTGCACCCCCCAGTTGCACGCCTCAGTTGCACCCCTCAGTTGCACCCCCCAGTTGCACCCCTCAGTTGCACCCCTCAGTTGCACCCCCCAGTTGCACCCCCCAGTAGCACCCCTCAGTTGCAACCCCCAGTTGCACCCCTCAGTTGCACCCCTCAGTTGCACCCCTCAGTTGCACCCCTCAGTTGCACCCCCCAGTTGCACCCCTCAGTTGCACCCCTCGGTTGCACCCCTCAATTGCACCCCTCAGTTGCACCCCTCAGTTGCATCCCTCAGTTGCACCCCCCAGTTGCACCCTCCAGTTGCACCCCTCAGTTGCACCCCTCAGTTGCACTCCTCAGTTGCACCCTTCAGTTGCACTCCTCAGTTGCAGCCCTCAGTTGCACCCCTCAGTTGCACCCCTCAGATGCACCCCTCAGTTGCACCCTCCAGTTGCACCCCTCAGTTGCACCCCTCAGTTGCACGCCTTAGTTGCACGCCTCAGTTGCGACCCTCAGTTGCAGCCCTCAGTTGCACCCCCCAGTTGCACCCCTCAGTTGCACCCCTCCGTTGCACCCCTCAGTTGCACCCCCCAGTTGCACCCCTCATTTGCACCCCCCAGTTGCATCCCCCAGTTGCACCCCCCAGTTGCACCCCTCAGTTGCACCCCTCAGTTGCACCCCTCAGTTGCACCCCTCAGTTGCACCCCCCAGTTGCACCCCTCAGTTGCACCCCCCAGTTGCACCCCTCAGTTGCACACCTCAGTTGCACCCCTCAGTTGCACCCTTCAGTTGCACCCCTCAGTCGCACCCCCCAGTTGCACCCCTCAGTTGCATCCCTCAGTTGCACCCCTCAGTTGCACCCCTCAGTTGCACCCCTCAGTTGCACCCCCCAGTTGCACCCCTCAGTTGCACCCCTCATTTGCACCCCTCAGTTGCACCCCTCAGTTGCACCCCTCAGTTGCACCCCTCAGTTGCACCCCCCAGTTGCACCCCTCAGTTGCAGCCCGCAGTTGCACCCCTCAGTTGCACCCCCCAGTTGCACCCCTCAGTTGCACCCCTCAGTTGCACCCCTCAGTTGCACCCCTCAGTTGCACCCCCCAGTTGCACCCCCCAGTTGCACCCCCAGTTGCACCCCTCAGTTGCAACCATCCGTTGCACCCCCCAGTTGCACCCCTCAGTTGCAGGCCGCAGTTGCACCTCTCAGTTGCACCCCCCAGTTGCACCCCTCAGTTGCACCTCTCAGTTGCACCCCCCAGTTGCACCCCTCAGTTGCACCCCTCAGTTGCACCCCTCAGTTGCACCCCTCAGTTGCACCCCCCAGTTGCACCCCCCAGTTGCACCCCCAGTTGCACCCCTCACTTGCACCCCTCAGTTGTACCCCCCAGTTGCACCCCTCAGTTGCACCCCTCAGTTGCACCCCTCAGTTGCACCCCTCAGTTGCATCCCCAGTTGCACCCCTCAGTTGCACCCCTCAGTTGCACCCCTCACTTGCACCCCTCAGTTGCACCCCTCAGTTGCACCCCTCAGTTGCACCCCGCAGTTGCGCCCCTCAGTTGCACCCCTCAGTTGCACCCCTCAGTTGCACCCCTCAGTTGCATCCCTCAGTTGCACCCCTCAGTTGCACCCCCCAGTTGCACCCCTCAGTTGCACCCCCCAGTTGCACCCCTCAGTTGCACCCCTCAGTTGCACCCCTCAGTTGCACCCTTCAGTTGCACCCCTCAGTTGCACCCCTCAGTTGCACCCCTCAGTTGCACCCCCCAGTTGCACCCCTCAGTCCCACCCCTCAGTAGCAGCCCCCAGTTGCACCCCTCAGTTGCACCGCTCAGTTGCACCGCCCAGTGGCACCCCCCAGTAGCACCCCTCAGTTGCAGCCCTCAGTTGAGCCCCTCAGTTGCACCCCCCAGTTGCACCCCTCAGCTGCACCCCTCAGTTGCACCCCCCAGTTGCACCCCTCAGTTGCACCCCTCAGTTGCAGCCCCCAGTTGCACCCCTCAGTTGCACCCCTCAGTTGCACCCCCCAGTGGCACCCCCCAGTAGCACCCCTCAGTTGCACCCCCCAGTTGCACCCCTCAGTTGCACCCCTCAGTTGCACCCCTCAGTTGCACCCCTCAGTTGCACCCCCCAGTTGCACCCCTCAGTTGCACCCCTCAGTTGCACCCCTCAGTTGCACCCCTCAGTTGCACCCCCCAGTTGCACCCCTCAGTTGCACCCCACAGTTGCACCCCTCAGTTGCACCCCTCAGTTGCACCCCCCAGTTGCACCCCCCAGTTGCACCCCCAGTTGCACCCCTCAGTTGCACCCCTCAGTTGTACCCCCCAGTTGCACCCCTCAGTTGCACCCCTCAGTTGCACCCCTCAGTTGCACCCCTCAGTTGCACCCCCCAGTTGCACCCCTCAGTTGCACCCCTTAGTTGCACCCCTCACTTGCACCGCTCAGTTGCACCCCTCAGTTGCACCCCTCAGTTGCACCCCGCAGTTGCACCCCTCAGTTGCACCCCTCAGTTGCACCCCTCAGTTGCACCCCTCAGTTGCAACCCCCAGTTGCACCCGTCAGTTGCAACCCTCAGCTGCACCCCTCAGTTGCAGCCCTCAGTTACACCCCTCAGTTGCACCCTTCAGTTGCAACCCTCAGTTGCACCCCCCAGTTGCACCCCTCAGTTGCACCCCTCACTTGCACCCCTCAGTTGCACCCCCCAGTTGCACCCCTCAGTTGCACCCCTCAGTTGCACCCCTCACTTGCACCCCTCAGTTGCACCCCTCAGTTGCACCCCTCAGTTGCACCCCGCAGTTGCGCCCCTCAGTTGCACCCCTCAGTTGCACCCCTCAGTTGCACCCCTCAGTTGCACCCCTCAGTTGCACCCCTCAGCTGCACCCCCCAGTTGCACCCCTCAGTTGCACCCCCCAGTTGCACCCCTCAGTTGCACCCCTCAGTTGCACCCCTCAGTTGCACCCTTCAGTTGCACCCCTCAGTTGCACCCCTCAGTTGCACCCCTCAGTTGCACCCCCCAGTTGCACCCCTCAGTCCCACCCCTCAGTTGCAGCCCCCAGTTGCACCCCTCAGTTGCACCCCTCAGTTGCACCCCCCAGTGGCACCCCCCAGTAGCACCCCTCAGTTGCACCCCTCAGTTGAACCCCTCAGTTGCACCCCCCAGTTGCACCCCTCAGCTGCACCCCTCAGTTGCACCCCCCAGTTGCACCCCTCAGTTGCACCCCTCAGTTGCACCCCCCAGTTGCACCCCTCAGTTGCACCCCTCAGTTGCAGCCCCAAGTTGCACCCCTCAGTTGCACCCCTCAGTTGCACCCCGCAGTGGCACCCCCCAGTAGCACCCCTCAGTTGCACCCCCCAGTTGCACCCCTCAGTTGCACCCCTCAGTTGCACCCCTCAGTTGCAGCCCCCAGTTGCACCCCTCAGTTGCACCCCTCAGTTGCACCCCCCAGTGGCACCCCCCAGTAGCACCCCTCAGTTGCACCCCCCAGTTGCACCCCTCAGTTGCACCCCTCACTTGCACCCCTCAGTTGCACCCCCCAGTTGCACCCCTCAGTTGCACCCCTCAGTTGCACCCCTCACTTGCACCCCTCAGTTGCACCCCTCAGTTGCACCCCTCAGTTGCACCCCGCAGTTGCGCCCCTCAGTTGCACCCCTCAGTTGCACCCCTCAGTTGCACCCCTCAGCTGCACCCCTCAGTTGCACCCCTCAGTTGCACCCCCCAGTTGCACCCCTCAGTTGCACCCCCCAGTTGCACCCCTCAGTTGCACCCCTCAGTTGCACCCCTCAGTTGCACCCTTCAGTTGCACCCCTCAGTTGCACCCCTCAGTTGCACCCCTCAGTTGCACCCCCCAGTTGCACCCCTCAGTCCCACCCCTCAGTTGCAGCCCCCAGTTGCACCCCTCAGTTGCACCCCTCAGTTGCACCCCCCAGTTGCACCCCTCAGTTGCACCCCTCAGTTGCACCCCCCAGTTGCACCCCTCAGTTGCACCCCTCAGTTGCAGCCCCCAGTTGCACCCCTCAGTTGCACCCCTCAGTTGCACCCCCCAGTGGCACCCCCCAGTAGCACCCCTCAGTTGCACCCCCCAGTTGCACCCCTCAGTTGCACCCCTCAGTTGAACCCCTCAGTTGCACCCCCCAGTTGCACCCCTCAGCTGCACCCCTCAGTTGCACCCCTCAGTTGCACCCCTCAGTTGCACCCCTCAGTTGCACCCCCCAGTTGCACCCCTCAGTCCCACCCCTCAGTTGCAGCCCCCAGTTGCACCCCTCAGTTGCACCCCTCAGTTGCACCCCCCAGTTGCACCCCTCAGTTGCACCCCTCAGTTGCACCCCCCAGTTGCACCCCTCAGTTGCACCCCTCAGTTGCAGCCCCCAGTTGCACCCCTCAGTTGCACCCCTCAGTTGCACCCCCCAGTGGCACCCCCCAGTAGCACCCCTCAGTTGCACCCCCCAGTTGCACCCCTCAGTTGCACCCCTCAGTTGAACCCCTCAGTTGCACCCCCCAGTTGCACCCCTCAGCTGCACCCCTCAGTTGCACCCCCCAGTTGCACCCCTCAGTTGCACCCCTCAGTTGCACCCCCCAGTTGCACCCCTCAGTTGCACCCCTCAGTTGCAGCCCCCAGTTGCACCCCTCAGTTGCACCCCTCAGTTGCACCCCCCAGTGGCACCCCCCAGTAGCACCCCTCAGTTGCACCCCCCAGTTGCACCCCTCAGTTGCACCCCTCAGTTGCACCCCTCAGTTGCACCCCTCAGTTGCACCCCCCAGTTGCACCCCTCAGTTGCACCCCTCAGTTGCACCCCTCAGTTGCACCCCTCAGTTGCACCCCTCAGTTGCATCCCTCAGTTGCACCCCTCAGTTGCACCCTCCAGTTGCACCCCCCAGTTGCACCCCCCAGTTGCACCCCTCAGGTGCACCCCTCAGTTGCACTCCTCAGTTGCACCCTTCAGTTGCACCCCTCAGTTGCAGCCCTCAGTTGCACGCCTGAGTTGCAGCCCTCAGTTGCACCCCTCAGTTGCACACCTCAGTTGCAACCCTCAGTTGCACCCCTCAGTTGCACGCCTCAGTTGCACCCCTCAGGTGCACCCCTCAGTTGCAGCCCTCAGTAGCACCCCTCAGTTGCACCCCTCAGTTGAACCCCCCAGTTGCACCCCTCAATTGCACCCCTCAGTTGCACCCCTCAGTTGCACCCCTCAGTTGCACCCCTCAGTTGCACCCCTCAGTTGCACCCCCCAGTTGCACCCCCCAGTTGCACCCCTCAGTTGCAGCCCGCAGTTGCACCCCTCAGTTGCACCCCCCAGTTGCACCCCTCAGTTGCACCCCCCAGTTGCACCCCTCAGTTGCACCCCTCAGTTGCACCCCTCAGTTGCACCCCCCAGTTGCACCCCTCAGTTGCACCCCTCAGTTGCACCCCCCAGTTGCACCCCCCAGTTGCACCCCCAGTTGCACCCCTCAGTTGCACCCCTCAGTTGCACCCCTCAGTTGCAGCCCTCAGTTACACCCCTCAGTTGCACCCCTCAGTTGCAACCCTCAGTTGCACCCCCCAGTTGCACCCCTCAGTTGCACCCCTCAGTTGCACCCCCCAGTTGCACCCCTCAGTTGCACCCCTCAGTTGCACCCCTCAGTTGCACCCCCCAGTTGCACCCCTCAGTTGCACCCCTCAGTTGCACCCCTCAGTTGCACCCCTCAGGTGCACCCCTCAGTTGCACTCCTCAGTTGCACCCTTCAGTTGCACCCCTCAGTTGCAGCCCTCAGTTGCACCCCTCAGTTGCACCCCTCAGATGCACCCCTCAGTTGCACCCTCCAGTTGCACCCCTCAGTTGCACCCCTCAGTTGCACGCCTCAGTTGCAGCCCTCAGTTGCACCCCTCAGTTGCAGCCCTCAGTTGCACCCCCCAGTTGCACCCCCCAGTTGCACCCCTCAGTTGCACCCCTCAGTTGCACCCCCCAGTTGCACACCTCAGTTGCACCCCTCAGTTGCACCCCTCAGTTGCACCCCTCAGTTGCACCCCTCAGTTGCACCCCTCAGTTGCACCCCCCAGTTGCACCCCCCAGTTGCACCCCTCAGTTGCACCCCTCAGTTGCACCCCCCAGTTGCACCCCTCATTTGCACCCCTCAGTTGCACCCCCCAGTTGCACCCCTCAGTTGCACCCCTCAGTTGCACCCCTCAGTTGCACCCCTCAGTTGCACCCCCCAGTTGCACCCCCCAGTTGCACCCCCAGTTGCACCCCTCAGTTGCACCCCTCAGTTGCACCCCCCAGTTGCACCCCTCAGATGCACCCCTCAGTTGCACCCCCCAGCTGCACCCCCCAGTTGCACCCCCCAGTTGCACCCCTCAGTTGCACCCCTCAGTTGCACCCCTCAGTTGCACCCCCCAGTTGCACCCCTCAGTTGCATCCCTCAGTTGCACCCCTCAGTTGTACCCCTCAGTTGCACCCCCCTGTGGCACCCCTCAGTTGCACCCCCCAATTGCACCCCTCAGTTGCACCCCTCAGTTGCACCCCTCAGTTGCACCCCTCAGTTGCACCCCTCAGTTGCACCCCTCAGTTGCACCACCCAGTTGCACCCCTCAGTTGAACCCCTCAGTTGCACCCCTCACTTGCACCCCTCACTGGCACCACCCAGTTGCACCCCTCAGTTGCACCCCCAAGTTGCACCCCTCAGTTGCACCCCCCAGTTGCACCCCTCAGCTGCACCCCTCATTTGCACCCCCCAGTTGCACCCCTCAGTTGCACCCCTCAGTTGCACCCCTCAGTTGCACCCCTCAGTTGCACCCCTCAGTTGCACCCCTCAGTTGCACCCCCCAGTTGCACCCCTCAGTTGCACCCCTCAGTTGCACCCCCCAGTTGCACCCCCCAGTTGCAGCCCTCAGTTGCACCCCTCAGTTGCACCCCCCAGTTGCAGCCCTCAGTCGCACCCATCAGTTGCACCCATCAGTTGCACCCCTCAGTTGCACCCCTCAGTTGCACGCCTCAGTTGCACCCCTCAGTTGCACCCCTCAGTGGCACCCCTCAGTTGCACCCCCCAGTTGCACCCCTCAGTTGCACCCCTCAGTTGCACCCCTCAGTTACACCCCTCAGTTGCACCCCTCATTTGCACCCCTCAGTTGCACCCCTCAGTTGCACCCCCCAGTTGCACCCCTCAGTTGCACCCCTCAG
Organism: Eutreptiella sp. 'Long Island Sound 2002'; assembly: GCA_964036045.1. Lineage (NCBI taxonomy): Eukaryota > Euglenozoa > Euglenophyceae > Eutreptiales > Eutreptiaceae > Eutreptiella > Eutreptiella sp. 'Long Island Sound 2002'. The sequence continues at coordinate 124,925,534 of OZ038383.1, read as the reverse complement.
TTGCACCCCTCAGTTGCACCCCCCAGTTGCACCCCTCAGTTGCACCCCTCAGTTGCACCCCTCAGTTGCACCCCCCAGTTGCACACCTCAGTTGCACCCCTCAGTTGCACCCCTCAGTTGCACCCCCCAGTTGCACCCCTCAGTTGCACCCCTCAGTTGCACCCCTCAGTTGCACCCCTCAGTTGCACCCCTCAGTTGCACCCCCCAGTTGCACCCCTCAGCTGCACCCCTCAGTTGCACCCCCCAGTTGCACCCCTCAGTTGCACCCCCCAGTTGCACCCCCCAGTTGCACCCCTCAGTTGCACCCCTCAGTTGCACGCCCCAGTTGCACCCCTCAGTTGCACGCCCCAGTTGCACCCCTCAGTTGCACCCCTCAGTTGCAGCCCCCAGTTGCACCCCCCAGTTGCACCCCTCAGTTGCACCCCTCAGTTGCACCCCTCAGTTGCACCCCTCAGTTGCACCCTCCAGTTGCACCCCTCAGTTGCACCCCTCAGTTGCACGCCCCAGTTGCAGCCCTCAGTTGCACCCCTCAGTTGCACCCCCCAGTTGCATCCCTCAGTTGAACCCCCCAGTTGCACCCCTCAGTTGCACCCCTCAGTTGCCCCCTTCAGTTGCACTCCTCAGTTGCACCCCCCAGTTGCACCCCTCAGTTGCACCCCCCAGTTGCACCCCTCAGTTGCACCCCTCAGTTGCACCCCTCAGTTGCACCCCTCAGTTGCACCCCTCAGTTGCACCCCTCAGTTGCACCCCCCAGTTGCACCCCTCAGTTGCACCCCTCAGTTGCACCCCTCAGTTGCACCCCTCAGTTGCACCCCCCAGTTGCACCCCTCAGTTGCATCCCCCAGTTGCACCCCTCAGTTGCACCCCTCAGTTGCACCCCTCAGTTGCACCCTTCAGTTGCACTCCTCAGTTGCACCCCCCAGTTGCACCCCTCAGTTGCATCCCTCAGTTGCACCCCCCAGTTGCACCCCTCAGTTGCACCCCCCAGTTGCAACCCCCAGTTGCACCCCTCAGTTGCACCCCTCAGTTGCACCCCTCAGTTGCATCCCTCAGTTGCACCCCTCAGTTGCACCCCCCAGTTGCACCCCCCAGTTGCACCCCTCAGTTGCAGCCCGCAGTTGCACCCCTCAGTTGCACCCTCCAGTTGCACCCCTCAGTTGCACCCCTCAGTTGCACCCCTCAGTTGCACCCCCCAGTTGCACCCCTCAGTTGCACCCCCCAGTTGCACCCCTCAGTTGCACCCCTCAGTTGCACCCCTCAGTTGCACCCCTCAGTTGCACCCCCCAGTTGCACCCCCCAGTTGCACCCCCAGTTGCACCCCCCAGTTGCACCCCTCAGTTGCACCCCTCAGTTGCACCCCTCAGTTGCAGCCCTCAGTCGCACCCCTCAGTTGCACCCCTCAGTTGCACCCCTCAGTTGCACCCCTCAGTTGCACCCCTCAGTTGCACCCCTCAGTTGCACCCCCCAGTTGCACCCCTCAGTTGCATCCCTCAGTTGCAGCCCTCAGTTGCACCCCTCAGTTGCACCCCCCAGTTGCACCCCTCAGTTGCACCCCTCAGTTGCACCCCTCAGTTGCACCCCTCAGTTGCACCCCCCAGTTGCACCCCCCAGTTGCACCCCCCAGTTGCACCCCTCAGTTGCACCCCTCAGTTGCACCCCTCAGTTGCACCCCCCAGTTGCAGCCCTCAGTTGCACCCCTCAGTTGCACCCCCCAGTTGCACCCCTCAGTTGCACCCCTCAGTTGCACCCCTCAGTTGCACCCCTCAGTTGCACCCCTCAGTTGCACCCCTCAGTTGCACCCCTCAGTTGCAGCCCCCAGTTGCACCCCTCAGTTGCACCCCTCAGTTGCACCCCTCAGTTGCACCCCTCAGTTGCACCCCTCAGTTGCACCCCCCAGTTGCACCCCTCAGTTGCACCCCTCAGTTGCACCCCTCAGTTGCACCCCTCAGTTGCACCCCTCAGTTGCACCCCTCAGTTGCACCCCTCGGTTGCACCTCTCAGTTGCAGCCCTCAGTTGCACCCCTCAGTTGCACCCCTCAGTTGCACCCCTCAGTTGCACCCCCCAGTTGCACCCCTCAGTTGCACCCCTCAGTTGCACCCCTCAGTTGCACCACTCAGTTGCACCCCCCAGTTGCACCCCCCAGTTGCACCCCCAGTTGCACCGGTCAGTTGCACCGGTCAGTTGCACCCCCCAGTTGCACCCCTCAGATGCACCCCTCAGTTGCACCCCCCCGTTGCACCCCTCAGTTGCACCCCCCAGTTGCACACCTCAGTTGCATCCCTCAGTTGCAACCCTCAGTTGTGCCCCTCAGTTGCACCCCCCTGTGGCACCCCTCAGTTGCACCCCCCAGTTGCACCCCTCAGTTACACCCCTCAGTTGCACCCCTCATTTGCACCCCTCAGTTGCACCCCTCAGTTGCACCCCCCAGTTGCACCCCTCAGTTGCACCCCTCAGTTGCACCCCTCAGTTGCACCCCTCAGTTGCACCCCCCAGTTGCACCCCTCAGTTGCACCCCTCAGTTGCACCCCTCAGTTGCACCCCCCAGTTGCACACCTCAGTTGCACCCCTCAGTTGCACCCCTCAGTTGCACCCCCCAGTTGCACCCCTCAGTTGCACCCCTCAGTTGCACCCCTCAGTTGCACCCCTCAGTTGCACCCCTCAGTTGCACCCCCCAGTTGCACCCCTCAGCTGCACCCCTCAGTTGCACCCCCCAGTTGCACCCCTCAGTTGCACCCCCCAGTTGCACCCCCCAGTTGCACCCCTCAGTTGCACCCCTCAGTTGCACGCCCCAGTTGCACCCCTCAGTTGCACCCCTCAGTTGCAGCCCCCAGTTGCACCCCCCAGTTGCACCCCTCAGTTGCACCCCTCAGTTGCACCCCTCAGTTGCACCCCTCAGTTGCACCCTCCAGTTGCACCCCTCAGTTGCACCCCTCAGTTGCACGCCCCAGTTGCAGCCCTCAGTTGCACCCCTCAGTTGCACCCCCCAGTTGCACCCCTCAGTTGAACCCCTCCGTTGCACCCCTCAGTTGCACCCCTCAGTTGCACCCTTCAGTTGCACTCCTCAGTTGCACCCCCCAGTTGCACCCCTCAGTTGCACCCCCCAGTTGCACCCCTCAGTTGCACCCCTCAGTTGCACCCCTCAGTTGCACCCCTCAGTTGCACCGCTCAGTTGCACCCCTCAGTTGCACCCCCCAGTTGCACCCCTCAGTTGCACCCCTCAGTTGCACCCCTCAGTTGCACCCCTCAGTTGCACCCCCCAGTTGCACCCCTCAGTTGCATCCCCCAGTTGCACCCCTCAGTTGCACCCCTCAGTTGCACCCCTCAGTTGCACCCTTCAGTTGCACTCCTCAGTTGCACCCCCCAGTTGCACCCCTCAGTTGCATCCCTCAGTTGCACCCCCCAGTTGCACCCCTCAGTTGCACCCCCCAGTTGCAACCCCCAGTTGCACCCCTCAGTTGCACCCCTCAGTTGCACCCCTCAGTTGCATCCCTCAGTTGCACCCCTCAGTTGCACCCCCCAGTTGCACCCCCCAGTTGCACCCCTCAGTTGCACCCCTCAGTTGCAGCCCCCAGTTGCACCCCCCAGTTGCACCCCTCAGTTGCACCCCTCAGTTGCACCCCTCAGTTGCACCCCTCAGTTGCACCCCCCAGTTGCACCCCTCAGTTGCACCCCTCAGTTGCACCCCTCAGTTGCACCCCTCAGTTGCACCCCTCAGTTGCACCCCCCAGTTGCACCCCTCAGCTGCACCCCTCAGTTGCACCCCCCAGTTGCACCCCTCAGTTGCACCCCCCAGTTGCACCCCCCAGTTGCACCCCTCAGTTGCACCCCTCAGTTGCACGCCCCAGTTGCACCCCTCAGTTGCACCCCTCAGTTGCAGCCCCCAGTTGCACCCCCCAGTTGCACCCCTCAGTTGCACCCCTCAGTTGCACCCCTCAGTTGCACCCCTCAGTTGCACCCTCCAGTTGCACCCCTCAGTTGCACCCCTCAGTTGCACGCCCCAGTTGCAGCCCTCAGTTGCACCCCTCAGTTGCACCCCCCAGTTGCACCCCTCAGTTGAACCCCTCCGTTGCACCCCTCAGTTGCACCCCTCAGTTGCACCCTTCAGTTGCACTCCTCAGTTGCAGCCCTCAGTTGCACCCCTCAGTTGCACCCCCCAGTTGCACCCCTCAGTTGCACCCCTCAGTTGCACCCCTCAGTTGCACCCCTCAGTTGCACCCCTCAGTTGCACCCCTCAGTTGCACCCCCCAGTTGCACCCCTCAGTTGCACCCCTCAGTTGCACCCCTCAGTTGCACCCCTCAGTTGCACCCCCCAGTTGCACCCCTCAGTTGCATCCCCCAGTTGCACCCCTCAGTTGCACCCCTCAGTTGCACCCCTCAGTTGCACCCTTCAGTTGCACTCCTCAGTTGCACCCCCCAGTTGCACCCCTCAGTTGCATCCCTCAGTTGCACCCCCCAGTTGCACCCCTCAGTTGCACCCCCCAGTTGCAACCCCCAGTTGCACCCCTCAGTTGCACCCCTCAGTTGCACCCCTCAGTTGCATCCCTCAGTTGCACCCCTCAGTTGCACCCCCCAGTTGCACCCCCCAGTTGCACCCCTCAGTTGCAGCCCGCAGTTGCACCCCTCAGTTGCACCCTCCAGTTGCACCCCTCAGTTGCACCCCTCAGTTGCACCCCTCAGTTGCACCCCCCAGTTGCACCCCTCAGTTGCACCCCCCAGTTGCACCCCTCAGTTGCACCCCTCAGTTGCACCCCTCAGTTGCACCCCTCAGTTGCACCCCCCAGTTGCACCCCCCAGTTGCACCCCCAGTTGCACCCCTCAGTTGCACCCCTCAGTTGCACCCCTCAGTTGCACCCCTCAGTTGCAGCCCTCAGTCGCACCCCTCAGTTGCACCCCTCAGTTGCACCCCTCAGTTGCACCCCTCAGTTGCACCCCTCAGTTGCACCCCCCAGTTGCACCCCTCAGTTGCACCCCTAAGTTGCAGCCCTCAGTTGCACCCCTCAGTTGCACCCCCCAGTTGCACCCCTCAGTTGCACCCCTCAGTTGCACCCCTCAGTTGCACCCCTCAGTTGCACCCCCCAGTTGCACCCCCCAGTTGCACCCCTCAGTTGCACCCCTCAGTTGCACCCCTCAGTTGCACCCCTCAGTTGCACCCCCCAGTTGCAGCCCTCAGTTGCACCCCTCAGTTGCACCCCCCAGTTGCACCCCTCAGTTGCACCCCTCAGTTGCACCCCTCAGTTGCACCCCTCAGTTGCACCCCTCAGTTGCACCCCTCAGTTGCACCCCTCAGTTGCAGCCCCCAGTTGCACCCCTCAGTTGCACCCCTCAGTTGCACCCCTCAGTTGCACCCCTCAGTTGCACCCCTCAGTTGCACCCCCCAGTTGCACCCCTCAGTTGCACCCCTCAGTTGCACCCCTCAGTTGCACCCCTCAGTTGCACCCCTCAGTTGCACCCCTCAGTTGCACCCCTCGGTTGCACCTCTCAGTTGCAGCCCTCAGTTGCACCCCTCAGTTGCACCCCTCAGTTGCACCCCTCAGTTGCACCCCCCAGTTGCACCCCTCAGTTGCACCCCTCAGTTGCACCCCTCAGTTGCACCACTCAGTTGCACCCCCCAGTTGCACCCCCCAGTTGCACCCCCAGTTGCACCGGTCAGTTGCACCGGTCAGTTGCACCCCCCAGTTGCACCCCTCAGATGCACCCCTCAGTTGCACCCCCCAGTTGCACCCCTCAGTTGCACCCCCCAGTTGCACACCTCAGTTGCATCCCTCAGTTGCAACCCTCAGTTGTGCCCCTCAGTTGCACCCCCCTGTGGCACCCCTCAGTTGCACCCCCCAGTTGCACCCCTCAGTTGCACCCCTCAGTTGCACCCCTCAGTTGCACCCCTCAGTTGCACCCCTCAGTTGCACCCCTCAGTTGCAACCCTCACGGGCACCCCCCAGTTGCACCCCTCAGTTGCACCCCTCAGTTGCACCCCCCAGTTGCACCCCTCAGTTGCACCCCCCAGTTGCACCCCTCATTTGCACCCCCCAGTTGCACCCCTCAGTTGCACCCCTCAGTTGCACCCCCCAGTTGCACCCCTCAGTTGCACCCCTCAGTTGCACCCCTCAGTTGCACCCCTCAGTTGCACCCCTCAGTTGCACCCCTCAGTTGCACCCCCCAGTTGCAGCCCTCAGTTGCACCCCCCAGTTGCACCCCTCAGTTGCACCCCTCAGTTGCATCCCCCAGTTGCACCCCTCAGTTGCACCCCCCAGTTGCACCCCTCAGTTGCACCCCTCAGTTGCACGCCTCAGTGACACCCCCGAGTTGCACCCCTCAGTTGCACCCCCCAGTTGCACCCGTCAGTTGCACCCCTCGGTTGCACCCCCCAGTTGCACCCCTCAGTTGCACCCCTCAGTTGCACCCCCCAGTTGCACCCCTCAGTTGCACCCCTCCGTTGCACCCCTCAGTTGCACCCCTCAGTTGCACCCCTCAGTTGCACCCCTCAGTTGCACCCCTCAGTTGCACCCCTCAGTTGCAGCCCTCAGTTGCACCCCTCAGTTGCACCCCCCAGTTGCACCCCTCAGTTGCACCCCTCAGTTGCACCCCCCAGTTGCACCCCTCAGTTGCACCCCTCAGTTGCACCCCTCAGTTGCACCCCTCAGTTGCACCCCTCAGTTGCACCCCTCGGTTGCACCCCCCAGTTGCACCCCTCAGTTGCACCCCTCAGTTGCACCCCTCAGTTGCACCCCCCAGTTGCACCCCTCAGTTGCACCCTTCAGTTGCACCCCTCGGTTGCACCCCTCAGTTGCACCCCCAAGTTGCACCCCCCAGTTGCACCCCCCAGTTGCAACCCCAGTTGCACCCCTTAGTTGCAACCCTCAGTTGCACCCCCCAGTTGCACCCCTCAGTTGCACCCCCCAGTTGCAACCCCAGTTGCACCCCTCAGTTGCAACCCTCAGTTGCACCCCCCAGTTGCACCCCTCAGTTGCACCCCCCAGTTGCACCCCTCAGTTGCACCCCTCAGTTGCACCCCTCAGTTGCACCCCTCAGTTGCACCCCTCAGTTGCATCCCTCAGTTGCACCCCTCAGTTGCACCCCTCAGTTGCACCCCCCTGTGGCACCCCTCAGTTGCACCCCTCAGTTGCACCCCTCAGTTGCACCCCTCAGTTGCGACCCTCAGTTGCACCCCTCAGTTGCACCCCCCAGTTGCACCCCTCAGTTGCACCCCTCAGTTGCACCCCTCAGTTGCACCCCTCAGATGCACCCCTCAGTTGCACCCCTCAGTTGCACCCCTCACTGGCACCCCCCAGTTGCACCCCTCAGTTGCACCCCTCAGTTGCAACCCTCAGTTGCACCCCTCAGTTGCACCCCCCAGTTGCAGCCCTCATTTGCACCCCCCAGTTGCACCCCTCAGTTGCACCCCTCAGTTGCACCCCCCAGTTGCACCCTTCAGTTGCACCCCTCAGTTGCACCCGTCAGTTGCACCCGTCAGTTGCACCCCCCAGTTGCACCCCTCAGTTGCACCCCTCAGTTGCACCCCTCAGTTGCACCCCCCAGTTGCACCCCTCAGTTGCACCCCTCAGTTGCACCCCCCAGTTGCACCCCTCAGTTGCACCCCTCAGTTGCACCAGTCAGTTGCACCCGTCAGTTGCACCCCTCAGTTGCACCCCTCAGTTGCAGCCCTCAGTCGCACCCCTCACTGGCACCCCCCAGTTGCACCCCTCAGTTGCACCCCTCAGTTGTACCCCCGAGTTGCACCCCTCAGTTGCACCCCCCAGTTGCAGCCCTCAGTTGCACCCCTCATTTGCACCCCCCAGTTGCACCCGTCAGTTGCACCCCTCAGTTGCACCCCCCAGTTGCACCCCTCAGTTGCACCCCTCAGTTGCACCCCTCAGTTGCACCCGTCAGTTGCACCCCCCAGTTGCATCCCTCAGTTGCACCCCTCAGTTGCACCCCCCAGTTGCACCCCCCAGTTGCACCCCTCAGTTGCACCCCTCAGTTGCACCCCCCAGTTGCACCCCTCAGTTGCAACCCTCAGTTGCACCCCTCAGTTGCACCCCTCAGTTGCACCCGTCAGTTGCACCCGTCAGTTGCACCCCTCAGTTGCACCCCTCAGTTGCAGCCCTCAGTCGCACCCCTCACTGGCACCCCCCAGTTGCACCCCTCAGTTGCACCCCTCAGTTGCACCCCCGAGTTGCACCCCTCAGTTGCACCCCTCAGTTGCACCCCCCAGTTGCACCCCTCAGTTGCACCCCTCAGTTGCACCCCTCAGTTGCACCCCCCAGTTGCACCCCCCAGTTGCACCCCTCAGTTGCACCCCTCAGTTGCACCCCCCAGTTGCACCCCTCAGTTGCAACCCTCAGTTGCACCCCTCAGTTGCACCCCTCAGTTGCACCCGTCAGTTGCACCCGTCAGTTGCACCCCTCAGTTGCACCCCTCAGTTGCACCCCTCACTGGCACCCCCCAGTTGCACCCCTCAGTTGCACCCCTCAGTTGCACCCCCGAGTTGCACCCCTCAGTTGCACCCCCCAGTTGCAGCCCTCAGTTGCACCCCTCATTTGCACCCCCCAGTTGCACCCCTCAGTTGCACCCCTCAGTTGCACCCCCCAGTTGCACCCCTCAGTTGCACCCCTCAGTTGCACCCGTCAGTTGCACCCGTCAGTTGCACCCCCCAGTTGCACCCCTCAGTTGCACCCCTCAGTTGCACCCCCCAGTTGCACCCCCCAGTTGCACCCCTCAGTTGCACCCCTCAGTTGCACCCCCCAGTTGCACCCCTCAGTTGCAACCTTCAGTTGCACCCCTCAGTTGCACCCCTCAGTTGCACCCGTCAGTTGCACCCGTTAGTTGCACCCCTCAGTTGCACCGCTCAGTTGCAGCCCTCAGTCGCACCCCTCAGTTGCAACCCTCAGTTGCACCCCTCAGTTGCACCCCTCAGTTGCACCCCTCAGTTGCACCCCTCAGTTGCACCCCCCAGTTGCACCCCTCAGTTGCACCCCTCAGTTGCACCCCCCAGTTGCACCCCTCAGTTGCACCCCTCAGTTGCACCCCTAAGTTGCACCCCTCAGTTGCACCCCCCAGTTGCACCCCTCAGTTGCACCCCTCAGTTGCACCCCCCAGTTGCACCCCCCAGTTGCACCCCTCAGTTGCACCCCCCAGTTGCACCCCCCAGTTGCACCACTCAGTTGCACCCCTCAGTTGCACCCCTCAGTTGCACCCCTCAGTTGCACCCCCCAGTTGCACCCCTCAGTTGCACCCCCCAGTTGCACCCCTCAGTTGCACCCCTCAGTTGCACCCCCCAGTTGCACCCCTCAGTTGCACCCCTCAGTTGCACCCCTCAGTTGCACCCCTCAGTTGCACCCCTCAGTTGCATCCCTCAGTTGCACCCCTCAGTTGCACCCCTCAGTTGCAGCCCTCAGTTGCACCCCTCAGTTACACCCCCCAGTTGCACCCCTCAGTTGCACCCCTCAGTTGCACCCCCCAGTTGCACCCCTCAGTTGCACCCCTCAGTTGCACCCCTCAGTTGCACCCCTCAGTTGCACCCCCGAATAGCACCCCCCAGTTGCACCCCTCAGTTGCACCCCTCAGTTGCACCCCCCAGTTGCACCCCCCAGTTGCACCCCTCAGTTGCACCCTTCAGACTGGTGACCTGGCACCAGTCTAAAAACCCTCAGGATGGTAGCTGTGGGACGGATTGCCCACACGCACTGCCACGCTCGAAGCCAGTCGTGATACGTCTCGATTTCTCGTGCGTCTTCCCTGTGTCAGGCCGGGCCCAGCCCGCCCGCCAACCGTCCAGGACCCCTCCCTGGGCCAGACATGCAGTCCTGTGGGGGACAGATGCACATACGTGGCCTCCCCCCGACCACCAGACGCCAACGTGGCGCCTGCCTCGACAGCTCTGCACCGACGTGGCGCGGTCTCAGTGGCAGGGCACCATCGTGGTGCCGCGAACGTACCCGTGCGCTGTCGTGGCGCGGCCTTCTGGGCAGAGCGCCGTCGTGGCGCGGCCTTCTCGGCAGAGCGCCGCTGCGGCGCCGCCCAAACAGTCCAGCGCCAACGTGGCGCCACTTCAGTGACAACACACCACCGAGGTGCAGCCAACACGCACGTGGGCCGCCGTGGCGCACTGTTCGGGGCACGGTGCCGTCGTGGCACTGCCCGGACAGCCCTATGCCTCCATGGCGCCAGTTCAGTGGCAGAGTGCCATCGTGGTGCCGCCAACATACACGTGCGCCACCGTGGCGCAATCCTCAGGACGGAACGCCACCGCAGCGCTGCCCAGCCAGCCCTATGCCGACGTGGCGCTAGTTCAGTGACGTGGCACCACCGTGGTGCAGTCAACGTACACGTGCGCCGTCGTGGCGCAACCTTCAGGGCAGAGCACCACCGTGGCGCCGCCCCAACGGTCTTTGTGCGCCAGCCTCGCCATGGTGTGTCCTCCAGGCTAATACTCGAGGCACCATGGCGGGGTCTGCACCTGGCGCTCTGCCACCCACCGTGACACCCCGTGCAGAGGTGACGGGTCATCGGCGGTACTCACCGCCTCACGTGCCATCGGCGAACGTCGCCGTCTCGCTCGGGCACCATCGTGGTGCCGCTTTCTCGGTCACGTGCCGTCTCGGTGCACGTATCGTAGGGCTCGTCGTTTGGGCTCGGCCTTTGCGGCCGGGCGTCGTCGGAGACCTCCGCGGTGGTGCACCGCCGTGGTGCTATGGCCCCCGAGGGACGACACCAAGGCTCACCGTACGTGGGACCGCGGCAGGCGCTCCTCCTCCTCCTCCTCCCCCCTCAGTTGCACCCCTCAGTTGCACCCCCCAGTTGCACCCCTCAGTTGCACCCCTCAGTTGCACCCCTCAGTTGCACCCCTCAGTTGCACCCCCCAGTTGCACCCCTCAGTTGCACCCCCCTGTTGCACCCCTCAGTTGCACCCCTCAGTTGCACCCCCCAGTTGCACCCCTCAGATGCACCCCTCAGTTGCACCCCTCAGTTGCACCCCCCAGTTGCACCCCTCAGTTGCACCCCTCAGTTGCACCCCTCAGTTGCACCCCTCAGTTGCACCCCTCAGTTGCATCCCTCAGTTGCAACCCTCAGTTGTGCCCCTCAGTTGCACCCTCCTGTGGCACCCCTCAGTTGCACCCCTCAGTTGAACCCCTCAGTTGTACCCCTCAGTTGCACCCCTCAGTTGCACCCCCCAGTTGCACCCCTCAGTTGCACCCCTCAGTTGCACCACCCAGTTGCACCCCTCAGTTGCACCCCTCAGTTGCACCCCTCAGTTGCGTCCCCCAGTTGCACCCCTCAGTTGCACCCCCCAGTTGCACCCCTCAGTTGCACCCCCCAGTTGCACCCCTCAGTTGCACCCCTCAGTTGCACCCCCCAGTTGCACCCCTCAGTTGCACCCCTCAGTTGCACCCCCCAGTTGCACCCCTCAGTTGCACCCCTCAGTTGCACCCCCCAGTTGCACCCCTCAGTTGCACCCCTCACTTGCACCCCCCAGTTGCACCCCCCAGTTGCACCCCTCAGTTGCACCCCTCAGTTGCACCCCCCAGTTGCACCCCTCAGTTGCACCCCTCATTTGCACCCCCCAGTTGCACCCCTCAGTTGCACCCCTCAGTTGCACCCCCCAGTTGCACCCCTCAGTTGCACCCCTCAGTTGCACCCCTCAGTTGCACCTGTCAGTTGCACCCCTCAGTTGCACCCCTCAGTTGCACCCCTCAGTTGCAGCCCTCAGTCGCACCCCTCAGTTGCACCCCTCAGTTGCACCCCTCAGTTGCACCCCTCAGTTGCACCCCTCAGTTGCACCCCTCAGTTGCACCCCCCAGTTGCACCCCTCAGTTGCACCCCTCAGTTGCACCCCTCAGTTGCACCCCCCAGTTGCACCCCTCAGTTGCACCCCTCAGTTGCACCCCCCGGTTGCGGCCCTCAGTTGCACCCCTCAGTTGCACCCCTCAGTTGCACCCCTCAGTTGCACCCGTCAGTTGCACCCCCCAGTTGCACCCCTCAGTTGCACCCCTCAGTTGCACCCCCCAGTTGCACCCCTCAGCTGCACCCCTCAGTTGCACCCCTCAGTTGCACCCCTCACTTGCACCCCCCAGTTGCACCCCCCAGTTGCACCCCTCAGTTGCACCCCTCAGTTGCACCCCCCAGTTGCACCCCCCAGTTGCACCCCTCAGTTGCACCCCTCAGTTGCACCCCTCGGTTGCATCCCTCAGTTGCAGCCCCCAGTTGCACCCCTCAGTTGCACCTGTCAGTTGCACCCCTCAGTTGCACCCCCCAGTTGCAGCCCCCAGTTGCACCCCCCAGTTGCACCCCTCAGTTGCACCCCTCAGTTGCACCCCTCAGTTGCACCCCTCAGTTGCACCCCTCAGTTGCAGCCCCCAGTTGCACCCCTCAGTTGCACCTGTCAGTTGCACCCCTCAGTTGCACCCCTCAGTTGCACCCCTCAGTTGCAGCCCTCAGTCGCACCCCTCAGTTGCACCCCCCAGTTGCACCCCTCAGTTGCACCCCTCAGTTGCACCCCTCAGTTGCACCCCCCAGTTGCACCCCTCAGTTGCACCCCTCAGTTGCACCCCCCAGTTGCAACCCTCAGTTGCACCCCTCAGTTGCACCCCTCAGTTGCACCCGTCAGTTGCACCCGTCAGCTGCACCCCCCAGTTGCACCCCTCAGTTGCACCCCTCAGTTGCACCCCCCAGTTGCACCCCTCAGTTGCAACCCTCAGTTGCACCCCTCAGTTGCACCCCTCGGTTGCATCCCTCAGTTGCAGCCCCCAGTTGCACCCCTCAGTTGCACCCCCCAGTTGCACCCCTCAGTTGCACCTGTCAGTTGCACCCCTCAATTGCACCCCTCAGTTGCACCCCTCAGTTGCACCCCTCAGTCCCACCCCTCAGTTGCACCCCTCAGTTGCACCCCTCAGTTGCACCCCTCAGTTGCACCCCTCAGTTGCACCCCTCAGTTGCACCCCCCAGTTGCACCCCTCAGTTGCACCCCTCAGTTGCACCCCCCAGTTGCACCCCTCAGTTGCACCCCTCAGTTGCACCCCTCAGTTGCACCCCCCAGTTGCACGCCCCAGTTGCACCCCTCAGTTGCACCCCCCAGTTGCACCCCTCAGTTGCACCCCTCAATTGCACCCCTCCGTTGCACCCCTCAGTTGCACCCCCCAGTTGCACCCCTCAGTTGCACCCCTCAGTTGCACCCCTCAGTTGCACCCCCCACTTGCACCCCTCAGTTGCACCCCTCACTTGCACCCCCCAGTTGCACCCCCCAGTTGCACCCCTCAGTTGCACCCCTCAGTTGCACCCCCCAGTTGCACCCCTCAGGTGCACCCCTCAGTTGCACCCCTCAGTTGCACCCCTCAGTTGCACCCCCCAGTTGCACCCCTCAGTTGCACCCCCCAGTTGCACCCCTCAGTTGCACCCCTCAGTTGCACCCCTCAGTTGCACCCCTCAGTTGCACCCCTCAGTTGCACCCCTCAGTTGCACCCCTCAGTTGCACCCCTCAGTTGCACCCCTCAGTTGCACTTCTCAGTTGCACCTCTCAGTTGCACCCCTCAGTTGCACCCCTCAGTTGCACCCCCCAGTTGCACCCCTCAGTTGCACCCCTCAGTTGCACCCGTCAGTTGCACCCCCCAGTTGCACCCCTCAGTTGCACCCCTCAGTTGCACCCAACAGTTGCACCCCTCAGCTGCACCCCTCAGTTGCACCCCTCGGTTGCACCCCTCAGTTGCAGCCCCCAGTTGCACCCCTCAGTTGCACCTGTCAGTTGCAACCCTCAGTTGCACCCCTCAATTGCACCCCTCAGTTGCAGCCGTCAGTTGCACCCCTCAGTTGCACCCCCCAGTTGCACCCCTCAGTTGCACCCCTCAGTTGCACCCCTCAGTTGCACCCCTCAGTTGCACCCCTCACGGGCACCCCCCAGTTGCACCCCTCAGTTGCACCCCTCAGTTGCACCCCCCAGTTGCACCCCTCAGTTGCACCCCCCAGTTGCACCCCTCATTTGCACCCCCCAGTTGCACCCCTCAGTTGCACCCCTCAGTTGCACCCCCCAGTTGCACCCCTCAGTTGCACCCCTCAGTTGCACCCCTCAGTTGCACCCCTCAGTTGCACCCCTCAGTTGGACCCCTCAGTTGGACCCCTTAGTTGCACCCCCCAGTTGCACCCCTCAGTTGCACCCCCAAGTTGCACCCCTCGGTTGCACCCCCCAGTTGCACCCCTCAGTTGCACCCCTCAGTTGCACCCCCCAGTTGCGCCCCTCGGTTGCACCCCCCAGTTGCACCCCCAAGTTGCACCCCTCGGTTGCACCCCCCAGTTGCACCCCTCAGTTGCACCCCTCAGTTGCACCCCTCAGTTGCACCCCTCGGTTGCATCCCTCAGTTGCACCCCCAAGTTGCACCCCTCGGTTGCACCCCCCAGTTGCACCCCTCAGTTGCACCCCTCAGTTGCACCCCTCAGTTGCACCCCTCGGTTGCATCCCTCAGTTGCAGCCCCCAATTGCACCCCTCAGTTGCACCTGTCAGTTGCACCCCTCAGTTGCACCCCCCAGTTGCACCCCTCAGTTGCACCTCTCAGTTGCACCCCTCAGTTGCACCCCTCAGTTGCACCCCTCAGTTGCAACCCTCAGTTGCACCCCCCAGTTGCACCCCTCAGTTGCACCCCTCAGTTGCACCCCTCAGTTGCACCCCCCAGTTGCACCCCTCAGTTGCACCCCTCACTTGCACCCCCCAGTTGCGCCCCCCCGTTGCACCCCTGAGTTGCACCCCTCAGTTGCACCCCCCAGTTGCACCCCTCAGTTGCACCCCTCAGTTGCACCCCCCAGTTGCACCCCTCAGTTGCACCCCTCAGTTGCACCCCCCAGTTGCACCCCTCAGTTGCACCCCTCAGTTGCACCCCCCAGTTGCACCCCTCAGTTGCACCCCTCACTTGCACCCCCCAGTTGCACCCCCCAGTTGCACCCCTCAGTTGCACCCCTCAGTTGCACCCCCCAGTTGCACCCCTCAGTTGCACCCCTCATTTGCACCCCCCAGTTGCACCCCTCAGTTGCACCCCCCAGTTGCACCCCTCAGTTGTACCCCTCAGTTGCACCCCTCAGTTGCACCCCTCAGTTGCACCCCTCAGTTGCACCCCTCAGTTGCACCCCCCAGTTGCACCCCTCAGTTGCACCCCCCAGTTGCACCCCTCAGTTGCACCCCTCAGTTGCACCCCCCAGTTGCACCCCTCAGTTGCAACCCTCAGTTGCACCCCTCAGTTGCACCCATCAGTTGCACCCGTCAGTTGCACCCCTCAGTTGCAACCCTCAGTTGCACCCCTCAGTTGCACCCCTCGGTTGCATCCCTCAGTTGCAGCCCCCAGTTGCACCCCCCAGTTGCACCCCTCAGTTGCACCCCTCAGTTGCACCCCTCAGTTGCACCCCTCAGTTGCACCCCCCAGTTGCACCCCTCAGTTGCACCCCTCAGTTGCACCCCCCAGTTGCACCCCTCAGTTGCAACCCTCAGTTGCACCCCTCAGTTGCACCCCTCGGTTGCATCCCTCAGTTGCAGCCCCCAGTTGCACCCCCCAGTTGCACCCCCCAGTTGCACCCCTCAGTTGCACCTGTCAGTTGCACCCCTCAGTTGCACCCCTCAGTTGCACCCCTCAGTTGCAGCCCTCAGTCCCACCCCTCAGTTGCACCCCTCAGTTGCACCCCCCAGTTGCACCCCTCAGTTGCACCCCTCAGTTGCACCCCCCAGTTGCACCCCTCAGTTGCACCCCTCACTTGCACCCCCCAGTTGCACCCCCCAGTTGCACCCCTCAGTTGCACCCCTCAGTTGCACCCCCCAGTTGCACCCCTCAGTTGCACCCCTCATTTGCACCCCCCAGTTGCACCCCTCAGTTGCACCCCCCAGTTGCACCCCTCAGTTGTACCCCTCAGTTGCACCCCTCAGTTGCACCCCTCAGTTGCACCCCTCAGTTGCACCCCTCAGTTGCACCCCCCAGTTGCACCCCTCAGTTGCACCCCCCAGTTGCACCCCTCAGTTGCACCCCTCAGTTGCACCCCCCAGTTGCACCCCTCAGTTGCAACCCTCAGTTGCACCCCTCAGTTGCACCCATCAGTTGCACCCGTCAGTTGCACCCCTCAGTTGCAACCCTCAGTTGCACCCCTCAGTTGCACCCCTCGGTTGCATCCCTCAGTTGCAGCCCCCAGTTGCACCCCCCAGTTGCACCCCTCAGTTGCACCCCTCAGTTGCACCCCTCAGTTGCACCCCTCAGTTGCACCCCCCAGTTGCACCCCTCAGTTGCACCCCTCAGTTGCACCCCCCAGTTGCACCCCTCAGTTGCAACCCTCAGTTGCACCCCTCAGTTGCACCCCTCGGTTGCATCCCTCAGTTGCAGCCCCCAGTTGCACCCCCCAGTTGCACCCCCCAGTTGCACCCCTCAGTTGCACCTGTCAGTTGCACCCCTCAGTTGCACCCCTCAGTTGCACCCCTCAGTTGCAGCCCTCAGTCCCACCCCTCAGTTGCACCCCTCAGTTGCACCCCTCAGTTGCACCCCTCAGTTGCACCCCTCAGTTGCACCCCTCAGTTGCACCCCCCAGTTGCACCCCTCAGTTGCACCCCTCAGTTGCACCCCCCAGTTGCACCCCTCAGTTGCAGCCCCCGGTTGCACCCCTCAGTTGCACCCCTCAGTTGCACCCCCCAGTTGGACCCCTCAGTTGCACCCCTCAGTTGCACCCCTCAGTTGCACCCCTCAGTTGCACCCCCCAGTTGCACCCCTCAGTTGCACCCCTCAGTTGCACCCCTCAGTTGCACCCCCCACTTGCACCCCTCAGTTGCACCCCTCACTTGCACCCCCCAGTTGCACCCCCCAGTTGCACCCCTCAGTTGCACCCCTCAGTTGCACCCCCCAGTTGCACCCCTCAGGTGCACCCCTCAGTTGCACCCCTCAGTTGCACCCCTCAGTTGCACCCCCCAGTTGCACCCCTCAGTTGCACCCCCCAGTTGCACCCCTCAGTTGCACCCCTCAGTTGCACCCCTCAGTTGCACCCCTCAGTTGCACCCCTCAGTTGCACCCCTCAGTTGCACCCCTCAGTTGCACCCCTCAGTTGCACCCCTCAGTTGCACCTCTCAGTTGCAGCCCTCAGTTGCACCCCTCAGTTGCACCCCCCAGTTGCACCCCTCAGTTGCACCCCTCAGTTGCACCCCCCAGTTGCACCCCTCAGTGGCACCCCTCAGTTGCACCCCCCCGTTGCACCCCTCAGTTGCACCCCCCAGTTGCGCCCCTCAGTTGCACCCCTCAGTTGCACCCCTCAGTTGCACCCCCCAATTGCACCCCCCAGTTGCACCCCTCAGTTGCACCCCTCAGTTGCGCCCCTCAGTTGCACCCCTCAGTTGCACCCCTCAGTTGCACCCCTCAGTTGCACCCCTCAGTTTCACCCCCCAGTTGCACCCCTCAGTTGCACCCCCTGTTGCACCCCTCAGTTGCACCCCTCAGTTGCACCCCCCAGTTGCACCCCTCAGTTGCACCCCCCAGTTGCACCCCTCAGATGCACCCCTCAGTTGCACCCCTCAGTTGCACCCCCCAGTTGCACCCCTCAGTTGCACCCCTCAGTTGCACCCCTCAGTTGCACCCCTCAGTTGCACCCCTCAGTTGCATCCCTCAGTTGCAACCCTCAGTTGTGCCCGTCAGTTGCACCCCCCTGTGGCACCCCTCAGTTGCACCCCCCCGTTGCACCCCTCAGTTGCACCCCTCAGTTGCACCCCTTAGTTGCACCCCCCAGTTGCACCCCTCAGTTGCACCCCTCAGTTGCACCCCTCAGTTGCACCCCTCAGTTGCACCCCTCAGTTGCACCCCTCAGTTGCACCCCCCAGTTGCACCCCTCAGTTGCACCCCTCAGTTGCACCCCCCAGTTGCACCCCTCAGTTGCACCCCCCAGTTGCACCCCTCATTTGCACCCCTCAGTTGCACCCCTCAGTTGCACCCCTCAGTTGCACCCCCTAGTTGCACCCCTCAGTTGCACCCCTCAGTTGCACCCCTCAGTTGCACCCCCCACTTGCACCCCTCAGTTGCACCCCTCAGTTGCACCCCCCAGTTGCACCCCTCAGTTGCACCCCTCAGTTGCACCCCTCAGTTGCCCCCCTCAGTTGCACCCGTCAGTTGCACCCCCCAGTTGCACCCCTCAGTTGCACCCCTCAGTTGCACCCCCTAGTTGCACCCCTCAGCTGCACCCCTCAGTTGCACCCCTCGGTTGCACCCCTCAGTTGCAGCCCCCAGTTGCACCCCTCAGTTGCACCTGTCAGTTGCACGCCTCAGTTGCACCCCTCAGTTGCACCCCTCAGTTGCAGCCCTCAGTCGCACCCCTCAGTTGCACCCCCCAGTTGCACCCCTCAGTTGCACCCCTCAGTTGCACCCCTCAGTCGCACCCCTCAGTTGCACCCCTCAGTTGCACCCCTCGGTTGCACCCCTCAGTTGCAGCCCCGAGTTGCACCCCTCAGTTGCACCTGTCAGTTGCACGCCTCAGTTGCACCCCTCAGTTGCACCCCCCAGTTGCACCCCTCAGTTGCACCCCTCAGTTGCACCCCCTAGTTGCACCCCTCAGTTGCACCCCTCAGTTGCACCCCTCGGTTGCACCCCTCAGTTGCAGCCCCCAGTTGCACCCCTCAGTTGCACCCCTCAGTTGCACCCCTCAGTTGCACCCCTCAGTTGCAGCCCTCAGTTGCACCCCCCAGTTGCACCCCTCAGTTGCACCCCTCAGTTGCACCCCTCAGTTGTACCCCCCACTTGCACCCCTCAGTTGCACCCCTCACTTGCACCCCCCAGTTGCACCCCCCAGTTGCACCCCTCAGTTGCACCCCTCAGTTGCACCCCCCAGTTGCACCCCTCAGGTGCACCCCTCAGTTGCACCCCTCAGTTGCACCCCTCAGTTGCACCCCTCAGTTGCACCCCCCAGTTGCACCCCTCAGTTGCACCCCTCAGTTGCACCCCTCAGTTGCACCCCTCAGTTGCACCCCTCAGTTGCACCCCTCAGTTGCACCTCTCAGTTGCAGCCCTCAGTTGCACCCCTCAGTTGCACCCCCCAGTTGCACCCCTCAGTTGCACCCCTCAGTTGCACCCCCCAGTTGCACCCCTCAGTGGCACCCCTCAGTTGCACCCCCCCGTTGCACCCCTCAGTTGCACCCCCCAGTTGCGCCCCTCAGTTGCACCCCTCAGTTGCACCCCTCAGGTGCACCCCCCAGTTGCACCCCTCAGTTGCAGCCCCCAGTTGCACCCCTCAGTTGCACCCCTCAGTTGCACCCCTCAGTTGCACCCCTCAGTTGCACCCCTCAGTTGCACCCCTCAGTTGCACCCCTCAGTTGCACCCCTCAGTTGCACCCCTCAGTTGCACCCCTCAGTTGCACCTCTCAGTTGCAGCCCTCAGTTGCACCCCTCAGTTGCACCCCCCAGTTGCACCCCTCAGTTGCACCCCTCAGTTGCACCCCCCAGTTGCACCCCTCAGTGGCACCCCTCAGTTGCACCCCCCCGTTGCACCCCTCAGTTGCACCCCCCAGTTGCGCCCCTCAGTTGCACCCCTCAGTTGCACCCCTCAGTTGCACCCCCCAATTGCACCCCCCAGTTGCACCCCTCAGTTGCACCCCTCAGTTGCGCCCCTCAGTTGCACCCCTCAGTTGCACCCCTCAGTTGCACCCCTCAGTTGCACCCCTCAGTTTCACCCCCCAGTTGCACCCCTCAGTTGCACCCCCTGTTGCACCCCTCAGTTGCACCCCTCAGTTGCACCCCCCAGTTGCACCCCTCAGTTGCACCCCCCAGTTGCACCCCTCAGATGCACCACTCAGTTGCACCCCTCAGTTGCACCCCCCAGTTGCACCCCTCAGTTGCACCCCTCAGTTGCACCCCTCAGTTGCACCCCTCAGTTGCACCCCTCAGTTGCATCCCTCAGTTGCAACCCTCAGTTGTGCCCGTCAGTTGCACCCCCCTGTGGCACCCCTCAGTTGCACCCCCCCGTTGCACCCCTCAGTTGCACCCCTCAGTTGCACCCCTTAGTTGCACCCCCCAGTTGCACCCCTCAGTTGCACCCCTCAGTTGCACCCCTCAGTTGCACCCCTCAGTTGCACCCCTCAGTTGCACCCCTCAGTTGCACCCCCCAGTTGCACCCCTCAGTTGCACCCCTCAGTTGCACCCCCCAGTTGCACCCCTCAGTTGCACCCCCCAGTTGCACCCCTCATTTGCACCCCTCAGTTGCACCCCTCAGTTGCACCCCTCAGTTGCACCCCCTAGTTGCACCCCTCAGTTGCACCCCTCAGTTGCACCCCTCAGTTGCACCCCCCACTTGCACCCCTCAGTTGCACCCCTCAGTTGCACCCCTCAGTTGCACCCCTCAGTTGCACCCCCCAGTTGCACCCCTCAGTTGCACCCCTCAGTTGCACCCCCCAGTTGCACCCCTCAGTTGCACCCCTCAGTTGCACCCCTCAGTTGCCCCCCTCAGTTGCACCCGTCAGTTGCACCCCCCAGTTGCACCCCTCAGTTGCACCCCTCAGTTGCACCCCCTAGTTGCACCCCTCAGCTGCACCCCTCAGTTGCACCCCTCGGTTGCACCCCTCAGTTGCAGCCCCCAGTTGCACCCCTCAGTTGCACCTGTCAGTTGCACGCCTCAGTTGCACCCCTCAGTTGCACCCCTCAGTTGCAGCCCTCAGTCGCACCCCTCAGTTGCACCCCCCAGTTGCACCCCTCAGTTGCACCCCTCAGTTGCACCCCTCAGTCGCACCCCTCAGTTGCACCCCTCAGTTGCACCCCTCGGTTGCACCCCTCAGTTGCAGCCCCGAGTTGCACCCCTCAGTTGCACCTGTCAGTTGCACGCCTCAGTTGCACCCCTCAGTTGCACCCCCCAGTTGCACCCCTCAGTTGCACCCCTCAGTTGCACCCCCTAGTTGCACCCCTCAGTTGCACCCCTCAGTTGCACCCCTCGGTTGCACCCCTCAGTTGCAGCCCCCAGTTGCACCCCTCAGTTGCACCCCTCAGTTGCACCCCTCAGTTGCACCCCTCAGTTGCACCCCTCAGTTGCACCCCTCAGTTGCACCCCCCAGTTGCATCCCCGAGTTGCACCGCTCAGTCGCACCCCTCAGTTGCACCCCTCAGTTGCACCCCTCAGTTGCACCCCCCCAGTTGCACCCCTCAGTTGCACCCCTCAGTTGCACCCCCCAGTTGCACCCCTCAGTTGCACCCCCCAGTTGCACCCCTCAGTTGCACCCCCCAGTTGCACCCCTCAGTTGCACCCCTCAGTTGCAGCCCTCAGTCGCACCCCTCAGTTGCACCCCTCAGTTGCACCCCTCAGTTGCACCCCTCAGTTGCACCCCCCAGTTGCACCCCTCAGTTGCACCCCTCAGTTGCACCCCTCAGTTGCACCCCCCACTTGCACCCCTCAGTTGCACCCCTCAGTTGCACCCACCAGTTGCACCCCCCAGTTGCACGCCTCAGTTGCACCCCTCAGTTGCACCCCTCAGTTGCACCCCTCAGTTGCACCCCCCAGTTGCACCCCTCAGTTGCACCCCTCAGTTGCACCCCTCAGTTGCACCCCTCAGTTGCACCCCTCAGTTGCACCCCTCAGTTGCACCCCTCATTTGCATCCCCCAGTTGAACCCCTCAGTTGCACCCCTCAGTTGCACCCCTCAGTTGCACCCCTCAGTGGCACCCCCCAGTTGCACCCCCCAGGTGCACCCCTCAGTTGCACCCCTCAGTTGCACCCCCCAGTTGCACCCCCCAGTTGCACCCCTCAGTTGCACCCCTCAGTTGCACCCCCCAGTTGCACCCCTCAGTTGCACCCCTCAGTTGCACCCCCCAGTTGCACCCCTCAGTTGCACCCCTCAGTTGCACCCGTCAGTTGCACCCCTCAGTTGCACCCCTCAGTTGCACCCGTCAGTTGCACCCCCCAGTTGCACCCCTCAGTTGCACCCCTCAGTTGCACCCCCCAGTTGCACCCCTCAGTTGCACCCCTCATTTGCACCCCTCAGTTGCCCCCCCCAGTTGCACCCCTCAGTTGCACCCTTCAGTTGCACCCCTCAGTTGCACCCCTCAGTTGCAGCCCCCAGTTGCACCCCTCAGTTGCACCTGTCAGTTGCACCCCTCAGTTGCACCCCTCAGTTGCATCCCTCAGTTGCACCCCCCAGTTGCACCCCTCAGTTGCACCCCTCAGTTGCACCCCTCAGTTGCAGCCCTCAGTTGCACCCCTCAGTTCCACCCCTCAGTTGCACCCCTCAGTTGCACCCCCCAGTTGCACCCCTCAGTTGCACCCCTCAGTTGCACCCCTGAGTTGCACCCCTCAGTTGCACCCCCCAGTTGCACCCCCCAGTTGCACCCCTCAGTTGCACCCCTCAGTTGCACCCCTCAGTTGCACCCCTGAGTTGCACCCCCCAGTTGCACCCCCCAGTTGCACCCCCCAGTTGCACCTCTCAGTTGCACCCCTCAGTTGCACCCCCCAGTTGCACGCCTCAGTTGCACCCCTCACTTGCACCCCTCAGTTGCACCCCTCAGTTGCACCCCCCAGTTGCACCCCTCAGTTGCACCCCTCAGTTGCACCCCTCAGTTGCACCCCTCGGTTGCACCCCCCAGTTGCACCCCTCAGTTGCATGCCTCAGTTGCACCCCTCAGTTGCACCCCTCAGTTGCACCCCTCAGTTGCACCCCCCGGTTGCACGCCCCAGTTGCACCCCTCAGTTGCACCCCTCAGTTGCACCCCCTAGTTACGCCCCTCAGTTGCAGCCCTCAGTTGCACCCCTCAGTTGCAGCCCTCAGTTGCACCCCTCAGTTGCACCCCTCAGTTGCACCCCTCAGTTGCACCCCCCAGTTGCACCCCTCAGTTGCACCCCTCAGTTGCACCCCCCAGTTGCACCCCTCAGTTGCACCCCTCAGTTGCACCCCTCAGTTGCACCCGTCAGTTGCACCCGTCAGTTGCACCCCTCAGTTGCACCCCTCAGTTGCACCCCTCAGTTGCACCCCCTAGTTGCACCCCTCAGCTGCACCCCTCAGTTGCACCCCTCGGTCGCACCCCTCAGTTGCAGCCCCCAGTTGCACCCCTCAGTTGCACCTGTCAGTTGCACCCCTCAGTTGCACCCCTCAGTTGCACCCCTCAGTTGCACCCCTCAGTCGCACCCCTCAGTTGCACCCCCCAGTTGCACCCCTCAGTTGCACCCCTCAGTTGCACCCCTCAGTTGCACCCCTCAGTTGCACCCCTCACGGGCACCCCCCAGTTGCACCCCTCAGTTGCACCCCTCAGTTGCACCCCCTAGTTGCACCCCTCAGTTGCACCCCGCAGTTGCACCCCTCTGTTGCACCCCTCAGTTCCAGCCCTCAGTTGCACCCCTCAGTTGCACCCCTCAGTTGCACCCCTCGGTTGCACCCCTCAGTTGCACCCCTCAGTTGCACCCCCCAGTTGCACCCTCCAGTTGCACCCCCCAGTTGCACCCCTCAGTTGCACCTGTCAGTTGCACCCCTCAGTTGCACCCCTCAGTTGCACCCCTCAGTTGCACCCCTCAGTTGCACCCCCCAGTTGCACCCCCCAGTTGCACCGCTCAGTTGCACCGCTCAGTTGCACCGCTCAGTTGCACCCCTCAGTTGCACCCCTCAGTTGCACCCCCCAGTTGCACCCCTCAGTTGCACCCCTCAGTTGCACCCGTCAGTTGCACCCGTCATTTGCACCCCCCAGTTGCACCCCTCAGTTGCACCCCTCAGTTGCACCCCCCAGTTGCACCCCCCAGTTGCATGCCTCAGTTGCACCCCTCAGTTGCACCCCTCAGTTGCACCCCCCAGTTGCACCCCTCAGTTGCACCCCTCAGTTGCACCCCCCAGTTGCATCCCTCAGTTGCACCCCTCAGTTGCACCCCTCAGTTGCACCCCTCAGTTGCACCCCTCAGTTGCACCCCTCAGTTGCACCCCTCAGTTGCACCCCTCATTTGCACCCCCCAGTTGCACCCCCCAGTGGCACCCCTCAGTTGCACCCCTCAGTTGCACCCCTCAGTTACAACCCCCAGTTGCACCCCTCAGTTGCACCCCTCAGTTGCACCCCTCGGTTGCACCCCTCAGTTGCACCCCTCAGTTGCACCCACCAGTTGCGACCCCCAGTTGCACCCCTCATTTGCACCCCTCAGTTGCACCCCTCATTTGCACCCCTCAGTTGCACCCCTCAGTTGCACCCCTCAGTTGCACCCCTCAGTTGCACCCCTCAGTTGCACCCCTCAGTTGCACCCCTCATTTGCATCCCCCAGTTGCACCCCTCAATTGCACCCCTCAGTTCCACTTCTCAGTTGCACCCCTCAGTGGCACCCCCCAGTTGCACCCCTCAGTTGCACCCCTCAGTTGCACCCCCCAGTTGCACCCCCCAGTTGCACCCCTCAGTTGCACCCCCCAGTTGCACCCCTCAGTTGCACCCCTCGGTTGCACCCCTCAGTTGCACCCCTCAGTTGCACCCCTCAGTTGCACCCGTCAGTTGCACCCCCCAGTTGCACCCCTCAGTTGCACCCCTCAGTTGCACCCCCTAGTTGCACCCCTCAGTTGCACCCTTCAGTTGCACACCTCAGTTGCACCCCTCAGTTGCAGCCCCCAGTTGCACCCCTCAGTTGCACCTGTCAGTTGCACCCCTCAGTTGCACCCCTCAGTTGCATCCCTCAGTTGCACCCCCCAGTTGCACCCCTCAGTTGCACCCCTCAGTCGCACCCCTCAGTTGCACCCCTCAGTTGCACCCCTCAGTTCCACCCCTCAGTTGCACCCCTCAGTTGCACCCCTCAGTTGCACCCCTCAGTTGCACCCCCCAGTTGCACCCCCCAGTTGCACCCCTCAGTTGCACCCCTCAGTTGCACCCCTCAGTTGCACCCCTGAGTTGCACCCCCCAGTTGCACCCCCCAGTTGCATCCCCCAGTTGCACCTCTCAGTTGCACCCCTCAGTTGCACCCCCCAGTTGCACGCCTCAGTTGCACCCCTCACTTGCACCCCTCAGTTGCACCCCTCAGTTGCACCCCTCGGTTGCACCCCTCAGTTGCACCCCCCAGTTCCACCCCTCAGTTGCACCCCCCAGTTGCACCCCTCAGTTGCACCCCTCAGTTGCACCCCTCAGTTGCACCCCTCAGTTGCACCCCCCAGTTGCACCCCTCAGTTGCACCCCTCATTTGCACCCCCCAGTTGCACCCCTCAGTTGCACCCCTCAGTTGCACCCCTCAGTTGCACCCCTCAGTTGCACCCCTCAGTTGCACCCCTCATTTGCACCCCCCAGTTGCACCCCTCAGTTGCACCCCTCAGTTGCACCCCTCAGTTGCACCCCTGAGTTGCACCCCCCAGTTGCACCCCCCAGTTGCACCCCCCAGTTGCACCTCTCAGTTGCACCCCTCAGTTGCACCCCCCAGTTGCACGCCTCAGTTGCACCCCTCACTTGCACCCCTCAGTTGCACCCCTCAGTTGCACCCCTCAGTTGCACCCCTCAGTTGCACCCCCCAGTTCCACCCCTCAGTTGCACCCCCCAGTTGCACCCCTCAGTTGCACCCCTCAGTTGCACCCCTCAGTTGCACCCCTCAGTTGCACCCCCCAGTTGCACCCCTCAGTTGCACCCCTCATTTGCACCCCCCAGTTGCACCCCTCAGTTGCACCCCTCAGTTGCACCCCTCAGTTGCACCCCTCAGTTGCACCCCTCAGTTGCACCCCTCATTTGCACCCCCCAGTTGCACCCCTCAGTTGCACCCCTCAGTTGCACCCCTCAGTTGCACCCCTCAGTGGCACCCCCCAGTTGCACCCCCCAGTTGCACCCCTCAGTTGCACCCCTCAGTTGCACCCCCCAGTTGCACCCCTCAGTTGCACCCCTCAGTTGCACCCCCCAGTTGCACCCCTCAGTTGCACCCCTCGGTTGCACCCCTCAGTTGCACCCCTCAGTTGCACTCGTCAGTTGCACCCCCCAGTTGCACCCCTCAGTTGCACCCCTCAGTTGCACCCCTCAGTTGCAGCCCTGAGTTGCACCCCCCAGTTGCACCCCTCAGTTGCACCCCTCAGTTGCACCACCCAGTTGCACCCCTCAGTTGCACCCCTCAGTTGCACCCCTCAGTTGCACCCCCCAGTTGCACCCCTCAGTTGCACCCCTCAGTTGCACCCCCCAGTTGCACCCCTCAGTTGCACCCCTCAGTTGCACCCCTCAGTTGCACCCCTCAGTTGCACGCCTCAGTTGCACCCCTCAGTTGCACCCCTCAGTTGCACCCCTCAGTTGCACCCCCCAGTTGCACCCCTCAGTTGCACCCCTCAGTTGCACCCCCCAGTTGCACCCCTCAGTTGCACCCCTCAGTTGCACCCCCCAGTTGCACCCCTCAGTTGCACCCCCCAGTTGCACCCCCCAGTTGCACCCCTCGGTTGCACCCCCCAGTTGCACCCCTCAGTTGCACCCCTCAGTTGCACCCCCCAGTTGCACCCCTCAGTTGCACCCCTCAGTTGCACCCCTCAGTTGCACCCCTCAGTTGCACCCCTCAGTTGCACCCCTCAGTTGCACCCCTCAGTTGCACCCCTCAGTTGCAGCCCTCAGTTGCACCCCTCAGTTGCACCCCCCAGTTGCACCCCTCAGTTGCACCCCTCAGTTGCACCCCCCAGTTGCACCCCTCAGTTGCACCCCTCAGCTGCACCCCTCAGTTGCACCCCTCAGTTGCACCCCCCAGTTGCAGCCCCCAGTTGCAACCCCAGTTGCACCCCTCAGTTGCAACCCTCAGTTGCACCCCCCAGTTGCACCCCTCAGATGCACCCCTCAGTTGCACCCCCGAGTTGCACCCCTCAGTTGCACCCCCCAGTTGCACCCCTCAGTTGCACCCCTCAGTTGCACCCCTCAGTTGCACCCCTCAGTTGCACCCCCCAGTTGCACCCCTCAGTTGCACCCCTCAGTTGCACCCCTCACTGGCACCCCCCAGGTGCACCCCTCAGTTGCACCCCTCAATTGCATCCCTCGGTTGCACCCCTCAGTTGTACCCCTCAGTTGCACCCCCCTGTGGCACCCCTCAGTTGCACCCCTCAGTTGCACCCCTCAGTTGTACCCCTCAGTTGCGACCCTCAGTTGCACCCCTCAGTTGCACCCCTCAGTTGCACCCCTCAGTTGCACCCCTCAGTTGCACCACCCAGTTGCACCCCTCAGTTGCACCCCTCAGTTGCACCCCTCAGTTGCACCCCTCATTTGCACCCCCCAGTTGCACCCCTCAGTTGCACCCCTCAGTTGCACCCCTCAGTTGCACCCCTCAGTTGCACCCCGCAGTTGCACCCCTCAGTTGCACCCCTCATTTGCACCCCCCAGTTGCACCCCTCAGTTGCACCCCTCAGTTGCACCCCCCAGTTGCACCCCTCAGTTGCACCCCTCAGTTGCACCCCTCAGTTGCACCCCTCAGTTGCACCCCTCAGTTGCACCGCTCAGTTGCACCCCCCAGTTGCACCCCTCAGTTGCACCCCCCAGTTGCACCCCTCAGTTGCACCCCTCAGTTGCACCCCCCAGTTGCACCCCTCAGTTGCGACCCTCAGTTGCACCCCTCAGTTGCACCCCTCAGTTGCACCCATCAGTTGCACCCGTCAGTTGCACCCCCCAGTTGCACCCCTCAGTTGCATCCCTCAGTTGCACCCCCTAGTTGCACCCCTCAGTTCCACCCCTCAGTTGCACCCCTCGGTTGCACCCCTCAGATGCAGCCCCCAGTTGCACCCCTCAGTTGCACCTGTCAGTTGCACCTGTCAGTTGCACCCCTCAGTTGCACCCCTCAGTTGCAGCCCTCAGTCGCACCCCTCAGTTGCACCCCTCAGTTGCACCCCTCAGTTGCACCCCTCAGTTGCACCCCTCAGTTGCACCCCCCAGTTGCACCCCTCAGTTGCACCCCTCGGTTGCACCCCTCAGTTGCACCCCTCAGTTGCACCCCCCAGTTGCACTCCTCAGTTGCACCCCTCAGTTGCACCCCCCAGTTGCACCCCTCAGTTGCACCCCTCAGTTGCACCCCTCAGTTGCACCCCTCAGTTGCACCCCCCAGTTGCACCCCCCAGTTGCACCCCTCAGTTGCACCCCTCAGTTGCACCCCCCAGTTGCACCCCCCAGTTGCACCCCTCAGTTGCACCCCTCAGTTGCACCCCCCAGTTGCACCCCTCAGTTGCACCCCTCAGTTGCACCCCTCAGTTGCACCCCTCAGTTGCACCCCCCAGTTGCACCCCTCAGTTGCACCCCCCTGTTGCACCCCTCAGTTGCACCCCTCAGTTGCACCCCTCAGTTGCACCCCTCAGTTGCACCCCGCAGTTGCACCCCTCAGTTGCACCCCTCATTTGCACCCCCCAGTTGCACCCCTCAGTTGCACCCCTCAGTTGCACCCCCCAGTTGCACCCCTCAGTTGCACCCCTCAGTTGCACCCCTCAGTTGCACCCCTCAGTTGCACCCCTCAGTTGCACCGCTCAGTTGCACCCCCCAGTTGCACCCCTCAGTTGCACCCCCCAGTTGCACCCCTCAGTTGCACCCCTCAGTTGCACCCCCCAGTTGCACCCCTCAGTTGCGACCCTCAGTTGCACCCCTCAGTTGCACCCCTCAGTTGCACCCGTCAGTTGCACCCGTCAGTTGCACCCCCCAGTTGCACCCCTCAGTTGCACCCCTCAGTTGCGGCCCCTAGTTGCACCCCTCAGTTCCACCCCTCAGTTGCACCCCTCGGTTGCACCCCTCAGATGCAGCCCCCAGTTGCACCCCTCAGTTGCACCTGTCAGTTGCACCTGTCAGTTGCACCCCTCAGTTGCACCCCTCAGTTGCAGCCCTCAGTCGCACCCCTCAGTTGCACCCCTCAGTTGCACCCCTCAGTTGCACCCCTCAGTTGCACCCCTCAGTTGCACCCCTCAGTTGCACCCCCCAGTTGCACCCCTCAGTTGCACCCCTCGGTTGCACCCCTCAGTTGCACCCCTCAGTTGCACCCCCCAGTTGCACTCCTCAGTTGCACCCCTCAGTTGCACCCCCCAGTTGCACCCCCCAGTTGCACCCCTCAGTTGCACCCCTCAGTTGCACCCCCCAGTTGCACCCCCCAGTTGCACCCCTCAGTTGCACCCCTCAGTTGCACCCCCCAGTTGCACCCCTCAATTGCACCCCTCAGTTGCACCCCTCAGTTGCACCCCTCAGTTGCACCCCCCAGTTGCACCCCTCAGTTGCACCCCCCTGTTGCACCCCTCAGTTGCACCCCTCAGTTGCACCCCCCGGTTGCACCCCTCAGTTGCACCCCCCAGTTGCACCCCTCAGATGCACCCCTCAGTTGCACCCCTCGGTTGCACCCCCCAGTTGCACCCCTCAGTTGCACCCCTCAGTTGCACCCCCCAGTTGCACCCCTCAGTTGCACCCCTCAGTTGCACCCCTCAGTTGCATCCCTCAGTTGCAACCCTCAGTTGTGCCCCTCAGTTGCACCCCCCTGTGGCAGCCCTCAGTTGCACCTTCCAGTTGCACCCCTCAGTTGCACCCCTCAGTTGCACCCCTCAGTTGCACCCCTCAGTTGCACCCCCCAGTTGCACCCCTCAGTTGCACCCCTCAGTTGCACCCCTCAGTTGCACCCCTCAGTTGCACCCCTCAGTTGCAACCCCCAGTTGCACCCCTCAGTTGCACCCCCCAGTTGCACCCCCCAGTTGCACCCCTCAGTTGCACCCCCCAGTCGCACCCCTCATTTGCACCCCCCAGTTGCACCCCTCAGTTGCACCCCTCAGTTGCACCCCCCAGTTGCACCCCTCAGTTGCACCCCTCAGTTGCACCCCTCAGTTGCACCCCTCAGTTGCACCCCTCAGTTGCACCCCTCAGTTGCACCCCTCAGTTGCACCCCTCAGTTGCACCCCTCAGTTGCACCCCTCAGTTGCACCCCCCAGTTGCACCCCTCAGTTGCACCCCTCAGTTGCAACCCTCAGTTGCACCTCTCAGTTGCACCCGTCAGTTGCACCCCCCAGTTGCACCCCTCAGTTGCACCCCTCAGTTGCACCCCCCAGTTGCACCCCTCAGTTGCACCCCTCAGTTGCAACCCTCAGTTGCACCTCTCAGTTGCACCCGTCAGTTGCACCCCCCAGTTGCACCCCTTAGTTGCACCCCTCAGTTGCACCCCTCAGTTGCGGCCCTCGGTTGCACCCCTCAGTTGCAGCCCCCAGTTGCACCCCTCAGTTGCACCTGTAAGTTGCACCCCTCAGTTGCACCCCTCAGTTGCACCCCCCAGTTGCAGCCCTCAGTTGCACCCCTCAGTTGCACCCCTCAGTTGCACCCCCCAGTTGCACCCCTCAGTTGCACCTCTCATTTGCACCCGTCAGTTGCACCCCTCAGTTGCACCCCTCAGTTGCACCCCTCAGTTGCACCCCCTAGTTGCACCCCTCAGTTGCACCCCTCAGTTGCACCCCTCAGTTGCACCCCTCAGTTGCAGCCCCCAGTTGCACCCCTCAGTTCTGGTGACCTGGCACCAGTCTAAAAACCCTCAGGATGGTAGCTGTGGGACGGATTGCCCACACGCACTGCCACGCTCGAAGCCAGTCGTGATACGTCTCGATTTCTCGTGCGTCTTCCCTGTGTCAGGCCGGGCCCACCCCGCCCGCCAACCGTCCAGGACCCCTCCCTGGGCCAGACATGCAGTCTTGTGGGGGACAGATGCACATACGTGGCCTCCCCCCGACCGCCAGACGCCAACGTGGCACCTGCCCCGACAGCTCTCCGCCGACATGGCGCGGGCTCAGTGGCAGGGCACTATCGTGGTGCCGCGAACGTACCCGTGCGCCGTCGTGGCGCGGCCTTCAGGGCAGAGCGCCGTCGTGGCGCGGCCTTCTCGGCAGAGCGCGGCACAGCGCCGCCAAAACAATCCAGCGCCAACGTGGCGCCACTTCAGTGGCAGCACACCACCGGGGTGCTGCCAACGTGCACGTGTGCCGCCGTGGCGCAGTGTTCGGGGCACGGCGCCGTCGCGGCGCTGCCCAGACAGCCCTGAGCCGACGTGGCGCCAGTTCAGTGACGTGGCACCACCATGGTGCAGTCAACGTACACGTGCGCCGTCGTGGCGCAACCTTCAGGGCAGAGCGCCACCGTGGCGCTGCCCAAACGTTCTTCGTGCGCCAGCCTGGCCATGGTGTGTCCTCCAGGCCAATACTCGAGGCACCATGGCGGGGTCTGCACTTGGCGCTCCGCCACCCTCCGTGACACCCCGTGCAGAGGTGACGAGTCATCGGCGGTACTCACCGCCTCACGTGCCATCGGCGAACGTCGCCGTCGCGCTCGGGCACCATCGTGGTGCCACTTTCTCGGTCACGTACCGTCTCGGTGCACGTATCGTAGGGCCCCCCAGTTGCACCCCTCATTTGCACCCCCCAGTTGCACCCCTCAGTTGCACCTCTCAGTTGCACCCGTCAGTTGCACCCCCCAGTTGCACCCCTCAGTTGCACCCCTCAGTTGCACCTCCCAGTTGCACCCCTCAGTTGCACCCCTCAGTTGCAACCCTCAGTTGCACCTCTCAGTTGCACCCGTCAGTTGCACCCCCCAGTTGCACCCCTTAGTTGCACCCCTCAGTTGCACCCCTCAGTTGCGGCCCTCGGTTGCACCCCTCAGTTGCAGCCCCAAGTTGCACCCCTCAGTTGCACCTGTAAGTTGCACCCCTCAGTTGCACCCCTCAGTTGCACCCCCCAGTTGCAGCCCTCAGTTGCACCCCTCGGTTGCACCCCTCAGTTGCACCCCCCAGTTGCACCCCTCAGTTGCACCTCTCAGTTGCACCCGTCAGTTGCACCCCTCAGTTGCACCCCTCAGTTGCACCCCTCAGTTGCACCCCCTAGTTGCACCCCTCAGTTGCACCCCTCAGTTGCACCCCTCAGTTGCACCCCTCAGTTGCAGCCCCCAGTTGCACCCCTCAGTTCTGGTGACCTGGCACCAGTCTAAAAACCCTCAGGATGGTAGCTGTGGGACGGATTGCCCACACGCACTGCCACGCTCGAAGCCAGTCGTGATACGTCTCGATTTCTCGTGCGTCTTCCCTGTGTCAGGCCGGGCCCACCCCGCCCGCCAACCGTCCAGGACCCCTCCCTGGGCCAGACATGCAGTCTTGTGGGGGACAGATGCACATACGTGGCCTCCCCCCGACCGCCGGACGCCAACGTGGCACCTGCCCCGACAGCTCTCCGCCGACATGGCGCGGGCTCAGTGGCAGGGCACTATCGTGGTGCCGCGAACGTACCCGTGCGCCGTCGTGGCGCGGCCTTCAGGGCAGAGCGCCGTCGTGGCGCGGCCTTCTCGGCAGAGCGCCGCCACGGCGCCGCCAAAACAATCCAGCGCCAACGTGGCGCCACTTCAGTGGCAGCACACCACCGGGGTGCTGCCAACGTGCACGTGTGCCGCCGTGGCGCAGTGTTCGGGGCACGGCGCCGTCGCGGCGCTGCCCAGACAGCCCTGAGCCGACGTGGCGCCAGTTCAGTGACGTGGCACCACCATGGTGCAGTCAACGTACACGTGCGCCGTCGTGGCGCAACCTTCAGGGCAGAGCGCCACCGTGGCGCTGCCCAAACGTTCTTCGTGCGCCAGCCTGGCCATGGTGTGTCCTCCAGGCCAATACTCGAGGCACCATGGCGGGGTCTGCACTTGGCGCTCCGCCACCCTCCGTGACACCCCGTGCAGAGGTGACGAGTCATCGGCGGTACTCACCGCCTCACGTGCCATCGGCGAACGTCGCCGTCTCGCTCGGGCACCATCGTGGTGCCACTTTCTCGGTCACGTACCGTCTCGGTGCACGTATCGTAGGGCCCCCCAGTTGCACCCCTCATTTGCACCCCCCAGTTGCACCCCTCAGTTGCACCCCTCAGTTGCACCCCCCAGTTGCACCCCTCAGTTGCACCCCTCAGTTGCACCCCTCAGTTGCACCCCTCAGTTGCACCTCTCAGTTGCACCCCCCAGTTGCACCCCTCGGTTGCACCCCTCAGTTGCACCCGTCAGTTGCACCCCCCAGTTGCACCCCTCAGTTGCACCCCTCAGTTGCACCCCCTAGGTGCACCCCTCAGTTGCACCCCTCAGTTGCACCCCTCAGTTGCACCCCCCAGTTGCACCCCTCAGTTGCACCCCTCAGTTGCACCCCCCAGTTGCACCCCTCAGTTGCACCCCTCAGTTGCACCCCCCAGTTGCACCCCTCAGTTGCACCCCTCAGTTGCAACCCTCAGTTGCACCCCTCAGTTGCACCCGTCAGTTGCACCCCCCAGTTGCACCCCTTAGTTGCACCCCTCAGTTGCACCCCCTAGGTGCACCCCTCAGTTGCACCCCTGAGTTGCACCCCTCGGTTGCACCCCTCAGTTGCAGCCCCCAGTTGCACCCCTCAGTTGCACCTGTAAGTTGCACCCCTCAGTTGCACCCCTCAGTTGCACCCCCCAGTTGCAGCCCTCAGTTGCACCCCTCAGTTGCACCCCTCAGTTGCACCCCCCAGTTGCACCCCTCAGTTGCACCCCTCAGTTGCACCCCTCAGTTGCACCCCTCAGTTGCACCCGTCAGTTGCACCCCCCTGTTGCACCCCTCAGTTGCACCCCTCAGTTGCACCCCCTATTTGCACCCCTCAGTTGCACCCCTCAGTTGCACCCCTCGGATGCACCCCGTAGTTGCAGCCCCCAGTTGCACCCCTCAGTTGCACCTGTCAGTTGCACCCCTCAGTTGCACCCCTCAGTTGCACCCCTCAGTTGCACCCCTCACTTGCACCCCCCAGTTGCACCCCCGAGTTGCACCGCTCAGTTGCACCGCTCAGTTGCACCCCTCAGTTGCACCCCTCAGTTGCACCCCCCAGTTGCACCCCTCAGTTGCACCCGTCAGTTGCACCCCCCAGTTGCACCCCTCAGTTGCACCCCTCAGTTGCACCCCTCAGTTGCACCCCCCAGTTGCACCCCTCAGTTGCACCCCTCAGTTGCACCCACCAGTTGCACCCGCCAGTTGCACCCCTCAGTTGCACCCCCCAGTTGCACCCCCCAGTTGCACCCCTCAGTTGCAGCCCCCAGTTGCACCCCTCAGTTGCACCCCCCAGTTGCACCCCTCAGTTGCACCCCTCAGTTGCACCCACCAGTTGCACCCCCCAGTTGCACCTCTCAGTTGCACCCCTCAGTTGGACCCCCCAGTTGCACCCCTCAGTTGCACCCCTCAGTTGCACCCCTCACTTGCACCCCTCAGTTGCACCCCCCAGTTGCACCCCTCAGTTGCACCCCTCAGTTGCACCCCTCAGTTGCACCCCTCAGTTGCACCCCTCAGTTGCACCCCTCAGTTGCACCCCTCATTTGCACCCCCCAGTTGCACCCCTCATTTGCACCCCTCAGTTGCACCCCCTATTTGCACCCCTCAGTTGCACCCCTCAGTTGCACCCCCCAGTTGCACCCCTCAGTTGCACCCCTCAGTTGCACCCCCCAGTTGCACCCCTCAGTTGCACCCCTCAGTTGCACCCCCCAGTTGCACCCCTCAGTTGCACCCCTCAGTTGCAACCCTCAGTTGCACCCCCCAGTTGCACCCGTCAGTTGCACCCCCCAGTTGCACCCCTTAGTTGCACCCCTCAGTTGCACCCCCTAGGTGCACCCCTCAGTTGCACCCCTCAGTTGCACCCCTCGGTTGCACCCCTCAGTTGCAGCCCCCAGTTGCACCCCTCAGTTGCACCTGTAAGTTGCACCCCTCAGTTGCACCCCTCAGTTGCACCCCCCAGTTGCAGCCCTCAGTTGCACCCCTCAGTTGCACCCCTCAGTTGCACCCCCCAGTTGCACCCCTCAGTTGCACCCCTCAGTTGCACCCCTCAGTTGCACCCCTCAGTTGCACCCGTCAGTTGCACCCCCCTGTTGCACCCCTCAGTTGCACCCCTCAGTTGCACCCCCTATTTGCACCCCTCAGTTGCACCCCTCAGTTGCACCCCTCGGATGCACCCCGTAGTTGCAGCCCCCAGTTGCACCCCTCAGTTGCACCTGTCAGTTGCACCCCTCAGTTGCACCCCTCAGTTGCACCCCTCAGTTGCACCCCTCAGTTGCACCCCCCAGTTGCACCCCCGAGTTGCACCGCTCAGTTGCACCGCTCAGTTGCACCCCTCAGTTGCACCCCTCAGTTGCACCCCCCAGTTGCACCCCTCAGTTGCACCCGTCAGTTGCACCCCCCAGTTGCACCCCTCAGTTGCACCCCTCAGTTGCACCCCTCAGTTGCACCCCCCAGTTGCACCCCTCAGTTGCACCCCTCAGTTGCACCCACCAGTTGCACCCGCCAGTTGCACCCCTCAGTTGCACCCCCCAGTTGCACCCCCCAGTTGCACCCCTCAGTTGCACCCCCCAGTTGCACCCCTCAGTTGCACCCCCCAGTTGCACCCCTCAGTTGCACCCCTCAGTTGCACCCACCAGTTGCACCCCCCAGTTGCACCTCTCAGTTGCACCCCTCAGTTGGACCCCCCAGTTGCACCCCTCAGTTGCACCCCTCAGTTGCACCCCTCACTTGCACCCCTCAGTTGCACCCCCCAGTTGCACCCCTCAGTTGCACCCCTCAGTTGCACCCCTCAGTTGCACCCCTCAGTTGCACCCCTCAGTTGCACCCCTCAGTTGCACCCCTCATTTGCACCCCCCAGTTGCACCCCTCATTTGCACCCCTCAGTTGCACCCCTCAGTTGCACCCCTCAGTGGCACCCCCCAGTTGCACCCCCCAGTTGCACCCCTCAGTTGCACCCCTCAGTTGCACCCCCCAGTTGCACCCCCCAGTTGCACCCCTCAGTTGCACCCCTCAGTTGCACCCCCCAGTTGCACCCCTCAGTTGCACCCCTCGGTTGCACCCCTCAGTTGCACCCCTCAGTTGCACCCGTCAGTTGCACCCCCCAGTTGCACCCCTCAGTTGCACCCCTCAGTTGCACCCCCTAGTTGCACCCCTCAGTTGCACCTTTCAGTTGCACACCTCAGTTGCACCCCTCAGTTGCAGCCCCCAGTTGCACCCCTCAGTTGCACCTGTCAGTTGCACCACTCAGTTGCATCCCTCAGTTGCACCCCCCAGTTGCACCCCTCAGTTGCAGCCCTCAGTCGCACCCCTCAGTTGCACCCCTCAGTTGCACCCCTCAGTTCCACCCCTCAGTTGTACCCCTCAGTTGCACCCCCCAATTGCACCCCTCAGTTGCACCCCTCAGTTGCACCCGTCAGTTGCACCCCTCAGTTGCACCCCCCAGTTGCACCCCCCAGTTGCAGCCCTCAGTTGCACCCCTCAGTTGCACCCCTCAGTTGCACCCCTCAGTTGCACCCCTCAGTTGCACCCCCCAGTTGCACCCCCCAGTTGCACCCCCCAGTTGCACCTCTCAGTTGCACCCCTCAGTTGCACCCCCCAGTTGCACCCCTCAGTTGCACCCCTCAGTTGCACCCCTCAGTTGCACCCCTCAGTTGCAGCCCCCAGTTGCACCCCTCAGTTGCACCCCTCAGTTGCAACCCTCAGCTGCACCCCTCAGTTGCACCCCTCAGTTGCACCCCCCAGTTGCACACCTCAGTTGCACCCCTCAGTTGCACCCCTCAGTTGCACCCCTCAGCTGCACCCCTCAGTTGCACCCCTCAGTTGCACCCCTCAGTTGCAGCCCCCAGTCGCTCCCCTCAGTTGCACCCCTCAGTTGCACCCCTCAGCTGCACCCCTCAGTTGCACCCCTCAGTTGCACCCCCCAGTTGCACCCCCCAGTTGCACCCCTCAGTTGCACCCCTCAGTTGCACCCCTCAGTTGCACCCCTCAGTTGCACCCCTCAGTTGCACCCCTCAGTTGCACCCCTCAGTTGCACCCCTCAGTTGCACCCCCGAGTTGCACCCCTCAGTTGCACCCCTCATTTGCAGCCCCCGGTTGCACCCCTCAGTTGCACCCCTCAGTTGCACCCCTCAGTTGCACCCCTCAGTGGCACCCCTCAGTTGCACCCCTCAGTTGCACCCCTCAGTTGCACCCCTCGGTTGCACCCCTCAGTTGCACGCCCCAGTTGCACGCCTCAGTTGCACCCCTCAGTTGCACCCACCAGTTGCACCCCCCAGTTGCACCTCTCAGTTGCACCCCTCAGTTGGACCCCCCAGTTGCACCCCTCAGTTGCACCCCCCAGTTGCACCCCTCACTTGCACCCCTCAGTTGCACTCCCCAGTTGCACCCCTCAGTTGCACCCCTCAGTTGCACCCCTCAGTTGCACCCCTCAGTTGCACCCCTCAGTTGCACCCCTCAGTTGCACCCCTCATTTGCACCCCCCAGTTGCACCCCTCAGTTGCACCCCTCAGTTGCACCCCTCAGTTGCACCCCTCAGTGGCACCCCCCAGTTGCACCCCCCAGTTGCACCCCTCAGTTGCACCCTTCAGTTGCACCCCCCAGTTGCACCCCCCAGTTGCACCCCTCAGTTGCACCCCTCAGTTGCACCCCCCAGTTGCACCCCTCAGTTGCACCCCTCGGTTGCACCCCCCAGTTGCACCCGTCAGTTGCACCCCCTAGTTGCACCCCTCAGTTGCACCCCTCAGTTGCACCCCCTAGTTGCACCCATCAGTTGCACCCCTCAGTTGCACACCTCAGTTGCACCCCTCAGTTGCAGCCCCCAGTTGCACCCCTCAGTTGCACCTGTCAGTTGCACCCCTCAGTTGCACCCCTCAGTTGCATCCCTCAGTTGCACCCCCCAGTTGCACCCCTCAGTTGCAGCCCTCAGTCGCACCCCTCAGTTGCACCCCTCAGTTGCACCCCTCAGTTCCACCCCTCAGTTGCACGCCTCAGTTGCACCCCCCAGTTGCACCCCTCAGTTGCACCCCTCAGTTGCACCCCTCAGTTGCACCCCTCAGTTGCACACCCCAGTTGCACCCCCCAGTTGCACCCCTCAGTTGCACCCCTCAGTTGCACCCCTCAGTTGCACCCCTCAGTTGCACCCCTCAGTTGCACCCTTCAGTTGCACCCCCCAGTTGCACCCCTCAGTTGCACCCCCCAGTTGCACGCCTCAGTTGCACCCCTCAGTTGCACCCCTCAGTTGCACCCTTCAGTTGCAGCCCCCAGTTGCACCCCTCAGTTGCACCCCTCAGTTGCACCCCTCAGTTGCACCCCTCAGTTGCACCCCCCAGTTGCACCCCTCAGTTGCACCCCTCATTTGCACCCCCCAGTTGCACCCCTCAGTTGCACCCCTCAGTTGCACCCCTCAGTTGTACCCCTCAGTTGCACCCCCCAGTTGCACGCCTCAGTTGCACCCCTCAGTTGCACCCCTCAGTTGCACCCCTCAGTTGCAGCCCCCAGTTGCACCCCTCAGTTGCACCCCTCAGTTGCACCCCTCAGTTGCACCCCTCAGTTGCACCCCCCAGTTGCACCCCTCAGCTGCACCCCTCATTTGCACCCCCCAGTTGCACCCCTCGGTTGCACCCCTCAGTTGCACCCCTCAGTTGCACCCCTCAGTGGCACCCCTCAGTTGCACCCCTCAGTTGCACCCCTCAGTTGCACCCCCCAGTTGCACCCCCCAGTTGCACCCCTCAGTTGCACCCCTCAGTTGCACCCCTCAGTTGCACCCCCCAGTTGCACCCCTCAGTTGCACCCCTCAGTTGCACCCCCCAGTTGCACCCCTCAGTTGCACCCCTCAGTTGCACCCCTCAGTTGCACCCCTCAGTTGCACCCCCCAGTTGCACCCCCCAGTTGCACCCCTCAGTTGCACCCCTCAGTTGCACCCCTCAGTTGCACCCCCCAGTTGCACCCCTCAGTTGCACCCCTCAGTTGCAGCCCTCAGTTGCACCCCTCAGTTGCACCCCCCAGTTGCACCCCTCAGTTGCACCCCTCAGTTGCACCCCTCAGTTGCACCCCTCAGTTGCACCCCCGAGTTGCACCCCTCAGTTGCACCCCTCAGTTGCACCCCTCAGTTGCACCCCCCAGTTGCACCCCTCAGTTGCACCCCTCAGTTGCACCTACCAGTTGCACCCCTCAGTTGGACCCCTCAGTTGCACCCCCCAGTTGCACCCCTCAGTTGCACCCCTCAGTTGCACCCCTCAGTTGCACCCCTCAGTTGCACCCCTCAGTTGCACCCCTCAGTTGCACCCCTCAGTTGCA
Organism: Eutreptiella sp. 'Long Island Sound 2002'; assembly: GCA_964036045.1. Lineage (NCBI taxonomy): Eukaryota > Euglenozoa > Euglenophyceae > Eutreptiales > Eutreptiaceae > Eutreptiella > Eutreptiella sp. 'Long Island Sound 2002'. The sequence goes on along the minus strand of OZ038383.1, from coordinate 124,886,593 downwards.
CGCCTCAGTTGCACCCCTCAGTTGCACCCCTCAGTTGCACCCCCCAGTTGCACCCCTCAGTTGCACCCCCCAGTTGCACCCCTCAGTTGCACCCCCCAGTTGCACCCCTCAGTTGGACCCCCCAGTTGCACCCCTCAGTTGCACCCCTCCGTTGCACCCCCCAGTTGCACCCCTCAGTTGCACCCCTCAGTTGCACCCCTCAGTTGCACCCCCCAGTTGCACCCCTCAGTTGCACCCCCCAGTTGCACATCCCAGTTGCACCCCTCAGTTGCACCCCTCAGTTGCACCCCTCAGTTGCACCCCTCAGTTGCACCCCTCAGTTGCAACCGTCAGTTGCACCCCTCAGTTGCACCCCTCAGTTGCACCCCCCGGTTGCACCCCTCAGTTGCACCCCTCAGTTGCACCCCCCAGTTGCACCCCTCAGTTGCACCCCTCAGTTGCACTCCCCTGTCTCACCCCTCAGTTGCACCCCCCAGTTGCACCCCTCAGTTGCACCCCTCAGTTGCACCCTTCAGTTGCACCCCTCAGTTGCAGCCCTCAGTTGCACCCCTCAGTTGCACCCCTCAGTTGCACCCCCCAGTTGCACCCCTCAGTTGCACCCCTCAGTTGCACCCCCCAGTTGCACCCCCCAGTTGCACCCCTCAGTTGCACCCCTCAGTTGCATCCCTCAGTTGCACCCCTCAGTTGCACCCCCCAGTTGCACCCCTCAGTTGCACCCCTCAGTTGCATCCCTCAGTTGCACCCCTCAGTTGCACCCCCCAGTTGCACCCCCCAGTTGCACCCCTCAGTTGCACCCCTCAGTTGCACCCCTCAGTTGCACCCCTCAGTTGCACCCCTCAGTTGCACCCCTCAGTTGCACCCCTCAGTTGCACCCCCCAGTTGCACCCCTCAGTTGCACCCCTCAGTTGCACCCCTCAGTTGCACCCCTCAGTTGCACCCCCCAGTTGCACCCCTCAGTTGCACCCCTCAGTTGCACCCCCCAGTTGCACCCCTCAGTTGCACCCCTCAGTTGCACCCCCCAGTTGCACCCCTCAGTTGCACCCCTCAGTTGCACCCCTCAGTTGCACCCCCCAGTTGCACCCCTCAGTTGCACCCCTCAGTTGCACCCCTCAGTTGCACCACTCAGTTGCACCCCCCAGTTGCACCCCTCAGTTGCACCCCTCAGTTGCACCCCTCAGTTGCACCCCTCAGTTGCACCCCCAAGTCGCACCCCTCAGTTGCACCCCTCAGTTGCACCCCTCAGTTGCACCCCTCAGTTGCACCCCTCAGTTGCACGCCTCAGTTGCACCTCCCGGTTGCACCCCTCAGTTGCACCCCTCAGTTGCACCCCTCAGTTGCGCCCCTCAGTTGCACCCCTCAGTTGCACCCCTCAGTTGCACCCCTCAGTTGCACCCCTCAGTTGCACCCCTCAGTTGCACCCCTCAGTTGCACCCCTCAGTTGCACCCCCCAGTTGCATCCCTCAGTTGCAACCCTCAGTTGCACCCCCCAGTTGCACCCCTCAGTTGCACCCCTCAGTTGCACCCCTCAGTTGCACCCCCCAGATGCACCCCTCAGTTGCACCCCTCAGTTACACCCCTCACTGGCACCCCCCAGTTGCACCCCTCAGTTGCACCCCTCAGTTGCACCCCCCAGTTGCACCCCTGAGTTGCATCCCCCAGTTGCACCCCTCAGTTGCACCCCTCAGTTGCACCCCCCAGTTGCACCCCTCAGTTTCACCCCTCAGTTGCACCCCTCAGTTGCACCCCTCAGTTGCACCCCTCAGTTGCACCCCTCAGTTGCACCCCTCAGTTGCACCCCTCAGTTGCACCCCCCAGTTGCACCCCCCAGTTGCACCCCTCAGTTGCACACCTCAGTTGCACCCCTCAGTTGCACCCCTCAGTTGCACCCCTCAGTTGCACCCCCCAGTTGCACCCCTCAGTTGCACCCCTCAGTTGCACCCCTCAGTTGCACCCCTCAGTTGCACCCCTCAGTTGCACCCCTCAGTTGCACCCCTCAGTTGCACCCCCCAGTTGCATCCCTCAGTTGCAACCCTCAGTTGCACCCCCCAGTTGCACCCCTCAGTTGCACCCCTCAGTTGCACCCCCCAGTTGCACCCCTCAGTTGCACCCCTCGGTTGGACCCCTCAGTTGCACCCCCCAGTTGCACCCCTCAGTTGCACCCCCCAGTTGCACCCCTCAGTTGCACCCCCCAGTTGCACCCCTCAGTTGCACCCCTCAGTTGCACCCCCCAGTTGCACCCCTCAGTTGCACCCCTCAGTTGCACCCCTCAGTTGCACCCCTCAGTTGCAGCCCCCAGTTGCACCCCCCAGTTGCACCCCTCAGTTGCACCCCTCAGTTGCACCTGTCAGTTGCACACCTCAGTTGCACCCCTCAGTTGCACCCCTCAGTTGCAACCCCCAGTTGCACCCCCCAGTTGCACCCCTCAGTTGCACCCCTCAGTTGCACCCCTCAGTTGCACCCCTCAGTTGCACCCCTCAGTTGCACCCCCCAGTTGCACCTCTCAGTTGCACCCCTCAGTTGCGGCCCTCAGTTGCACCCCTCAGTTGCAGCCCTCGGTTGCACCCCTCAGTTGCACCCCTCGGTTGCACCCCTCAGTTGCACCCCTCAGTTGCACCCCTCAGTTGCACCCCTCAGTTGCACCCCTCAGTTGCACCCCTCAGTTGCACCCCCAGTTGCACCCCTCAGTTGCACCCCTCAGTTGCACCCCTCAGTTGCACCCCTCAGTTGCACCCCCCAGTTGCACCCCTCAGTTGCACCCCTCAGTTGCACCCCCGAGTTGCACCCCTCAGTTGCACCCCTCAGTTGCACCCCACAGTTGCACCCCCCAGTTGCACCCCTCAGTTGCACCCCCAAGTTGCACCCCTCAGTTGCACCCCCCAGTTGCACCCCTCAGTTGCACCCCTCAGTTGCACCCCCCCAGTTGCACCCCTCAGTTGCACCCCTCAGTTGCACCCCTCAGTTGCACCCATCAGTTGCACCCCCCAGTTGCACTCCTCAGTTACACCCCTCAGTTGCACCCCTCAGTTGCACCCCTCAGTTGCACCCCCCAGTTGCAGCCCTCAGTTGCACCCCTCAGTTGCACCCCTCAGTTGCACCCTTCAGTTGCAGCCCCCGGTTGCACCCCTCAGTTGCACCCCTCAGTTGCACGCCCAAGTTGCACCCCTCAGTTGCACCCCTCAGTTGCACCCCTCAGTTGCACCCCCCAGTTGCACCCCTCAGTTGCACCCCTCAGTTGCACCCCTCAGTTGCACGCTTCAGTTGCAGCCCCCGGTTGCACCCCTCAGTTGCACCCCTCAGTTGCACCCCCCAGTTGCACCCCTCAGTTGCACCCCCCAGTTGCATCCCTCAGTTGCAACCCTCAGTTGCACCCCCCAGTTGCACCCCTCAGTTGCACCCCTCAGTTGCACCCCCCAGTTGCACCCCTCAGTTGCACCCCTCGGTTGGACCCCTCAGTTGCACCCCCCAGTTGCACCCCTCAGTTGCATCCCTCAGTTGCAGCCCTCAGTTGCACCCCTCAGTTGCACCCCTCAGTTGCACCCCCCAGATGCACCCCTCAGTTGCACCCCTCAGTTGCACCCCTAAGTTGCACGCCTCAGTTGCACCCCTCAGTTGCACCCCTCAGTTGCACCCCCCAGTTGCACCCCTCAGTTGCACCCCTCAGTTGCACCCCTCAGTTGCACCCCTCAGTTGCACCCCCCAGTTGCACCCCTCAGTTGCACCCCTCAGTTGCACCCCCCAGTTGCACCCCTCAGTTGCACCCCTCAGTTGCACCCCTCAGTTGCACCCCTCAGTTGCAGACCCCAGTTGCACCCCTCAGTTGCACCCCTCAGTTGCACCCCTCAGTTGCACCCGTCAGTTGCACCCCTCAGTTGCACCCCCAGTTGCACCCCCCAGTTGCACCCCTCAGTTGCACCCCTCAGTTGCACCCCTCAGTTGCAACCTTCAGTTGCAGCCCCCGGTTGCACCCCTCAGTTGCACCCCTCAGTTGCACCCCCCAGTTGCACCCCTCAGTTGCACCCCCCAGTTGCATCCCTCAGTTGCAACCCTCAGTTGCACCCCCCAGTTGCACCCCTCAGTTGCGACCCTCAGTTGCACCTCCCAGTTGCACCCCTCAGTTGCACCTCTCAGTTGCAGCCCTCAGTTGCACCCCTCAGTTGCACCCCTCAGTTGCAGACCCCAGTTGCACCCCTCAGTTGCACCCCTGAGTTGCACCCCTCAGTTGCATCACCCAGTTGCACCCCTCAGTTGCACCCCTCAGTTGCACCCCTCACTGGCACCCCCCAGTTGCACCCCTCAGTTGCACCCCTCAGTTGCACCCCTCAGTTGCACCCCTCAGTTGCACCCCCCAGTTGCACCCCTCAGTTGCACCCCTCAGTTGCACCCCCCAGTTGCAACCCTCAGTTGCAGACCCCAGTTGCACCCCTCAGTTGCACCCCTCAGTTGCACCCCTCAGTTGCACCCCTCAGTTGCACCCCTCAGTTGCACCCCCCAGTTGCACCCCTCAGTTGCACCCCTCAGTTGCACCCCTCAGTTGCAACCTTCAGTTGTAGCCCCCGGTTGCACCCCTCAGTTGCACCCCTCAGTTGCACGCCCCAGTTGCACCCCTCAGATGCACCCCTCAGTTGCAGCCCTCAGTTGCACCCCTCAGTTGCACCCCTCAGTTGCAGACCCCAGTTGCACCCCTCAGTTGCACCCCTCAGTTGCACCCCTCAGTTGCACCACCCAGTTGCAGCCCTCAGTTGCACCCCCCAGTTGCACCCCTCACTGGCACCCCCCAGCTGCACCCCTCAGTTGCACCCCTCAGTTGCACCCCTCAGTTGCACCCCTCAGTTGCACCCCTCAGTTGCACCCCTCAGTTGCACCCTTCAATTGCACCCCTCAGTTGCACCCCTCAGTTGCACCCCTCAGTTGCACCCCCCAGTTGCACCCCTCAGTTGCACCCCTCAGTTGCACCCCCCAGTTGCGGCCCTCAGGTGCACCCCTCAGTTGCACCTCTCCGTTGCACCCCCCAGTTGCACCCCTCAGTTGCACCCCCCTGTTGCACCCCTCAGTTGCACCCCTCAGTTGCACCACCCAGTTGCACCCCTCAGTTGCACCCCCCAGTTGCACCCCTCAGATGCACCCCTCAGTTGCACCCCTCAGTTGCACCCCCCAGTTGCACCCCTCAGTTACACCCCTCAGGTGCACCCCTCAGTTGCACACCTCAGTTGCACCCCCCAGTTGCACCCCTCAGTTGCACCCCTCAGATGCACCCCTCAGTTGCACCCCTCAGTTGCAGCCCTCAGTTGCACCCCTCAGTTGCACCCCTCAGTTGCACCCCTCAGTTGCACCCCCCAGTTGCACCCCTCAGTTGCACCCCTCAGTTGCAGCCCCCAGTTGCACCCCTCAGTTGCACCCCTCAGTTGCACCCCTCAGTTGCACCCCTCAGTTGCACCCGTCAGTGACACCCCCCAGTTGCACCCCTCAGTTGCACCCCCCAGTTGCACCCCTCAGTTGCACCCCTCGGTTGCACCCCCCAGTTGCACCCCTCAGTTGCACCCCTCAGTTGCACCCCTCAGTTGCACCCCTCAGTTGCACCCCTAAGTTGCACCCCTCAGCTGCACCACTCAGTTGCACCCCTCAGTTGCAGCCCTCAGTTGCACCCCTCAGTTGCACCCCTCTGTTGCAGCCCTCAGTTGCACCCCTCAGTTGCACCCCCCAGTTGCACCCCTCAGTTGCACCCCTCAGTTGCACCCCCCAGTTGCACCCCTCAGTTGCACCCCTCAGTTGCACCCCTCAGTTGCACCCCTCAGTTGCACCCCCCAGTTGCACCCCCCAGTTGCAACCCCATTTGCACCCCTCAGTTGCAACCCTCAGTTGCACCCCCCAGTTGCACCCCTCAGATGCACCCCTCAGTTGCACCCCCCAGTTGCGCCCCTCAGTTGCACCCCCCAGTTGCACCCCTCAGTTGCACCCCCCAGTTGCACCCCTCGGTTGCATCCCTCAGTTGCACCCCTCAGTTGTACCCCTCAGTTGCACCCCCCTGTGGCACCCCTCAGTTGCACCCCTCAGTTGCACCCCTCAGTTGCACCCCTCAGTTGCGACCCTCAGTTGCACCCCTCAGTTGCACCCCCCTGTTGCACCCCTCAGTTGCACCCCTCAGTTGCACCAACCAGTTGCACCCCTCAGTTGCACCCCTCAGTTGCACCCCTCAGTTGCACCCCTCACTGGCACCCCCCAGTTGCACCCCTCAGTTGCACCCCTCAGTTGCACCCCCCAGTTGCACCCCTCAGTTGCACACCCCAGTTGCACCCCTCAGTTGCACCGCCCAGTTGCACCCCTCAGTTGCACCCCTCAGTTGCACCCCTCAGTTGCACCCCTCAGTTGCACCCCTCAGTTGCACCCCTCAGTTGCACCCCCCAGTTGCACCCCTCAGTTGCACCCCCCAGTTGCACCCCTCAGTTGCACCTCTCAGTTGCACCCCCCAGTTGCACCCCTCAGTTGCAACCCTCAGTTGCACCCCTCAGTTGCACCCCTCAGTTGCACCCGCCAGTTGCACCCGTCAGTTGCACCCCCCAGTTGCACCCCTCAGTTGCACCCCTCAGTTGCACCCCCCAGTTGCACCCCTCAGTTGCACCCCTCAGTTGCACCCCTCGGTTGCATCCCTCAGTTGCAGCCCCCAGTTGCACCCCTCAGTTGCACCTGTCAGTTGCACCCCTCAGTTGCACCCCCCAGTTGCACCCCTCAGTTGCACCCCCCAATTGCACCCCTCAGTTGCACCTCTCAGTTGCACCCCCCAGTTGCACCCCTCAGTTGCAACCCTCAGTTGCACCCCTCAGTTGCACCCCTCAGTTGCACCCGTCAGTTGCACCCGTCAGTTGCACCCCCCAGTTGCACCCCTCAGTTGCACCCCTCAGTTGCACCCCCCAGTTGCACCCCTCAGTTGCACCCCTCAGTTGCACCCCTCAGTTGCACCCCTCAGTTGCAGCCCTCAGTCGCACCCCTCAGTTGCACCCCTCAGTTGGACCCCTCAGTTGCACCCCTCAGTTGCACCCCTCAGTTGCACCCCTCAGTTGCACCCCCCAGTTGCACCCCTCAGTTGCACCCCTCAGTTGCACCCCCCAGTTGCACCCCTCAGTTGCACCCCCCAGTTGCACCCCTCAGTTGCACCCCTCAGTTGCACCCCCCAGTTGCACCCCTCAGTTGCACCCCTCAGTTGCACCCCTCAGTTGCACCCCTCAGTTGCACCCCTCAGTTGCACCCCTCAGTTGCAGCCCTCAGTCGCACCCCTCAGTTGCACCCCTCAGTTGCACCCCTCAGTTGCACCCCTCAGTTGCACCCCTCAGTTGCACCCCTCAGTTGCACCCCACAGTTGCACCCCTCAGTTGCACCCCTCAGTTGCACCCCCCAGTTGCACCCCTCAGTTGCACCCCCCAGTTGCACCCCTCATTTGCACCCCCCAGTTGCACCCCTCAGTTGCACCCCTCAGTTGCACCCCCCAGTTGCACCTCTCAGTTGCACCCCTCAGTTGCACCCCTCAGTTGCACCCCTCAGTTGCACGCGTCAGTGACACCCCCCAGTTGCACCCCTCAGTTGCACCCCTCGGTTGCACCCCCCAGTTGCACCCCTCAGTTGCACCCCTCAGTTGCACCCCCCAGTTGCACCCCTCAGTTGCACCCCTCAGTTGCACCCCTCAGTTGCACCCCTCAGTTGCACCCCTCAGTTGCACCCCTCAGTTGCACCCCTCAGTTGCAGCCCTCAGTTGCAGCCCTCAGTTGGACCCCTCAGTTGCACCCCCCAGTTGCACCCCTCAGTTGCACCCCTCAGTTGCACCCCCCAGTTGCACCCCTCAGTTGCACCCCTCAGTTGCACCCCTCAGTTGCACCCCTCAGTTGCACCCCTCAGTTGCACCCCTCAGTTGCATCACCCAGTTGCACCCCCCAGTTGCACCCCTCAGTTGCACCCCTCAGTTGCACCCCTCAGTTGCACCCCTCAGTTGCACCCCTCAGTTGCACCCCTCAGTTGCACCCCTCAGTTGCACCCCTCAGTTGCACCCCTCAGTTGCACCCCTCAGCTGCACCCCTCAGTTGCACCCCCCAGTTGCACCCCTCAGTTGCACCCCTCAGTTGCACCCCTCAGTTGCACCCCCCAGTTGCACCCCTCAGTTGCACCCCTCAGTTGCACCCCTCAGTTGCACCCCTCAGTTGCACCCCTCAGTTGCACCCCCCAGTTGCACCCCTCAGTTGCACCCCTCAGTTGCACCCCTCAGTTGCACCCCTCAGTTGCACCCCCCAGTTGCACCCCTCAGTTGCACCCCTCAGTTGCACCCCTCAGTTGCACCCCTCAGTTGCACCCCTCAGTTGCACCCCCAAGTTGCACCCCTCAGTTGCACCCCTCAGTTGCACCCTTCACTTGCACCCCCCAGTTGCACCCCTCGGTTGCACCCCCCAGTTGCACCCCCCAGTTGCACCCCCCAGTTGCAACCCCAGTTGCACCCCTCAGTTGCACCCCTCAGTTGCACCCCTCAGTTGACCCCCCAGTTGCACCCCTCAGTTGCACCCCTCAGTTGCAGCCCTCAGTGCACCCCTCAGTTGCACCCCTCAGTTGCACCCCTCAGTTGCACCCCTCAGTTGCACCCGTCAGTTGCACCCCTCAGTTGTACCCCTCAGTTGCAACCCCCTGTGGCACCCCTCAGTTGCACCCCCCTGTTGCACCCCTCAGTTGCACCCCTCAGTTGCGACCCTCAGTTGCAACCCTCGGTTGCACCCCCCAGTTGCACCCCTCAGTTGCACCCCTCAGTTGCACCACCCAGTTGCACCCCTCAGTTGCACCCCTCAGTTGCACCCCTCACTGGGACCCTCCAGTTGCACCCCTCAGTTGCACCCCCCAGTTGCACCCCTCAGTTGCACCCCCCAGTTGCACCCCTCAGTTGCACCCCTCATTTGCACCCCCCAGTTGCACCCCTCAGTTGCACCCCTCAGTTGCACCCCCCAGTTGCACCCCTCAGTTGCACCCCTCAGTTGCACCCCTCAGTTGCACCCCTCAGTTGCATCCCTCAGTTGCACCCCTCAGTTGCACCCCCCAGTTGCACCCCTCAGTTGCACCCCTCAGTTGCACCCCCCAGTTGCACCCCTCAGTTGCACCCCTCAATTGCACCCCCCAGTTGCACCCCTCAGTTGCACCCGTCAGTTGCACCCGTCAGTTGCACCCCCCAGTTGCACCCCTCAGTTGCACCCCTCAGTTGCACCCCCCAGTTGCACCCCTCAGTTGCACCCCTCAGTTGCAGCCCTCAGTTGCATCCCTCAGTTGCAGCCCCCAGTTGCACCCCTCAGTTGCACCTATCAGTTGCACCCCTCAGTTGCACCCCTCAGTTGCACCCCTCAGTTGCAGCCCTCAGTCGCACCCCTCAGTTGCACCCCTCAGTTGCACCCCTCAGTTGCACCCCTCAGATGCACCCCTCAGTTGCACCCCTCAGTTGCACCCCCCAGTTGCACCCCTCAGTTGCAACCCTCAGTTGCACCCCCCAGTTGCACCCCTCAGTTGCACCCCTCAGTTGCACCCCTCAGTTGCACCCCTCAGTTGCACCCCCCAGTTGCACCCCTCAGTTGCACCCCTCAGTTGCACCCCTCAGTTGCACCCCTCAGTTGCACCCCTCAGTTGCAGCCCTCAGTCGCACCCCTCAGTTGCACCCCTCAGTTGCACCCCTCAGTTGCACCCCTCAGTTGCACCCCTCAGTTGCACCCCTCAGTTGCACCCCCCAGTTGCACCCCTCAGTTGCAACCCTCAGTTGCACCCCCCAGTTGCACCCCTCAGTTGCACCCCTCAGTTGCACCCCTCAGTTGCACCCCTCAGTTGCACCCCCCAGTTGCACCCCTCAGTTGCACCCCTCAGTTGCACCCCTCAGTTGCACCCCTCAGTTGCACCCCCCAGTTGCACCCCTCAGTTGCACCCCTCAGTTGCACCCCTCAGTTGCACCCCCCAGTTGCACCCCTCAGTTGCACCCCTCAGTTGCACCCCTCAGTTGCACCCCCCAGTTGCACCCCTCAGTTGCACCCCTCAGTTGCACCCCCCAGTTGCACCCCTCAGTTGCACCCCTCAGTTGCACCCCCCAGTTGCACCCCTCAGTTGCACCCCTCAGTTGCTCCTCCTCCTCCTCCTCCTCAGTTGCACCCCTGAGTTGCACCCCTCAGTTGCGACCCTCAGTTGCAACCCTCAGTTGCACCCCCCAGTTGCACCCCTCAGTTGCACCCCTCAGTTGCACCACCCAGTTGCACCCCTCAGTTGCACCCCTCAGTTGCACCCCTCAGTTGCAACCCTCACTGGCACCCCCCAGTTGCACCCCTCAGTTGCACCCCCCAGTTGCACCCCTCAGTTCTGGTGACCTGGCACCAGTCTAAAAACCCTCAGGATGGTAGCTGTGGGACGGATTGCCCACACGCACTGCCACGCTCGAAGCCAGTCGTGATACGTCTCGATTTCTGGTGCGTCTTCCCTGTGTCAGGCCGGGCCCACCCCGCCCGCCAACCGTCCAGGACCCCTCCCTGGGCCAGACATGCAGTCCTGTGGGGGACAGATGCACATACGTGCCCCCCCCCCGACCGCCGGACGCCAACGTGGCACCTGCCCCGACAGCTCTCCGCCGACATGGCGCGGGCTCAGTGGCAGGGCACTATCGTGGTGCCGCGAACGTACCCGTGCGCCGTCGTGGCGCGGCCTTCAGGGCAGAGCGCCGTCGTGGCGCGGCCTTCTCGGCAGAGCGCCGCCACGGCGCCGCCCAAACAATCCAGCGCCAACGTGGCGCCACTTCAGTGGCAGCACACCACCGGGGTGCTGCCAACGTGCACGTGTGCCGCCGTGGCGCAGTGTTCGGGGCACGGCGCCGTCGTGGCACTGCCTGGACAGCCAGTTCAGTGGCCGAGCGCCATCGTGGTGCCGCCAACGTACACGTGCGCCATCGTGGCGCAATCCTCAGGGCAGAACGTCACCGCGGCGCTGCCCAGACAGCCCTGAGCCGACGTGGCGCCAGTTCAGTGACGTGGCACCACCATGGTGCAGTCAACGTACACGTGCGCCGTCGTGGCGCAACCTTCAGGGCAGAGCGCCACCGTGGCGCTGCCCAAACGTTCTTCGTGCGCCAGCCTGGCCATGGTGTGTCCTCCAGGCCAATACTCGAGGCACCATGGCGGGGTCTGCACTTGGCGCTCCGCCACCCTCCGTGACACCCCGTGCAGAGGTGACGAGTCATCGGCGGTACTCACCGCCTCACGTGCCATCGGCGAACGTCGCCGTCTCGCTCGGGCACCATCGTGGTGCCACTTTCTCGGTCACGTACCGTCTCGGTGCACGTATCGTAGGGCTCGTCGTTTGGGCTCGGCCTTTGCGGCAGGGCGTCGTCGGTGACCTCCACAGCGGTGCACCACCGTGGTGCTATGGCTGTGACGCACGTCCCGCACTCACAGAACCCGGGGGTACCCAGGCCACCGGCGGTGCGCGTGATCGTGTAGCGTGGCCGAACTCGCGACGCCGGCGGTACTCAGCCCGCCAGCAGTGCGCATAGTCGTGCTGGGCCGCGTTCTATTTAGCCCGGCGACGTTTGCAAGTCGGGGGTGATGCCCCGGGAGACCCACACCTTCCGTGCCCGTTGATCGTGGGACGCTACCTCGGGTGGACCCACGACAGGTCGGAGCGGTCGGTGGCCGGGACCGGAGAGCAGATCGGACCGTAGCGTTGTCGTACACCGGCGCTTTGACCCAGACGGCCTGCTGGGAGGGGCGTTCTCAGGTGTGCGACGAGATTCGTCTTACTCTAGCGGAGGTAAGACGGAGGACCCCCTCGGCTGTGCCTGCGTGGGGCCCCCGGGGGACGACGCCAAGGCTCACCGTACGTGGGACCGCGGCAGGCGCTCCTCCTCCTCCTCCTCCTCCTCAGTTGCACCCCCCAGTTGCACCCCTCAGTTGCACCCCTCAGTTGCACCCCTCAGTTGCACCCCTCAGTTGCATCCCTCAGTTGCACCCCTCAGTTGCACCCCCCAGTTGCACCCCTCAGTTGCACCCCTCAGTTGCACCCCCCAGTTGCACCCCTCAGTTGCAACCCTCAGTTGCACCCCTCAGTTGCACCCCTCAGTTGCACCCGTCAGTTGCACCCGTCAGTTGCACCCCCCAGTTGCACCCCTCAGTTGCACCCCTCAGTTGCACCCCCCAGTTGCACCCCTCAGTTGCACCCCTCAGTTGCACCCCTCGGTGGCATCTCTCAGTTGCAGCCCCCAGTTGCACCCCTCAGTTGCACCTGTCAGTTGAACCCCTCAGTTGCACCCCTCAGTTGCACCCCTCAGTTGCAGCCCTCAGTCGCACCCCTCAGTTGCACCCCTCAGTTGCACCCCTCAGTTGCACCCTTCAGTTGCACCCCTCAGTTGCACCCCTCAGTTGCACCCCCCAGTTGCACCCCTCAGTTGCAACCCTCAGTTGCACCCCCCAGTTGCACCCCTCAGTTGCACCCCCCAGTCGCACCCCCCAGTTGCACCCCTCAGTTGCACCCCTCAGTTGCACCCCTCAGTTGCACCCCTCAGTTGCACCCCCCAGTTGCACCCCTCAGTTGCACCCCTCAGTTGCACCCCTCAGTTGCACCCCCCAGTTGCACCCCTCAGTTGCACCCCTCAGTTGCACCCCCCAGTTGCACCCCTCAGTTGCACCCCTCAGTTGCACCCCTCAGTTGCACCCCCCAGTTGCACCCCTCAGTTGCACCCCCCAGTTGCACCCCTCAGTTGCACCCCTCAGTTGCACCCCCCAGTTGCACCCCTCAGTTGCACCCCTCAGTTGCACCCCTCAGTTCCACCCCTCAGTTGCACCCCTCAGTTGCACCCCTCAGTTGCACCCCTCAGTTGCACTCCTCATTTGCACCTCTCAGTTGCAGCCCTCAGTTGCACCCCTCAGTTGCACCCCCCAGTTGCACCCCTCAGTTGCACCCCTCAGTTGCACCCCCCAGTTGCACCCCTCAGTTGCACCCCTCAGTTGCACCCCTCAGTTGCACCCCTCAGTTGCACCCCCCAGTTGCACCCCCCAGTTGCACCCCTCAGTTGCACCCCTCAGTTGCACCCCCCAGTTGCACCCCCCAGTTGCACCCCTCAGTTGCACCCCTCAGTTGCACCCCCCAGTTGCACCCCTCAGTTGCACCCCTCAGTTGCACCCCTCAGTTGCAGCCCTCAGTTGCACCCCTCAGTTGCACCCCTCAGTTGCACCCCTCAGTTGCACCCCCCAGTTGCACCCCTCATTTGCACCCCCCAGTTGCACCCCTCAGTTGCACCCCTCAGTTGCACCCCCCAGTTGCACCCCTCAGTTGCACCCCTCAGTTGCACCCCTCAGTTGCACCCCTCAGTTGCACCCCTCAGTTGCACCCCTCAGTTGCACCCCTCAGTTGCACCCCTCAGTTGCACCCCCCAGTTGCACCCCTCAGTTGCACCCCTCAGTTGCAGCCCCCAGTTGCACCCCTCAGTTGCACCCCTCAGTTGCACCCCTCAGTTGCACCCCTCAGTTGCACCCCTCAGTTGCACCCCCCAGTTGCACCCCTCAGTTGCACCCCCCAGTTGCACCCCTCAGTTGCACCCCTCGGATGCACCCCCCAGTTGCACCCCTCAGGTGCACCCCTCAGTTGCACCCCTCAGTTGCACCCCTCAGTTGCACCCCTCAGTTGCACCCCTCAGCTGCACCACTCAGTTGCACCCCTCAGTTGCACCCCTCAGTTGCACCCCTCAGTTGCACCCCTCAGTTGCAGCCCTCAGTTGCACCCCTCAGTTGCACCCCCCAGTTGCACCCCTCAGTTGCACCCCTCAGTTGCACCCCCCAGTTGCACCCCTCAGTTGCACCCCTCAGTTGCACCCCTCAGTTGCACCCCTCAGTTGCGCCCCTCAGTTGCACCCCTCAGTTGCACCCCTCAGTTGCACCCCTCAGTTGCACCCCTCAGTTGCACCCCTCAGTTGCACCCCCCAGTTGCACCCCTCAGTTGCAACCCTCAGTTGCACCCCCCAGTTGCACCCCTCAGTTGCACCCCCCAGTCGCACCCCCCAGTTGCACCCCTCAGTTGCACCCCTCAGTTGCACCCCTCAGTTGCACCCCTCAGTTGCACCCCTCAGTTGCACCCCTCAGTTGCACCCCTCAGTTGCACCCCTCAGTTGCACCCCTCAGTTGCACCCCTCAGTTGCACCCCTCAGTTGCACCCCTCAGTTGCACCCCCCAGTTGCACCCCTCAGTTGCACCCCTCAGTTGCACCCCTCAGTTGCACCCCTCAGTTGCACCCCTCAGTTGCACCCCTCAGTTGCACCCCTCACTTGCACCCCTCAGTTGCACCCCTCAGTTGCAGCCCCCAGCTGCACCCTTCAGTTGCACCTGTCAGTTGCACCCCTCAGTTGCACCCCCCAGTTGCACCCCTCAGTTGCAGCCCTCAGTTGCACCCCCCAGTTGCAGCCCTCAGTTGCACCCCTCAGTTGCACCCCCCAGTTGCACCCCTGAGTTGCGGCCCTCAGTTGCACCCCCCAGTTGCACCCCTCAGTTGCACCCCTCAGTTGCACCCCTCAGTTGCACCCCTCAGTTGCACAACTCACTTGCACAACTCAGTTGCACCCCCCAGTTGCACGCCTCAGTTGCACCCCTCAGTTGCACCCCCCAGTTGCACCCCCCAGCTGCACCCCTCAGTTGCACCCCTCAGTTGCACCACTCAGTTGCACCCCTCAGCTGCACCCCTCAGTTGCACCCCTCAGTTGCACCCCTCAGTTGCACCCCTCAGTTGCAGCCCTCAGTTGCACCCCTCAGTTGCACCCCTCAGTTGCACCCCCCAGTTGCAACCCCCGGTTGCACCCCCCAGTTGCACCCCTCAGTTGCAAGCCCAAGTTGCACCCCTCAGTTGCACCCCCCAGTTGCAGCCCTCAGTTGCACCCCTCAGTTGCACCCCTCAGTTGCAACCCTCAGTTGCACCCCCCAGTTGCATGCCTCAGTTGCACCCCCCAGTTGCACCCCTCAGTTGCACCCCTCAGTTGCACCCCTCAATTGCACCCCTCAGTTGCACCCCCCAGTTGCACCACTCAGTTGCACCCCTCAGTTGCACCCCTCAGTTGCACCCCTCAGTTGCAGCCCTCAGCTGCACCCCTCAGTTGCACCCCTCAGTTGCACCCCTCAGTTGCGACCCTCAGTTGCAGCCCTGAGTTGCACCCCTCAGTTGCACCCCTCAGTTGCACCCCCCAGTTGCACCCCCCGGTTGCACCCCCCAGTTGCACCCCTCAGTTGCAAGCCCCAGTTGCACCCCTCAGTTGCACCCCCCAGTTGCAGCCCTCAGTTGCACCCCTCAGTTGCACACCTCAGTTGCAACCCTCCGTTGCACCCCCCAGTTGCATGCCTCAGTTGCACCCCCCAGTTGCACCCCTCAGTTGCACCCCTCAGTTGCACCCCTCAGTTGCACCCCTCAATTGCACCCCTCAGTTGCACCCCCCAGTTGCACCACTCAGTTGCACCCCTCAGTAGCACCCCTCAGTTGCACCCCTCAGTTGCACCCCTCAGTTGCACCCCTCAGTTGCACCCCTCAGTTGCACCCCCCAGTTGCACCCCCCAGTTGCACGCCTCAGTTGCACCCCTCAGTTGCACCCCTCAGTTGCACCCCTCAGTTGCACCCCCCTGTGGCACCCCTCAGTTGCACCCCCCAGTTGCACCCCTCAGTTGGACCCCTCAGTTGCACCACTCAGACGCACCCCCCAGTTGCACCCCTCAGTTGCACCCCTCAGTTGCACCCCTCAGTTGCACCCCTCAGTTGCACCCCTCAGTTGCACCCCTCAGTTGCACCCCTCAGTTGCAACCCTCAATTGCACCCCCCAGTTGAATGCCTCAGTTGCACCCCCCAGTTGCACCCCTCAGTTGCACCCCTCAGTTGCACCCCTCAATTGCACCCCTCGGTTGCACCCCTCAGTTGCACCCCTCAGTTGCACCCCTTAGCTGCACCCCTCAGTTGCACCCCCCAGTTGCACCCCTCAGTTGCAGCCCTCAGTTGCACCCCCCAGTTGCAGCCCTCAGTTGCACCCCTCAGTTGCACCCCCCAGTTGCACCCCTCAGTTGCACCCCTCAGTTGCACCGCCCAGTTGCACCCCTCAGTTGCACCCCTCAGTTGCACCCCTCAGTTGCACCCCTCAGTTGCACAACTCACTTGCACCCCTCAGTTGCACCCCCCAGTTGCACGCCTCAGTTGCACCCCTCAGTTGCACCCCCCAGTTGCACCCCCCAGTTGCGCCCCTCAGTTGCACCCCTCAGTTGCACCACTAAGTTGCACCCCTCAGCTGCACCCCTCAGTTGCACCCCTCAGTTGCACCCCTCAGTTGCACCCCTCAGTTGCAGCCCTCAGTTGCACCCCTCAGTTGCACCCCTCAGTTGCACCCCCCAGTTGCACCCCCCGGTTGCACCCCCCAGTTGCACCCCTCAGTTGCAAGCCCCAGTTGCACCCCTCAGTTGCACCCCCCAGTTGCAGCCCTCAGTTGCACCCCTCAGTTGCACCCCTCAGTTGCAACCCTCAGTTGCACCCCCCAGTTGCATGCCTCAGTTGCACCCCCCAGTTGCACCCCTCAGTTGCACCCCTCAGTTGCACCCCTCAGTTGCACCCCTCAATTGCTCCCCTCAGTTGCACCCCCCAGTTGCACCACTCAGTTGCAGCCCTCAGTTGCACCCCTCAGTTGCACCCCTCAGTTGCACCCCCCAGTTGCACCCCCCAGTTGCACCCCTCAGTTGCACCCCTCAGTTGCACCCCTCAGTTGCACCCCTCAGTTGCACCCCTCAGTTGCACCCCTCACTTGCACCCCTCAGTTGCACCCCTCAGTTGCACCCCTCAGTTGCACCCCTCAGTTGCACCCCTCGGTTGCACCCCTCAGTTGGACCCCTCAGTTGCACCCCTCAGTTGCACCCCCCAGTTGCACCCCCTCAGTTGCACCCCTCAGTTGTACCCCTCAGTTGCAACCCTCAATTGCACCCCCCAGTTGAATGCCTCAGTTGCACCCCCCAGTTGCACCCCTCAGTTGCACCCCTCAGTTGCACCCCTCAATTGCACCCCTCAGTTGCACCCCTCAGTTGCACCACTCAGTTGCACCCCTCAGTTGCACCCCTCAGTTGCACCCCTCAGTTGCACCCCTCAGTTGCACCCCCCAGTTGCACCCCCTCAGTTGCACCCCCCAGCTGCACCCCTCAGTTGCACCCCTCAGTTGCACCCCTCAGTTGGACCCCTCAGTTGTACCCCTCAGACGCACCCCCCAGTGGCACCCCCCAGTTGCACCCCTCAGTTGCACCCCTCAGTCGCACCCCTCAGTTGCACCCCTCAGTTGCACCCCTCAGTTGCACCCCTCAGTTGCACCCCTCGGTTGCACCCCCCAGTTGGACCCCTCAGTTGCACCCCTCAGACGCACCCCCCAGTGGCACCACTCAGTTGCACCCCTCAGTTGCACCCCCCAGTTGCACCCCTCAGTTGCACCCCCCAGTTGCACCCCTCAGTTGCAACCCTCAGTTGCACCCCTCAGTTGCACCCCTCAGTTGCACCCGTCAAATGCACCCCCCAGTTGCACCGGTCAGTTGCACCCCTCAGTTGCACCCCCTAGTTGCACCCCTCAGTTGCACCCCTCAGTTGCACCCCTCGGTTGCACCCCTCAGTTGCAGCCCCCAGTTGCACCCCTCAGTTGCACCTGTCAGTTGCACCCCTCAGTTGCACCCCTCAGTTGCACCCCTCAGTTGCAGCCCTCAGTTGCACCCCTCAGTTGCAACCCTCAGTTGCACCCCTCAGTTGCACCCCTCAGTTGCACCCCTCAGTTGCACCCCTCAGTTGCACCCCCCAGTTGCACCCCTCAGTTGCACCCCTCAGTTGCACCCCCCAGTTGAACACCTCAGTTGCAACCCTCAGTTGCACCCCTCACTTGCACCCCTCAGTTGCACCCCCCAGTTGCACCCCCCAGTTGCACCCCTCAGTTGCACCCCTCAGTTGCACCCCTCAGTTGCACCCCCCAGTTGCACCCCTCAGTTGCACCCCTCAGTTGCACCCCCCAGTTGCACCCCCCAGTTGCACCCCTCAGTTGCACCCCTCATTTGGACCCCCCAGTTGCACCCCTCAGTTGCACCCCTCAGTTGCACCCCCCAGTTGCACCCCTCAGTTGCACCCCTCAGTTGCACCCCTCAGTTACACCCCTCAGTTGCACCCGTCAGTGACACCCCCCAGTTGCACCCCTCAGTTGCACCCCTCAGTTGCACCCCTCAGTTGCACCCCTCAGTTGCACCCCTCAGTTGCACCCCTCAGTTGCACCCCTCAATTGCACCTCTCAGTTGCAGCCCTCAGTTGCACCCCTCAGTTGCACCCCTCAGTTGCACCCCTCAGTTGCACCCCCCAGTTGCACCCCTCAGTTGCACCCCTCAGTTGCACCCCCAGTTGCACCGGTCAGTTGCACCCCTCAGTTGCACCCCCCAGTTGCACCCCTCAGATGCACCCCTCAGTTGCACCCCCCAGTTGCACCCCTCAGTTGCACCCCCAAGTTGCACCCCCCAGTTGCACCCCTCAGTTGCACCCCTCAGTTGCACCCCTCAGTTGCACCCCTCAGTTGCATCCCTCAGTTGCAACCCTCAGTTGTGCCCCTCAGTTGCACCCCCCTGTGGCACCCCTCAGTTGCACCCCCCAGTTGCACCCCTCAGTTGCACCCCTCAGTTGCACCCCTCAGTTGCACCCCTCAGTTGCACCCCCCAGTTGCACCCCCCAGTTGCACCACTCAGTTGCACCCCTCAGTTGCACCCCTCAGTTGCACCCCTCAGTTGCACCCCTCACGGGCACCCCCCAGTTGCACCCCTCAGTTGCACCCCTCAGTTGCACCCCCCAGTTGCACCCCTCAGTTGCACCCCCCAGTTGCACCCCTCATTTGCACCCCCCAGTTGCACCCCTCAGTTGCACCCCTCAGTTGCACCCCCCAGTTGCACCTCTCAGTTGCACCCCTCAGTTGCACCCCTCAGTTGCACCCCTCAGTTGCACCCGTCAGTGACACCCCCCAGTTGCACCCCTCAGTTGCACCCCCCAGTTGCACCCCTCAGTTGCACCCCTCGGTTGCACCCCCCAGTTGCACCCCTCAGTTGCACCCCTCAGTTGCACCCCTCAGTTGCACCCCTCAGTTGCACCCCTCAGTTGCACCCCTCAGTTGCACCCCTCAGTTGCACCCCTCAGTTGCACCCCTCAGTTGCACCCCTCAGTTGCACCCCTCAGTTGCAGCCCTCAGTTGCACCCCTCAGTTGCACCCCCCAGTTGCACCCCTCAGTTGCACCCCTCAGTTGCACCCCCCAGTTGCACCCCTCAGTTGCACCCCTCAGTTGCACCCCTCAGTTGCATCCCTCAGTTGCACCCCTCAGTTGCACCCCTCAGTTGCACCCCCCAGTTGCACCCCTCAGTTGCACCCCTCAGTTGCACCCCTCAGTTGCACCCCTCAGTTGCACCCCTCAGTTGCACCCCCCAGTTGCACCCCTCAGTTGCACCCCTCAGTTGCACCCTTCACTTGCAACCCCCCCTTGCACCCCTCGGTTGCACCCCTCAGTTGCACCCCCCAGTTGCACCCCCCAGTTGCACCCCCCAGTTGCAACCCCAGTTGCACCCCTCAGTTGCAACCCTCAGTTGCACCCCCCAGTTGCACCCCTCAGATGCACCCCTCAGTTGCACCCCCCAGTTGCACCCCTCAGTTGCAGCCCCCAGTTGCACCCCTCAGTTGCACCCCTCAGTTGCACCCCTCAGTTGCACCCCTCAGTTGCACCCCTCAGTTGCATCCCTCATTTGCACCCCTCAGTTGTACCCCTCAGTTGCAACCCCCTGTGGCACCCCTCAGTTGCACCCCTCAGTTGCACCCCTCAGTTGCACCCCTCAGTTGCGACCCTCAGTTGCAACCCTCAGTTGCACCTCTCAGTTGCACCCCTCAGTTGCACCCCTCAGTTGCACCACCCAGTTGCACCCCTCAGTTGCACCCCTCGATTGCACCCCCCAGTTGCACCCCTCAGTTGCACCCCTCAGTTGCACCCCTCAGTTGCACCCCTCAGTTGCACCCCTCAGTTGCGCCCCTCAGTTGCACCCCTCAGTTGCACCACCCAGTTGCAGCCCTCAGTTGCACCCCTCAGTTGCACCCCTCACTGGCATCCCCCAGTTGCACCCCTCAGTTGCACCCCCCAGTTGCACCCCTCAGTTGCACCCCCCAGTTGCACCCCTCAGTTGCACCCCTCATTTGCACCCCCCAGTTGCACCCCTCAGTTGCACCCCTCAGTTGCACCCCCCAGTTGCACCCCTCAGTTGCACCCCTCAGTTGCACCCCTCAGTTGCACCCCTCAGTTGCATCCCTCAGTTGCACCCCTCAGTTGCACCCCCCAGTTGCACCCCTCAGTTGCACCCCTCAGTTGCACCCCCCAGTTGCACCCCTCAGTTGCACCCCTCAGTTGCACCCCCCAGTTGCACCCCTCAGTTGCACCCCTCAGTTGCACCCGTTAGTTGCACCCCCCAGTTGCACCCCTCAGTTGCACCCCTCAGTTGCACCCCCCAGTTGCACCCCTCAGTTGCACCCCTCAGTTGCACCCCTCGGTTGCATCCCTCAGTTGCAGCCCACAGTTGCACCCCTCAGTTGCACCTGTCAGTTGCACCCCTCAGTTGCATCCCTCAGTTGCACCCCTCAGTTGCAGCCCTCAGTCGCACCCCTCAGTTGAACCCCTCAGTTGCACCCCTTAGTTGCACCCCTCATTTGCACCCCTCAGTTGCACCCCTCAGTTGCACCCCCCAGTTGCACCCCTCAGTTGCAACCCTCAGTTGCACCCCCCAGTTGCACCCCTCAGTTGCACCCCCAAGTCGCACCCCTCAGTTGCACCCCTCAGGTGCACCCCCCAGTTGCACCCCTCAGTTGCACCCCTCAGTTGCACCCCTCAGTTGCACCCCTCAGTTGCACCCCCCAGTTGCACCCCTCAGTTGCACCCCTCAGTTGCACCCCCCAGTTGCACCCCTCAGTTGCACCCCTCATTTGCACCCCCCAGTTGCACCCCTCAGTTGCACCCCTCAGTTGCACCCCCCAGTTGCACCCCTCAGTTGCACCCCTCAGTTGCACCCCTCAGTTGCACCCCTCAGTTGCATCCCTCAGTTGCACCCCTCAGTTGCACCCCCCAGTTGCACCCCTCAGTTGCACCCCTCAGTTGCACCCCCCAGTTGCACCCCTCAGTTGCACCCCTCAGTTGCACCCCCCAGTTGCACCCCTCAGTTGCACCCCTCAGTTGCACCCGTTAGTTGCACCCCCCAGTTGCACCCCTCAGTTGCACCCCTCAGTTGCACCCCCCAGTTGCACCCCTCAGTTGCACCCCTCAGTTGCACCCCTCGGTTGCATCCCTCAGTTGCAGCCCACAGTTGCACCCCTCAGTTGCACCTGTCAGTTGCACCCCTCAGTTGCATCCCTCAGTTGCACCCCTCAGTTGCAGCCCTCAGTCGCACCCCTCAGTTGAACCCCTCAGTTGCACCCCTTAGTTGCACCCCTCATTTGCACCCCTCAGTTGCACCCCTCAGTTGCACCCCCCAGTTGCACCCCTCAGTTGCAACCCTCAGTTGCACCCCCCAGTTGCACCCCTCAGTTGCACCCCCAAGTCGCACCCCTCAGTTGCACCCCTCAGTTGCACCCCCCAGTTGCACCCCTCAGTTGCACCCCTCAGTTGCACCCCTCAGTTGGACACCTCAGTTGCTACCCTCAGTTGCACCCCTCAGTTGCACCCCTCAGTTGCACCCCTCAGGTGCACCCTCAGTTGCACCCCTCAGTTGCACCCCTCAGTTGCACCCCCCAGTTGCACCCCTCAGTTGCACCCCCCAGTTGCACCCCCCAGTTGCACCCCTCAGTTGCACCCCCCAGTTGCACCCCTCAGTTGCACCCCTCAGTTGCACCCCCCAGTTGCAACCCCCAGTTGCACCCCTCAGTTGCACCCCTCAGTTGCAGCCCCCAGTTGCACTCCTCAGTTGCACCCCTCAGTTGCACCCCTCAGTTGCACCTGTCAGTTGCACCCCTCAAGTTGCACCCCTCAGTTGAACCCCTCAGTTGCACCACCCAGTTGCACCCCTCAGGTGCAGCCCTCGGTTGCACCCCTCACTGGCACCCCCCAGTTGCACCCCTCAGTTGCACCCCTCAGTTGCACCCCTCAGCTGCACCCTCAGTTGCACCCCTCAGTTGCACCCCCCAGTTGCACCCCTCAGTTGCACCCCTCAGTTGCACCCCCCAGTTGCACCCCTCAGTTGCACCCCTCAGTTGCACCCCTCAGTTGCACCCCCCAGTTGCAGCCCCCAGTTGCACCCCCCAGTTGCACCTGTCAGTTGCACCTGTCAGTTGCACCCCTCAGTTGCAGCCCTCAGTTGCACCCCTCAGTTGCACCCCTCAGTTGCACCCCTCAGTTGCAGCCCTCAGTTGCACCCCTCAGTTGCACCCCCCAGTTGCACCCCTCATTTGCACCCCTCAGTTGCACCCCCCAGTTGCACCCCTCAGTTGCACCCCTCAGTTGCACCCCTCAGTTGCACCCCTCAGTTGCACCCCCCAGTTGCACCCCCCAGTTGCAACCCCAGTTGCACCCCTCAGTTGCAACCCTCAGTTGCACCCCCCAGTTGCACCCCTCAGATGCACCCCTCAGTTGCACCCCCCAGTTGCACCCCTCAGTTGCACCCCCCAGTTGCACCCCCCAGTTGCACCCATCAGTTGCACCCCCAAGTTGCACCCCTCAGTTGCACCCCTCAGTTGCACCCCCCAGTTGCACCCCTCAGTTGCAACCCCCAGTTGCACCCCTCAGTTGCACCCCTCAGTTTCACCCCTCAGTTGCACCCCTCAGTTGCATCCCTCAGTTGCACCCCTCAGTTGTACCCCTCAGTTGCACCCCCCTGTGGCACCCCTCAGTTGCACCCCTCAGTTGCACCCCTCAGTTGCACCCCTCAGTTGCGACCCTCAGTTGCACCCCTCAGTTGCACCCCCCAGTTGCACCCCTCAGTTGCACCCCTCAGTTGCACCACCCAGTTGCACCCCTCAGTTGCACCCCTCAGTTGCACCCCTCAGTTGCACCCCTCAGTTGCACCCCTCACTGGCACCCCCCAGTTGCACCCCTCAGTTGCACCCCTCAGTTGCACCCCCCAGTTGCACCCCTCAGTTGCACACCCCAGTTGCACCCCTCAGTTGCACCCCTCATTTGCACCCCCGAGTTGCACCCCTCAGTTGCACCCCTCAGTTGCACCCCCCAGTTGCACCCCTCAGTTGCACCCCTCAGTTGCACCCCTCAGTTGCACCCCTCAGTTGCACCCCTCAGTTGCACCCCTCAGTTGCACCCCCCAGTTGCACCCCTCAGTTGCACCCCCCAGTTGCACCCCTCAGTTGCACCTCTCAGTTGCACCCCCCAGTTGCACCCCTCAGTTGCAACCCTCAGTTGCACCCCTCAGTTGCACCCCCCAGTTGCACCCCTCAGTTGCACCCCTCAGTTGCACCCCTCAGTTGCACCCCTCAGTTGCACCCGTCAGTTGCACCCGTCAGTTGCACCCCTCAGTTGCACCCCTCAGTTGCACCCCTCAGTTGCACCCCTCAGTTGCACCCCTCACTTGCACCCCCCAGTTGCACCCCCCAGTTGCACCCCTCAGTTGCACCCCTCAGTTGCACCCCCCAGTTGCACCCCTCAGTTGCACCCCTCAGTTGCACCCCTCAGTTGCACCCCTCAGTTGCAGCCCTCAGTCGCACCCCTCGATTGCACCCCTCAGTTGCACCCCTCAGTTGCACCCCTCAGTTGCACCCCTCAGTTGCACCCCTCAGTTGCACCCCCCAGTTGCACCACTCAGTTGCACCCCTCAGTTGCACCCCCCAGTTGCACCCCTCAGTTGCACCCCCCAGTTGCACCCCTCAGTTGCACCCCTCAGTTGCACCCCCCAGTTGCACCCCTCAGTTGCACCCCTCAGTTGCACCCCTCAGTTGCACCCCTCAGTTGCACCCCCCAGTTGCACCCCTCAGTTGCACCCCTCAGTTGCACCCCTCAGTTGCACCCCCCAGTTGCACCCCTCAGTTGCACCCCTCAGTTGCACCCCTCAGTTGCACCCCTCAGTTGCACCCCTCAGTTGCACCCCTCACTTGCACCCCCCAGTTGCACCCCCCAGTTGCACCCCTCAGTTGCACCCCTCAGTTGCACCCCCCAGTTGCACCCCTCAGTTGCACCCCTCAGTTGCACCCCTCAGTTGCACCCCCCAGTTGCACCCCTCAGTTGCACCCCTCAGTTGCACCCCTCAGTTGCACCCCCCAGTTGCACCCCTCAGTTGCACCCCTCACTTGCACCCCCCAGTTGCAGCCCCCAGTTGCACCCCTCAGTTGCACCCCTCAGTTGCACCCCCCAGTTGCACCCCTCAGTTGCACCCCTCAGTTGCACCCCTCAGTTGCACCCCTCAGTTGCACCCCCCAGTTGCACCCCTCAGTTGCACCCCCCAGTTGCACCCCTCAGTTGCACCCCTCAGTTGCACCCCTCAGTTGCACCCCTCAGTTGCACCCCTCAGTTGCACCCCTCAGTTGCACCCCTCAGTTGCACCCCTCAGTTGCACCCCTCAGTTGCACCCCTCAGTTGCACCTCTCAGTTGCAGCCCTCAGTTGCACCCCTCAGTTGCACCCCCCAGTTGCACCCCTCAGTTGCACCCCTCAGTTGCACCCCCCAGTTGCACCCCTCAGTTGCACCCCTCAGTTGCACCCCTCAGTTGCACCCCTCAGTTGCACCCCCCCGTTGCACCCCCCAGTTGCACCCCTCAGTTGCACCCCTCAGTTGCACCCCCCAGTTGCACCCCCCGGTTGCGGCCCTCAGTTGCACCCCTCAGTTGCACCCCCCAGTTGCACCCCTCAGTTGCACCCCCCAGTTGCACCCCTCAGTTGCACCCCCCAGTTGCACCCCTCAGTTGCACCCCCCAGTTGCACCCCTCAGTTGCACCCCCCTGTTGCACCCCTCAGTTGCACCCCTCAGTTGCACCCCTCGGTTGCATCCCTCAGTTGCAGCCCCCAGTTGCACCCCTCAGTTGCACCTGTCAGTTGCACCCCTCAGTTGCACCCCTCAGTTGCACCCCTCAGTTGCACCCCTCAGTCGCACCCCTCAGTTGCACCCCTCAGTTGCACCCCTCAGTTGCACCCCTCAGTTGCACCCCTCAGTTGCACCCCTCAGTTGCACCCCCCAGTTGCACCCCTCAGTTGCACCCCTCAGTTGCACCCCCCAGTTGCACCCCTCAGTTGCACCCCCCAGTTGCACCCCTCAGTTGCACCCCTCAGTTGCACCCCCCAGTTGCACCCCTCAGTTGCACCCCTCAGTTGCACCCCTCAGTTGCACCCCTCAGTTGCACCCCCCAGTTGCACCCCTCAGTTGCACCCCCCAGTTGCACCCCTCAGTTGCACCCCCCAGTTGCACCCCTCAGTTGCACCCCCCGGTTCCACCCCTCAGTTGCACCCCCCAGTTGCACCCCTCAGTTGCACCCCTCAGTTGCACCCCTCAGTTGCACCCCTCAGTTGCCCCCCTCAGTTGCACCCCCCAGTTGCACCCCTCAGTTGCACCCCCCAGTTGCACCCCTCAGTTGCACCCCTCAGTTGCACCCCTCAGTTGCACCCCTCAGTTGCACCCCTCAGTTGCACCCGTCAGTTGCACCCCCCAGTTGCACCCCTCAGTTGCACCCCTCAGTTGCACCCCCTAGTTGCACCCCTCAGCTGCACCCCTCAGTTGCACCCCTCGGTTGCACCCCTCAGTTGCAGCCCCCAGTTGCACCCCTCAGTTGCACCTGTCAGTTGCACCCCTCAGTTGCACCCCTCAGTTGCACCCCTCAGTTGCACCCCCCAGTTGCACCCCTCAGTTGCACCCCTCAGTTGCACCCCTCAGTTGCACCACCCAGTTGCACCCCCCGGTTGCACCCCCCAGTTGCACCCCTCAGTTGCACCCCTCAGTTGCACCCCTCAGTTGCACCCCTCAGTTGCACCCCTCAGTTGCACCCCTCAGTTGCACCCCTCAGTTGCACCCCTCAGTTGCACCCCCCAGTTGCACCCCTCAGTTGCACCTGCCAGTTGCACCCCTCAGTTGCACCCCTCAGTTGCACCCCTCAGTTGCACCCCTCAGTTGCACCCCCCAGTTGCACCCCTCAGTTGCACCCCCCAGTTGCACCCCTCAGTTGCACCCCTCAGTTGCACCCCTCAGTTGCACCCCTCAGTTGCACCCCTCAGTTGCACCCCTCAGTTGCACCCCTCAGTTGCACCCCTCAGTTGCACCCCTCAGTTGCACCCCTCATTTGCACCCCTCAGTTGCACCCCCCAGTTGCACCCCTCAGTTGCACCCCTCAGTTGCACCCCTCAGTTGCACCCCCCAGTTGCACCCCCCAGTTGCACCCCTCAGTTGCACCCCTCAGTTGCACCCCCCAGTTGCACCCCCCCGTTGCACCCCTCAGTTGCACCCCTCAGTTGCACCCCCCAGTTGCACCCCTCAGTTGCACCCTTCAGTTGCACCCCTCAGTTGCACCCCTCAGTTGCACCCCCCAGTTGCACCCCTCAGTTGCACCCCCCTGTTGCACCCCTCAGTTGCACCCCTCAGTTGCATCCCTCAGTGGCAACCCTCAGTTGTGCCCCTCAGTTGCACCCCCCTGTGGCATCCCTCAGTTGCACCCCCCAGTTGCACCCCTCAGTTGCACCCCTCAGTTGCACCCCTCAGTTGCACCCCTTAGTTGCACCCCCCAGTTGCACCCCTCAGTTGCACCCCTCAGTTGCACCCCTCAGTTGCACCCCCCAGTTGCACCCCTCAGTTGCACCCCTCAGTTGCAGCCCCAAGTTGCACCCCTCAGTTGCACCCCCCAGTTGCACCCCTCATTTGCACCCCCCAGTTGCACCCCTCAGTTGCACCCCTCAGTTGCACCCCCCAGTTGCACCCCTCAGTTGCACCCCTCAGTTGCACCCCTCAGTTGCACCCCTCAGTTGCACCCCTCAGTTGCACCCCTCAGTTGCAGCCCTCAGTTGCACCCCTCAGTTGCACCCCCCAGTTGCACCCCTCAGTTGCACCCCTCAGTTGCACCCCCCAGTTGCACCCCTCAGTTGCACCCCTCAGTTGCACCCCTCAGTTGCACCCCTCAGTTGCACCCGTCAGTTGCACCCCCCAGTTGCACCCCTCAGTTGCACCCCTCAGTTGCACCCCCTAGTTGCACCCCTCAGCTGCACCCCTCAGTTGCACCCCTCGGTTGCACCCCTCAGTTGCAGCCCCCAGTTGCACCCCTCAGTTGCACCTGTCAGTTGCACCCCTCAGTTGCACCCCTCAGTTGCACCCCTCAGTTGCAGCCCTCAGTCGCACCCCTCAGTTGCACCCCCCAGTTGCACCCCTCAGTTGCACCCCTCAGTTGCACCCCTCAGTTGCACCCCTCAGTTGCACCCCTCACGGGCACCCCCCAGTTGCACCCCTCAGTTGCACCCCTCAGTTGCACCCCTCGGTTGCACCCCTCAGTTGCAGCCCCCAGTTGCACCCCTCAGTTGCACCCCGCAGTTGCACCCCTCAGTTGCACCCCTCAGTTGCACCCCCCAGTTGCACCCCCGAGTTGCACCGCTCAGTTGCACCGCTCAGTTGCACCCCTCAGTTGCACCCCCCAGTTGCACCCCTCAGTTGCACCCCTCAGTTGCACCCCTCAGTTGCACCCCTCAGTTGCACCCCCCAGTTGCACCCCCCAGTTGCACCCCTCAGTTGCACCCCTCAGTTGCACCCCTCAGTTGCACCCCCCGGTTGCACCCCTCAGTTGCACCCCTCAGTTGCACCCACCAGTTGCACCCCCCAGTTGCACCTCTCAGTTGCACCCCTCAGTTGGACCCCCCAGTTGCACCCCTCAGTTGCACCCCTCAGTTGCACCCCTCAGTTGCACCCCTCAGTTGCACCCCCCAGTTGCACCCCTCAGTTGCACCCCTCAGTTGCACCCCTCAGTTGCACCCCTCAGTTGCACCCCTCAGTTGCACCCCTCAGTTGCACCCCTCATTTGCACCCCCCAGTTGCACCCCTCAGTTGCACCCCTCAGTTGCACCCCTCAGTTGCACCCCTCAGTGGCACCCCCCAGTTGCACCCCCCAGTTGCACCCCTCAGTTGCACCCCTCAGTTGCACCCCTCAGTTGCACCCCTCAGTTGCACCCCTCAGTTGCACCCCTCATTTGCACCCCTCAGTTGCACCCCTCAGTTGCACCCCCCAGTTGCACCCCCCAGTTGCACCCCTCAGTTGCACCCCTCAGTTGAACCCCTGAGTTGCACCCCTCAGTTGCACGCCTCGGTTGCACCCCTCAGTTGCACCCCTCAGTTGCACCCGTCAGTTGCACCCCCCAGTTGCACCCCTCAGTTGCACCCCTCAGTTGCACCCCCTAGTTGCACCCCTCAGTTGCACCCTTCAGTTGCACACCTCAGTTGCATCCCTCAGTTGCAGCCCCCAGTTGCACCCCTCATTTGCACCCCCCAGTTGCACCCCTCAGTTGCACCCCTCAGTTGCATCCCTCAGTTGCACCCCCCAGTTGCACCCCTCAGTTGCACCCCTCAGTCGCACCCCTCAGTTGCACCCCTCAGTTGCACCCCTCAGTTCCACCCCTCAGTTGCACCCCTCAGTTGCACCCCCCAGTTGCACCCCTCAGTTGCACCCCTCAGTTGCACCCCTCAGTTGCACCCCTCAGTTGCACCCCCCAGTTGCACCCCCCAGTTGCACCCCTTAGTTGCACCCCTCAGTTGCACCCCTCAGTTGCACCCCTCAGTTGCACCCCCCAGTTGCACCCCCCAGTTGCACCCCCCAGTTGCACCTCTCAGTTGCACCCCTCAGTTGCACCCCCCAGTTGCACCCCTCAGTTGCACCCCTCAGTTGCACCCCTCAGTTGCACCCCTCAGTTGCACCCCCCAGTTGCACCCCTCAGTTGCACCCCTCAGTTGCACCCTCAGTTGCACCCCTCAGTTGCACCCCTCAGTTGCACCTCTCAGTTGCAGCCCTCAGTTGCACCCCTCAGTTGCACCCCCCAGTTGCACCCCTCAGTTGCACCCCTCAGTTGCACCCCCCAGTTGCACCCCTCAGTTGCACCCCTCAGTTGCACCCCTCAGTTGCACCCCTCAGTTGCACCCCCCAGTTGCACCCCCCAGTTGCACCCCTCAGTTGCACCCCTCAGTTGCACCCCCCAGTTGCACCCCCCAGTTGCACCCCTCAGTTGCACCCCTCAGTTGCACCCCCCAGTTGCACCCCTCAGTTGCACCCCTCAGTTGCACCCCTCAGTTGCACCCCTCAGTTGCACCCCCCAGTTGCACCCCTCAGTTGCACCCCCCTGTTGCACCCCTCAGTTGCACCCCTCAGTTGCACCCCCCAGTTGCACCCCTCAGTTGCACCCCCCAGTTGCACCCCTCAGATGCACCCCTCAGTTGCACCCCCCAGTTGCACGCCTCAGTTGCACCCCTCAGTTGCACCCCTCAGTTGCACCCCTCAGTTGCACCCCTCAGTTGCACCCCTCAGTTGCATCCCTCAGTTGCAACCGTCAGTTGTGCCCCTCAGTTGCACCCCCCTGTGGCACCCCTCAGTTGCACCCCCCAGTTGCACCCCTCAGTTGCACCCCTCAGTTGCACCCCTCAGTTGCACCCCTTAGTTGCACCCCTCAGTTGCACCCCTCAGTTGCACCCCTCAGTTGCACCCCTCAGTTGCACCCCCCAGTTGCACCCCTCAGTTGCACCCCTCAGTTGCACCCCCCAGTTGCACCCCTCAGTTGCACCCCCCAGTTGCACCCCTCATTTGCACCCCCCAGTTGCACCCCTCAGTTGCACCCCTCAGTTGCACCCCCCAGTTGCAGCCCTCAGCTGCACCCCTCAGTTGCACCCCTCAGTTGCACCCCTCAGTTGCACCCCTCAGTTGCACCCCTCAGTTGCACCCCTCAGTTGCACCCATCAGTTGCACCCCCCAGTTGCACCCCTCAGTTGCACCCCTCAGTTGCACCCCCCAGTTGCACCCCTCAGTTGCACCCCTCAGTTGCACCCGTCAGTTGCACCCCTCAGTTGCACCCGTCAGTTGCACCCCCCAGTTGCACCCCTCAGTTGCAGCCCTCAGTTGCACCCCCTAGTTGCACCCCTCAGCTGCACCCCTCAGTTGCACCCCTCGGTTGCACCCCTCAGTTGCAGCCCCCAGTTGCACCCCTCAGTTGCACCTGTCAGTTGCACCCCTCAGTTGCACCCCTCAGTTGCACCCCTCAGTTGCAGCCCTCAGTCGCACCCCTCAGTTGCACCCCCCAGTTGCACCCCTCAGTTGCACCCCTCAGTTGCACCCCTCAGTTGCACCCCTCAGTTGCACCCCTCACGGGCACCCCCCAGTTGCACCCCTCAGTTGCACCCCTCAGTTGCACCCCCTAGTTGCACCTCTCAGTTGCACCCCTCAGTTGCACCCCTCGGTTGCACCCCTCAGTTGCAGCCCCCAGTTGCACCCCTCAGTTGCACCTGTCAGTTGCACCCCTCAGTTGCACCCCTCAGTTGCACCCCTCAGTTGCACCCCTCAGTTGCACCCCCCAGTTGCACCCCCGAGTTGCACCGCTCAGTTCCACCGCTCAGTTGCACCCCTCAGTTGCAGCCCTCAGTTGCACCCCCCAGTTGCACCCCTCAGTTGCACCCCTCAGTTGCACCGCCCAGTTGCACCCCTCAGTTGCACCCCTCAGTTGCACCCCTCAGTTGCACCCCTCAGTTGCACCCCTCAGTTGCACCCCTCAGTTGCACCCCTCAGTTGCACCCCTCAGTTGCACCCCCCAGTTGCACCACTCAGTTGCACCCCTCAGTTGCACCCACCAGTTGCACCCCCCAGTTGCACCTCTCAGTTGCACCCCTCAGTTGGACCCCCCAGTTGCACCCCTCAGTTGCACCCCTCAGTTGCACCCATCAGTTGCACCCCTCAGTTGCACCCCTCAGGTGCACCCCTCAGTTGCACCCCTCAGTTGCACCCCTCAGTGGCACCCCCCAGTTGCACCCCCCAGTTGCACCCCTCAGTTGCACCCCTCAGTTGCACCCCTCAGTTGCACCCCTCAGTTGCACCCCTCGGTTGCACCCCTCACTTGCACCCCTCAGTTGCACCCCTCAGTTGCACCCCCCAGTTGCACCCCTCAGTTGCACCCCTCAGTTGCACCCCCTAGTTGCACCCCTCAGTTGCACCCTTCAGTTGCACACCTCAGTTGCACCCCTCAGTTGCAGCCCCCAGTTGCACCCCTCAGTTGCACCCCTCAGTTGCACCCCTCAGTTGCACCCCTCAGTTGCATCCCTCAGTTGCACCCCCCAGTTGCACCCCTCAGTTGCACCCCTCAGTCGCACCCCTCAGTTGCACCCCTCAGTTGCACCCCTCAGTTCCACCCCTCAGTTGCACCCCTCAGTTGCACCCCCCAGTTGCACCCCTCAGTTGCACCCCTCAGTTGCACCCCTCAGTTGCACCCCTCAGTTGCACCCCCCAGTTGCACCCCCCAGTTGCACCCCTTAGTTGAACCCCTCAGTTGCACCCCTCAGTTGCACCCCTCAGTTGCACCCCCCAGTTGCACCCCCCAGTTGCACCCCCCAGTTGCACCTCTCAGTTGCACCCCTCAGTTGCACCCCCCAGTTGCACGCCTCAGTTGCACCCCTCAGTTGCACCCCTCAGTTGCACCCCTCAGTTGCATCCCCCCGTTGCACCCCTCAGTTGCACCCCTCAGTTGCACCCCTCAGTTGCACCCCTCAGTTGCACCCCCCAGTTGCACCCCTCAGTTGCACCCCTCATTTGCACCCCCCAGTTGCACCCCTCAGTTGCACCCCCCAGTTGCACCCCTCAGTTGCACCCCTCAGTTGC
The DNA here is from genome assembly GCA_964036045.1 of Eutreptiella sp. 'Long Island Sound 2002'. Classification (NCBI taxonomy): domain Eukaryota; phylum Euglenozoa; class Euglenophyceae; order Eutreptiales; family Eutreptiaceae; genus Eutreptiella; species Eutreptiella sp. 'Long Island Sound 2002'. The sequence goes on along the minus strand of OZ038383.1, from coordinate 124,854,769 downwards.
ACCCCTCAGTTGCACCCCTCATTTGCACCCCCCAGTTGCACCCCTCAGTTGCACCCCTCAGTTGCACCCCTCAGTTGCACCCCTCAGTGGCACCCCCCAGTTGCACCCCCCAGTTGCACCCCTCAGTTGCACCCCTCAGCTGCACCCCCCAGTTGCACCCCTCAGTTGCACCCCTCAGTTGCACCCCCCAGTTGCACCCCTCAGTTGCACCCCTCGGTTGCACCCCTCAGTTGCACCCCTCAGTTGCACCCGTCAGTTGCACCCCCCAGTTGCACCCCTCAGTTGCACCCCTCAGTTGCACCCCTCAGTTGCACCCCTGAGTTGCACCCCCCAGTTGCACCCCTCAGTTGCACCCCTCAGTTGCACCACCCAGTTGCACCCCTCAGTTGCACCCCTCAGTTGCACCCCTCAGTTGCACCCCTCAGTTGCACCCCTCAGTTGCACCCCTCAGGTGAACCCCCAGGTGCACCCCTCAGTTGCACCCCTTAGTTGCACCCCTCAGTGGCACCCCCCGGTTGCACCCCCCAGTTGCACCCCTCAGTTGCACCCCTCAGTTGCACCCCCCAGTTGCACCCCCCAGTTGCACCCCTCAGTTGCACCCCTCAGTTGCACCCCCCAGTTGCACCCCTCAGTTGCACCCCTCGGTTGCACCCCTCAGTTGCACCCCTCAGTTGCACCCGTCAGTTGCACCCCCCAGTTGCACCCCTCAGTTGCACCCCTCAGTTGCACCCCCTAGTTGCACCCCTCAGTTGCACCCCTCAGTTGCACCCCTCAGTTGCACCCCTCAGTTGCACCCCTCAGTTGCACCCCTCAGTTGCACCCCCCAGTTGCAGCCCCCAGTTGCACCCCTCAGTTGCACCCCCCAGTTGCACCCCTCAGTTGCACCCCTCAGTTGCATCCCTCAGTTGCGGCCCCCAGTTGCACCCCTCAGTTGCACCCCTCAGTTGCACCCCCCAGTTGCACCCCTCATTTGCACCCCTCAGTTGCACCCCTCAGTTGCACCCCCCAGTTGCACCCCCCAGTTGCACCCCTCAGTTGCACCCCTCAGTTGCACCCCTCAGTTGCACCCCTCAGTTGCACCCCTCAGTTGCACCCCTCAGTTGCACCCCTCAGTTGCACCCCCCAGTTGCACCCCTCAGTTGCACCCCTCAGTTGCACCCCCCAGTTGCACCCCTCAGTTGCACCCCTCAGTTGCACCCCTCAGTTGCACCCCGCAGTTGCACCCGTCAGTGACACCCCCCAGTTGCACCCCTCAGTTGCATCCCCCAGTTGCACCCCTCAGTTGCACCCCTCGGTTGCACCCCCCAGTTGCACCCCTCAGTTGCACCCCTCAGTTGCACCCCCCAGTTGCACCCCTCAGTTGCAACCCTCAGTTGCACCCCCCAGTTGCACCCCTCAGATGCACCCCTCAGTTGCACCCCCCAGTTGCACCCCTCAGTTGCACCCCCCAGTTGCACCCCTCAGTTGCACCCCTCAGTTGCACCCCTCAGTTGCACCCCTCAGTTGCACCCCTCAGTTGTACCCCTCAGTTGCACCCCTCAGTTGCACCCCTCAGTTGCACCCCTCAGTTGCACCCCCCAGTTGCACCCCCCAGGTGCGACCCTCAGTTGCACCCCTCAGTTGGACCCCCCAGTTGCACCCCTCACTTGCACCCCTCAGTTGCACCACCCAGTTGCACCCCTCAGTTGCACCCCTCAGTTGCACCCCTCAGTTGCACCCCTCAGTTGGACCCCTCAGTTGCACCCCTCAGTTGGACCCCTCAGTTGCACCCACCCCCCAGTTGCACCCCTCAGTTGCACCCCCCTGTTGCACCCCTCAGTTGCACCCCTCAGTTGCACCCCCCAGTTGCACCCCTCAGTTGCACCCCCCAGTTGCACCCCTCAGATGCACCCCTCAGTTGCACCCCTCAGTTGCACCCCCTAGTTGCACCCCTCAGTTGCACCCCTCAGTTGCACCCCTCAGTTGCACCCCTCAGTTGCACCCCTCAGTTGCATCCCTCAGTTGCAACCCTCAGTTGTGCCCCTCAGTTGCACCCCCCTGTGGCACCCCTCAGTTGCAAGCCCCAGTTGCACCCCTCAGTTGCACCCCTCAGTTGCACCCCTCAGTTGCACCCCTCAGTTGCACCCCTCAGTTGCACCCCTCAGTTGCACCCCTCAGTTGCACCACCCAGTTGCACCCCTCAGTTGCACCCCTCAGTTGCACCCCTCAGTTGCAACCCCCAGTTGCACCCCTCAGTTGCACCCCCCAGTTGCACCCCCCAGTTGCACCCCTCAGTTGCACCCCCCAGTTGCACCCCTCATTTGCACCCCCCAGTTGCACCCCTCAGTTGCACCCCTCAGTTGCACCCCCCAGTTGCACCCCTCAGTTGCACCCCTCAGTTGCACCCCTCAGTTGCACCCCTCAGTTGCACCCCTCAGTTGCACCCCTCAGTTGCACCCCTCAGTTGCACCCCCCAGTTGCACCCCTCAGTTGCACCCCTCAGTTGCACCCCCCAGTTGCACCCCTCAGTTGCACCCCTCAGTTGCAACCCTCAGTTGCACCCCTCAGTTGCACCCGTCAGTTGCACCCCCCAGTTGCACCCCTCAGTTGCACCCCTCAGTTGCACCCCCTAGGTGCACCCCTCAGTTGCACCCCTCAGTTGCACCCCTCAGTTGCACCCCTCAGTTGCAGCCCCCAGTTGCACCCCTCAGTTGCACCTGTAAGTTTCACCCCTCAGTTGCACCCCTCAGTTGCACCCCCCAGTTGCAGCCCTCAGTTGCACCCCTCAGTTGCACCCCTCAGTTGCACCCCCCAGTCGCACCCCTCAGTTGCACCCCTCAGTTGCACCCCTCAGTTGCACCCCTCAGTTGCACCCGTCAGTTGCACCCCCAAGTTGCACCCCTCAGTTGCACCCCTCAGTTGCACCCCCTAGTTGCACCCCTCAGTTGCACCCCTCAGTTGCACCCCTCGGATGCACCCCGTAGTTGCAGCCCCCAGTTGCACCTGTCAGTTTCACCCCCCAGTTGCGGCCCTCGGTTGCACCCCTCAGTTGCAGCCCCCAGTTGCACCCCTCAGTTGCACCCCTCAGTTGCACCCCTCAGTTGCACCCCCCAGTTGCAGCCCTCAGTTGCACCCCTCAGTTGCACCCCTCAGTTGCACCCCCCAGTTGCACCCCTCAGTTGCACCCCTCAGTTGCACCCGTCAGTTGCACCCCTCAGTTGCACCCCTCAGTTGCACCCCTCAGTTGCACCCCCTAGTTGCACCCCTCAGTTGCACCCCTCAGTTGCACCCCTCGGTTGCACCCCTCAGTTGCAGCCCCCAGTTGCACCCCTCAGTTGCACCTGTCAGTTGCACCCCTCAGTTGCACCCCTCAGTTGCACCCCTCAGTTGCACCCCTCAGTTGCACCCCCCAGTTGCACCCCTCAGTTGCACCCCTCAGTTGCACCTCTCAGTTGCACCCCTCAGTTGCACCCCCCAGTTGCACCCCTCAGTTGCACCCCTCAGTTGCACCCCCCAGTTGCACCCCTCAGTTGCACCCCTCAGTTGCACCTCTCAGTTGCACCCCTCAGTTGCACCCCCCAGTTGCACCCCTCAGTTGCACCCCTCAGTTGCACCCCCCAGTTGCACCCCTCAGTTGCACCCCTCAGTTGCACCCCCCAGTTGCACCGCTCAGTTGCACCCCTCAGTTGCACCTCTCAGTTGCACCCCTCAGTTGCACCCCTCAGTTGCACCCCTCAGTTGCACCCCTCAGTTGCACCCCCCAGTTGCACCGCTCAGTTGCGGCCCTCAGTTGCACCTCTCAGTTGCACCCCTCAGTTGCACCCCCCAGTTGCACCCCTCAGTTGCACCCCTCAGTTGCACCCCCCAGTTGCACCCCTCAGTTGCACCCCTCAGTTGCACCTCTCAGTTGCACCCCTCAGTTGCACCCCCCAGTTGCACCCCTCAGTTGCACCCCTCAGTTGCACCCCTCAGTTGCACCCCTCAGTTGCACCTCTCAGCCGCACCCCTCAGTTGCACCCCCCAGTTGCACTGCCCAGTTGCACCCCTCAGTTGCACCCCTCAGTTGCACCCCTCAGTTGCACCCCCCAGTTGCACCCCTCAGTTGCACCCCTCAGTTGCACCCACCAGTTGCACCCCCCAGTTGCACCTCTCAGTTGCACCCCTCAGTTGGACCCCCCAGTTGCACCCCTCAGTTGCACCCCTCAGTTGCACCCCTCACTTGCACCCCTCAGTTGCACCCCCCAGTTGCACCCCTCAGTTGCACCCCTCAGTTGCACCCCTCAGTTGCACCCCTCAGTTGCACCCCTCAGTTGCACCCCTCAGTTGCACCCCTCAGTTGCACCCCTCATTTGCACCCCCCAGTTGCACCCCTCAGTTGCACCCCTCAGTTGCACCCCCCAGTTGCACCCCTCAGTTGCACCCCTCAGTTGCACCCCTCAGTTGCACCCCCCTGTTGCACCCCCCAGTTGCACCCCTCAGTTGCACCCCTCAGTTGCACCCCTCAGTTGCACCCCCCAGTTGCACCCCTCAGTTGCACCCCTCAGTTGCACCCCTCAGTTGCACCCCCCAGTTGCACCCCTCAGTTGCACCCCTCAGTTGCACCCCTCAGTTGCACCCCTCAGTTGCACCCCTCAGTTGCACCCCTCAGTTGCACCCCCCAGTTGCACCCCTCAGTTGCACCCCTCAGTTGCACCCCCCAGTTGCACCCCTCAGTTGCACCCCTCAGTTGCACCCCTCAGTTGCACCCCTCAGTTGCACCCCTCAGTTGCACCCCTCAGTTGCACCCCTCAGTTGCACCTCTCAGTTGCAGCCCTCAGTTGCACCCCTCAGTTGCACCCCCCAGTTGCACCCCTCAGTTGCACCCGTCAGTTGCACCCCCCAGTTGCACCCCTCAGTTGCAACCCTCAGTTGCACCCCTCAGTTGCACCCCTCAGTTGCACCCCCCAGTTGCACCAGCCAGTTGCACCCCTCAGTTGCACCCCTCAGTTGCACCCCCCAGTTGCACCCCCCAGTTGCACCCCTCAGTTGCACCCCTCAGTTGCGACCCCCAGTTGCACCCCTCAGTTGCACCCCTCAGTTGCACCCCTCAGTTGCACCCCTCAGTTGCACCCCCCAGTTGCACCCCTCAGTTGCACCCCCCTGTTGCACCCCTCAGTTGCACCCCTCAGTTGCACCCCTCAGTTGCACCCCTCAGTTGCACCCCCCAGTTGCACCCCTCAGATGCACCCCTCAGTTGCACCCCTCAGTTGCACCCCCCAGTTGCACCCCTCAGTTGCACCCCTCAGTTGCGGGCCTCAGTTGCACCCCTCAGTTGCACCCCTCAGTTGCATCCCTCAGTTGCAACCCTCAGTTGTGCCCCTCAGTTGCACCCCCCTGTGGCACCCCTCAGTTGCACCCCCCAGTTGCACCCCTCAGTTGCACCCCTCAGTTGCACCCCTCAGTTGCACCCCTCAGTTACACCCCTCAGTTGCACCCCTCAGTTGCACCCCTCAGTTGCACCACCCAGTTGCACCCCTCAGTTGCACCCCTCAGTTGCACCCCTCAGTTGCAACCCCCAGTTGCACCCCTCAGTTGCACCCCCCAGTTGCACCCCCCAGTTGCACCCCTCAGTTGCACCCCCCAGTTGCACCCCTCATTTGCACCCCCCTGTTGCACCCCTCAGTTGCACCCCTCAGTTGCACCCCTCGGTTGCACCCCTCAGTTGCACCCCTCAGTTGCACCCCTCAGTTGCACCCCTCAGTTGCACCCCTCAGTTGCACTCCTCAGTTGCACCCCTCAGTTGCACCCCCCAGTTGCACCCCTCAGTTGCACCCCTCAGTTGCACCCCCCAGTTGCACCCCTCAGTTGCACCCCTCAGTTGCAACCCTCAGTTGCCCCCCTCAGTTGCACCCGTCAGTTGCACCCCCCAGTTGCACCCCTCAGTTGCACCCCTCAGTTGCACCCCCTAGGTGCACCCCTCAGTTGCACCCCTCAGTTGCACCCCTCAGTTGCACCCCTCAGTTGCACCCCTCAGTTGCACCCCTCAGTTGCACCTGTAAGTTTCACCCCTCAGTTGCACCCCTCAGTTGCACCCCCCAGTTGCAGCCCTCAGTTGCACCCCTCAGTTGCACCCCTCAGTTGCACCCCCCAGTTGCACCCCTCAGTTGCACCCCTCAGTTGCACCCCCCAGTTGCACCCCTCAGTTGGACGCCTCAGTTGCACCCCTCAGTTGCACCCCTCAGTTGCACCCGTCAGTGACACCCCCCAGTTGCACCCCTCAGTTGCACCCCCCAGTTGCACCCCTCAGTTGCACCCCTCGGTTGCACCCCCCAGTTGCACCCCTCAGTTGCACCCCTCAGTTGCACCCCTCAGTTGCACCCCTCAGTTGCACCCCTCAGTTGCACCCCTCAGTTGCACCCCTCAGTTGCACCCCTCAGTTGCACCCCTCAGTTGCACCCCTCAAATGCACCTCTCAGTTGCACCCCTCAGTTGCACCCCTCAGTTGCACCCCCCAGTTGCACCCCTCAGTTGCACCCGTCAGTTGCACCCCCCAGTTGCACCCCTCAGTTGCAACCCTCAGTTGCACTCCTCAGTTGCACCCCTCAGTTGCACCCCCCAGTTGCACCACCCAGTTGCACCCCTCAGTTGCACCCCTCAGTTGCACCCCCCAGTTGCACCCCCCAGTTGCACCCCTCAGTTGCACCCCTCAGTTGCGACCCCCAGTTGCACCCCTCAGTTGCACCCCTCAGTTGCACCCCTCCGTTGCACCCCTCAGTTGCACCCCCCAGTTGCACCCCTCAGTTGCACCCCCCTGTTGCACCCCTCAGTTGCACCCCTCAGTTGCACCCCCCAGTTGCACCCCTCAGTTGCACCCCCCAGTTGCACCCCTCAGATGCACCCCTCAGTTGCACCCCTCAGTTGCACCCCCCAGTTGCACCCCTCAGTTGCACCCCTCAGTTGCACCCCTCAGTTGCACCCCTCAGTTGCACCCCTCAGTTGCATCCCTCAGTTGCAACCCTCAGTTGTGCCCCTCAGTTGCACCCCCCTGTGGCACCCCTCAGTTGCACCCCCCAGTTGCACCCCTCAGTTGCACCCCTCAGTTGCACCCCTCAGTTGCACCCCTCAGTTGCACCCCTCAGTTGCACCCCTCAGTTGCACCCCTCAGTTGCACCACCCAGTTGCACCCCTCAGTTGCACCCCTCAGTTGCACCCCTCAGTTGCAACCCCCAGTTGCACCCCTCAGTTGCACCCCCCAGTTGCACCCCCCAGTTGCACCCCTCAGTTGCACCCCCCAGTTGCACCCCTCATTTGCACCCCCCTGTTGCAGCCCTCAGTTGCACCCCTCAGTTGCACCCCTCGGTTGCACCCCTCAGTTGCACCCCTCAGTTGCACCCCTCAGTTGCACCCCTCAGTTGCACCCCTCAGTTGCACCCCTCAGTTGCACCCCTCAGTTGCACCCCCCAGTTGCACCCCTCAGTTGCACCCCTCAGTTGCACCCCCCAGTTGCACCCCTCAGTTGCACCCCTCAGTTGCAACCCTCAGTTGCACCCCTCAGTTGCACCCGTCAGTTGCACCCCCCAGTTGCACCCCTCAGTTGCACCCCTCAGTTGCACCCCCTAGGTGCACCCCTCAGTTGCACCCCTCAGTTGCACCCCTCAGTTGCACCCCTCAGTTGCAGCCCCCAGTTGCACCCCTCAGTTGCACCTGTAAGTTTCACCCCTCAGTTGCACCCCTCAGTTGCACCCCCCAGTTGCAGCCCTCAGTTGCACCCCTCAGTTGCACCCCTCAGTTGCACCCCCCAGTTGCACCCCTCAGTTGCACCCCTCAGTTGCACCCCTCAGTTGCACCCCTCAGTTGCACCCGTCAGTTGCACCCCCCAGTTGCACCCCTCAGTTGCACCCCTCAGTTGCACCCCCTAGTTGCACCCCTCAGTTGCACCCCTCAGTTGCACCCCTCGGATGCACCCCGTAGTTGCAGCCCCCAGTTGCACCCCTCAGTTGCACCCCTCAGTTGCACCCCTCAGTTGCACCCCTCAGTTGCACCCCCCAGTTGCACCCCTCAGTTGCACCCCTCAGTTGCACCCACCAGTTGCACCCGCCAGTTGCACCCCTCAGTTGCACCCCCCAGTTGCACCCCCCAGTTGCACCCCTCAGTTGCACCCCTCAGTTGCACCCCTCAGTTGCACCCCCCAGTTGCACCCCTCAGTTGCACCCCTCAGTTGCACCCACCAGTTGCACCCCCCAGTTGCACCTCTCAGTTGCACCCCTCAGTTGGACCCCCCAGTTGCACCCCTCAGTTGCACCCCTCAGTTGCACCCCTCACTTGCACCCCTCAGTTGCACCCCCCAGTTGCACCCCTCAGTTGCACCCCTCAGTTGCACCCCTCAGTTGCACCCCTCAGTTGCACCCCTCAGTTGCACCCCTCAGTTGCACCCCTCATTTGCACCCCCCAGTTGCACCCCTCATTTGCACCCCTCAGTTGCACCCCTCAGTTGCACCCCTCAGTGGCACCCCCCAGTTGCACCCCCCAGTTGCACCCCTCAGTTGCACCCCTCAGTTGCACCCCCCAGTTGCACCCCCCAGTTGCAGCCCTCAGTTGCACCCCTCAGTTGCACCCCCCAGTTGCACCCCTCAGTTGCATCCCTCGGTTGCACCCCTCAGTTGCACCCCTCAGTTGCACCCGTCAGTTGCACCCCCCAGTTGCACCCCTCAGTTGCACCCCTCAGTTGCACCCCCTAGTTGCACCCCTCAGTTGCACCCTTCAGTTGCACACCTCAGTTGCACCCCTCAGTTGCAGCCCCCAGTTGCACCCCTCAGTTGCACCTGTCAGTTGCACCACTCAGTTGCATCCCTCAGTTGCACCCCCCAGTTGCACCCCTCAGTTGCAGCCCTCAGTCGCACCCCTCAGTTGCACCCCTCAGTTGCACCCCTCAGTTCCACCCCTCAGTTGTACCCCTCAGTTGCACCCCCCAATTGCACCCCTCAGTTGCACCCCTCAGTTGCACCCCTCAGTTGCACCCCCCAGTTGCACCCCCCAGTTGCACCCCCCAGTTGCACCCCTCAGTTGCACCCCTCAGTTGCACCCCTCAGTTGCACCCCTCAGTTGCACCCCTCAGTTGCACCCCCCAGTTGCACCCCTCAGTTGCACCCCCCCGTTGCACCCCCCAGTTGCACCCCCAGTTGCACCCCTGAGTTGCACCCCTCAGTTGCACCCCTCAGTTGCACCCCTCAGTTGCACCCCCCAGTTGCACCCCCAGTTGCACCTCTCAGTTGCACCCCTCAGTTGGACCCCCCAGTTGCACCCCTCAGTTGCACCCCTCAGTTGCACCCCTCAGTTGCACCCCTCAGTTGCAGGCCCCGGTTGCACCCCTCAGTTGCACCCCTCAGTTGCACCCCTCAGCTGCACCCCTCAGTTGCACCCCTCAGTTGCACCCCCCAGTTGCAGCCCCCAGTTGCACCCCTCAGTTGCACCCCTCAGTTGCACCCCTCAGCTGCACCCCTCAGTTGCACCCCTCAGTTGCACCCCCCAGTTGCACCCCCCAGTTGCACCCCTCAGTTGCACCCCTCAGCTGCACCCCTCAGTTGCACCCCTCAGTTGCAGCCCCCAGTTGCACCCCTCAGTTGCACCCCTCAGTTGCACCCCTCAGCTGCACCCCTCAGTTGCACCCCTCAGTTGCACCCCCCAGTTGCACCCCCCAGTTGCACCCCTCAGTTGCACCCCTCAGTTGCACCCCTCAGTTGCACCCCTCAGTTGCACCCCTCAGTTGCACCCCTCAGTTGCACCCCTCAGTTGCACCCCCCAGTTGCACCCCCCAGTTGCACCCCTCAGTTGCACCCCTCATTTGCACCCCCCAGTTGCACCCCTCAGTTGCACCCCTCAGTTGCACCCCTCAGTTGCATCCCTCAGTGGCACCCCTCAGTTGCACCCCTCAGTTGCACCCCTCAGTTGCACCCCTCGGTTGCACCCCTCAGTTGCACCCCTCAGTTGCACCCCCCAGTTGCACCCCCCAGTTGCACCCCTCAGTTGCACCCCTCAGCTGCACCCCTCAGTTGCACCCCTCAGTTGCACCCCTCAGTTGCACCCCTCAGTTGCACCCCTCAGTTGCACCCCTCAGTTGCACCCCCCAGTTGCACCCCTCAGTTGCACCCCTCATTTGCACCCCCCAGTTGCACCCCTCAGTTGCACCCCTCAGTTGCACCCACCAGTTGCACCCCCCAGTTGCACCTCTCAGTTGCACCCCTCAGTTGGACCCCCCAGTTGCACCCCTCAGTTGCACCCCTCAGTTGCATCCCTCACTTGCACCCCTCAGTTGCACCCCCCAGTTGCACCCCTCAGTTGCACCCCTCAGTTGCACCCCTCAGTTGCACCCCTCAGTTGCAGCCCTCAGTTGCACCCCTCAGTTGCACCCCTGATTTGCACCCCCCAGTTGCACCCCTCAGTTGCACCCCTCAGTTGCACCCCTCAGTTGCACCCCTCAGTGGCACCCCCCAGTTGCAAAGCCCAGTTGCACCCCTCAGTTGCACCCCTCAGTTGCACCCCCCCGTTGCACCCCCCAGTTGCACCCCTCAGTTGCACCCCTCAGTTGCACCCCCCAGTTGCACCCCTGAGTTGCACCCCTCGGTTGCACCCCTCAGTTGCACCCCTCAGTTGCACCCGTCAGTTGCACCCCCCAGTTGCACCCCTCAGTTGCACCCCTCAGTTGCACCCCCTAGTTGCACCCCTCAGTTGCACCCTTCAGTTGCACACCTCAGTTGCACCCCTCAGTTGCACCCCCCAGTTGCACCCCTCAGTTGCACCTGTCAGTTGCACCCCTCAGTTGCACCCCTCAGTTGCATCCCTCAGTTGCACCCCCCAGTTGCACCCCTCAGTTGCAGCCCTCAGTCGCACCCCTCAGTTGCACCCCTCAGTTGCACCCCTCAGTTCCACCCCTCAGTTGCACCCCTCAGTTGCACCCCCCAGTTGCACCCCTCAGTTGCACCCCTCAGTTGCACCCCTCAGTTGCACCCCTCAGTTGCACCCCCCAGTTGCACCCCCCAGTTGCACCCCTCAGTTGCACCCCTCAGTTGCACCCCTCAGTTGCACCCCTCAGTTGCACCCCTCAGTTGCAGCCTTCAGTTGCAGCCCCCAGTTGCACCCCTCAGTTGCAGCCCCCAGTTGCACGCCTCAGTTGCACCCCTCAGTTGCACCCTTCAGTTGCAGCCCCCAGTTGCACCCCTCAGTTGCACCCCTCAGTTGCACCCCTCAGTTGCACCCCTCAGTTGCACCCCCCAGTTGCACCCCTCAGTTGCACCCCTCATTTGCACCCCCCAGTTGCACCCCTCAGTTGCACCCCTCAGTTGCACCCCTCAGTTGCACCCCTCAGTGGCACCCCTCAGTTGCACCCCCCAGTTGCACCCCTCAGTTGCACCCCTCAGTTGCACCCCTCAGTTGTACCCCTCAGTTGCACCCCCCAGTTGCAAGCCTCAGTTGCACCCCTCAGTTGCACCCCTCAGTTGCACCCCTCAGTTGCAGCCCCCAGTTGCACCCCTCAGTTGCACCCCTCAGTTGCACCCCTCAGTTGCACCCCTCAGTTGCACCCCCCAGTTGCACCCCTCAGTTGCACCCCTCAGTTGCACCCACCAGTTGCACCCGCCAGTTGCACCCCTCAGTTGCACCCCCCAGTTGCACCCCCCAGTTGCACCCCTCAGTTGCACCCCTCAGTTGCACCCCTCAGTTGCACCCCCCAGTTGCACCCCTCAGTTGCACCCCTCAGTTGCACCCACCAGTTGCACCCCCCAGTTGCACCTCTCAGTTGCACCCCTCAGTTGGACCCCCCAGTTGCACCCCTCAGTTGCACCCCTCAGTTGCACCCCTCACTTGCACCCCTCAGTTGCACCCCCCAGTTGCACCCCTCAGTTGCACCCCTCAGTTGCACCCCTCAGTTGCACCCCTCAGTTGCACCCCTCAGTTGCACCCCTCAGTTGCACCCCTCATTTGCACCCCCCAGTTGCACCCCTCATTTGCACCCCTCAGTTGCACCCCTCAGTTGCACCCCTCAGTGGCACCCCCCAGTTGCACCCCCCAGTTGCACCCCTCAGTTGCACCCCTCAGTTGCACCCCCCAGTTGCACCCCCCAGTTGCACCCCTCAGTTGCACCCCTCAGTTGCACCCCCCAGTTGCACCCCTCAGTTGCACCCCTCGGTTGCACCCCTCAGTTGCACCCCTCAGTTGCACCCGTCAGTTGCACCTCCCAGTTGCACCCCTCAGTTGCACCCCTCAGTTGCACCCCCTAGTTGCACCCCTCAGTTGCACCCTTCAGTTGCACACCTCAGTTGCACCCCTCAGTTGCAGCCCCCAGTTGCACCCCTCAGTTGCACCTGTCAGTTGCGCCACTCAGTTGCATCCCTCAGTTGCACCCCCCAGTTGCACCCCTCAGTTGCAGCCCTCAGTCGCACCCCTCAGTTGCACCCCTCAGTTGCACCCCTCAGTTCCACCCCTCAGTTGTACCCCTCAGTTGCACCCCCCAATTGCACCCCTCAGTTGCACCCCTCAGTTGCACCCCCCAGTTGCACCCCCCAGTTGCACCCCTCAGTTGCACCCCTCCGTTGCACCCCTCAGTTGCACCCCTCAGTTGCACCCCTCAGTTGCACCCCCCAGTTGCACGCCCCAGTTGCACCCCCAGTTGCACCTCTCAGTTGCACCCCTCAGTTGGACCCCCCAGTTGCACCCCTCAGTTGCACCCCTCAGTTGCACCCCTCAGTTGCACCCCTCAGTTGCAGCCCCAAGTTGCACCCCTCAGTTGCACCCCTCAGTTGCACCCCTCAGCTGCACCCCTCAGTTGCACCCCTCAGTTGCACCCCCCAGTTGCAGCCCCCAGTTGCACCCCTCAGTTGCAACCCTCAGTTGCACCCCTCAGCTGCACCCCTCAGTTGCACCCTCAGTTGCACCCCTCAGTTGCAGCCCCCAGTTGCACCCCTCAGTTGCACCCCTCAGTTGCACCCCTCAGCTGCACCCCTCAGTTGCACCCCTCAGTTGCACCCCCCAGTTGCACCCCCCAGTTGCACCCCTCAGTTGCACCCCTCAGTTGCACCCCTCAGTTGCACCCCTCAGTTGCACCCCTCAGTTGCACCCCTCAGTTGCACCCCTCAGTTGCACCCCTCAGTTGCACCCCCCAGTTGCACCCCTCATTTGCACCCCCCAGTTGCACCCCTCAGTTGCACCCCTCAGTTGCACCCCTCAGTTGCACCCCTCAGTGGCACCCCTCAGTTGCACCCCTCAGTGGTACCCCTCAGTTGCACCCCTCGGTTGCACCCCTCGGTTGCACCCCTCAGTTGCACCCCTCAGTTGCACCCCCCAGTTGCACCCCCCAGTTGCACCCCTCAGTTGCACCCCTCAGTTGCACCCCTCAGTTGCACCCCTCAGTTGCAGCCCTCAGTTGCACCCCTCAGTTGCACCCCTCAGTTGCACCCCCCAGTTGCACCCCTCAGTTGCACCCCTCATTTGCACCCCCCAGTTGCACCCCTCAGTTGCACCCCTCAGTTGCACCCCCCAGTTGCACCCCCAGTTGCACCTCTCAGTTGCACCCCTCAGTTGGACCCCCCAGTTGCACCCCTCAGTTGCACCCCTCAGTTGCACCCCTCAGTTGCACCCCTCAGTTGCAGGCCCCGGTTGCACCCCTCAGTTGCACCCCTCAGTTGCACCCCTCAGCTGCACCCCTCAGTTGCATCCCTCAGTTGCACCCCCCAGTTGCAGCCCCCAGTTGCACCCCTCAGTTGCACCCCTCAGTTGCACCCCTCAGCTGCACCCCTCAGTTGCACCCCTCAGTTGCACCCCCCAGTTGCACCCCCCAGTTGCACCCCTCAGTTGCACCCCTCAGCTGCACCCCTCAGTTGCACCCCTCAGTTGCAGCCCCCAGTTGCACCCCTCAGTTGCACCCCTCAGTTGCACCCCTCAGCTGCACCCCTCAGTTGCACCCCTCAGTTGCACCCCCCAGTTGCACCCCCCAGTTGCACCCCTCAGTTGCACCCCTCAGTTGCACCCCTCAGTTGCACCCCTCAGTTGCACCCCTCAGTTGCACCCCTCAGTTGCACCCCTCAGTTGCACCCCCCAGTTGCACCCCCCAGTTGCACCCCTCAGTTGCACCCCTCATTTGCACCCCCCAGTTGCACCCCTCAGTTGCACCCCTCAGTTGCACCCCTCAGTTGCATCCCTCAGTGGCACCCCTCAGTTGCACCCCTCAGTTGCACCCCTCAGTTGCAACCCTCGGTTGCACCCCTCAGTTGCACCCCTCAGTTGCACCCCCCAGTTGCACCCCCCAGTTGCACCCCTCAGTTGCACCCCTCAGTTGCACCCCTCAGTTGCACCCCTCAGTTGCACCCCTCAGTTGCACCCCTCAGTTGCACCCCTCAGTTGCACCCCTCAGTTGCACCCCCCAGTTGCACCCCTCAGTTGCACCCCTCATTTGCACCCCCCAGTTGCACCCCTCAGTTGCACCCCTCAGTTGCACCCACCAGTTGCACCCCCCAGTTGCACCTCTCAGTTGCACCCCTCAGTTGGACCCCCCAGTTGCACCCCTCAGTTGCACCCCTCAGTTGCATCCCTCACTTGCACCCCTCAGTTGCACCCCCCAGTTGCACCCCTCAGTTGCACCCCTCAGTTGCACCCCTCAGTTGCACCCCTCAGTTGCAGCCCTCAGTTGCACCCCTCAGTTGCACCCCTGATTTGCACCCCCCAGTTGCACCCCTCAGTTGCACCCCTCAGTTGCACCCCTCAGTTGCACCCCTCAGTGGCACCCCCCCGTTGCAAACCCCAGTTGCACCCCTCAGTTGCACCCCTCAGTTGCACCCCCCCGTTGCACCCCCCAGTTGCACCCCTCAGTTGCACCCCTCAGTTGCACCCCCCAGTTGCACCCCTGAGTTGCACCCCTCGGTTGCACCCCTCAGTTGCACCCCTCAGTTGCACCCGTCAGTTGCACCCCCCAGTTGCACCCCTCAGTTGCACCCCTCAGTTGCACCCCCTAGTTGCACCCCTCAGTTGCACCCTTCAGTTGCACACCTCAGTTGCACCCCTCAGTTGCACCCCCCAGTTGCACCCCTCAGTTGCACCTGTCAGTTGCACCCCTCAGTTGCACCCCTCAGTTGCATCCCTCAGTTGCACCCCCCAGTTGCACCCCTCAGTTGCAGCCCTCAGTCGCACCCCTCAGTTGCACCCCTCAGTTGCACCCCTCAGTTCCACCCCTCAGTTGCACCCCTCAGTTGCACCCCCCAGTTGCACCCCTCAGTTGCACCCCTCAGTTGCACCCCTCAGTTGCACCCCTCAGTTGCACCCCCCAGTTGCACCCCCCAGTTGCACCCCTCAGTTGCACCCCTCAGTTGCACCCCTCAGTTGCACCCCTCAGTTGCACCCCTCAGTTGCAGCCTTCAGTTGCAGCCCCCAGTTGCACCCCTCAGTTGCAGCCCCCAGTTGCACGCCTCAGTTGCACCCCTCAGTTGCACCCTTCAGTTGCAGCCCCCAGTTGCACCCCTCAGTTGCACCCCTCAGTTGCACCCCTCAGTTGCACCCCTCAGTTGCACCCCCCAGTTGCACCCCTCAGTTGCACCCCTCATTTGCACCCCCCAGTTGCACCCCTCAGTTGCACCCCTCAGTTGCACCCCTCAGTTGCACCCCTCAGTGGCACCCCTCAGTTGCACCCCCCAGTTGCACCCCTCAGTTGCACCCCTCAGTTGCACCCCTCAGTTGTACCCCTCAGTTGCACCCCCCAGTTGCAAGCCTCAGTTGCACCCCTCAGTTGCACCCCTCAGTTGCACCCCTCAGTTGCAGCCCCCAGTTGCACCCCTCAGTTGCACCCCTCAGTTGCACCCCTCAGTTGCACCCCTCAGTTGCACCCCCCAGTTGCACCCCTCAGTTGCACCCCTCAGTTGCACCCACCAGTTGCACCCGCCAGTTGCACCCCTCAGTTGCACCCCCCAGTTGCACCCCCCAGTTGCACCCCTCAGTTGCACCCCTCAGTTGCACCCCTCAGTTGCACCCCCCAGTTGCACCCCTCAGTTGCACCCCTCAGTTGCACCCACCAGTTGCACCCCCCAGTTGCACCTCTCAGTTACACCCCTCAGTTGGACCCCCCAGTTGCACCCCTCAGTTGCACCCCTCAGTTGCACCCCTCACTTGCACCCCTCAGTTGCACCCCCCAGTTGCACCCCTCAGTTGCACCCCTCAGTTGCACCCCTCAGTTGCACCCCTCAGTTGCACCCCTCAGTTGCACCCCTCAGTTGCACCCCTCATTTGCACCCCCCAGTTGCACCCCTCATTTGCACCCCTCAGTTGCACCCCTCAGTTGCACCCCTCAGTGGCACCCCCCAGTTGCACCCCCCAGTTGCACCCCTCAGTTGCACCCCTCAGTTGCACCCCCCAGTTGCACCCCCCAGTTGCACCCCTCAGTTGCACCCCCCAGTTGCACCCCTCAGTTGCACCCCTCAGTGGCACCCCCCAGTTGCACCCCCCAGTTGCACCCCTCAGTTGCACCCCTCAGTTGCACCCCTCAGTTGCACCCCCCAGTTGCACCCCTCAGTTGCACCCCTCGGTTGCACCCCTCAGTTGCACCCCTCAGTTGCACCCGTCAGTTGCACCTCCCAGTTGCACCCCTCAGTTGCACCCCTCAGTTGCACCCCCTAGTTGCACCCCTCAGTTGCACCCTTCAGTTGCACACCTCAGTTGCACCCCTCAGTTGCAGCCCCCAGTTGCACCCCTCAGTTGCACCTGTCAGTTGCGCCACTCAGTTGCATCCCTCAGTTGCACCCCCCAGTTGCACCCCTCAGTTGCAGCCCTCAGTCGCACCCCTCAGTTGCACCCCTCAGTTGCACCCCTCAGTTCCACCCCTCAGTTGTACCCCTCAGTTGCACCCCCCAATTGCACCCCTCAGTTGCACCCCTCAGTTGCACCCCTCAGCTGCACCCCTCAGTTGCACCCCTCAGTTGCACCCCCCAGTTGCAGCCCCCAGTTGCACCCCTCAGTTGCACCCCTCAGTTGCACCCCTCAGTTGCACCCCTCAGTTGCACCCCCCAGTTGCACGCCCCAGTTGCACCCCCAGTTGCACCTCTCAGTTGCACCCCTCAGTTGGACCCCCCAGTTGCACCCCTCAGTTGCACCCCTCAGTTGCACCCCTCAGTTGCACCCCTCAGTTGCAGCCCCAAGTTGCACCCCTCAGTTGCACCCCTCAGTTGCACCCCTCAGCTGCACCCCTCAGTTGCACCCCTCAGTTGCACCCCCCAGTTGCAGCCCCCAGTTGCACCCCTCAGTTGCAACCCTCAGTTGCACCCCTCAGCTGCACCCCTCAGTTGCACCCCTCAGTTGCACCCCTCAGTTGCAGCCCCCAGTTGCACCCCTCAGTTGCACCCCTCAGTTGCACCCCTCAGCTGCACCCCTCAGTTGCACCCCTCAGTTGCACCCCCCAGTTGCACCCCCCAGTTGCACCCCTCAGTTGCACCCCTCAGTTGCACCCCTCAGTTGCACCCCTCAGTTGCACCCCTCAGTTGCACCCCTCAGTTGCACCCCTCAGTTGCACCCCTCAGTTGCACCCCCCAGTTGCACCCCTCATTTGCACCCCCCAGTTGCACCCCTCAGTTGCACCCCTCAGTTGCACCCCTCAGTTGCACCCCTCAGTGGCACCCCTCAGTTGCACCCCTCAGTGGTACCCCTCAGTTGCACCCCTCGGTTGCACCCCTCGGTTGCACCCCTCAGTTGCACCCCTCAGTTGCACCCCCCAGTTGCAACCCCCAGTTGCACCCCTCAGTTGCACCCCTCAGTTGCACCCCTCAGTTGCACCCCTCAGTTGCACCCCTCAGTTGCACCCCTCAGTTGCACCCCTCAGTTGCACCCCCCAGTTGCACCCCTCAGTTGCACCCCTCATTTGCACCCCCCAGTTGCACCCCTCAGTTGCACCCCTCAGTTGCACCCACCAGTTGCACCCCCCAGTTGCACCTCTCAGTTGCACCCCTCAGTTGGACCCCCCAGTTGCACCCCTCCGTTGCACCCCTCAGTTGCACCCCTCACTTGCACCCCTCAGTTGCACCCCCCAGTTGCACCCCTCAGTTGCACCCCTCAGTTGCACCCCTCAGTTGCACCCCTCAGTTGCACCCCTCAGTTGCACCCCTCAGTTGCACCCCTCATTTGCACCCCCCAGTTGCACCCCTCAGTTGCACCCCTCAGTTGCACCCCTCAGTTGCACCCCTCAGTGGCACCCCCCAGTTGCACCCCCCAGTTGCACCCCTCAGTTGCACCCCTCAGTTGCACCCCTCAGTTGCACCCCTCAGTTGCACCCCTCAGTTGCACCCCCCAGTTGCACCCCCCAGTTGCACCCCTCAGTTGCACCCCTCAGTTGCACCCCCCAGTTGCACCCCCCAGTTGCACCCCTCAGTTGCACCCCTCAGTTGCACCCCTCAGTTGCACCCCTCAGTTGCACCCCTCGGTTGCACCCCTCAGTTGCACCCCTCAGTTGCACCCGTCAGTTGCACCCCCCAGTTGCACCCCTCAGTTGCACCCCTCAGTTGCACCCCCTAGTTGCACCCCTCAGTTGCACCCTTCAGTTGCACACCTCAGTTGCACCCCTCAGTTGCACCCCCCAGTTGCACCCCTCAGTTGCACCTGTCAGTTGCACCCCTCAGTTGCACCCCTCAGTTGCATCCCTCAGTTGCACCCCCCAGTTGCACCCCTCAGTTGCAGCCCTCAGTCGCACCCCTCAGTTGCACCCCTCAGTTGCACCCCTCAGTTCCACCCCTCAGTTGCACCCCTCAGCTGCACCCCCCAGTTGCACCCCTCAGTTGCACCCCTCAGTTGCACCCCTCAGTTGCACCCCTCAGTTGCACCCCCCAGTTGCACCCCCCAGTTGCACCCCTCAGTTGCACCCCTCAGTTGCACCCCTCAGTTGCACCCCTCAGTTGCACCCCTCAGTTGCAGCCTTCAGTTGCAGCCCCCAGTTGCACCCCTCAGTTGCACCCCCCAGTTGCACGCCTCAGTTGCACCCCTCAGTTGCACCCCTCAGTTGCACCCTTCAGTTGCAGCCCCCAGTTGCACCCCTCAGTTGCACCCCTCAGTTGCACCCCTCAGTTGCACCCCTCAGTTGCACCCCCCAGTTGCACCCCTCAGTTGCACCCCTCATTTGCACCCCCGAGTTGCACCCCTCAGTTGCACCCCTCAGTTGCACCCCTCAGTTGCACCCCTCAGTGGCACCCCTCAGTTGCACCCCCCAGTTGCACCCCTCAGTTGCACCCCTCAGTTGCACCCCTCAGTTGTACCCCTCAGTTGCACCCCCCAGTTGCACGCCTCAGTTGCACCCCTCAGTTGCACCCCTCAGTTGCACCCCTCAGTTGCAGCCCCCAGTTGCACCCCTCAGTTGCACCCCTCAGTTGCACCCCTCAGTTGCACCCCCCAGTTGCACCCCTCAGTTGCACCCCTCAGTTGCACCCCCCAGTTGCACCCCTCAGTTGCACCCCTCAGTTGCACCCCTCAGTTGCACCCCTCAGTGGCACCCCTCAGTTGCACCCCTCAGTTGCACCCCTCAGTTGCACCCCCCAGTTGCACCCCTCAGTTGCACCCCTCAGTTGCACCCCCCAGTTGCACCCCTCAGTTGCACCCCTCAGTTGCACCCCTCAGTTGGACCCCTCAGTTGCACCCCCCAGTTGCACCCCCCAGTTGCACCCCTCAGTTGCAGCCCTCAGTTGCACCCCTCAGTTGCACCCCCCAGTTGCACCCCTCAGTTGCACCCCTAAGTTGCACCCCCCAGTTGCACCCCTCAGTTGCACCCCTCAGTTGCACCCCTCAGTTGCACCCCCCAGTTGCACCCCTCAGTTGCACCCCTCAGTTGCACCTACCAGTAGCACCCCTCAGTTGCACCCCTCAGTTGCACCCCCCAGTTGCACCCCTCAGTTGCACCCCTCAGTTGCACCCCTCAGTTGCACCCCTCAGTTGCACCCCTCAGTTGCACCCGTCAGTTGCACCCCTCAGTTGCACGCCTCAGTTGCACCCCTCAGTTGCACCCCTCAGTTGCACCCCCCAGTTGCACCCCTCAGTTGCACCCCTCAGTTGGACCCCCCAGTTGCACCCCTCAGTTGCATCCCTCCGTTGCACCCCCCAGTTGCACCCCTCAGTTGCACCCCTCAGTTGCACCCCTCAGTTGCACCCCCCAGTTGCACCCCTCAGTTGCACCCCCCAGTTGCACATCCCAGTTGCACCCCTCAGTTGCACCCCTCAGTTGCACCCCTCAGTTGCACCCCTCAGTTGCACCCCTCAGTTGCAACCCTCAGTTGCACCCCTCAGTTGCACCCCTCAGTTGCACCCCCCGGTGGCACCCCTCAGTTGCACCCCTCAGTTGCACCCCCCAGTTGCACCCCTCAGTTGCACCCCTCAGTTGCACTCCCCAGTTGCACCCCCCAGTTGCACCCCTCAGTTGCACCCCTCAGTTGCACCCCTCAGTTGCAGCCCTCAGTTGCACCCCTCAGTTGCACCCCTCAGTTGCACCCCCCAGTTGCACCCCTCAGTTGCACCCCTCAGTTGCACCCCCCAGTTGCACCCCCCAGTTGCACCCCTCAGTTGCACCCCTCAGTTGCAGCCCTCAGTTGCACCCCTCAGTTGCACCCCCCAGTTGCACCCCTCAGTTGCACCCCTCAGTTGCACCCCTCAGTTGCACACCTCAGTTGCACCCCCCAGTTGCACCCCCCAGTTGCACCCCTCAGTTGCACCCCTCAGTTGCACCCCTCAGTTGCACCCCTCAGTTGCACCCCTCAGTTGCACCCCTCAGTTGCACCCCTCAGTTGCACCCCCCAGTTGCACCCCTCAGTTGCACCCCTCAGTTGCACCCCTCAGTTGCACCCCTCAGTTGCACCCCCCAGTTGCACCCCTCAGTTGCACCCCTCAGTTGCACCCCCCAGTTGCACCCCTCAGTTGCACCCCTCAGTTGCACCCCCCAGTTGCACCCCTCAGTTGCACCCCTCAGTTGCACCCCCCAATTGCACCCCTCAGTTGCACCCCTCAGTTGGACCCCCCAGTTGCACCCCTCAGTTGCACCCCTCAGTTGCACCCCTCAGTTGCACCCCCCAGTTGCACCCCTCAGTTGCACCCCTCAGTTGCACCCCTCAGTTGCACCCCTCAGTTGCACCCCTCAGTTGCACCCCTCAGTTGCACCCCTCAGTTGCACCCCTCAGTTGCACCCCTCAGTTGCACGCCTCAGTTGCACCCCTCAGTTGCACCCCTCAGTTGCACCCCCCAGTTGCACCCCTCAGTTGCACCCCTCAGTTGCACCCCTCAGTTGCACCACTCAGTTGCACCCCCCAGATGCACCCCTCAGTTGCACCCCTCAGTTGCACCCCTCAATTGCACCCCTCAGTTGCACGCCTCAGTTGCACCCCTCAGTTGCACCCCTCAGTTGCACCCCTCAGTTGCACCCCTCAGTTGCACCCCTCAGTTGCACGCCTCAGTTGCACCTCCCGGTTGCACCCCTCAGTTGCACCCCTCAGTTGCACCCCTCAGTTGCGCCCCTCAGTTGCACCCCTCAGTTGCACCCCTCAGTTGCACCCCTCAGTTGCACCCCCCAGTTGCATCCCTCAGTTGCAACCCTCAGTTGCACCCCCCAGTTGCACCCCTCAGTTGCACCCCTCAGTTGCACCCCCCAGTTGCACCCCTCAATTGCACCCCTCGGTTGGACCCCTCAGTTGCACCCCCCAGTTGCACCCCTCAGTTGCACCCCTCAGTTGCACCCCCCAGATGCACCCCTCAGTTGCACCCCTCAGTTACACCCCTCACTGGCACCCCCCAGTTGCACTCCTCAGTTGCACCCCTCAGTTGCACCCCCCAGTTGCACCCCTCAGTTGCACCCCTCAGTTGCACCCCTCAGTTGCACCCCTCAGTTGCACCCCCCAGTTGCACCCCTCAGTTGCACCCCTCAGTTGCACCCCCCAGTTGCACCCCTCAGTTGCACCCCTCAGTTGCACCCCTCAGTTGCACCCCTCAGGTGCAGCCCCCAGTTGCACCCCCCAGTTGCACCCCTCAGTTGCACCCCGTAGTTGCACCTGTCAGTTGCACACCTCAGTTGCACCCCTCAGTTGCACCCCTCAGTTGCACCCCCCAGTTGCACCCCCCAGTTGCACCCCTCAGTTGCACCCCTCAGTTGAACCCCTCAGTTGCACCCCTCAGTTGCACCCCTCAGTTGCACCCCCCAGTTGCACCCCTCAGTTGCACCCCTCAGTTGCACCCCTCAGTTGCACCCCTCAGTTGCACCCCTCAGTTGCACCCCTCAGTTGCACCCCTCAGTTGCACCCCTCAGTTGCATCCCTCAGTTGCAACCCTCAGTTGCACCCCCCAGTTGCACCCCTCAGTTGCACCCCTCAGTTGCACCCCCCAGTTGCACCCCTCAGTTGCACCCCTCGGTTGGACCCCTCAGTTGCACCCCCCAGTTGCACCCCTCAGTTGCACCCCTCAGTTGCAGCCCTCAGTTGCACCCCTCAGTTGCACCCCTCAGTTGCACCCCCCAGATGCACCCCTCAGTTGCACCCCTCAGTTGCACCCCTCACTGGCACCCCCCAGTTGCACCCCTCAGTTGCACCCCTCAGTTGCACCCCCCAGTTGCACCCCCCAGTTGCACCCCTCAGTTGCACCCCTCAGTTGCACCACTCAGTTGCACCCCCCAGTTGCACCCCTCAGTTGCACCCCTCAGTTGCACCCCCCAGTTGCACCCCTCAGTTGCACCCCTCAGTTGCACGCCCAAGTTGCACCCCTCAGTTGCACCCCTCAGTTGCACCCCTCAGTTGCACCCCCCAGTTGCACCCCTCAGTTGCACCCCTCAGTTGCACCCCTCAGTTGCACCCTTCAGTTGCAGCCCCCGGTTGCACCCCTCAGTTGCACCCCTCAGTTGCACGCCCCAGTTGCACCCCTCAGTTGCACCCCCCAGTTGCATCCCTCAGTTGCAACCCTCAGTTGCACCCCCCAGTTGCACCCCTCAGTTGCACCCCTCAGTTGCACCCCCCAGTTGCACCCCTCAGTTGCACCCCTCGGTTGGACCCCTCAGTTGCACCCCCCAGTTGCACCCCTCAGTTGCACCCCTCAGTTGCAGCCCTCAGTTGCACCCCTCAGTTGCACCCCTCAGTTGCACCCTTCAGTTGCAGCCCCCGATTGCACCCCTCAGTTGCACCCCTCAGTTGCACGCCCCAGTTGCACCCCTCAGTTGCACCCCCCAGTTGCATCCCTCAGTTGCAACCCTCAGTTGCACCCCCCAGTTGCACCCCTCAGTTGCACCCCTCAGTTGCACCCCCCAGTTGCACCCCTCAGTTGCACCCCTCGGTTGGACCCCTCAGT
The DNA here is from genome assembly GCA_964036045.1 of Eutreptiella sp. 'Long Island Sound 2002'. NCBI lineage: Eukaryota > Euglenozoa > Euglenophyceae > Eutreptiales > Eutreptiaceae > Eutreptiella > Eutreptiella sp. 'Long Island Sound 2002'. The sequence goes on along the minus strand of OZ038383.1, from coordinate 124,831,492 downwards.
TGCACCCCCCAGTTGCACCCCTCAGTTGCACCCCTCAGTTGCACCCCTCAGTTGCACCCCTCAGTTGCACCCCTCAGTCGCACCCCTCAGTTGCAGACCCCAGTTGCACCCCTCAGTTGCACCCCTCAGTTGCACCCCTCAGTTGCACCCGTCAGTTGCACCCCTCAGTTGCACCCCCAGTTGCACCCCCCAGTTGCACCCCTCAGTTGCACCCCCCAGTTGCACCCCTCAGTTGCACCCCTCAGTTGCACCCCCCAGTTGCACCCCTCAGTTGCACCCCTCAGTTGCACCCCTCAGTTGCACCCCTCAGGTGCAGCCCCCAGTTGCACCCCCCAGTTGCACCCCTCAGTTGCACCCCGTAGTTGCACCTGTCAGTTGCACACCTCAGTTGCACCCCTCAGTTGCACCCCTCAGTTGCACCCCCCAGTTGCACCCCCCAGTTGCACCCCTCAGTTGCACCCCTCAGTTGAACCCCTCAGTTGCACCCCTCAGTTGCACCCCTCAGTTGCACCCCCCAGTTGCACCCCTCAGTTGCACCCCTCAGTTGCACCCCTCAGTTGCACCCCTCAGTTGCACCCCTCAGTTGCACCCCTCAGTTGCACCCCTCAGTTGCACCCCTCAGTTGCATCCCTCAGTTGCAACCCTCAGTTGCACCCCCCAGTTGCACCCCTCAGTTGCACCCCTCAGTTGCACCCCCCAGTTGCACCCCTCAGTTGCACCCCTCGGTTGGACCCCTCAGTTGCACCCCCCAGTTGCACCCCTCAGTTGCACCCCTCAGTTGCAGCCCTCAGTTGCACCCCTCAGTTGCACCCCTCAGTTGCACCCCCCAGATGCACCCCTCAGTTGCCCCCCTCAGTTGCACCCCTCACTGGCACCCCCCAGTTGCACCCCTCAGTTGCACCCCTCAGTTGCACCCCCCAGTTGCACCCCCCAGTTGCACCCCTCAGTTGCACCCCTCAGTTGCACCACTCAGTTGCACCCCCCAGTTGCACCCCTCAGTTGCACCCCTCAGTTGCACCCCCCAGTTGCACCCCTCAGTTGCACCCCTCAGTTGCACGCCCAAGTTGCACCCCTCAGTTGCACCCCTCAGTTGCACCCCTCAGTTGCACCCCCCAGTTGCACCCCTCAGTTGCACCCCTCAGTTGCACCCCTCAGTTGCACCCTTCAGTTGCAGCCCCCGGTTGCACCCCTCAGTTGCACCCCTCAGTTGCACGCCCCAGTTGCACCCCTCAGTTGCACCCCCCAGTTGCATCCCTCAGTTGCAACCCTCAGTTGCACCCCCCAGTTGCACCCCTCAGTTGCACCCCTCAGTTGCACCCCCCAGTTGCACCCCTCAGTTGCACCCCTCGGTTGGACCCCTCAGTTGCACCCCCCAGTTGCACCCCTCAGTTGCACCCCTCAGTTGCAGCCCTCAGTTGCACCCCTCAGTTGCACCCCTCAGTTGCACCCTTCAGTTGCAGCCCCCGATTGCACCCCTCAGTTGCACCCCTCAGTTGCACGCCCCAGTTGCACCCCTCAGTTGCACCCCCCAGTTGCATCCCTCAGTTGCAACCCTCAGTTGCACCCCCCAGTTGCACCCCTCAGTTGCACCCCTCAGTTGCACCCCCCAGTTGCACCCCTCAGTTGCACCCCTCGGTTGGACCCCTCAGTTGCACCCCCCAGTTGCACCCCTCAGTTGCACCCCTCAGTTGCACCCCTCAGTTGCACCCCTCAGTTGCACCCCTCAGTCGCACCCCTCAGTTGCAGACCCCAGTTGCACCCCTCAGTTGCACCCCTCAGTTGCACCCCTCAGTTGCACCCGTCAGTTGCACCCCTCAGTTGCACCCCCAGTTGCACCACCCAGTTGCACCCCTCAGTTGCACCCCTCAGTTGCACCCCTCAGTTGCACCCTTCAGTTGCAGCCCCCGGTTGCACCCCTCAGTTGCACCCCTCAGTTGCACGCCCCAGTTGCACCCCTCAGTTGCACCCCCCAGTTGCATCCCTCAGTTGCAACCCTCAGTTGCACCCCCCAGTTGCACCCCTCAGTTGCACCCCTCAGTTGCACCCCCCAGTTGCACCCCTCAGTTGCACCCCTCGGTTGGACCCCTCAGTTGCACCCCCCAGTTGCACCCCTCAGTTGCACCCCTCAGTTGCAGCCCTCAGTTGCACCCCTCAGTTGCACCCCTCAGTTGCACCCTTCAGTTGCAGCCCCCGATTGCACCCCTCAGTTGCACCCCTCAGTTGCACGCCCCAGTTGCACCCCTCAGTTGCACCCCCCAGTTGCATCCCTCAGTTGCAACCCTCAGTTGCACCCCCCAGTTGCACCCCTCAGTTGCACCCCTCAGTTGCACCCCCCAGTTGCACCCCTCAGTTGCACCCCTCAGTTGCACCCCCCAGTTGCACCCCTCAGTTGCACCCCTCAGTTGCACCCCCCAGTTGCACCCCTCAGTTGCACCCCTCAGTTGCACCCCCCAGTTGCACTCCTCAGTTGCACCCCCCAGTTGCACCCCTCAGTTGCACCCCTCAGTTGCACCCCTCAGTTGCACCCGTCAGTTGCACCCCTCAGTTGCACCCCCAGTTGCACCCCCCAGTTGCACCCCTCAGTTGCACCCCCCAGTTGCACCCCTCAGTTGCACCCCTCAGTTGCACCCCCCAGTTGCACCCCTCAGTTGCACCACCCAGTTGCACCCCTCAGTTGCACCCCTCAGTTGCACCCCTCACTGGCGGCCCCCAGTTGCACCCCTCAGTTGCACCCCTCTGTTGCACCCCTCAGTTGCACCCCTCAGTTGCACCCCCCAGTTGCACCCCTCAGTTGCACCCCTCAGTTGCACCCCCCAGTTGCAACCCTCAGTTGCAGACCCCAGTTGCACCCCTCAGTTGCACCCCTCAGTTGCAACCCTCAGTTGCACCCCTCAGTTGCACCCCTCAGTTGCACCCCTCAGTTGCACCCCCCAGTTGCACCCCTCAGTTGCACCCCTCAGTTGCACCCCTCAGTTGCACCCCTCAGTTTCACGCCCCAGTTGCACCCCTCAGTTGCACCCCTCAGTTGCAGCCCTCAGTTGCACCCCTCAGTTGCACCCCTCAGTTGCAGACCCCAGTTGCACCCCTCAGTTGCACCCCTCAGTTGCACCCCTCAGTTGCACCAGCCAGTTGGAGCCCTCAGTTGCACCCCTCAGTTGCACGCCTCACTGGCACCCCCCAGTTGCACCCCTCAGTTGCACCCCTCAGTTGCACCCCTCAGTTGCACCCCTCAGTTGCACCCCTCAGTTGCACCCCTCAGTTGCACCCCTCAATTGCACCCCTCAGTTGCACCCCTCAGTTGCACCCCTCAGTTGCACCCCCCAGTTGCACCCCTCAGTTGCACCCCTCAGTTGCACCCCCCAGTTGCGGCCCTCAGGTGCACCCCTCAGTTGCACCCTCAGTTGCACCCCTCAGTTGCACCCCTCAGTTGCACCCCTCAGTTGCACCCCTGAGTTGCCCCCCTCAGTTGCACCCCTCAGTTGCAGCCCTCAGTTGCACCCCTCAGTTGCACACCTCAGTTGCACCCCTCAGTTGCACCCCTCAGTTGCACCCCTCAGTTGCACCCCTCAGTTACACCCCTCAGGTGCACCCTCAGTTGCACCCCTCAGTTGCACCCCTCAGTTGCACCCCCCAGTTGCACCCCTCAGTTGCACCCCCCAGTTGCACCCCCCAGTTTCACCCCTCAGTTGCACCCCCCAGTTGCACCCCTCAGTTGCACCCCTCAGTTGCACCCCCCAGTTGCACCCCCCAGTTGCACCCCTCAGTTGCACCCCTCAGTTGCAGCCCCCAGTTGCATTCCTCAGTTGCACCCCTCAGTTGCACCCCTCAGTTGCACCTGTCAGTTGCACCCCTCAGTTGCACCCCTCAGTTGCACCACCCAGTTGCACCCCTCAGTTGCACCCCTCAGTTGCACCCCTCACTGGCACCCCCCAGTTGCACCCCTCAGTTGCACCCCTCAGTTGCACCCCTCAGTTGCACCCTCAGTTGCACCCCTCAGTTGCACCCCCCAGTTGCACCCCTCAGTTGCACCCCTCAGTTGCACCCCCCAGTTGCACCCCTCAGTTGCACCCCTCAGTTGCACCCCTCAGTTGCAGCCCTCAGTTGCAGCCCCCAGTTGCACCCCTCAGTTGCACCTGTCAGTTGCACCTGTCAGTTGCACCCCTCAGTTGCAGCCCTCAGTTGCAGCCCCCAGTTGCACCCCTCAGTTGCACCCCTCAGTTGCACCCCTCAGTTGCACCCCTCAGTTGCACCCCCCAGTTGCACCCCTCAGTTGCACCCCCCAGTTGCACCTCTCAGTTGCACCCCTCAGTTGCACCCCTCAGTTGCAGCCCTCGGTTGCACCCCTCAGTTGCACCCCTCAGTTGCACCCCTCAGTTGCACCCCCAGTTGCACCCCTCAGTTGCACCCCTCAGTTGCACCCCTCAGTTGCACCCCTCATTTGCACCCCTCAGTTGCACCCCTCAGTTGCACCCCTCAGTTGCACCCCCCAGTTGCACCCCTCAGTTGCACCCCTCAGTTGCACCCCCCAGTTGCACCCCCCAGTTGCACCCCTCAGTTGCACCCCTCAGTTGCACCCCTCAGTTGCACCCCTCAGTTGCACCCCTCAGTTGCCCCCCTCAGTCGCACCCCTCAGTCGCACCCCTCAGTTGCACCCCTCAGTTGCACCCCCCAGTTGCACCCCTCAGTTGCACCCCTCAGTTGCACCCCCAGTTGCACCCCTCAGTTGCACCCCTCAGTTGCACCCCTCAGTTGCACCCCTCAGTTGCACCCCCCAGTTGCACCCCTCAGTTGCACCCCTCAGTTGCACCCCCCAGTTGCACCCCTCAGTTGCACCCCTCAGTTGCACCCCCCAGTTGCACTCCTCAGTTGCACCCCCCAGTTGCACCCCTCAGTTGCACCCCCCAGTTGCACCCCCCAGTTGCACCCCTCAGTTGCACCCCTCAGTTGCACCCCCCAGTTGCACTCCTCAGTTGCACCCCTCAGTTGCACCCCTCAGTTGCACCCCCCAGTTGCACCCCTCAGTTGCACCCCTCAGTTGCACCCCTCAGTTGCACCCCTCAGTTGCACCCCCCAGTTGCAGCCCCCAGTTCCACCCCTCAGTTGCACCCCTCAGTTGCACACCCCAGTTGCACCCCTCAATTGCACCCCTCAGTTGCACCCCTCAGTTGCACCCCCCAGTTGCACCCCCCAGTTGCACCTCTCAGTTGCACCCCCCAGTTGCACCCCTCAGTTGCACCCCTCAGTTGCAGCCCTCAGTTGCACATCTCAGTTGCACCCCTCAGTTGCACCCCTCAGTTGCACCCCTCAGTTGCACCCCTCAGTTGCACCCCTCAGTTGCACCCCCCAGTTGCACCCCCCCGTTGCACCCCTCAGTTGCACCCCTCAGTTGCACCCCCCAGTTGCACCCCTCAGTTGCACCCCTCAGTTGCACCCCCCAGTTGCACCCCTCAGTTGCACCCCTCAGTTGCACCCCCCAGTTGCACTCCTCAGTTGCACCCCCCAGTTGCACCCCTCAGTTGCACCCCCCAGTTGCACCCCCCAGTTGCACCCCTCAGTTGCACCCCTCAGTTGCACCCCCCAGTTGCACTCCTCAGTTGCACCCCTCAGTTGCACCCCTCAGTTGCACCCCCCAGTTGCACCCCTCAGTTGCACCCCTCAGTTGCACCCCTCAGTTGCACCCCTCAGTTGCACCCCCCAGTTGCAGCCCCCAGTTCCACCCCTCAGTTGCACCCCTCAGTTGCACACCCCAGTTGCACCCCTCAATTGCACCCCTCAGTTGCACCCCTCAGTTGCACCCCCCAGTTGCACCCCCCAGTTGCACCTCTCAGTTGCACCCCCCAGTTGCACCCCTCAGTTGCACCCCTCAGTTGCAGCCCTCAGTTGCACATCTCAGTTGCACCCCTCAGTTGCACCCCTCAGTTGCACCCCTCAGTTGCACCCCTCAGTTGCACCCCTCAGTTGCACCCCCCAGTTGCACCCCCCCGTTGCACCCCTCATTTGCACCCCTCGGTTGTACCCCTCAGTTGCACCCCTCAGTTGCACCCCCCTGTGGCACCCCTCAGTTGCACCCGCCAGTTGCACCCCTCAGTTGCACCCCTCAGTTGCAGCCCTCAGTTGCACCTGTCAGTTGCACCCCTCAGTTGCACCCCTCAGTTGCACCCCTCAGTTGCACCCCTCAGTTGCACCCCTCAGTTGCACCCCTCAGTTGCACCCCTCAGTTGCACCCCTCAGTTGCACCCCCCAGTTGCACCCCTCAGTTGCACCTGTCAGTTGCACCCCTCAGTTGCACCCCTCAGTTGCACCCCCCAGTTGCACCCCTCAGTTGCACCCCCCAGTTGCAGCCCTCAGTTGCACCCCTCAGTTGCACCCCCCAGTTGCACCCCTCAGTTGCACCCCTCAGTTGCACCCCCCAGTTGCACCCCGCAGTTGCACCCCTCAGTTGCACCCCTCAGTTGCACCCCCCAGTTGCACTCCTCAGTTGCACCCCTCAGTTGCACCCCTCAGTTGCACCTGTCGGTTGCACCCCTCAGTTGCACCCCTCAGTTGCACCCCTCAGTTGCACCCCTCACTGGCACCCCCCAGTTGCACCCCTCAGTTGCACCCCTCAGTTGCACCCCCCAGTTGCACCCCTCAGTTGCACCCCCCAGTTGCACCCCTCAGTTGCACCCCTCAGTTGCACCCCCCAGTTGCACCCCTCGGTTGCACCCCCCAGTTGCACCCCTCAGTTGCACCCCTCAGTTGCACCCCTCGGTTGCACCCCCAAGTTGCAGCCCTGAGTTGCACCCCTCAGTTGCACCCCCCAGTTGCACCCCCCAGTTGCACCCCTCAGTTGCACCCCTCAGTTGCACCCCCCAGTTGCACTCCTCAGTTGCACCCCTCAGTTGCACCCCTCAGTTGCACCTGTCAGTTGCACCCCTCAGTTGCACCCCTCAGTTGCACCCCCCAGTTGCACCTCTCAGTTGCACCCCTCAGTTGCACCCCTCAGTTGCAGCCCTCGGTTGCACCCCTCAGTTGCACCCCTCAGTTGCACCCCTCAGTTGCACCCCTCAGTTGCACCCCCCAGTTGCACCCCTCAGTTGCACCCCCCAGTTGCACCTCTCAGTTGCACCCCTCAGTTGCACCCCTCAGTTGCAGCCCTCGGTTGCACCCCTCAGTTGCACCCCTCAGTTGCACCCCTCAGTTGCACCCCCAGTTGCACCCCTCAGTTGCACCCCTCAGTTGCACCCCTCAGTTGCACCCCTCATTTGCACCCCTCAGTTGCACCCCCCAGTTGCACCCCTCAGTTGCACCCCCCAGTTGCACCCCTCAGTTGCACCCCTCGGTTGCACCCCCCAGTTGCACCCCCCAGTTGCACCCCTCAGTTGCACCCCTCAGTTGCACCCCTCAGTTGCACCCCTCAGTTGCACCCCTCAGTTGCACCCCTCAGTTGCACCCCTCAGTTGCACCCCCCAGTTGCACCCCTCAGTTGCACCCCCCAGTTGCACCTCTCAGTTGCACCCCTCAGTTGCACCCCTCAGTTGCAGCCCTCGGTTGCACCCCTCAGTTGCACCCCTCAGTTGCACCCCTCAGTTGCACCCCCAGTTGCACCCCTCAGTTGCACCCCTCAGTTGCACCCCTCAGTTGCACCCCTCATTTGCACCCCTCAGTTGCACCCCCCAGTTGCACCCCTCAGTTGCACCCCCCAGTTGCACCCCTCAGTTGCACCCCTCGGTTGCACCCCCCAGTTGCACCCCCCAGTTGCACCCCTCAGTTGCACCCCTCAGTTGCACCCCTCAGTTGCACCCCTCAGTTGCACCCCTCAGTTGCACCCCCCAGTCGCACCCCTCAGTCGCACCCCTCAGTTGCACCCCTCAGTTGCACCCCCCAGTTGCACCCCTCAGTTGCACCCCTCAGTTGCACCCCCAGTTGCACCCCTCAGTTGCACCCCTCAGTTGCACCCCTCAGTTGCACCCCTCAGTTGCACCCCCCAGTTGCACCCCTCAGTTGCACCCCTCAGTTGCACCCCCCAGTTGCACCCCTCAGTTGCACCCCTCAGTTGCACCCCCCAGTTGCACCCCCCAGTTGCACCCCTCAGTTGCACCCCTCAGTTGCACCCCCCAGTTGCACTCCTCAGTTGCACCCCTCAGTTGCACCCCTCAGTTGCACCCCTCACTTGCACCCCTCACTTGCACCCCCCAGTTGCAGCCCCCAGTTCCACCCCTCAGTTGCACCCCTCAGTTGCACACCCCAGTTGCACCCCTCAATTGCACCCCTCAGTTGCACCCCTCAGTTGCACCCCCCAGTTGCACCCCCCAGTTGCACCTCTCAGTTGCAGCCCTCAGTTGCACCTCTCAGTTGCAGCCCTCAGTTGCACCCCTCAGTTGCACCCCTCAGTTGCACCCCTCAGTTGCACCCCTCAGTTGCACCCCCCAGTTGCACCCCCCCGTTGCACCCCTCATTTGCACCCCTCGGTTGTACCCCTCAGTTGCACCCCTCAGTTGCACCCCCCTGTGGCACCCCTCAGTTGCACCCGCCAGTTGCACCCCTCAGTTGCACCCCTCAGTTGCACCCCTCAGTTGCACCTGTCAGTTGCACCCCTCAGTTGCACCCCTCAGTTGCACCCCTCAGTTGCACCCCTCAGTTGCACCCCTCAGTTGCACCCCTCAGTTGCACCCCTCAGTTGCACCCCTCAGAAGGAGCCCCCAGTTGCACCCCTCAGTTGCACCTATCAGGTGCACCCCTCAGTTGCACCCCCCAGTTGCACCCCTCAGTTGCACCTGTCAGTTGCACCCCTCAGTTGCACCCCTCAGTTGCACCCCTCAGTTGCAGCCCTCAGTTGCACCCCCCAGTTGCAGCCCTCAGTTGCACCCCTCAGTTGCACCCCCCAGTTGCACCCCTCAGTTGCACCCCTCAGTTGCACCCCCCAGTTGCACCCCGCAGTTGCACCCCTCAGTTGCACCCCTCAGTTGCACCCCCCAGTTGTACTCCTCAGTTGCACCCCTCAGTTGCACCCCTCAGTTGCACCTGTCGGTTGCACCCCTCAGTTGCACCCCTCAGTTGCACCCCTCAGCTGCACCCCTCACTGGCACCCCCCAGTTGCACCCCTCAGTTGCACCCCTCAGTTGCACCCCCCAGTTGCACCCCTCAGTTGCACCCCCCAGTTGCACCCCTCAGTTGCACCCCTCAGTTGCACCCCCCAGTTGCACCCCTCAGTTGCACCCCCCAGTTGCACCCCCCAGTTGCACCCCTCAGTTGCACCCCCAAGTTGCACCCCTCAGTTGCACCCCTCAGTTGCACCCCCCAGTCCCACCCCCCAGTTGCACGCCTCAGTTGCACCACTCAGTTGCACCCCCCAGTTGCACTCCTCAGTTGCACCCCTCAGTTGCACCCCTCAGTTGCACCTGTCAGTTGCACCCCTCAGTTGCACCCCTCAGTTGCACCCCTCAGTTGCACCACCCAGTTGCACCCCTTAGTTGCACCCCTCAGTTGCACCCCTCACTGGCACCCCGCGGTTGCACCCCTCAGTTGCACCCCTCAGTTGCACCCCCCAGTTGCACCCCTCAGTTGCACCCCTCAGTTGCACCCCTCAGTTGCACCCCCCAGTTGCACTCCTCAGTTGCACCCCTCAGTTGCACCCCTCAGTTGCACCTGTCAGTTGCACCCCTCAGTTGCACCCCTCAGTTGCACCCCTCAGTTGCACCACCCAGTTGCACCCCTTAGTTGCACCCCTCAGTTGCACCCCTCACTGGCACCCCCTAGTTGCACCCCTCAGTTGCACCCCTCAGTGGCACCCCCCAGTTGCACCCCTCAGTTGCACCCCCCAGTTGCACTCCTCAGTTGCACCCCTCAGTTGCACCCCTCAGTTGCACCCCTCAGTTGCACCCCCCAGTTGCACCCCTCAGTTTCACCTGTCAGTTGCACCCCTCAGTTGCGTCCCCCAGTTGCACCCCTCAGTTGCAGCCCTCAGTTGCACCCCCCAGTTGCAGCCCTCAGTTGCACCCCTCAGTTGCACCCCCCAGTTGCACCCCTCAGTTGCACCCCTCAGTTGCACCCTCAGTTGCACCCCTCAGTTGCACCCCTCAGTTGCACCCCCCAGTTGCACCCCTCAGTTGCACCCCCCAGTTGCACCCCCCAGTTGCACCCCTCAGTTGCACCCCCCAGTTGCACCCCTCAGTTGCACCCCTCAGTTGCACCCCTCAGTTGCACCTGTCAGTTGCACCTGTCAGTTGCACCCCTCAGTTGCAGCCCTCAGTTGCAGCCCCCAGTTGCACCCCTCAGTTGCACCCCTCAGTTGCACCCCTCAGTTGCACCCCTCAGTTGCACCCCTCAGTTGCACCCCTCAGTTGCACCCCCCAGTTGCACCCCTCAGTTACACCCCCCAGTTGCACCCCTCAGTTGCAGCCCTCAGTTGCACCCCTCAGTTGCACCCCTCAGTTGCACCCCTCAGTTGCACCCCTCAGTTGCACCCCTCAGTTGCACCCCCAAGTTGCACCCCTCAGTTGCACCCCTCAGTTGCACCCCTCAGTTGCACCCCTCAGTTGCACCCCTCAGTTGCACCCCTCAGTTGCACCCCCCAGTTGCAGCCCCCAGTTGCACCCCTCAGTTGCACCCCTCAGTTGCACGCCCCAGTTGCACCCCTCAGTTGCACCCCTCAGTTGCACCCCTCAGTTGCACCCCCCAGTTGCACCCCTCAGTAGCACCTCTCAGTTGCACCCCCCAGTTGCACCCCTCAGTTGCACCCCTCAGTTGCACCCCTCAGTTGCAGCCCTCAGTTGCACCCCTCAGTTGCACCCCTCAGTTGCACCCCTCAGTTGCACCCCTCAGTTGCACCCCCCAGTTGCACCCCTCAGTTGCACCCCTCAGTTGCACCCCCCAGTTGCACCCCTCAGTTGCACCCCCCAGTTGCACCCCTCAGTTGCACCCCTCAGTTGCACCCCCCAGTTGCACCCCTCAGTTGCACCCCCCAGTTGCACCCCTCAGTTGCACCCCCCAGTTGCACCCCTCAGTTGCACCCCTCAGTTGCACGCCTCAGTTGCAGCCCTCAGTTGCACGCCTCAGTTGCACCCCCCTGTAGCACCCCTCAGTTGCACCCCTCAGTTGCACCCCCCAGTTGCACCCCTCAGTTGCAGCCTTCAGTTGCACCCCTCAGTTGCACCCCTCAGTTGCACCCCTCAGTTGCACCCCTCAGTTGCACCCCTCAGTTGCACCCCTCAGTTGCACCCCTCAGTTACACCCCTCAGTTGCACCTCTCAGTTGCACCCCTCAGTTGCACCCCTCAGTTGCACCCCCCAGTTGCACCCCTCAGTTGCACCCCTCAGTTACACCTCTCAGTTGCACCCCCCAGTTGCACCCCTCAGTTGCACCCCTCAGTTGCACCCCCCAGTTGCACCTCTCAGTTGCACCCCTCAGTTGCACCCCTCAGTTGCACCCCCCAGTTGCACCCCTCAGTTGCACCCCTCAGTTGCACCCCTCAGTTGCACCCCTCAGTTGCACCCCTCAGTTGCACCCCTCAGTTGCACCCCTCACTTGCACCCCTCAGTTGCACCCCTCAGTTGCAGCCCCCAGTTGCACCCTTCAGTTGCACCTGTCAGTTGCACCCCTCAGTTGCACCCCCCAGTTGCAGCCCTCAGTTGCAGCCCTCAGTTGCACCCCCCAGTTGTAGCCCTCAGTTGCACCCCTCAGTTGCAGCCCTCAGTTGGACCCCTCAGTTGCACCCCTCAGTTGCACCCCTCAGTTGCACCCCTCAGTTGCACCACTCAGTTGCACCCCTCAGCTGCACCCCTCAGTTGCACCCCTCAGTTGCACCCCTCAGTTGCACCCCTCAGTTGCAGCCCTCAGTTGCACCCCTCAGTTGCACCCCTCAGTTGCACCCCCCAGTTGCACCCCCCGGTTGCACCCCCCAGTTGCACCCCTCAGTTGTAAGCCCCAGTTGCACCCCTCAGTTGCACCCCCCAGTTGCAGCCCTCAGTTGCACCACTCAGTTGCACCCCTCAGTTGCAACCCTCAGTTGCACCCCCCAGTTGCATGCCTCAGTTGCACCCCCCAGTTGCACCCCTCAGTTGCACCCCTCAGTTGCACCCCTCAATTGCACCCCTCAGTTGCACCCCCCAGTTGCACCCCTCAGTTGCACCCCCCAGTTGCACCCCTCAGTAGAACCTCTCAGTTGCACCCCCCAGTTGCACCCCTCAGTTGCACCCCTCAGTTGCACCCCTCAGTTGCAGCCCTCAGTTGCACCCCTCAGTTGCACCCCTCAGTTGCACCCCTCAGTTGCACCCCTCAGTTGCACCCCCCAGTTGCACCCCTCAGTTGCACCCCTCAGTTGCACCCCTCAGTTGCACCCCTCAGTTGCACCCCTCAGTTGCACCCCCCAGTTGCACCCCTCAGTTGCACCCCTCAGTTGCACCCCTCAGTTGCACCCCTCAGTTGCACAACTCACTTGCACAACTCAGTTGCACCCCCCAGTTGCACGCCTCAGTTGCACCCCTCAGTTGCACCCCCCAGTTGCACCCCCCAGTTGCACCCCTCAGTTGCACCCCTCAGTTGCACCACTCAGTTGCACCCCTCAGCTGCACCCCTCAGTTGCACCCCTCAGTCGCACCCCTCAGTCGCACCCCTCAGTTGCAGCCCTCAGTTGCACCCCTCAGTTGCACCCCTCAGTTGCACCCCCCAGTTGCACCCCCCGGTTGCACCCCCCAGTTGCACCCCTCAGTTGCAAGCCCCAGTTGCACCCCTCAGTTGCACCTCTCAGTTGCACCCCTCAATTGCACCCCTCAGTTGCACCCCCCAGTTGCACCCCTCAGTTGCACCCCTCAGTTGCACCCCTTAGTTGCACCCCTCAGTTGCACCCCTCAGTTGCACCCCTCAGTTGCACCCCTCAGTTGCACCCCTCAGTTGCAGCCCCCAGTTGCACCCTTCAGTTGCACCTGTCAGTTGCACCCCTCAGTTGCACCCCCCAGTTGCACCCCTCAGTTGCAGCCCTCAGTTGCACCCCCCAGTTGCAGCCCTCAGTTGCACCCCTCAGTTGCACCCCCCAGTTGCACCCCTCAGTTGCACCCCTCAGTTGCACCGCCCAGTTGCACCCCTCAGTTGCACCCCTCAGTTGCACCCCTCAGTTGCACCCCTCAGTTGCACAACTCACTTGCACAACTCAGTTGCACCCCCCAGTTGCACGCCTCAGTTGCACCCCTCAGTTGCACCCCCCAGTTGCACCCCCCAGTTGCACCCCTCAGTTGCACCCCTCAGTTGCACCACTCAGTTGCACCCCTCAGCTGCACCCCTCAGTTGCACCCCTCAGTCGCACCCCTCAGTCGCACCCCTCAGTTGCAGCCCTCAGTTGCACCCCTCAGTTGCACCCCTCAGTTGCACCCCCCAGTTGCACCCCCCGGTTGCACCCCCCAGTTGCACCCCTCAGTTGCAAGCCCCAGTTGCACCCCTCAGTTGCACCCCTCAGTTGCACCCCTCAATTGCACCCCTCATTTGCACCCCCCAGTCGCACCCCTCAGTTGCACCCCCCAGTTGCACCCCTCAGTTGCACCCCTCAGTTGCAGCCCCCAGTTGCACCCTTCAGTTGCACCTGTCAGTTGCACCCCTCAGTTGCACCCCCCAGTTGCACCCCTCAGTTGCAGCCCTCAGTTGCACCCCCCAGTTGCACCCCTCAATTGCACCCCTCAGTTGCACCCCCCAGTTGCACCCCTCAGTTGCACCCCTCAGTTGCACCCCTCAGTTGCACCCCTCAGTTGCACCCCCCAGTTGCAGCCCTCAGTTGCACCCCTCAGTTGCACCCCTCAGTTGCAACCCTCAGTTGCACCCCCCACTTGCATGCCTCAGTTGCACCCCCCAGTTGCACCCCTCAGTTGCACCCCTCAATTGCACCCCTCAGTTGCACCCCCCAGTTGCACCACTCAGTTGCACCCCTCAGTTGCACCCCTCAGTTGCACCCCTCAGTTGCACCCCCCAGTTGCACCCCCCAGTTGCACCCCTCAGTTGCACCCCTCAGTTGCACCCCTCAGTTGCACCCCTCAGTTGCACCCCTCAGTTGCACCCCTCAGTTGCACCCCTCAGTTGCATCCCTCAGTTGCACCCCCCAGTTGCACCCCTCAGTTGCACCCCTCGGTTGCACCCCCCAGTTGGACCCTTCAGTTGCACCACTCAGACGCACCCCCCAGTTGCACCCCCCAGTTGCACCCCTCAGTTGCACCCCTCAGTTGCACCCCTCAGTTGCACCCCTCAGTTGCACCCCTCAGTTGCACCCCTCAATTGCACCCCTCAGTTGCACCCCTTAGTTGCACCACTCAGTTGCACCCCTCAGTTGCACCCCTCAGTTGCACCCCTCAGTTGCACCCCTCAGTTGCACCCCTCGGTTGCACCCCCCAGTTGGACCCCTCAGTTGCACCACTCAGACGCACCCCCCAGTTGCACCCCTCAGTTGCACCCCTCAGTTGCACCCCTCAGTTGCACCCCTCAGTTGCACCCCTCAGTTGCACCCCTCAGTTGCACCCCTCAGTTGCACCCCTCAGTTGCAACCCTCAGTTGCACCCCCCAGTTGAATGCCTCAGTTGCACCCCGCAGTTGCACCCCTCAGTTGCACCCCTCAGTTGCACCCCTCAGTTGCACCCCTCAATTGCACCCCTCAGTTGCACCCCTCAGTTGCACCACTCAGTTGCACCCCTCAGTTGCACCCCTCAGTTGCACCCCTCAGTTGCACCCCTCAGTTGCACCCCCCAGTTGCACCCCCTCAGTTGCACCCCCCAGTTGCACCCCTCAGTTGCACCCCTCAGTTGCACCCCTCAGTTGCACCCCTCAGTTGGACCCCTCAGTTGCACCCCTCAGACGCACCCCCCAGTGGCACCCCCCAGTTGCACCCCTCAGTTGCACCCCTCAGTCGCACCCCTCAGTTGCACCCCTCAGTTGCGGCCCTCAGTTGCACCCCTCAGTTGCACCCCTCGGTTGCACCCCCCAGTTAGACCCCTCAGTTGCACCCCTCAGACGCACCCCCCAGTGGCACCCCCCAGTTGCACCCCTCAGTTGCACCCCTCAGTTGCACCCCTCAGTTGCACCCCCCAGTTGCACCCCTCAGTTGCACCCCTCAGTTGCACCCCTCAGTTGCACCCCTCAGTTGAACCCCTCAGTTGCACCCCCCAGTTGCACGCCTCAGTTGCACCCCTCAGTTGCACCCCTCAGTTGCACCCCCCAGTTGCACCCCCCAGTTGCACCCCTCAGTTGCACCCCCCAGTTGGACCCCTCAGTTGCACCCCTCAGTTGCACCCCGCAGTTGCACCCCTCAGTTGCACCCCTCAGTTGCACCCCTCAGTTGCACCCCTCAGTTGCACCCCTCAGTTGCACCCCTTGGTTGCACCCCTCAGTTGCACCCCTCAGTTGCACCCCTCAGTTGCACCCTTCAGTTGCACCCCCCAGTTGCACCCCTCAGTTGCACCCCCCAGTTGCACCCCTCAGTTGCACCCCCCAGTTGCACCCCTCAGTTGCACACCTCAGTTGCACCCCTCAGTTGCACCACTCAGTTGCACCCCTCAGTTGCACCCCTCAGTTGCACCCCTCAGTTGCACCCCTCAGTTGCACCCCTCAGTTGCACCCCTCAGTTGCAACCCTCAGTTGCACCCCTCAGTTGCACCCCTCAGTTGCACCCCCCAGTTGCACCCCTCAATTGTACCCCTCAGTTGCACCCCTCGGGTGCACCCCTCAGTTGCACCCCCCAGTTGCACCCCTCAGTTGCACCCCTCAGTTGCACCCCCCAGGTGCACCCCCCAGTTGCACCCCTCAGATACACCCCCCAGCTGCACCCCTCAGTTGCACCCCTCAGTTGCACCCCTCAGTTGCACCCCTCAGTTGCAGCCCCCAGTTGCACCCCTCAGTTGCACCCCTCAGTTGCACCCCTCAGTTGCACCCGTCAGTTGCAACCCTCAGTTGCACCCCCCAGTTGCACCCCTCGGTTGCACCCCCCAGTTGCACCCCCCAGTTGCACCCCCCAGTTGCACCCCTCAGTTGCACCCCTCAGTAGCACCCCTCAGTTGCACCTCTCGGCTGCACCCCTCAGTTGCACCCCTCAGTTGCACCCCCCAGTTGCACCCCCCAGTTGGACCCCTCAGTTGCACCCCTCAGTTGCACCCCTCAGTTGCAGCCCTCAGTTGCACCCCTCAGTTGCACCCCCCAGTTGCACCCCCCAGTTGCAGCCCTCAGTTGCACTCCTCAGTTGCACCCCTCAGTTGCACCCCTCAGTTGCACCCCTTAGTTGCACCCCTCAGTTGCACCCCCCAGTTGCACCCCCCAGTTGCACTCCTCAGCTGCACCCCTCAGTTGCACCCCTCAGTTGCACCCCTCAGTTGCACCCCCCAGTTGCACCCCTCAGTTGCATCCCTCAGTTGCACCCCTCAGTTGCACCCCTCAGTTGCACCCCTCAGTTGCACCCCTCAGTTGCACCCCTTAGTTGCACCCCTCAGTTGCACCCCCCAGTTGCACCCCCCAGTTGCACTCCTCAGC
The DNA here is from genome assembly GCA_964036045.1 of Eutreptiella sp. 'Long Island Sound 2002'. Lineage (NCBI taxonomy): Eukaryota > Euglenozoa > Euglenophyceae > Eutreptiales > Eutreptiaceae > Eutreptiella > Eutreptiella sp. 'Long Island Sound 2002'. The sequence continues at coordinate 124,815,019 of OZ038383.1, read as the reverse complement.
TGCACCCCTCAGTTGCACCCCTCAGTTGCACCCCTCAGTTGCACCCCCCAGTTGCACCCCTCAGTTGCATCCCTCAGTTGCACCCCTCAGTTGCACCCCTCAGTTGCACCCCTCAATTGCACCCCTCAGTTGCACCCCCCAGTTGCACCCCTCAGTTGCACGCCTCAATTGCACCCCTCAGTTGCACCCCTCAGTTGCATCCCTCAGTTGCACCCCTCAGTTGCACCCCCCAGTTGCACCCCTCAATTGCACCCCTGAGTTGCACCCCCCAGTTGCACCCCTCAGTTGCACCCCTCAATTGCACCCCTCAGTTGCACCCCCCAGTTGCACCCCTCAGCTGCACCCCTCAGTTGCAACCCTCAGTTGCACCCCTCAGTTGCACCCCCGAGTTGCACCCCTCAGTTGCACCCCCTAGTTGCACCCCTCAGTTGCACCCCCCACTTGCAGCCCTCAGTTGCACCCCTCAGTTGCACAGCTCAGTTGCACCCCTCAGTTGCACCCCTCAGTTGCCCCCCTCAGTTGCACCACTCAGTTGCACCCCTCAGTTGCACCCCTCAGTTGCACCCCTCAGTTGCACCCCCCAGTTGCACGCCTCAGTTGCACCCCTCAGTTGCACCCGTCAGTTGCACCCCTCAGTTGCACCCTTCAGTTGCAACCCCCAGGTGCACCCCCCAGTTGCACCCCTCAGATACACCCCCCAGTTGCACCCCTCAGTTGCACCCCTCAGTTGCACCCCTCAGTTGCACCCCTCAGTTGCACCCCCCAGTTGCACCCCTCAGTTGCACCCCTCAGTTGCACCCCTCAGTTGCACCCGTCAGTTGCAACCCTCAGTTGCACTCCCCAGTTGCACCCCTCGGTTGCACCCCTCAGTTGCACCCCTCAGTTGCACCCCCCAGTTGCACCCCCCAGTTGCAACCCTCAGTTGCACCCCTCAGTTGCACCCCCCCAGTTGCAACCCTCAGTTGCACCCCTCAGTTGCACTCCTCAGTTGCACCCCTCAGTTGCACCCCTCAGTTGCACCCCCCAGTTGCACCCCTCAGTTGCACCCCTCAGTTGCACCCCTCAGTTGCACCCCCCAGTTGCACCCCTCAGTTGCACTCCCCAGTTGCAGCCCTCAGTTGCACCCCTCAGTTGCACCCCTCAGTTGCACCCCTCAGTTGCACCCCTCAGTTGCACCCCTCAGATGCACCCCCCAGGTGCACCCCCCAGTTGCACCCCTCAGTTGCACCCCTCAGTTGCACCCCCCAGTTGCAACCCTCAGTTGCACCCCTCAGTTCCTGCCCCCAGTTGCACCCCTCAGTTGCAACCCTCAGTTGCACCCCTCAGTTGCACCCCTCAGTTGAACCCCTCAGTTGCACCCCCCAGTTGCAGTCCTCAGTTGCAAACCCCCGTTGCACCCCTCAGGTGCACCCCCCAGTTGCACCCCTCAGTTCCACCTCTCAGTTGCACCCCCCAGTTGCACCCCCCAGTTGCACCCCTCAGTTGCACCCCTCAGTTGCACCCCTCAGTTGCACCCCTCAGTTGCACCCCTCAGTTGCACCCCTCAGTTGCACCCCCCAGTTGCACCCCTCAGTTGCACCCCTCAGTTGCACCCCTCAGTTGCACCCCTCAGTTGCACCCCTCAGTTGCACCCCCCAGTTGCAACCCCCAGTTGCACTCCTTAGTTGCCACCCCCCGTTGCACCCCTCAGGTTGCACCCCTCAGTTGCACCCCCCAGTTGCACCCCCCAGTTGCACCCCTCAGTTGCACTCCTCAGTTGCACCCCCCAGTTGCACCCCCCAGTTGCACCCCCCAGTTGCACCCCTCAGTTGCACCCCTCAGTTGCACCCCTCAGTTCCACCCCCCAGTTGCACCCCTCAGTTGCAACCCCCAGTTGCACCCCTCAGTTGCACCCCTCAGTTGCACCCCTCAGTTGCACCCCTCAGTTGCACCCCCCAGTTGCACCCCCCAATTGCAAACCCCCGTTGCACCCCTCAGTTGCACCCCCCAGTTGCACCCCTCAGTTGCACCCCTCAGTTGTACCCCCCAGTTGCACCCCCCAGTTGCACCTCTCAGTTGCACCCCCCAGTTGAACCCCTCAGTTGCACCCCTCAGTTGCACCCCCCAGTTGCAGCCCTCAGTTGCACCCCCCAGTTGCACCCCTCAGTTGCACCCCTCAGTTGCACCCCCCAGGTGCACCCCCCAGTTGCAGCCCTCAGTTGCACCTCCAGTTGCACCCCCCAGTTGCACCCCTCAGTTGCACCCCTCAGTTGCTACCCCAAGTTGCACCCCCCAGTTGCACCCCTCAGTTGCACCCCTCAGTTGCACCCCTCAGTTGCACCCCCCAGTTGCACCCCTCAGTTGCACTCCCCAGTTGCAGCCCTCAGTTGCACCCCTCAGTTGCACCCCTCAGTTGCACCCCTCAGTTGCACCCCTCAGTTGCACCCCTCAGATGCACCCCCCAGGTGCACCCCCCAGTTGCACCCCTCAGTTGCACCCCTCAGTTGCACCCCCCAGTTGCAACCCTCAGTTGCACCCCTCAGTTCCACCCCCCAGTTGCACCCCTCAGTTGCAACCCCCAGTTGCAACCCTCAGTTGCACCCCTCAGTTGCACCCCTCAGTTGAACCCCTCAGTTGCACCCCCCAGTTGCAGTCCTCAGTTGCAAACCCCCGTTGCACCCCTCAGGTGCACCCCCCAGTTGCACCCCTCAGTTCCACCTCTCAGTTGCACCCCCCAGTTGCACCCCCCAGTTGCACCCCTCAGTTGCACCCCTCAGTTGCACCCCTCAGTTGCACCCCTCAGTTGCACCCCTCAGTTGCACCCCTCAGTTGCACCCCCCAGTTGCACCCCTCAGTTGCACCCCTCAGTTGCACCCCTCAGTTGCACCCCTCAGTTGCACCCCTCAGTTGCACCCCCCAGTTGCAACCCCCAGTTGCACGCCTTAGTTGCCACCCCCCGTTGCACCCCTCAGGTTGCACCCCTCAGTTGCACCCCCCAGTTGCACCCCCCAGTTGCACCCCTCAGTTGCACTCCTCAGTTGCACCCCCCAGTTGCACCCCCCAGTTGCACCCCCCAGTTGCACCCCTCAGTTGCACCCCTCAGTTGCACCCCTCAGTTCCACCCCCCAGTTGCACCCCTCAGTTGCAACCCCCAGTTGCACCCCTCAGTTGCACCCCTCAGTTGCACCCCTCAGTTGCACCCCTCAGTTGCACCCCCCAGTTGCACCCCCCAGTTGCAAACCCCCGTTGCACCCCTCAGTTGCACCCCCCAGTTGCACCCCTCAGTTGCACCCCTCAGTTGTACCCCCCAGTTGCACCCCCCAGTTGCACCTCTCAGTTGCACCCCCCAGTTGAACCCCTCAGTTGCACCCCTCAGTTGCACCCCCCAGTTGCAGCCCTCAGTTGCACCCCCCAGTTGCACCCCTCAGTTGCACCCCTCAGTTGCACCCCCCAGGTGCACCCCCCAGTTGCAGCCCTCAGTTGCACCCCCCAGTTGCACCCCCCAGTTGCACCCCTCAGTTGCACCCCTCAGTTGCTACCCCAAGTTGCACCCCCCAGTTGCACCCCTCAGTTGCACCCCTCAGTTGCACCCCACAGTTGCACCCCTCAGTTGCACCCCTCAGTTGCACCCCTCAGTTGCACCCCCCAGTTGCACCCCTCAGTTGCACCCCTCAGTTGCACCCCTCAGTTGCACCCTTCAGTTGCAGCCCCCAGTTGCACCCCCCAGTTGCACCCCTCAGTTGCACCCCCCAGTTGCACCCCTCAGGTTGCACCCCTCAGTTGCACCCCCCAGTTGCACCCCCCAGTTGCACCCCTCAGTTGCACTCCTCAGCTGCACCCCTCAGTTGCACCCCCCAGTTGCACCCCCCAGTTGCACCCCTCAGTTGCACCCCTCAGTTGCACCCCTCAGTTGCACCCCTCAGTTGCACCCCTCAGTTGCACCCCTCAGTTGCACCCCTCAGTTGCTACCCCCAGTGCACCCCTCAGTTGCACCCCTCAGTTGCAGCCCCTCAGTTGGACCCCTCAGCTGCACCCCTCAGTTGCACCCCCCAGTTGCACCCCTCAGTTGCACCCCCCAGTTGCACCCCTCAGTTGCACCCCTCAGTTGCACCCCTCAGTTGCACCCCTCAGTTGCACCCCTCAGTTGCACCCCCCCGTTGCACCCCTCAGTTGCACCCCTCGGTTGTACCCCTCAGTTGCACCCCTCAGTTGCACCCCCCAGTTGCACCCCCCAGTTGCACCCCTCAGTTGCACCCCTCAGTTGCACCCCTCAGTTGCACCCCCCAGTTGCACCCCCCAGTTGCACCCCTCAGTTGCACCCCTCAGTTGCACCCCCCAGTTGCACCCCTCAGTTGCACCCCCCAGTTGCACCCCTCAGTTGCACCCCTCAGTTGCACCCCTCAGTTGCACCCCTCAGTTGCACCCCCCAGTTGCACCCCTCAATTGCACCCCCCAGTTGGACCCCTCAGTTGCACCCCTCAGTTGCACCCTGTAGTTGCACCCCTCAGTTGCACCCCTCAGTTGCACCCCCCAGTTGCACCCCTCAGTTGCACCCCTCAGTTGCACCCCTCGGTTGCACCCCCCAGTTGGACCCCTCAGTTGCACCCCTCAGACGCATCCCCCAGTGGCAGCCCTCAGTTGCACCCCTCAGTTGTTCCCCTCAGTTGCACCCCTCAGTTGCACCCCTCAGTTGCACCCCCCAGTTGCACCCCTCAGTTGCACCCCTCAGTTGCACCCCTCAGTTGCACCCCTCAGTTGCACCCCTCAGTTGCACCCCTCAGTTGCACCCCTCAGTTGCACCCCCCAGTTGCACCCCTCAGTTGCACCCCCCAGTTGCACCCCTCAGTTGCACTCCCCCAGCTGCACCCCTCAGTTGCACACCTCAGTTGCACCCCTCAGTTGCACCCCTCAGTTGCACCCCCCAGTTGCACCACTCAGTTGCACCCCTCAGTTGCACCCCTCAGTTGCACCCCTCAGTTGCACCCCTCAGTTGCACCCCTCAGTTGCACCCCCCAATTGCAACCCTCAGCTGCACCCCTCAGTTGCACCCCTTGGTTGCACCCCCCAGTTGAACGCCTCAGTTGGACCCCTCAGACGCACCCCCCAGTGGCACCCCCCAGTTGCACCCCTCAGTTGCACCCCTCAGTTGCACCCCTCAGTTGCACCCCTCAGTTGCACCCCCCAGTTGCACCCCCCAGTTGCACCCCCCAGTTGCACCCCTCAGTTGCACCCCTCAGTAGCACCCCTCAGTTGCACCTCTCAGCTGCACCCCTCAGTTGCAGCCCCCAGATGCACCCCCCAGTTGCATTCCCCAGTTGGACCCCTCAGTTGCACCCCTCAGTTGCACCCCCCAGTTGCACCCCTCAGTTGCACCCCTCAGTTGCACCCCTCAGTTGCACCCCTCAGTTGCACCCCTTAGTTGCACCCCTCAGTTGCACCCCCCAGTTGCACCCCTCAGTTGCACCCCTCAGTTGCACCCCTCAGTTGCACCCCTCGGTTGCACCCCCCAGTTGCACCCCTCAGTTGCATCCCTCAGTTGCAGCCCTCAGTTGCACCCCCCAGTTGCACCCCTCAATTGCACCCCTCAGTTGCACCCCTCGTTTGCACCCCTCAGTTGCACCCCCCAGTTGCACCCCTCAGTTGCACCCCTCAGTTGCACACCTCAGTTGCACCCCTCAGTTGCACCCCCCAGTTGCACCCCCCAGTTGCACCACTCAGTTGCACCCCTCAGTTGCACCCCCCAGTTGCACCCCACAGTTGCACCCCTCAGTTGCACACCTCAGTTGCACCCCTCAGTTGCACCCCTCAGTTGCACCCCTCAGTTGCACCACTCAGTTGCACCCCTCAGTTGCACACCTCAGTTGCACCCCTCAGTTGCACCCCTCAGTTGCCCCCCTCAGTTGCACCACTCAGTTGCACCCCTCAGTTGCACCCCCAAGTTGCACCCCTCAGTTGCACCCCTCAGTTGCACACCTCAGTTGATCCCCTCAGTTGCACCCCTCAGTTGCCCCCCTCAGTTGCACCACTCAGTTGCATCCCTCAGTTGCACCCCTCAGTTGCACCCCCCAGTTGCACCCCTCAGTTGCACCCCTCAGTTGCAACCCTCAGTTGCACCCCTCAGTTGCACCCCTCAGTTGCACGCCCCAGGTGCACCCCCCAGTTGCACCCCTCAGATACACCCCCCAGTTGCACCCCTCAGTTGCACCCCTCAGTTGCACCCCTCAGTTGCACCCCTCAGTTGCACCCCTCAGTTGCACCCCTCAGTTGCACCCCTCAGTTGCCCCCCTCAGTTGCCCCCCTCAGTTGCACCACTCAGTTGCACCACTCAGTTGCACCCCTCAGTTGCACACCTCAGTTGCACCCCTCAGTTGCACCCCTCAGTTGCCCCCCTCAGTTGCCCCCCTCAGTTGCACCCCTCAGTTGCACCCCTCAGTTGCACCCCTCAGTTGCACACCTCAGTTGCACCCCTCAGTTGCACCCCTCAGTTGCCCCCCTCAGTTGCACCCCTCAGTTGCACCCCCCAGGTGCACCCCCCAGTTGCACCCCTCAGATACACCCCCCAGTTGCACCCCTCAGTTGCACCCCTCAGTTGCACCCCTCAGTTGCACCCCTCGGTTGCACCCCTCAGTTGCACCCCTCAGTTGCACCCCTCAGTTGCACCCCTCAGTTGCCCCCCTCAGTTGCACCACTCAGTTGCACCCCTCAGTTGCACCCCTCAGTTGCCCCCCTCAGTTGCACCACTCAGTTGCACCCCTCAGTTGCACACCTCAGTTGCACCCCTCAGTTGCACCCCTCAGTTGCCCCCCTCAGTTGCACCCCTGAGTTGCACCCCTCAGTTGCACCCCTCAGTTGCACCCCTCAGTTGCACCCCTCAGTTGCACACCTCAGTTGATCCCCTCAGTTGCACCCCTCAGTTGCCCCCCTCAGTTGCACCACTCAGTTGCACCCCTCAGTTGCACCCCTCAGTTGCACCCCCCAGTTGCACCCCTCAGTTGCACCCCTCGGTTGCACCCCTCAGTTGCACCCCCCAGTTGCACCCCTCAGTTGCACCCCCCAGGTGCACCCCCCAGTTGCACCCCTCAGATACACCCCCCAGTTGCAGCCCTCAGTTGCACCCCTCAGTTGCACCCCCCAGTTGCACCCCCCAGTTGCAACCCTCAGTTGCACCCCTCAGTTGCACCCCCCCAGTTGCAACCCTCAGTTGCACCCCTCAGTTGCACTCCTCAGTTGCACCCCTCAGTTGCACCCCTCAGTTGCACCCCCCAGTTGCACCCCTCAGTTGCACCCCTCAGTTGCACCCCTCAGTTGCACCCCCCAGTTGCACCCCTCAGTTGCACTCCCCAGTTGCACCCCTCAATTGCACCCCTCAGTTGCACCCCCCAGTTGCACCCCTCAGTTGCACCCCCGAGTTGCACCCCTCAGTTGCACCCCTCAGTTGCACCCCTCAGTTCCACCCCCCAGTTGCACCCCTCAGTTGCAACCCCCAGTTGCACCCCTCAGTTGCACCCCTCAGTTGCACCCCTCAGTTGCACCCCTCAGTTGCACCCCCCAGTTGCACCCCCCAGTTGCAAACCCCCGTTGCACCCCTCAGTTGCACCCCCCAGTTGCACCCCTCAGTTGCACCCCTCAATTGTACCCCCCAGTTGCACCCCCCAGTTGCACCTCTCAGTTGCACCCCCCAGTTGAACCCCTCAGTTGCACCCCTCAGTTGCACCCCCCAGTTGCACCCCTCAGTTGCACCCCCCAGTTGCACCCTTCAGTTGCACCCCTCAGTTGCACCCCCCAGGTGCACCCCCCAGTTGCAGCCATCAGTTGCACCCCCCAGTTGCACCCCCAGTTGCACCCCTCAGTTGCACCCCTCAGTTGCACCCCTCAGTTGCACCCCTCAGTTGCACCCCTCAGTTGCACCCCCCAGTTGCACCCCTCAGTTGCACCCCTCAGTTGCACCCCTCAGTTGCACCCCTCAGTTGCAGCCCCCAGTTGCACCCCCCAGTTGCACCCCTCAGTTGCACCCCCCAGGTGCACCCCTCAGGTTGCACCCCTCAGTTGCACCCCCCAGTTGCACCCCCGAGTTGCACCCCTCAGTTGCAGTCCTCAGCTGCACCCCCCAGTTGCACCCCCCGGTTGCACCCCCCAGTTGCACCCCTCAGTTGCACCCCTCAGTTGCACCCCTCAGTTGCACCCCTCAGTTGTACCCCTCAGTTGCACCCCCCAGTTGCACCCCTCAGTTGCACCCCTCAGTTGCACCCCCCAGTTGCACCCCTCAGTTGCACCCCCCAGTTGCACCCCTCAGTTGCACCCCCCAGTTGCACCCCTCAGTTGCACCCCTCAGTTGCACCCCTCAGTTGCACCCCTCAGTTGCACCCCTCAGTTGCACCCCCCAGTTGCACCCCTCAGTTGCACCCCCCAGTTGCACCCCTCAGTTGCACCCCTCAGTTGCACCCCTCAGTTGCACCCCTCAGTTGCACCCCTCAGTTGCACCCCTCAGTTGCACCCCCCAGTTGCACCCCCCAGTTGCACCCCTCAGTTGCACCCCTCAGTTGCACCCCCCAGTTGCACCCCTCAGTTCCACCACCCAGTTGCACCCCTCAGTTGCACCCCCCAGTTGCACCCCTCAGTTGCACCCCTCGGTTGCACCCGTCAGTTGCACCCCCCAGTTGCACCCCCCAGTTGCACCCTTCAGTTGCACCCCGCAGGTGCACCCCCCAGTTGCACCCCTCAGTTGCACCCCTCAGTTGCACCCCCCAGTTGCACCCCTCAGTTGCACCCCTCAGTTGCACCCCTCAGTTGCACCCCTCAGTTCCACCACCCAGTTGCACCCCTCAGTTGCACCCCCCAGTTGCACCCCTCAGTTGCACCCCTCAGTTGCACCCGTCAGTTGCACCCCCCAGTTGCACCCCCCAGTTGCACCCCCCAGTTGCACCCTTCAGTTGCACCCCTCAGGTGCACCCCCCAGTTGCACCCCTCAGTTGCACCCCTCAGTTGCACCCCCCAGTTGCACCCCTCAGTTGCACCCCTCAGTTGCACCCCCCAGGTGCACCCCTCAGTTGCACCCCTCAGTTGCACCCCTCAGTTGCACCCCCCAGTTGCACCCCTCAGTTGCACCCCCCAGTTGCACCCCCCAGTTGCACCCCTCAGGTGCACCCCCCAGTTGCACCCCTCAGTTGCACCCCTCAGTTGCACCCCCCAGTTGCACCCCTCAGTTGCACCCCTCAGTTGCACCCCTCAGTTGCACCCCCCAGTTGCACCCCTCAGTTGCACCCCTCAGTTGCACCCCTCAGTTGCACCCCTCAGTTGCACCCCTCAGTTGCACCCCTCAGTTGCACCCCTCAGTTGCACCGCCCAGTTGCACCCCTCAGTTGCACCCCTCAGTTGCACCCCTCAGTTGCACCCCTCAGTCGCACCCCTCAGTTGCACCCCTCAGTTGCACCGCCCAGTTGCACCCCTCAGTTGCACCCCTCAGTTGCACCCCTCAGTTGCACCCCTCAGTTGCACCCCTCAGTTGCACCCCTCAGTTGCACCCCTCAGTTGCACCCCTCAGTTGCACCCCTCAGTTGCACCCCTCAGTTGCACCCCTCAGTTGCACCCCCCAGTTCCACCCCCCAGTTGCACCCCCCAGTTGCACCCCCCAGTTGCACCCCTCAGTTGCACCCCCCAGTTGCACCCCTCAGTTGCATCCCCCAGTTCCACACCCCCCAGTTGCACCCCTCAGTTGCACCCCTCTGTTGCACCCCCCAGTTGCACCCCCCAGTTGCACCCCCCAGTTGCACCCCTCAGTTGCACCCCTCAGTTCCACCACCCAGTTGCACCCCTCAGTTGCACCCCCCAGTTGCACCCCTCAGTTGCACCCCTCAGTTGCACCCCTCAGTTGCACCCCCCAGTTGCACCCCCCAGTTGCACCCCCCAGTTGCACCCTTCAGTTGCACCCCTCAGGTGCACCCCCCAGTTGCACCCCTCAGTTGCACCCCTCAGTTGCACCCCCCAGTTGCACCCCTCAGTTGCACCCCTCAGTTGCCCCCTCAGTTGCACCCCTCAGTTCCACCACCCAGTTGCACCCCTCAGTTGCACCCCCCAGTTGCACCCCTCAGTTGCGACCCCCATTTGCACCCCTCAGTTGCACCCCTCAGTTGCACCCCTCAGTTGCACGCCCCAGTTGCACCCCTCAGTTGCACCCCTCAGTTCCACCCCTCAGTTGCACCCCTCAGTTGCACCCCTCAGTTGCACCCCTCAGTTGCACCCCCCAGTTGCACCCCTTAGTTGCACCCCTCAGTTGCACCCCCGACTTGCACCCCCCAGTTGCACCCCTCAGTTGCATCCCACAGTTGCATCCCTCATTTGCAGCGCTCAGTTGCACCCCTCAGTTGCACCCCTCAGTTGCACCCCCCAGTTGCACCCCCAAGTTGCACCCCCCAGTTGCACCCCCCAGTTGCACCCCTCAGTTGCACCCCTCAGTTGCACCCCCCAGTTGCACCCCTCAGTTGCACCCCTCAGTTGCACCCCCCAGTTCCACCCCACAGGTGCACCCCTCATTTGCAGCCCCCAGTTGCACCCCCCAGTTGCACCCCTCAGTTGCATCCCTCAGTTCCACCCCCCCGTCGCACCCCTCAGTTGCACCCCCCAGTTGCACCCCCCAGTTGCACGCCTCAGTTGCAGCCCCCAGTTGCACCCCTCAGTTGCACCCCTCAGTTGCACCCCTTAGTTGCACCCCTCAGTTGCACCCCTCAGTTCCACCCCCCGGTTGCACCCCTCAGTTGCACCCCCAGTTGCGCCCCCCAGTTGCACCCCCCAGTTGCACCCCTCAGTTGCACTCCTCAGTTGCACCCCTCAGTTGAACCAGTCGGGTGCGACCCCAGTTGCACCCCTCAGTTGCACCCCCCAGTTGCACCCCCCAGTTGGACCCCTCAGTTGCACCCCTCAGTTGCACCCCCCAGTTGCACCCCTCAGTTGCACCCCTCAGTTGCACCCCCCAGTTGCACCCCTCAGTTGCACCCCCCAGTTGCACCCCTCAGTTGCACCCCTCAGTTGCACCCCTCAGTTGCACCCCTCAGTTGCACCCCTCAGTTGCACCCCTCAGTTGCACCCCTCAGTTGCACCCCTCAGTTGCACCCCTCAGTTGCACCCCTCAGTTGCACCCCTCAGTTGCACCCCCCAGTTGCACCCCCCAGTTGCACCCCTCCGTTGCACCCCTGGGTTACACCCCTCAGTTGCACCCCTCAGTTGGACCCCTCACTGGCACCCCCCAGTTGCACCCCCTGAGTTGCACCCCTCAGTTGCACCCCTCAGTTGCACAACTCAGTTGCACCCCCCAGTTGCACCCCCCAGTTGCACCCCTCAGTTGCACCCCTCAGTTGCACCCCCCAGTTGCACCCCCCAGTTGCAACCCTCAGTTGCACCCCTCAGTTGCACCCCTCAGTTGCACCCCTCAGTTGCACCCCCCAGTTGCACCCCCCAGTTGCACCCCCCAGTTGCAGCCCTCAGTTGCACCTCTCAGTTGCACCCCTCAGTTGCACCCCCCAGTTGCACCCCTCAGTTGCACCCCTCAGTTGCACCCCTCAGTTGCACCCCCCAGTTGCACCCCCCAGTTGCAACCCTCAGTTGCACCCCTCAGTTGCACCCCTCAGTTGCACCCCCCAGTTGCACCCCCCAGTTGCACCCCTCAGTTGCACACCCCAGTTGCACCCCTCTGTTGCACCCCTCAGTTGCACCCCTCAGGTGCACCCCCCAGTTGCACCCCTCAGTTGCACCCCCCAGTTGCACCCCTCAGTTGCACCCCTCAGTTGCACCCCTCAGTTGCACCCCTCAGTTGCACCCCTCAGTTGCACTCCTCAGTTGCACCCCCCAGTTGCACCCCCCAGTTGCACCCCTCAGTTGCACCCCTCAGTTGCACCCCTCAGTTCCACCACCCAGTTGCACCCCTCAGTTGCACCCCCCAGTTGCACCCCTCAGTTGCACCCCTCAGTTGCACCCCTCAGTTGCACCCCCCAGTTGCACCCCCCAGTTGCACCCCCCAGTTGCACCCTTCAGTTGCACCCCTCAGGTGCACCCCCCAGTTGCACCCCTCAGTTGCACCCCTCAGTTGCACCCCCCAGTTGCACCCCTCAGTTGCACCCCTCAGTTGCCCCCTCAGTTGCACCCCTCAGTTCCACCACCCAGTTGCACCCCTCAGTTGCACCCCCCAGTTGCACCCCTCAGTAGCGACCCCCATTTGCACCCCTCAGTTGCACCCCTCAGTTGCACCCCTCAGTTGCACGCCCCAGTTGCACCCCTCAGTTGCACCCCTCAGTTCCACCCCTCAGTTGCACCCCTCAGTTGCACCCCTCAGTTGCACCCCTCAGTTGCACCCCCCAGTTGCACCCCTCAGTTGCACCCCTCAGTTGCACCCCCGACTTGCACCCCCCAGTTGCACCCCTCAGTTGCATCCCACAGTTGCATCCCTCATTTGCAGCGCTCAGTTGCACCCCTCAGTTGCACCCCTCAGTTGCACCCCCCAGTTGCACCCCCAAGTTGCACCCCCCAGTTGCACCCCCCAGTTGCACCCCTCAGTTGCACCCCTCAGTTGCACCCCCCAGTTGCACCCCTCAGTTGCACCCCTCAGTTGCACCCCCCAGTTCCACCCCACAGGTACACCCCTCATTTGCACCCCCCAGTTGCACCCCCCAGTTGCACCCCTCAGTTGCACCCCTCAGTTGCACCCCTCAGTTGCATCACTCGGTTGCGACCCCAGTTGCACCCCTCAGTTGCACCCCCCAGTTGCACCCCCCAGTTGGACCCCTCAGTTGCACCCCCCAGTTCCACTCCCCCGTCGCACCCCTCAGTTGCACCCCCCAGTTGCACCCCTCAGTTGCACGCCTCAGTTGCACCCCCCAGTTGCACCCCTCAGTTGCACCCCTCAGTTGCACCCCTCAGTTGCACCCCTCAGTTGTTCCCCTCAGTTGCACCCCTCAGCTGCACCCCTCAGTTGCACCCCTCAGTTGCACCCCTCAGTTGCACCCCTCAGTTGCACCCCTCAGTTGCACCCCTCAGTTGCACCCCTCAGTTCCACCCCCCGGTTGCACCCCTCAGTTGCACCCCCAGTTGCGCCCCCCAGTTGCACCTCCCAGTTGCACCCCTCAGTTGCACCCCTCAGTTGCACCACTCAGTTGCACTCCTCAGTTGCACCCCTCAGTTGAACCACTCGGGTGCGACCCCAGTTGCACCCCTCAGTTGCACCCCCCAGTTGCACCCCCCAGTTGCACCCCTCAGTTGCACCCCTCAGTTGCACCCCCCAGTTGCACCCCTCAGTTGCACCCCTCAGTTGCACCCCCCAGTTGCACCCCTCAGTTGCACCCCCCAGTTGCACCCCTCAGTTGCACCCCTCAGTTGCACCCCTCAGTTGCACCCCTCAGTTGCACCGCTCAGTTGCACCCCTCAGTTGCACCCCTCAGTTGCACCCCTCAGTTGCACCCCTCAGTTGCACCCCTCATTTGCACCCCTCAGTTGCACCCCCCAGTTGCACCCCCCAGTTGCACCCCTCCGTTGCACCCCTGGGTTACACCCCCCAGTTGCACCCCCTGAGTTGCACCCCTCAGTTGCACCCCTCAGTTGCACAACTCAGTTGCACCCCCCAGTTGCACCCCCCAGTTGCACCCCTCAGTTGCACCCCTCAGTTGCAGCCCTCAGTTGCACCTCTCAGTTGCACCCCTCAGTTGCACCCCCCAGTTGCACCCCTCAGTTGCACCCCTCAGTTGCACCCCTCAGTTGCACCCCCCAGTTGCACCCCCCAGTTGCAACCCTCAGTTGCACCCCTCAGTTGCACCCCTCAGTTGCACCCCCCAGTTGCACCCCCCAGTTGCACCCCTCAGTTGCACACCCCAGTTGCACCCCTCTGTTGCACCCCTCAGTTGCACCCCTCAGGTGCACCCCCCAGTTGCACCCCCCAGTTGCACCCCTCAGTTGCACCCCTCAGTTGCACCCCTCAGGTGCACACCCCAGTTGCACCCCTCAGTTGCCCTCCTCAGTCGCCCACCCCAGTTGCACCCCTCAGTTGCACCCCTCAGTTGCACCCCTCAGTTGCACCCCTCAGTTGCACCCCCCAGGTGCTCCCCTCAGTTGCACCCCTCAGTTGCACCCCTCAGTTGCACCCCTCAGTTGCACCCCTCAGTTGCACCCCCCAGGTGCTCCCCTCAGTTGCACCCCTCAGTTGCACCCCTCAGTTGCACCCCTCAGTTGCACCCCTCAGTTGCACCCCTCAGTTGCACCCCTCAGTTGCACCCCCCAGTTGCACCCCTCAGTTGCACCCCTCAGTTGCACCCCCCACTTGCACCCCCCAGTTGCACCCCTCAGTTGCATCCCACAGTGGCATCCCTCAGGTGCAGCGCTCAGTTGCACCCCTCAGTTGCACCCCTCAGTTGCACGCCCCAGTTGCACCCCTCAGTTGCACCCCCCAGTTGCACCCCTCAGTTGCACCCCTCAGTTGCACCCCCCAGTTCCACCCCCAGTTCCACTCCTCAGTTGCACCCCCCAGTTGCACCCCCCAGTTGCACCCCTCAGTTGCACCCCTCAGTTGAACCACTCGGGTGCGACCCCAGTTGCACCCCTCAGTTGCACCCCCCAGTTGCACCCCCCAGTTGGACCCCTCAGTTGCACCCCTCAGTTGCACCCCCCAGTTGCACCCCTCAGTTGCACCCCTCAGTTGCACCCCCCAGTTGCACTCCTCAGTTGCACCCCTCAGTTGAACCACTCGGGTGCGACCCCAGTTGCACCCCTCAGTTGCACCCCCCAGTTGCACCCCCCAGTTGGACCCCTCAGTTGCACCCCTCAGTTGCACCCCCCAGTTGCACCCCTCAGTTGCACCCCTCAGTTGCACCCCCCAGTTGCACCCCTCAGTTGCACCCCCCAGTTGCACCCCTCAGTTGCACCCCTCAGTTGCACCCCTCAGTTGCACCCCTCAGTTGCACCCCTCAGTTGCACCCCCCAGGTGCTCCCCTCAGTTGCACCCCTCAGTTGCACCCCTCAGTTGCACCCCTCAGTTGCACCCCTCAGTTGCACCCCCCAGGTGCTCCCCTCAGTTGCACCCCTCAGTTGCACCCCTCAGTTGCACCCCTCAGTTGCACCCCTCAGTTGCACCCCTCAGTTGCACCCCTCAGTTGCACCCCCCAGTTGCACCCCTCAGTTGCACCCCTCAGTTGCACCCCCCACTTGCACCCCCCAGTTGCACCCCTCAGTTGCATCCCACAGTGGCATCCCTCAGGTGCAGCGCTCAGTTGCACCCCTCAGTTGCACCCCTCAGTTGCACGCCCCAGTTGCACCACTCAGTTGCACCCCCCAGTTGCACCCCTCAGTTGCACCCCTCAGTTGCACCCCCCAGTTCCACCCCCAGTTGCACTCCTCAGTTGCACCCCCCAGTTGCACCCCCCAGTTGCACCCCTCAGTTGCACCCCTCAGTTGAACCACTCGGGTGCGACCCCAGTTGCACCCCTCAGTTGCACCCCCCAGTTGCACCCCCCAGTTGGACCCCTCAGTTGCACCCCTCAGTTGCACCCCCCAGTTGGACCCCTCAGTTGCACCCCTCAGTTGCACCCCCCAGTTGCACTCCTCAGTTGCACCCCTCAGTTGAACCACTCGGGTGCGACCCCAGTTGCACCCCTCAGTTGCACCCCCCAGTTGCACCCCCCAGTTGGACCCCTCAGTTGCACCCCTCAGTTGCACCCCCCAGTTGCACCCCTCAGTTGCACCCCTCAGTTGCACCCCCCAGTTGCACCCCTCAGTTGCACCCCCCAGTTGCACCCCTCAGTTGCACCCCTCAGTTGCCCTCCTCAGTCGCCCACCCCAGTTGCACCCCTCAGTTGCACCCCTCAGTTGCACCCCTCAGTTGCACCCCTCAGTTGCACCCCCCAGGTGCTCCCCTCAGTTGCACCCCTCAGTTGCACCCCTCAGTTGCACCCCTCAGTTGCACCCCTCAGTTGCACCCCCCAGGTGCTCCCCTCAGTTGCACCCCTCAGTTGCACCCCTCAGTTGCACCCCTCAGTTGCACCCCTCAGTTGCACCCCTCAGTTGCACCCCTCAGTTGCACCCCCCAGTTGCACCCCTCAGTTGCACCCCTCAGTTGCACCCCCCACTTGCACCCCCCAGTTGCACCCCTCAGTTGCATCCCACAGTGGCATCCCTCAGGTGCAGCGCTCAGTTGCACCCCTCAGTTGCACCCCTCAGTTGCACGCCCCAGTTGCACCCCTCAGTTGCACCCCCCAGTTGCACCCCTCAGTTGCACCCCTCAGTTGCACCCCCCAGTTCCACCCCCAGTTCCACTCCTCAGTTGCACCCCCCAGTTGCACCCCCCAGTTGCACCCCTCAGTTGCACCCCTCAGTTGAACCACTCGGGTGCGACCCCAGTTGCACCCCTCAGTTGCACCCCCCAGTTGCACCCCCCAGTTGGACCCCTCAGTTGCACCCCTCAGTTGCACCCCCCAGTTGCACCCCTCAGTTGCACCCCTCAGTTGCACCCCCCAGTTGCACTCCTCAGTTGCACCCCTCAGTTGAACCACTCGGGTGCGACCCCAGTTGCACCCCTCAGTTGCACCCCCCAGTTGCACCCCCCAGTTGGACCCCTCAGTTGCACCCCTCAGTTGCACCCCCCAGTTGCACCCCTCAGTTGCACCCCTCAGTTGCACCCCCCAGTTGCACCCCTCAGTTGCACCCCCCAGTTGCACCCCTCAGTTGCACCCCTCAGTTGCACCCCTCAGTTGCACCCCTCAGTTGCACCCCTCAGTTGCACCCCCCAGGTGCTCCCCTCAGTTGCACCCCTCAGTTGCACCCCTCAGTTGCACCCCTCAGTTGCACCCCTCAGTTGCACCCCCCAGGTGCTCCCCTCAGTTGCACCCCTCAGTTGCACCCCTCAGTTGCACCCCTCAGTTGCACCCCTCAGTTGCACCCCTCAGTTGCACCCCTCAGTTGCACCCCCCAGTTGCACCCCTCAGTTGCACCCCTCAGTTGCACCCCCCACTTGCACCCCCCAGTTGCACCCCTCAGTTGCATCCCACAGTGGCATCCCTCAGGTGCAGCGCTCAGTTGCACCCCTCAGTTGCACCCCTCAGTTGCACGCCCCAGTTGCACCACTCAGTTGCACCCCCCAGTTGCACCCCTCAGTTGCACCCCTCAGTTGCACCCCCCAGTTCCACCCCCAGTTGCACTCCTCAGTTGCACCCCCCAGTTGCACCCCCCAGTTGCACCCCTCAGTTGCACCCCTCAGTTGAACCACTCGGGTGCGACCCCAGTTGCACCCCTCAGTTGCACCCCCCAGTTGCACCCCCCAGTTGGACCCCTCAGTTGCACCCCTCAGTTGCACCCCCCAGTTGGACCCCTCAGTTGCACCCCTCAGTTGCACCCCCCAGTTGCACTCCTCAGTTGCACCCCTCAGTTGAACCACTCGGGTGCGACCCCAGTTGCACCCCTCAGTTGCACCCCCCAGTTGCACCCCCCAGTTGGACCCCTCAGTTGCACCCCTCAGTTGCACCCCCCAGTTGCACCCCTCAGTTGCACCCCTCAGTTGCACCCCCCAGTTGCACCCCTCAGTTGCACCCCCCAGTTGCACCCCTCAGTTGCACCCCTCAGTTGCACCCCTCAGTTGCACCCCTCAGTTGCACCGCTCAGTTGCACCCCTCAGTTGCACCCCTCAGTTGCACCCCTCAGTTGCACCCCTCAGTTGCACCCCTCATTTGCACCCCTCAGTTGCACCCCCCAGTTGCACCCCCCAGTTGCACCCCTCCGTTGCACCCCTGGGTTACACCCCCCAGTTGCACCCCCTGAGTTGCACCCCTCAGTTGCACCCCTCAGTTGCACAACTCAGTTGCACCCCCCAGTTGCACCCCCCAGTTGCACCCCTCAGTTGCACCCCTCAGTTGCAGCCCTCAGTTGCACCTCTCAGTTGCACCCCTCAGTTGCACCCCCCAGTTGCACCCCTCAGTTGCACCCCTCAGTTGCACCCCTCAGTTGCACCCCCCAGTTGCACCCCCCAGTTGCAACCCTCAGTTGCACCCCTCAGTTGCACCCCTCAGTTGCACCCCCCAGTTGCACCCCCCAGTTGCACCCCTCAGTTGCACACCCCAGTTGCACCCCTCTGTTGCACCCCTCAGTTGCACCCCTCAGGTGCACCCCCCAGTTGCACCCCCCAGTTGCACCCCTCAGTTGCACCCCTCAGTTGCACCCCTCAGGTGCACACCCCAGTTGCACCCCTCAGTTGCCCTCCTCAGTCGCCCACCCCAGTTGCACCCCTCAGTTGCACCCCTCAGTTGCACCCCTCAGTTGCACCCCTCAGTTGCACCCCCCAGGTGCTCCCCTCAGTTGCATCCCTCAGTTGCACCCCTCAGTTGCACCCCTCAGTTGCACCCCTCAGTTGCACCCCCCAGGTGCTCCCCTCAGTTGCACCCCTCAGTTGCACCCCTCAGTTGCACCCCTCAGTTGCACCCCTCAGTTGCACCCCTCAGTTGCACCCCTCAGTTGCACCCCCCAGTTGCACCCCTCAGTTGCACCCCTCAGTTGCACCCCCCACTTGCACCCCCCAGTTGCACCCCTCAGTTGCATCCCACAGTGGCATCCCTCAGGTGCAGCGCTCAGTTGCACCCCTCAGTTGCACCCCTCAGTTGCACGCCCCAGTTGCACCCCTCAGTTGCACCCCCCAGTTGCACCCCTCAGTTGCACCCCTCAGTTGCACCCCCCAGTTCCACCCCCAGTTGCACTCCTCAGTTGCACCCCCCAGTTGCACCCCCCAGTTGCACCCCTCAGTTGCACCCCTCAGTTGCACCCCGCAGTTGCACCCCTCAGTTGCACCCCTGAGTTGCACCCCTTAGTTGCACCCTTCAGTTGCACACCCCAGTTGCACCCCTCAGTTGCCCCCCTCAGTTGCCCACCCCAGTTGCACCCCTCAGTTGCACCCCTCAGTTGCACCGCTCATTTCCAGCCCTCAGTTGCACCCCTCAGTTGCACCCCTCAGTTGCAGCCCTCAGTTCCACCCCTCAGTTGCACCCCTCAGGTGCACCCCCCAGTTGCACCCCTCAGTTGTACCCCTCAGTTGCACCCCCCAGTTGCACCCCTCAGTTGCACCCCTCAGTTGCACCCCTCAGTTGCACCCCCCAGTTGCACCCCTCAGTTGCACCCCTCAGTTGCACCCCTCAGTTGCACCCCTCAGTTGCACCCCTCAGTTGCACCCCACAGTTGCACCCCTCAGTTGCACCCCCCAGTTGCACCCCTCAGTTGCACCCCCCAGTTGCACCCCTCAGTTGCACCCCTCAGTTGCACCCCTCAGTTGCACCCCCCAGTTGCACCCCCCAGTTGCACCCCTCAGTTGCACCCCCCAGTTGCACCCCTCAGTTGCATCCCCCAGTTCCACACACCCCAGTTGCACCCCTCAGTTGCACCCCTCTGTTGCACCCCCCAGTTGCACCCCCCAGTTGCACCCCCCAGTTGCACCCCTCAGTTGCACCCCTCAGTTGCACCCCTCAGTTCCACCACCCAGTTGCACCCCTCAGTTGCACCCCCCAGTTGCACCCCTCAGTTGCACCCCTCTGTTGCATCCCCCAGTTGCACCCCTCAGTTGCACCCCTCAGTTGCACCCCTCAGTTGCACCCCCCAGTTGCACCCCTCAGTTGCACCCCCCAGTTGCACCCTTCAGTTGCACCCCTCAGGTGCACCCCCCAGTTGCACCCCTCAGTTGCACCCCTCAGTTGCACCCCCCAGTTGCACCCCCCAGTTGCACCCCTCAGTTGCACCCCTCAGTTGCACCCCTCAGTTCCACCACCCAGTTGCACCCCTCAGTTGCACCCCCCAGTTGCACCGCTCAGTTGCGACCCCCATTTGCACCCCTCAGTTGCACCCCTCAGTTGCACCCCTCAGTTGCACGCCCCAGTTGCACCCCTCAGTTGCACCCCTCAGTTGCATCCCCCAGTTGCACCCCTCAGTTGCACCCCTCAGTTGCACCCCTCAGTTGCACCCCTCAGTTGCACCCCTCAGTTGCACCCCTCAGTTGCACCCCCCAGTTGCACCCCTCAGTTGCACCCCTCAGTTGCACCCCCGACTTGCACCCCCCAGTTGCACCCCTCAGTTGCATCCCACAGTTGCATCCCTCATTTGCAGCGCTCAGTTGCACCCCTCAGTTGCACCCCTCAGTTGCACCCCCCAGTTGCACCCCCAAGTTGCACCCCCCAGTTGCACCCCCCAGTTGCACCCCTCAGTTGCACCCCTCAGTTGCACCCCCCAGTTGCACCCCTCAGTTGCACCCCCCAGTTCCACCCCACAGGTGCACCCCTCCAGTTGCACCCCCCAGTTGCACCCCCCAGTTGCACCCCTCAGTTGCACCCCTCAGTTGCACCCCTCAGTTGCACCACTCGGTTGCGACCCCAGTTGCACCCCTCAGTTGCACCCCCCAGTTGCACCCCCCAGTTGGACCCCTCAGTTGCACCCCCCAGTTCCACCCCCCCGTCGCACCCCTCAGTTGCACCCCCCAGTTGCACCCCCCAGTTGCACGCCTCAGTTGCACCCCCCAGTTGCACCCCTCAGTTGCAGCCCTCAGTTGCACCCCTTAGTTGCACCCCTCAGTTGCACCCCTCAGTTGCACCCCCCGGTTGCACCCCTCAGTTGCACCCCCAGTTGCGCCCCCGAGTTGCACCCCCCAGTTGCACCCCTCAGTTGCACCCCTCAGTTGCACCACTCAGTTGCACTCCTCAGTTGCACCCCTCAGTTGCACCACTCGGTTGCGACCCCAGTTGCACCCCTCAGTTGCACCCCCTAGTTGCACCCCCCAGTTGGACCCCTCAGTTGCACCCCCCAGTTCCACCCCCCAGTCGCACCCCTCAGTTGCACCCCTCAGTTGCACCTCTCACTTGCACCCCTCAGTTGCACCCCCCAGTTGCACCCCTCAGTTGCACCCCTCAGTTGCACCCCTCAGTTGCACCCCTCAGTTGCACCCCTCAGTTGCACCCCTCAGTTGCACCCCTCAGTTGCACCCCTCAGTTGCACCCCTCAGTTGCACCCCTCAGTTGCACCCCTCAGTTGCACCCCCCAGTTGCACCCCCCAGTTGCACCCCTCCGTTGCACCCCTGGGTTACACCCCTCAGTTGCACCCCTCAGTTGCACCCCTCACAGGCACCCCCCAGTTGCACCCCCTAGTTGCACCCCCCAGTTGCACCCCTCAGTTGCACCCCCCAGTTGCACCCCTCAGTTGCACCCCTCAAATGCACCCCCCAGTTGCACCCCCCAGTTGCACCCCTCAGTCGCACCCCTCAGTTGCAGCCCCGAGTTGCACCCCCAGTTGCACCCCTCAGTTGCACCCCACAGTTGCACCCCTCAGTTGCACCCCTCAGTTGCACCCCTCAGTTGCAGAACTCAGTTGCACCCCCCAGTTGCACCCCCCAGTTGCACCCCTCAGTTGCACCCCCCAGCTCCACCCCACAGGTGCACCCCTCATTTGCACCCCCCAGTTGCACCCCCCAGTTGCAGCCCCTCAGTTGCACCCCTCAGTTGCACCACTCGGTTGCGACCCCAGTTGCACCCCTCAGTTGCACCCGCCAGTTGCACCCCCAGTTGGACCCCTCAGTTGCACCCCCCAGTTCCACCCCCCCGTCGCACCCCTCAGTTGCACCCCCCAGTTGCACCCCCCAGTTGCACGCCTCAGTTGCACCCCCCAGTTGCACCCCTCAGTTGCAGCCCTCAGTGTGCACCCCTTAGTTGCACCCCTCAGTTGCACCCCTCAGTTGCACCCCCCGGTTGCACCCCTCAGTTGCACCCCCAGTTGCGCCCCCCAGTTGCACCCCCCAGTTGCACCCCTCAGTTGCACCCCTCAGTTGCACCACTCAGTTGCACTCCTCAGTTGCACCCCTCAGTTGCACCACTCGGTTGCGACCCCAGTTGCACCCCTCAGTTGCACCCCCCAGTTGCACCCCCCAGTTGGACCCCTCAGTTGCACCCCCCAGTTCCACCCCCCAGTCGCACCCCTCAGTTGCACCCCTCAGTTGCACCTCTCACTTGCACCCCTCAGTTGCACCCCCCAGTTGCAGCCCTCAGTTGCACCCCTCAGTTGCACCCCTCAGTTGCACCCCTCAGTTGCACCCCTCAGTTGCACGCCTCAGTTGCACCCCTCAGTTGCACCCCTCAGTTGCACCCCTCAGTTGCACCCCTCAGTTGCACCCCTCAGTTGCACCCCCCAGTTGCACCCCCCAGTTGCACCCCTCCGTTGCACCCCTGGGTTACACCCCTCAGTTGCACCCCTCAGTTGGACCCCTCACTGGCACCCCCCAGTTGCACCCCCTAGTTGCACCCCCCAGTTACACCCCTCAGTTGCACCCCCCAGTTGCACCCCTCAGTTGCACCCCTCAAATGCACCCCCCAGTTGCACCCCCCAGTTGCACCCCTCAGTCGCACCCCTCAGTTGCAGCCCCGAGTTGCACCCCCAGTTGTATCCCTCAGTTGCACCCCACAGTTGCACCCCTGAGTTGCACCCCTCAGTTGCACCCCTCAGTTGCACAACTCAGTTGCACCCCCCAGTTGCACCCCCCAGTTGCACCCCTCAGTTGCACCCCTCAGTTGCACCCCTCAGTTGCACCCCTCAGTTGCACCCCTCAGTTGCACCCCTCAGTTGCACCCCTCAGTTGCACCCCTCAGTTGCACCCCTCAGTTGCACCCCCCAGTTGCACCCCCCAGTTGCAACCCTCAGTTGCACCCCTCAGTTGCACCCCTCAGTTGCACCCCACAGTTGCACCCCTCAGTTGCAGCCCTCAGTTGCACCCCTTAGTTGCACCCCTCAGTTGCACCCCCCGGTTGCTCCCCTCAGTTGCACCCCCAGTTGCGCCCCCGAGTTGCAACCCTCAGTTGCACCCCTCAGTTGCACCCCCGACTTGCACCCCCCAGTTGCACCCCTCAGTTGCATCCCACAGTTGCATCCCTCATTTGCAGCGCTCAGTTGCACCCCTCAGTTGCACCCCTCAGTTGCACCCCTCAGTTGCACCCCTCAGTTGCACCCCTCAGTTGCACCCCTCAGTTGCACCCCTCAGTTGCACCCCTCAGTTGCACCCCTCAGTTGCACCCCCCAGTTGCACCCCCCAGTTGCACCCCTCCGTTGCACCCCTGGGTTACACCCCTCAGTTGCACCCCTCAGTTGGACCCCTCACAGGCACCCCCCAGTTGCACCCCCTAGTTGCACCCCCCAGTTGCACCCCTCAGTTGCACCCCCCAGTTGCACCCCTCAGTTGCACCCCTCAAATGCACCCCCCAGTTGCACCCCCCAGTTCCACCCCCCCGTCGCACCCCTCAGTTGCACCCCCCAGTTGCACCCCCCAGTTGCACGCCTCAGTTGCACCCCCCAGTTGCACCCCTCAGTTGCAGCCCTCAGTTGCACCCCTTAGTTGCACCCCTCAGTTGCACCCCTCAGTTGCACCCCCCGGTTGCACCCCTCAGTTGCACCCCCAGTTGCGCCCCCGAGTTGCACCCCCCAGTTGCACCCCTCAGTTGCACCCCTCAGTTGCACCACTCAGTTGCACTCCTCAGTTGCACCCCTCAGTTGCACCACTCGGTTGCGACCCCAGTTGCACCCCTCAGTTGCACCCCCTAGTTGCACCCCCCAGTTGGACCCCTCAGTTGCACCCCCCAGTTCCACCCCCCAGTCGCACCCCTCAGTTGCACCCCTCAGTTGCACCTCTCACTTGCACCCCTCAGTTGCACCCCCCAGTTGCACCCCTCAGTTGCACCCCTCAGTTGCACCCCTCAGTTGCACCCCTCAGTTGCACCCCTCAGTTGCACCCCTCAGTTGCACCCCTCAGTTGCACCCCTCAGTTGCACCCCTCAGTTGCACCCCTCAGTTGCACCCCTCAGTTGCACCCCCCAGTTGCACCCCCCAGTTGCACCCCTCCGTTGCACCCCTGGGTTACACCCCTCAGTTGCACCCCTCAGTTGGACCCCTCACAGGCACCCCCCAGTTGCACCCCCTAGTTGCACCCCCCAGTTGCACCCCTCAGTTGCACCCCCCAGTTGCACCCCTCAGTTGCACCCCTCAAATGCACCCCCCAGTTGCACCCCCCAGTTGCACCCCTCAGTCGCACCCCTCAGTTGCAGCCCCGAGTTGCACCCCCAGTTGCACCCCTCAGTTGCACCCCACAGTTGCACCCCTCAGTTGCACCCCTCAGTTGCACCCCTCAGTTGCAGAACTCAGTTGCACCCCCCAGTTGCACCCCCCAGTTGCACCCCTCAGTTGCACCCCCCAGCTCCACCCCACAGGTGCACCCCTCATTTGCACCCCCCAGTTGCACCCCCCAGTTGCAGCCCCTCAGTTGCACCCCTCAGTTGCACCCCTCAGTTGCACCACTCGGTTGCGACCCCAGTTGCACCCCTCAGTTGCACCCGCCAGTTGCACCCCCAGTTGGACCCCTCAGTTGCACCCCCCAGTTCCACCCCCCCGTCGCACCCCTCAGTTGCACCCCCCAGTTGCACCCCCCAGTTGCACGCCTCAGTTGCACCCCCCAGTTGCACCCCTCAGTTGCAGCCCTCAGTTGCACCCCTTAGTTGCACCCCTCAGTTGCACCCCTCAGTTGCACCCCCCGGTTGCACCCCTCAGTTGCACCCCCAGTTGCGCCCCCCAGTTGCACCCCCCAGTTGCACCCCTCAGTTGCACCCCTCAGTTGCACCACTCAGTTGCACTCCTCAGTTGCACCCCTCAGTTGCACCACTCGGTTGCGACCCCAGTTGCACCCCTCAGTTGCACCCCCCAGTTGCACCCCCCAGTTGGACCCCTCAGTTGCACCCCCCAGTTCCACCCCCCAGTCGCACCCCTCAGTTGCACCCCTCAGTTGCACCTCTCACTTGCACCCCTCAGTTGCACCCCCCAGTTGCAGCCCTCAGTTGCACCCCTCAGTTGCACCCCTCAGTTGCACCCCTCAGTTGCACCCCTCAGTTGCACGCCTCAGTTGCACCCCTCAGTTGCACCCCTCAGTTGCACCCCTCAGTTGCACCCCTCAGTTGCACCCCTCAGTTGCACCCCCCAGTTGCACCCCCCAGTTGCACCCCTCCGTTGCACCCCTGGGTTACACCCCTCAGTTGCACCCCTCAGTTGGACCCCTCACTGGCACCCCCCAGTTGCACCCCCTAGTTGCACCCCCCAGTTGCACCCCTCAGTTGCACCCCCCAGTTGCACCCCTCAGTTGCACCCCTCAAATGCACCCCCCAGTTGCACCCCCCAGTTGCACCCCTCAGTCGCACCCCTCAGTTGCAGCCCCGAGTTGCACCCCCAGTTGCATCCCTCAGTTGCACCCCACAGTTGCACCCCTGAGTTGCACCCCTCAGTTGCACCCCTCAGTTGCACAACTCAGTTGCACCCCCCAGTTGCACCCCCCAGTTGCACCCCTCAGTTGCACCCCTCAGTTGCACCCCTCAGTTGCACCCCTCAGTTGCACCCCTCAGTTGCACCCCTCAGTTGCACCCCTCAGTTGCACCCCTCAGTTGCACCCCTCAGTTGCACCCCCCAGTTGCACCCCCCAGTTGCAACCCTCAGTTGCACCCCTCAGTTGCACCCCTCAGTTGCACCCCCCAGTTGCACCCCTCAGTTGCAGCCCTCAGTTGCACCCCTTAGTTGCACCCCTCAGTTGCACCCCTCAGTTGCACCCCCCGGTTGCACCCCTCAGTTGCACCCCCAGTTGCGCCCCCGAGTTGCACCCCCCAGTTGCACCCCTCAGTTGCACCTCTCAGTTGCACCACTCAGTTGCACTCCTCAGTTGCACCCCTCAGTTGCACCACTCGGTTGCGACCCCAGTTGCACCCCTCAGTTGCACCCCCTAGTTGCACCCCCCAGTTGGACCCCTCAGTTGCACCCCCCAGTTCCACCCCCCAGTCGCACCCCTCAGTTGCACCCCTCAGTTGCACCTCTCACTTGCACCCCTCAGTTGCACCCCCCAGTTGCACCCCTCAGTTGCACCCCTCAGTTGCACCCCTCAGTTGCACCCCTCAGTTGCACCCCTCAGTTGCACCCCTCAGTTGCACCCCTCAGTTGCACCCCTCAGTTGCACCCCTCAGTTGCACCCCTCAGTTGCACCCCTCAGTTGCACCCCCCAGTTGCACCCCCCAGTTGCACCCCTCCGTTGCACCCCTGGGTTACACCCCTCAGTTGCACCCCTCAGTTGGACCCCTCACAGGCACCCCCCAGTTGCAGCCCCTAGTTGCACCCCCCAGTTGCACCCCTCAGTTGCACCCCCCAGTTGCACCCCTCAGTTGCACCCCTCAAATGCACCCCCCAGTTGCACCCCCCAGTTGCACCCCTCAGTCGCACCCCTCAGTTGCAGCCCCGAGTTGCACCCCCAGTTGCACCCCTCAGTTGCACCCCACAGTTGCACCCCTAAGTTGCACCCCTCAGTTGCACCCCTCAGTTGCAGAACTCAGTTGCACCCCCCAGTTGCACCCCCCAGTTGCACCCCTCAGTTGCACCCCTCAGTTGCACCCCTCAGTTGCACCCCTCAGTTGCAACCCTCAGTTGCACCCCCCAGTTGCACCCCTCAGTTGCACCCCCCAGCTCCACCCCACAGGTGCACCCCTCATTTGCACCCCCCAGTTGCACCCCCCAGGTGCACCCCCCAGTTGCAGCCATCAGTTGCACCCCTCAGTTGCACCACTCGGTTGCGACCCCAGTTGCACCCCTCAGTTGCACCCGCCAGTTGCACCCCCAGTTGGACCCCTCAGTTGCACCCCCCAGTTCCACCCCCCCGTCGCACCCCTCAGTTGCACCCCCCAGTTGCACCCCCCAGTTGCACGCCTCAGTTGCACCCCCCAGTTGCACCCCTCAGTTGCAGCCCTCAGTTGCACCCCTTAGTTGCACCCCTCAGTTGCACCCCTCAGTTGCACCCCCCGGTTGCACCCCTCAGTTGCACCCCCAGTTGCGCCCCCCAGTTGCACCCCCCAGTTGCACCCCTCAGTTGCACCCCTCAGTTGCACCACTCAGTTGCACTCCTCAGTTGCACCCCTCAGTTGCACCACTCGGTTGCGACCCCAGTTGCACCCCTCAGTTGCACCCCCCAGTTGCACCCCCCAGTTGGACCCCTCAGTTGCACCCCCCAGTTCCACCCCCCAGTCGCACCCCTCAGTTGCACCCCTCAGTTGCACCTCTCACTTGCACCCCTCAGTTGCACCCCCCAGTTGCACCCCTCAGTTGCACCCCTCAGTTGCACCCCTCAGTTGCACCCCTCAGTTGCACGCCTCAGTTGCACGCCTCAGTTGCACCCCTCAGTTGCACCCCTCAGTTGCACCCCTCAGTTGCACCCCTCAGTTGCACCCCTCAGTTGCACCCCCCAGTTGCACCCCCCAGTTGCACCCCTCCGTTGCACCCCTGGGTTACACCCCTCAGTTGCACCCCTCAGTTGGACCCCTCACTGGCACCCCCCAATTGCACCCCCTAGTTGCACCCCCCAGTTGCACCCCTCAGTTGCACCCCCCAGTTGCACCCCTCAGTTGCACCCCTCAAATGCACCCCCCAGTTGCACCCCCCAGTTGCACCCCTCAGTCGCACCCCTCAGTTGCAGCCCCGAGTTGCACCCCCAGTTGCATCCCTCAGTTGCACCCCACAGTTGCACCCCTGAGTTGCACCCCTCAGTTGCACCCCTCAGTTGCACAACTCAGTTGCACCCCCCAGTTGCACCCCCCAGTTGCACCCCTCAGTTGCACCCCTCAGTTGCAGCCCTCAGTTGCACCCCTCAGTTGCACCCCTCAGTTGCACCCCTCAGTTGCACCCCTCAGTTGCACCCCTCAGTTGCACCCCTCAGTTGCACCCCCCAGTTGCACCCCCCAGTTGCAACCCTCAGTTGCACCCCTCAGTTGCACCCCTCAGTTGCACCCCCCAGTTGCACCCCTCAGTTGCACCCCTCAGTTGCACCCCTCAGGTGCACACCCCAGTTGCACCCCTCAGTTGCCCTCCTCAGTCGCCCAACCCAGTTGCACCCCTCAGTTGCACCCCTCAGTTGCACCCCTCAGTTGCACCCCTCAGTTGCACCCCCCAGTTGCACCCCTCAGTTGCACCCCTCAGTTGCACCCCTCAGTTCCACCCCTCAGTTGCACCCCTCAGTTGCACCCCTCAGTTGCACCCCTCAGTTGCACCCCCCAGTTGCACCCCTCAGTTGCACCCCTCAGTTGCACCCCCCACTTGCACCCCCCAGTTGCACCCCTCCGTTGCATCCCACAGTTGCATCCCTCAGTTGCAGCGCTCATTTGCACCCCTCAGTTGCACCCCTCAGTTGCACGCCCCAGTTGCACCCCTCAGTTGCACCCCCCAGTTGCAGCCCCCAGTTGCACCCCTCAGTTGCACCCCCCAGTTGCACCCCCCAGTTGCACCCCTCAGTTGCACCCCTCAGTTGCACCCCGCAGTTGCACTCCTCAGTTGCACCCCTGAGTTGCACCCCTTAGTTGCACCCTTCAGTTGCACACCCCAGTTGCACCCCTCAGTGGCCCCCCTCAGTTGCCCACCCCAGTTGCACCCCTCAGTTGCACCCCTCAGTTGCACCCCTCAGTTGCACCCCTCAGTTGCACCCCTCAGTTGCACCCCTCAGTTGCACCCCTCAAGAGGCACACCCCAGTTGCACCCCTCCGTTGCAGCCCCCAGTTGCACCCCTCAGTTGCACCCCCCAGTTGCACCCCTCAGTTGCACCCCTCAGTTGCACCCCTCAGTTGCACCTCCCAGTTGCACCCCTCAGGTGCACCCCTCAGTTGCACCCCTCAGTTGCACGCCCCAGTTGCACCCCCCAGTTGCACCGCTCAGTTGCACCCCCCAGTTGCAACCCTCAGTTGCACCCCTCAGTCGCACCCCTCAGTTGCAGCCCCGAGTTGCACCCCCAGTTGCATCCCTCAGTTGCACCCCACAGTTGCACCCCTGAGTTGCACCCCTCAGTTGCACCCCTCAGTTGCACAACTCAGTTGCACCCCCCAGTTGCACCCCCCAGTTGCACCCCTCAGTTGCACCCCTCAGTTGCAGCCCTCAGTTGCACCCCTCAGTTGCACCCCTCAGTTGCACCCCTCAGTTGCACCCCTCAGTTGCACCCCTCAGTTGCACCCCTCAGTTGCACCCCCCAGTTGCACCCCCCAGTTGCAACCCTCAGTTGCACCCCTCAGTTGCACCCCTCAGTTGCACCCCCCAGTTGCACCCCTCAGTTGCACCCCTCAGTTGCACCCCTCAGGTGCACACCCCAGTTGCACCCCTCAGTTGCCCTCCTCAGTCGCCCAACCCAGTTGCACCCCTCAGTTGCACCCCTCAGTTGCACCCCTCAGTTGCACCCCTCAGTTGCACCCCCCAGTTGCACCCCTCAGTTGCACCCCTCAGTTGCACCCCTCAGTTCCACCCCTCAGTTGCACCCCTCAGTTGCACCCCTCAGTTGCACCCCTCAGTTGCACCCCCCAGTTGCACCCCTCAGTTGCACCCCTCAGTTGCACCCCCCACTTGCACCCCCCAGTTGCACCCCTCCGTTGCATCCCACAGTTGCATCCCTCAGTTGCAGCGCTCATTTGCACCCCTCAGTTGCACCCCTCAGTTGCACGCCCCAGTTGCACCCCTCAGTTGCACCCCCCAGTTGCAGCCCCCAGTTGCACCCCTCAGTTGCACCCCCCAGTTGCACCCCCCAGTTGCACCCCTCAGTTGCACCCCTCAGTTGCACCCCGCAGTTGCACTCCTCAGTTGCACCCCTGAGTTGCACCCCTTAGTTGCACCCTTCAGTTGCACACCCCAGTTGCACCCCTCAGTGGCCCCCCTCAGTTGCCCACCCCAGTTGCACCCCTCAGTTGCACCCCTCAGTTGCACCCCTCAGTTGCACCCCTCAGTTGCACCCCTCAGTTGCACCCCTCAGTTGCACCCCTCAAGAGGCACACCCCAGTTGCACCCCTCCGTTGCAGCCCCCAGTTGCACCCCTCAGTTGCACCCCCCAGTTGCACCCCTCAGTTGCACCCCTCAGTTGCACCCCTCAGTTGCACCTCCCAGTTGCACCCCTCAGGTGCACCCCTCAGTTGCACCCCTCAGTTGCACGCCCCAGTTGCACCCCCCAGTTGCACCGCTCAGTTGCACCCCCCAGTTGCAACCCTCAGTTGCACCCCTCAGTTGCACCCCTCAGTTGCAGCCCTCAGTTGCACCCCTCAGTTGCACCCCCCAGTTGCACCCCTCAGTTGCACCCCTCAGTTGCACCCCTCAGTTGCACCCCTCAGTTGCACCCCCCAGTTGCACCCCTCAGTTGCACCCCTCAGTTGCACCCCTCAGTTGCACCCCTGAGTTGCACCCCTCAGTTGCACCCCCCGGTTGCACCCCTCAGTTGCACCCCCAGTTGCGCCCCCCAGTTGCACCCCGCAGTTGCACCCCTCAGTTGCACCCCTCAGTTGCACCACTCAGTTGCACCCCTCAGTTGCACCCCCCAGTTGCACCCCCCAGTTGCACCCCTCAGTTGCACCCCCCAGTTGCACCCCTCAGTTGCACCCCTCAGTTGCACCCCTCAGTTGCACATCTCAGTTGCACCCCTCAGTTCCACCCCTCAGTAGCACCCCTCAGTTGCACCCCTCAGTTGCACCCCTCAGTTGCACCCCCAGTTGCACCCCCCAGTTGCACCCCCCAGTTGCACCCCTCAGTTGCACCCCTCAGTTGCACCCCTCAGTTGCAGCGCTCAGTTGCACCCCTCAGTTGCACCCCTCAGTTGCACCACTCAGTTGCACCCCACACTTGCACCCCCCAGTTGCACTTCTCAGTTGCAGCCCTCAGTTGCACCCCTCAGTTGCACCGATCAGTTGCACCCCCCAGTTGCACCCCCCAGTTGCACCGCTCAGTTGCACCCCCCAGTTGCAACCCTCAGTTGCACCCCTCAGTTGCACCCCTCAGTTGCACCCCCCAGTTGCACCCCTCAGTTGCAGCCCCCAGTTGCACCCCCCAGTTGCACCCCTCAGTTGCACCCCCCAGTTGCAACCCTCAGTTGCACCCCTCAGTTGCAGCCCCCAGTTGCACCCCCCAGTTGCACCCCTCAGTTGCAGCCCCCAGTTGCACCCCCCAGTTGCACCCCTCAGTTGCACCCCTCAGTTGCACCCCTCAGTTGCACCCCCCAGTTGCACTTCTCAGTTGCACCCCCCAGTTGCACCCCTCAGTTGCACCCCTTAGTTGCACCCCTCAGTTGCACCCCTCAGTTGCACCCCCCGGTTGCACCCCTCAGTTGCACCCCCGGTTGCGCCCCCCAGTTGCACCCCCCAGTTGCACCCCTCAGTTGCACCCCTCAGTTGCAGCCCTCAGTTGCACCCCTCAGTTGCACCCCCCAGTTGCACCCCCCAGTTGCACCCCTCAGTTGCACCCCCCAGTTGCACCCCTCAGTTGCACCCCTCAGTTGCACCCCTCAGTTGCGCCCCCCAGTTGCACCCCCCAGTTGCACCCCTCAGTTGCACCGCTCCGTTGCACCCCCCAGTTGCAACCCTCAGTTGCATCCCTCAGTTGCACCCCTCAGCTGCACCCCTCAGTTGCACCCCTCAGTTGCAGCCCCCAGTTGCACCCCCCAGTTGCACCCCTCAGTTGAACCCCCCAGTTGCAACCCTCAGTTGCACCCCTCAGTTGCACCCCCCAGTTGAACCCCCCAGTTGCACCCCTCAGTTGCAGCCCCCAGTTGCACCCCTCAGTTGCACCCCTCAGTTGCACCCCTCAGTTGCACCCCTCAGTTGCACCCCCCCGTTGCACCCCTCAGTTGCACCCCCCAGTTGCACCCCTCAGTTGCACCCCTTAGTTACACCCCTCAGTTGCACCCCTCAGTTGCACCCCCCCGTTGCACCCCTCAGTTGCACCCCCAGTTGCGCCCCCCAGTTGCACCCCCCAGTCGCACCCCTCACTTGCATCCCCCAGTTGCACCCCTCAGTTGCACCCCTCAGTTGCACCCCTCAGTTGCACCCCTCAGTTGCACCCCCCAGTTGCACCCCTCAGTTGCACCCCTCAGTTGCACCCCTCAGTTGCACCCCCCAGTTGCACCCCCCAGTTGCACCCCCGAGTTGCACCCCCCAGTTGCACCCCCCAGTTGCACCCCTCAGTTGCACCCCTCAGTTGCACCCCTCAGTTGCACCCCTCAGTTGCACCCCTCAGTTGCAGCCCCTAGTTGCACCCCTCAGTTGCACCCCTCAGTTGCACCCCTCAGTTGCACCCCTCAGTTGCACCCCTCAGTTGCACCCCCTAGTTGCACCCCTCAGTTGCACCCCCCAGTTGCAGCCCCTAGTTGCCCCCCTCAGTTGCACCCCTCAGTTGCACCCCTCAGTTGCACCCCTCAGTTGCACCCCTCAGTTGCACCCCCCAGTTGCACCCCCCAGGCGCACCCCTCAGTTGCACCCCTCAGTTGCACCCCTCAGTTGCACCCCCCAGTTGCACCCCCCAGTTGCACCCCTCAGTTGCACCCCCCAGTTGCACCCCCCAGTTGCACCCCTCAGTTGCACCCCTCAGTTGCACCCCCCAGTTGCACACCTCAGTTGCACCCCTCAGGTGCACCCCTCAGTTGCACCCCTCAGTTGCACCCCTCAGTTGCAGCCCCTAGTTGCACCCCTCAGTTGCACCGCTCAGTTGCACCCCTCAGTTGCACCCCTCAGTTGCACCCCTCAGTTGCACCCCTCAGTTGCACCCCCCAGTTGCACCCCTCAGTTGCACCCCTCAGTTGCACCCCTCAGTTGCACCCCTCACTGGCACCCCCCAGTTGCACCCCCCAGTTGCACCCCCAGTTGCACCCCTCAGTTGCACCCCTCAGTTGCACCCCCCAGTTGCACCCCTCAGTTGCACCCCTCAGTTGCACCCCTCAGTTGCACCACTCAGTTGCACCCCCCAGTTGCACCCCTCAGTTGCACCCCTCAGTTGCACCCCCTAGTTGCACCCCTCAGTTGCACCCCCCAGTTGCAGCCCCTAGTTGCACCCCTCAGTTGCACCCCTCAGTTGCACCCCCCAGTTGCACCCCTCAGTTGCACCCCTCAGTTGCACCCCCTAGTTGCACCCCTCAGTTGCACCCCCCAGTTGCAGCCCCTAGTTGCACCCCTCAGTTGCACCCCTCAGTTGCACCCCTCAGTTGCACCCCTCAGTTGCACCCCTCAGTTGCACCCCCCAGTTGCACCCCCCAGGCGCACCCCTCAGTTGCACCCCTCAGTTGCACCCCTCAGTTGCACCCCCCAGTTGCACCCCCCAGTTGCACCCCTCAGTTGCACCCCCCAGTTGCACCCCCCAGTTGCACCCCTCAGTTGCACCCCTCAGTTGAACCCCCCAGTTGCACCCCTCAGTTGCACCCCTCAGTTGCACCCCTCAGTTGCACCCCTCAGTTGCAGCCCTCAGTTTAACCCCCCAGTTGCACCCCTCAGTTGCACCCCTCAGTTGCACCCCTCAGTTGCACCCCTCAGTTGCAGCCCCTAGTTGCACCCCTCAGTTGCACCCCTCAGTTGCACCCCTCAGTTGCACCCCTCAGTTGCACCCCTCAGTTGCACCCCCCAGTTGCACCCCCCAGTTGCACCCCTCAGTTGCACCCCTCAGTTGCACCCCCCAGTCACACCCCTCACTTGCACCCCCCAGTTGCACCCCTCAGTTGCACCCCTCAGTTGCACCCCTCAGTTGCACCCCTCAGTTGCACCCCCCAGTTGCAGCCCTCAGTTGCACCCCTCACTGGCACCCCCCAGTTGCACCCCCCAGTTGCACCCCTCAGTTGCACCCCTCAGTTGCACCCCCCAGTTGCACCCCTCAGTTGCACCCCTCAGTTGCACCCCTCAGTTGCACCACTCAGTTGCACCCCTCAGTTGCACCCCCCAGTTGCAGCCCCTAGTTGCACCCCTCAGTTGCACCCCTCAGTTGCACCCCTCAGTTGCACCCCCCAGTTGCACCCCCCAGTTGCACCCCTCAGTTGCACCCCTCAGTTGCACCCCTCAGCTGCACCCCTCAGTTGCACCCCTCAGTTGCACCCCTCAGTTGCAACCCGCAGTTGCACCCCCCAGTTGCAACCCTCAGTTGCACCCCTCAGTTGCACCCCCCAGTTGCACCCCTCATTTGCACCCCTCAGTTGCACCCTGTAGTTGCACCCCTCAGTTGCACCCCTCAGTTGCACCCCTCAGTTGCACCCCCCAGTTGCACCCCTCAGTTGCACCCCTCAGTTGCACCCCTCAGTTGCACCACTCAGTTGCACCCCCCAGTTGCACCCCTCAGTTGCACCCCTCACTGGCACCCCCCAGTTGCACCCCCCAGTTGCACCCCCCAGTTGCACCCCTCAGTTGCACCCCCCAGTTGCACCCCTCAGTTGCACCCCTCAGTTGCACCCCTCAGTTGCACCCCTCAGTTGCACCCCTCAGTTGCACCCCTCAGTTGCACCCCCCAGTTGCACCCCTCAGTTGCACCCCCCAGTTGCAGCCCCTAGTTGCACCCCTCAGTTGCACCCCTCAGTTGCACCCCTCAGTTGCACCCCCCAGTTGCACCCCCCAGTTGCACCCCTCAGTTGCACGCCTCAGGTGCACCCCTCAGCTGCACCCCTCAGTTGCACCCCTCAGTTGCACCCCTCAGTTGCAACCCCCAGTTGCACCCCCCAGTTGGTACCCTCAGTTGCACCCCTCAGTTGCACCCCCCAGTTGCACCCCTCATTTGCACCCCTCAGTTGCACCCTGCAGTTGCATCCCTCAGTTGCACCCCTCAGTTGCACCCCTCAGTTGCACCCCTCAGTTGCACCCCTCAGTTGCACCCCTCAGTTGCACCCCTCAGTTGCACCCCCCAGTTGCACCCCCCAGTTGCACCCCTCAGTTGCACCCCTCAGTTGCACCCCTCAGTTGCACCCCCCAGTTGCACCCCCCAGTTGCACCCCTCAGTTGCACCCCCCAGTTGCACCCCCCAGTTGCACCCCCCAGTTGCACCCCTCAGTTGCACCCCCCAGTTGCACCCCTCAGTTGCACCCCTCAGTTGCACCCCTCAGTTGCACCCCTCAGTTGCACCCCCCCGTTGCACCCCTCAGTTGCACCCCCCAGTTGCACCCCTCAGTTGCACCCCTCAGTTGCACCCCTCAGTTGCACCCCTCCGTTGCACCCCTCAGTTGCACCCCTCAGTTGCACCCCCCCGTTGCACCCCTCAGTTGCACCCCCCAGTTGCAGCCCCTAGTTGCACCCCTCAGTTGCACCCCTCAGTTGCACCCCTCAGTTGCACCCCTCAGTTGCACGCCTCAGTTGCACCCCCCAGTTGCACCCCCCAGTTGCACCCCTCAGTTGCACCCCTCAGGTGCACCCCTCAGCTGCACCCCTCAGTTGCACCCCTCAGTTGCACCCCTCAGTTGCAACCCCCAGTTGCACCCCCCAGTTGCAACCCTCAGTTGCACCCCTCAGTTGCACCCCCCAGTTGCACCCCTCACTTGCACCCCTCAGTTGCACCCTGCAGTTGCATCCCTCAGTTGCACCCCTCAGTTGCACCCCTCAGTTGCACCCCTCAGTTGCACCCCTCAGTTGCACCCCCCAGTTGCACCCCCCAGTTGCACCCCTCAGTTGCACCCCTCAGTTGCACCCCTCAGTTGCACCCCTCAGTTGCACCCCCCAGTTGCACCCCTCATTTGCACCCCTCAGTTGCACCCTGTAGTTGCACCCCTCAGTTGCACCCCTCAGTTGCACCCCTCAGTTGCACCCCCCAGTTGCACCCCCCAGTTGCACCCCTCAGTTGCACCCCCCAGTTGCACCCCCCAGTTGCACCCCCCAGTTGCACCCCTCAGTTGCACCCCTCAGTTGCACCCCCCAGTTGCACCCCTCAGTTGCACCCCTCAGTTGCACCCCCCAGTTGCACACCTCAGTTGCACCCCTCAGTTGCACCCCTCAGTTGCACCCCTTAGTTGCACCCCTCAGTTGCACCCCTCAGTTGCAGCCCCTAGTTGCACCCCTTAGTTGCACCCCTCAGTTGCACCCCTCAGTTGCACCCCTCAGTTGCACCCCTCAGTTGCACCCCTCAGTTGCACCCCCCAGTTGCACCCCCCAGTTGCAGCCCTCAGTTGCACCCCTCAGTTGCACCCCCCAGTCGCACCGCTCACTTGCACCCCCCAGTTGCACCCCTCAGTTGCACCCCTCAGTTGCACCCCTCAGTTGCACCCCTCAGTTGCACCCCCCAGTTGCACCCCTCAGTTGCAACCTTCACTGGCACCCCCCAGTTGCACCCCCCAGTTGCACCCCCCAGTTGCACCCCTCAGTTGCACCCCTCAGTTGCACCCCCCAGTTGCACCACTCAGTTGCACCCCTCAGTTGCACCCCTCAGTTGCACCACTCAGTTGCACCCCTCAGTTGCAGCCCCTGGTTGTACCCCTCAGTTGCACCCCTCAGTTGCACCCCTCAGTTGCACCCCCCAGTTGCACACCTCAGTTGCACCCCTCAGTTGCCCCCCTCAGTTGCACCCCCCAGTTGCACCCCTCAGTTGCACCCCTCAGTTGCACCCCCTAGTTGCACCCCTCAGTTGCACCCCTCAGTTGCACCCCTCAGTTGCACCCCTCAGTTGCAACCCTCAGTTGCACCCCTCAGTTGCACCCCTCAGTTGCTTCCCTCAGTTGCACCCCTCAGTTGCACCCCTCAGTTGCACCCCTCAGTTGCACCCCTCAGTTGCACCCCTCAGTTGCACCCCCCAGTTGCACCCCTCAGTTGCACCCCCCAGTTGCAGCCCCTAGTTGCACCCCTCAGTTGCACCCCTCAGTTGCACCCCCCAGTTGCACCCCTCAGTTGCACCCCTCAGTTGCATCCCCCAGTTGCACCCCCCAGTTGCACCCCTCAGTTGCACGCCTCAGGTGCACCCCTCAGCTGCACCCCTCAGTTGCACCTCTCAGTTGCACCCCTCAGTTGCACCCCTCAGTTGCACCCCTCAGTTGCACCCCTCAGTTGCACCCCTCAGTTGCACCCCTCAGTTGCACCCCTCCGTTGCACCCCTCAGTTGCATCCCTCAGTTGCACCCCCCCCGTTGCACCCCTCAGTTGCACCCCCCAGTTGCAGCCCCTAGTTGCACCCCTCAGTTGCACCCCTCAGTTGCACCCCTCAGTTGCACCCCTCAGTTGCACCCCTCAGTTGCACCCCCCAGTTGCACCCCCCAGTTGCACCCCTCAGTTGCACGCCTCAGGTGCACCCCTCAGCTGCACCCCTCAGTTGCACCCCTCAGTTGCACCCCTCAGTTGCAACCCCCAGTTGCACCCCCCAGTTGCAACCCTCAGTTGCACCCCTCAGTTGCACCCCCCAGTTGCACCCCTCACTTGCACCCCTCAGTTGCACCCTGCAGTTGCATCCCTCAGTTGCACCCCTCAGTTGCACCCCTCAGTTGCACCCCTCAGTTGCACCCCTCAGTTGCACCCCCCAGTTGCACCCCCCAGTTGCACCCCTCAGTTGCACCCCTCAGTTGCACCCCCTCAGTTGCACCCCCCAGTTGCACCCCCCAGTTGCACCCCTCAGTTGCACCCCTCAGTTGCACCCCTCAGTTGCACCCCCCAGTTGCACCCCCCAGTTGCACCCCTCAGTTGCACCCCCCACTTGCACCCCCCAGTTGCACCCCTCAGTTGCACCCCCCAGTTGCACCCCCCAGTTGCACCCCTCAGTTGCACCCCCCAGTTGCACCCCTCAGTTGCACCCCTCAGTCTCACCCCCCAGTTGCACACCTCAGTTGCACCCCTCAGTTGCACCCCTCAGTTGCACCCCTTAGTTGCACCCCTCAGTTGCACCCCTCAGTTGCACCCCTCAGTTGCACCCCTCAGTTGCACCCCCCAGTTGCACCCCCCAGTTGCAGCCCTCAGTTGCACCCCTCAGTTGCACCCCCCAGTCGCACCCCTCACTTGCACCCCCCAGTTGCACCCCTCAGTTGCACCCCTCAGTTGCACCCCTCAGTTGCACCCCTCAGTTGCACCCCCCAGTTGCACCCCTCAGTTGCAACCTTCACTGGCACCCCCCAGTTGCACCCCCCAGTTGCACCCCTCAGTTGCACCCCTCAGTTGCACCCCCCAGTTGCACCCCTCAGTTGCACCCCTCAGTTGCACCCCTCAGTTGCACCACTCAGTTGCACCCCTCAGTTGCAGCCCCTGGTTGCACCCCTCAGTTGCACCCCTCAGTTGCACCCCTCAGTTGCACCCCCCAGTTGCACACCTCAGTTGCACCCCTCAGTTGCCCCCCTCAGTTGCACCCCCCAGTTGCACCCCTCAGTTGCACCCCTCAGTTGCAGCCCCTAGTTGCACCCCTCAGTTGCACCCCTCAGTTGCACCCCTCAGTTGCACCCCTCAGTTGCACCCCTCAGTTGCACACCTCAGTTGCACCCCTCAGTTGCACCCCTCAGTTGCACCCCTCAGTTGCACCCCTCAGTTGCACCCCTCAGTTGCACCCCTCAGTTGCACCCCTCAGTTGCACCCCCCAGTTGCACCCCTCAGTTGCACCCCCCAGTTGCAGCCCCTAGTTGCACCCCTCAGTTGCACCCCTCAGTTGCACCCCCCAGTTGCACCCCTCAGTTGCACCCCTCAGTTGCATCCCCCAGTTGCACCCCCAGTTGCACCCCTCAGTTGCACGGCTCAGGTGCACCCCCTCAGCTGCACCCCTCAGTTGCACCCCTCAGTTGCACCCCTCAGTTGCAACCCCCAGTTGCACCCCCCAGTTGCAACCCTCAGTTGCACCCCCCAGTTGCACCCCTCAGTTGCACCCTCCAGTTGCACCCCTCAGTTGCACCCCTCAGTTGCACCCCTCAGTTGCACCCCTCAGTTGCACCCCCCAGTTGCACCCCCCAGTTGCACCCCTCAGTTGCACCCCTCAGTTGCACCCCCCAGTTGCACCACCCAGTTGCACCCCCCAGTTGCACCCCCCAGTTGCACCCCTCAGTTGCACCCCTCAGTTGCACCCCTCAGTTGCAGCCCCTAGTTGCACCGCTCAGTTGCACCCCTCAGTTGCACCCCTCAGTTGCACCCCTCAGTTGCACCCCCCAGTTGCACCCCTCAGTTGCACCCCTTAGTTGCACCTCCCAGTTGCACCCGTCAGTTGCACCCCCCAGTTGCACCCCTCAGTTGCACCCCTCAGTTGCACCCCTCAGTTGCACCCCCCAATTGCACCCCTCAGTTGCACCCCACACTTGCAGCCCCCAGTTGCACCCCCCAGTTGCACCCCTCAGTTGCACCCCCCAGTTGCACCCCTCAGTTGCACCCCTCAGTTGCACCCCCCAGTTGCACCCCTCAGTTGCACCCCTCAGTTGCACCCCTCAGTTGCACCCCCCAGTTGCACCCCCCAGTTGCACCCCCCAGTTCCACCCCTCAGTTGCAGACCTCAGTTGCACCCCTCAGTTGCACCCCTCAGTTGCACCCCTCAGTTGCACCCCTCAGTTGCACCCCTCAGTTGCACCCCTCAGTTGCACTCCCCAGTTGCACCCCTCAGTTGCACCCCCCAGTTCCACCCCTCAGTTGCACCCCTCAGTTGCACCACTCAGGTGCACCCCTCAGTTGCACCCCTCAGTTGCACCCCACACTTGCACCCCCCAGTTGCACCCCCCAGTTGCACCCCCGAGTTGCACCCCTCAGTTGCACCCCTCAGTTGCAACCCCCAGTTGGACCCTTGAAGTGCACCCCTCAGTTGCCCCTCTCAGTTGCACCACCCAGCTCCACCCCTCAGCTGCACCCCTCAGTTGCACCCCTCAGTTGCACCCCCCAGTTCCGACCCTCAGTTGCACCCCTCATTTGCACCCCTCAGTTGCAGCCCTCAGTTCCACCCCTCAGTTGCACCCCTCAGTTGCACCCCTCAGTTGCACCCCCCAGTTGCACCCCTCATTTGCACCCCCCAATTGCACCCCCCAGTTGCACCCCTTAGTTGCACCCCCCAGTTGCACCCGTCAGTTGCACCCCCCAGTTGCACCCCTCAGTTGCACCCCTCAGTTGCACCCCTCAGTTGCACCCCTCAGTTGCACCCCCCAATTGCACCCCTCAGTTGCACCCCACACTTGCACCCCCCAGTTGCACCCCCCAGTTGCACCCCTCAGTTGCACCCCTCAGTTGCACCCCTCAGTTGCACCCCTCAGTTGCACCCCCCAGTTGCACCCCTCATTTGCACCCCTCAGTTGCACCCCTCAGTTGCACCCCTCAGTTGCACCCCTCAGTTGCACCCCCCATGTGCACCCCCCAGTTGCACCTCCCAGTTGCACCCCTCAGGTGCACCCCTCAGTTGCACCCCTCAGTTGCACCCCTCAGTTGCACCTCTCAGTTGCACCCCTCAGTTGCACCCCCCAGTTGCGCCCCTCAGTAGCACCCCTCAGTTGCACCCCCTGGTGTCCTGGCACCAGTCTAAAAACCCTCAGGATGGTAGCTGTGGGACGGATTGCCCACACGCACTGCCACGCTCGAAGCCAGTCGTGATACGTCTCGATTTCTCGTGCGTCTTCCCTGTGTCAGGCCGGGCCCACCCCGCCCGCCAACCGTCCAGGACCCCTCCCTGGGCCAGACATGCAGTCCTGTGGGGGACAGATGCACATACGTGCCCCCCCCCCCGACCGCCGGACGCCAACGTGGCACCTGCCCCGACAGCTCTCCGCCGACATGGCGCGGGCTCAGTGGCAGGGCACTATCGTGGTGCCGCGAACGTACCCGTGCGCCGTCGTGGCGCGGCCTTCAGGGCAGAGCGCCGTCGTGGCGCGGCCTTCTCGGCAGAGCGCCGCCACGGCGCCGCCCAAACAATCTAGCGCCAACGTGGCGCCACTTCAGTGGCAGCACACCACCGGGGTGCTGCCAACGTGCACGTGTGCCGCCGTGGCGCAGTGATCGGGGCACGGCGCCGTCGTGGCACTGCCCGGACAGCCAGTTCAGTGGCCGAGCGCCATCGTGGTGCCGCCAACGTACACGTGCGCCATCGTGGCGCAATCCTCAGGGCAGAACGTCACCGCGGCGCTGCCCAGACAGCCCTGAGCCGACGTGGCGCCAGTTCAGTGACGGGGGGGCGACTACAACCGGTCCTGATGCGACCCACCCCCCAGCTATCTGTCAAAACTCGGGGGGGGGGGGGGGGGGGGGGGGGGGGGGAGGGGGTAGTCTGGGAGGGGGTCAGCTGGAGGGTGTAGGGGGGGGATTTTGGCCGTGGGGGGGGGTTTCCCAAGGTGGGGGGGCTTGCGCGCGACCCACTATTACCACATGCATACCTCCTGGGGGGTGTGTGTCTGGGGGGTTGGGGGTACGGAGGTATGTATGCGATGATAGCGCTTTCTCGTCATTGCCGAGAAGAAAGTCTTAAGGGTCGCCGTGTTGCCCCCCTCCCCCCTCCCCCCTTCCCCCTCCGCCCTTGTTCGTCCCCCACCCCCCGGTTAGTTTGTGAGAAAAATTCCTGAGGCTTGGTTAGAGTTTGGGGTTAAAAGAAGAAATGGATGGACTTCCGCTTAGAGGTCCTTGAAAAGTTCCCCCTCTGAGGAGGAGGAGGAGGAGTCTCGGCGGGCGCGCTTCGAATGAAGCTCACGTTGGGCTTCGTCCCGCATCTTTTTGTTGCGCTTCCCAACGCTCTTAAGAGGCCGAGATCGCTCAGCCCCAGAGGTCGTTGCCTCCGACTCACTTGGGAGCGGGCGGGCGGGAGGCTTTGACTGGGGCAAAGGCAAGGGAGGCAAGCTTGACGACGATGAAGCGACGTCGCCAGGTGCAGATGAGGCCGCTGCATCAGACTGGGCGTCATCAGCCTCTGCAGGAGAATTGCCCTTCTTTTTTTTGTTTGCCTTATGAGGCACCCAATTCAACACCGCCTCTTGCTCTGTCTCTGCAATGTGCATCAAATCAGGGTGCCGTGCAGTGTCATGCACATCAGCATAGTGCTGTGCCATGCAGTATGACCAAACTGTCTTTGTGCACAGAGGACACCGCACAGGATGATTCGTGCACGGGCTGCTTGCAGATCTTTTTGCAAGCGTGTTCCAGCGCAGCTTAGCAGCGTTGCGCGGACCAACATGGTGCCTACTACCGTCGCTCTGCGGCGAATGCTTTCCTGGG
Organism: Eutreptiella sp. 'Long Island Sound 2002'; assembly: GCA_964036045.1. Lineage (NCBI taxonomy): Eukaryota > Euglenozoa > Euglenophyceae > Eutreptiales > Eutreptiaceae > Eutreptiella > Eutreptiella sp. 'Long Island Sound 2002'. The sequence continues at coordinate 124,773,122 of OZ038383.1, read as the reverse complement.
TGCCTACTCCCATCGCTCTGCGGCGACTGCATTTGTTGTGGTTTAGGTTTCGGCACACACAGGTTTGGGTTTGGGCACCATGCTGGCCTTTGACAGATTTTGCAAGGGGAAACGCCCCATGGAGCACTTGCCTAAAAAAACGCGGAAAAACGTCGCATGAGTCCCTAACCCACGGGGTTGTGAAACAAACAAACAAGTGGAACACCCCACATTTCACATTGTGGGTGGCAGCATCCCGCGCCAGGGGCCCCTTGTCCGCGGGCTGACGTTTGCAGTTAACATGTCTGGGTCAAACAAACAAGTGGAACACCCCACATTTCACATTGTGGGTGGCAGCATCCCGCGCCAGGGGCCCCTTGTCCGCGGGCTGACGTTTGCAGTTAACATGTCTGGGTCAAACAAACAAGTGGAACACCCCACATTTCACATTGTGGGTGGCAGCATCCCGTGCAAGGGGCCCCTTGTCCGCGGGCTGACGTTTGCAGTTAACATGTCTGGGTCAAACAAACAAGTGGAACACCCCACATTTCACATTGTGGGTGGCAGCATCCCGCGCCAGGGGCCCCTTGTCCGCGGGCTGACGTTTGCAGTTAACATGTCTGGGTCAAACAAACAAGTGGAACACCCCACATTTCACATTGTGGGTGGCAGCATCCCGTGCAAGGGGCCCCTTGTCCGCGGGCTGACGTTTGCAGTTAACATGTCTGGGTCAAACAAACAAGTGGAACACCCCACATTTCACATTGTGGGTGGCAGCATCCCGTGCCAGGGGCCCCTTGTCCGCGGGCTGACGTTTGCAGTTAACATGTCTGGGCAACAAACGACATTTGTATAGCGCCTCGTCTTGCGAAATCTGGCGCTCACACTAGAAAAGGGGGCGCCGTTGGCGCCAGGCGGAAAAAAGGGGGGCGCCGTTGGCGCCATGTCCCCAGCCCACCATCTCTCAAAACCCGGGGGGGGGGGGGGGGGGGGCTGGGGGGGGTCGCATACAAGGACCGGGCCCGGCCGCCCCCCAGTTGCACCCCCCAGTTGCACCCCCGAGTTGCCCCCCTCAGTTGCACCCCTCAGTTGCACCCCCCAGTTGGACCCCTGAAGTGCACCCCTCAGTTGCCCCTCTCAGTTGCACCACCCAGCTCCACCCCTCAGCTGCACCCCTCAGTTGCACCCCTCAGTTGCACCCCCCAGTTCCGATCCTCAGTTGCACCCCTCAGTTGCACCCCTCAGTTGCAGCCCTCAGTTCCACCCCTCAGTTGCACCCCTCAGTTGCACCCCTCAGTTGCACCCCCCAGTTGCACCCCTCATTTGCACCCCCCAGTTGCACCCCCCAGTTGCACCCCTTAGTTGCACCCCCCAGTTGCACCCGTCAGTTGCACCCCCCAGTTGCACCCCTCAGTTGCACCCCTCAGTTGCACCCCTCAGTTGCACCCCTCAGTTGCACCCCCCAATTGCACCCCTCAGTTGCACCCCACACTTGCACCCCCCAGTTGCACCCCCCAGTTGCACCCCTCAGTTGCACCCCTCAGTTGCACCCCTCAGTTGCACCCCTCAGTTGCACCCCCCAGTTGCACCCCTCATTTGCACCCCTCAGTTGCACCCCTCAGTTGCACCCCTCAGTTGCACCCCTCAGTTGCACCCCCCATGTGCACCCCCCAGTTGCACCTCCCAGTTGCACCCCTCAGGTGCACCCCTCAGTTGCACCCCTCAGTTGCACCCCTCAGTTGCACCTCTCAGTTGCACCCCTCAGTTGCACCCCCCAGTTGCGCCCCTCAGTTGCACCCCTCAGTTGCACCCCCTGGTGTCCTGGCACCAGTCTAAAAACCCTCAGGATGGTAGCTGTGGGACGGATTGCCCACACGCACTGCCACGCTCGAAGCCAGTCGTGATACGTCTCGATTTCTCGTGCGTCTTCCCTGTGTCAGGCCGGGCCCACCCCGCCCGCCAACCGTCCAGGACCCCTCCCTGGGCCCGACATGCAGTCCTGTTGGGGACAGATGCACATACGTGGCCTCCCCCCGACCGCCGGACGCCAACGTGGCACCTGCCCCGACAGCTCTCCGCCGACATGGCGCGGGCTCAGTGGCAGGGCACTATCGTGGTGCCGCGAACGTACCCGTGCGCCGTCGTGGCGCGGCCTTCAGGGCAGAGCGCCGTCGTGGCGCGGCCTTCTCGGCAGAGCGCCGCCACGGCGCCGCCCAAACAATCCAGCGCCAACGTGGCGCCACTTCAGTGGCAGCACACCACCGGGGTGCTGCCAACGTGCACGTGTGCCGCCGTGGCGCAGTGTTCGGGGCACGGCGCCGTCGTGGCATTGCCCGGACAGCCAGTTCAGTGGCCGAGCGCCATCGTGGTGCCGCCAACGTACACGTGCGCCATCGTGGCGCAATCCTCAGGGCAGAACGTCACCGCGGCGCTGCCCAGACAGCCTCGAGCCGACGTGGCGCCAGTTCAGTGACGTGGCACCACCATGGTGCAGTCAACGTACACGTGCGCCGTCGTGGCGCAACCTTCAGGGCAGAGCGCCACCGTGGCGCTGCCCAAACGTTCTTCGTGCGCCAGCATGGCCATGGTGTGTCCTCCAGGCCAATACTCGAGGCACCATGGCGGGGTCTGCACTTGGCGCTCCGCCACCCTCCGTGACACCCCGTGCAGAGGTGACGAGTCATCGGCGGTACTCACCGCCTCACGTGCCATCGGCGAACGTCGCCGTCTCGCTCGGGCACCATCGTGGTGCCACTTTCTCGGTCACGTACCGTCTCGGTGCACGTATCGTAGGGCTCGTCGTTTGGGCTCGGCCTTTGCGGCAGGGCGTCGTCGGTGACCTCCACAGCGGTGCACCACCGTGGTGCTATGGCTGTGACGCACGTCCCGCACTCACAGAACCCGGGGGTACCCAGGCCACCGGCGGTGCGCGTGATCGTGTAGCGTGGCCGTACTCGCCACGCCGGCGGTACTCAGCCCGCCGGCAGTGCGCATAGTCGTGCTGGGCCGCGTTCTATTTAGCCCGGCGACGTTTGCAAGTCGGGGGTGATGCCCCGGGAGACCCACACCTTCCGTGCCCGTTGATCGTGGGACGCTACCTCGGGTGGACCCACGACAGGTCGGAGCGGTCGGTGGCCGGGACCGGAGAGCAGATCGGACCGTAGCGTTGTCGTACACCGGCGCTTTGACCCAGACGGCCTGCTGGGTGGGGCGTTCTCAGGTGTGCGACGAGATTCGTCTTACTCTAGCGGAGGTAAGACGGAGGACTCCCTCGGCTGTGCCTGCGTGGGGCCCCCGGGGGACGACGCCAAAACTCACCGTACGTGGGACCGCGGCAGGCGCTCCTCCTCCTCCTCCTCCTCCACCCCTCAGTTGCACCCCTCAGTTGCACCCCTCAGTTGCACACCCCAGTTGCACCCCTCAGTTGCACACCCCAGTTACACCCCTCAGTTGCACCCCCCAGTTGCGCCCCTCAGTTGCACCCCTCAGTTGCACGCCTCAGTTGCACCCCCCAGTTGCACCCCTCAGTTGCACCCCTCAGTTGCAGCCCTCAGTTGCACCCCCCGGTCCCAACCCTCTGTTGCACCCCTCAGTTGCCCCCCTCAGTTGCACCCCTCAGTTGCAGCCCTCAGTTACACCCCTCAATTGCACCCCTCAGTTGCATCCCTCAGTTGCACCCCTCAGTTGCACCCCCCAGTTGCAGCCCTCAGTTGCAGCCCTCAGTTGCAGCCCTCAGTTACACCCCTCAGTTGCACCCCTCAGTTGCAGCCCTCAGTTGCACCCCCCGGTCCCAACCCTCTGTTGCACCCCTGAATTGCCCCCCTCAGTTGCACCCCTCAGTTGCACCCCCCAGTTGCACCCCTTAGTTGCACCCCTCAGTTGCAACCCCCAGTTCCACCCGTCAGTTGCACCCCCCAGTTGCAGCCCTCAGTTGCAGCCCTCAGTTGCAGCCCTCAGTTACACCCCTCAGTTGCACCCCTCAGTTGCACCCCTCAGTTGCACCCCCCAGTTGCACCCCTCAGTTGCACCACCCAGTTGCACCCCCCAGTTGAGAACCTCTGTTGCACCCCTCAGTTGCACCCCCCAGTTGCACCCCTCAGTTGCACCCCTCAGTTGCACCCCCCAGTTGCAGCCCTCAGTTGCACCCATCAGTTGCACCCCTCAGTTGCACCCCTCAGTTGCACCCCTCAGTTGCACCCCTCAGTTGCACCCCTCAGTTGCACTCCTCAGTTGCACCCCCCAGTTGCACCCCTCAGTTGCACGCCTAAGTTGCACCCCTCAGTTGCACGCCTCAGTTGCACGCCTCAGTTGCAGCCCTCAGTTGCACCCCCCAGTTGCACCCCTCAGTTGCACCCCTCAGTTGCACCCCTCAGTTGCACCCCTCAGTTGCACCCCTCAGTTGTACCCCTCAATTGCACCCTTCAGTTGCACCCCCCAGTTGCACCCCTCAGTTGCACCCCCCAGTTGCACCCCTCAGTTGCAGCCCCCAGTTGCAGCCCTCAGTTGCACCCCTCAGTTTCACCCCCCAGTTGCACCCCTCAGTTGCACCCCCCAGTTGGACCCCCCAGTTGCACCCCTCAGTTGCACCCCTCAGTTGCACCCCCCAGTTGCACCCCTCAGTTGCACCCCTCAGATGCACCCCTCAGTTGCACCCCTCAGTTGCACCCCTCAGTTGCACCCCTCAGTTGCACCCTCCAGTTGCACCCCTCAGTTGCACCCCTCAGTTGCACCCCTCAGTTGCACCCCTCAGTAGCAACCCCCAGTTGCACCCGTCAGTTGCACCCCTCAGTTCCACCCCTCAGTTGCACCCCTCAGTTGCACCCCTCAGTTGCAGCCCTCAGTTACACCCCTCAGTTGCACCCCTCAGTTGCAACCCTCAGTTGCACCCCCCAGTTGCACCCCTCAGTTGCACCCCTCAGTTGCACCCCCCAGTTCCACCCCTCAGTTGCACCCCTCAGTTGCACCCCCCAGTTGCACCCCCCAGTTGCACCCCTCAGTTGCACCCCTCAGTTGCACCCCTCAGTTGCACCCCTCCGTTGCACCCCTCAGTTGCACCCCCCAGTTGCACCCCTCAGTTGCACCCCTCAGTTGCGACCCCCAGTTGCACCCCCCAGTTGCAGCCCTCAGTTGCACCCCTCAGTTGCACCCCCCAGTTGCACCCCTCAGTTGCACCCATCAGTTGCACCCCCAAGTTGCACCCCTCAGTTGCACCCCTCAGTTGCACCCCTCAGTTGCACCCCTCAGTTGCACCCCTCAGTTGCACCCTCCAGCTGCACCCCTCAGTTGCACCCCTCAGTTGCACCCCTCAGTTGCACACCTCAGTTGCACCCCCCAGTTGCACCCCTCAGTTGCACCCCTCAGTTGCACCCCTCAGTTGCACCCCTCAGTTGCACCCCTCAGTTGCACCCCTCAGTTGCACCCCTCAGTTGCACCCCTCAGATGCACCCCTCAGTTGCACCCTTCAGTTGCACCCCCCAGTTGCACCCCTCAGTTGCACCCCTCAGTTGCACCCCTCAGTTGCACCCCCCAGTTGCACCCCTCAGTTACACCCCTCAGTTTCACCCCCCAGTTGCACCCCTCAGTTGCACCCCCCAGTTGGACCCCCCAGTTGCACCCCTCAGTTGCACCCCTCAGTTGCACACCTCAGTTGCACCCCTCAGTTGCACCCCTCAGCTGCACCCCTCAGTTGCACCCCCCAGTTGCACCCCTCAGTTGCACCCCTCAGTTGCACCCCTCAGTTGCACCCCTTAGTCGCACCCCCCAGTTGCACCCCTCAGTTGCGACCCTCAGGTGCACCACCCAGTTGCACCCCCAGTTGCACCCCTCAGTTGTACCCCTCAGTTGCACCCCTCAGTTGCACCCCCCAGTTGCACCCCCCAGTTGGACCCCCCAGTTGCACCCCTCAGTTGCATCCCTCAGTTGCACACCTCAGTTGCACCCCCCAGTTGCACCCCTCAGTTGCACCCCTCAGTTGCACCCCTCAGTTGCACCCCTCAGTTGCACCCCCCAGTTGCACCTCTCAGATGCACCCCCCAGTTGCACCCCTCAGTTGCACCCCTCAGTTGCACCCCTCAGTTGTACCCCCCAGTTGCACCCCTCAGTTGCACCCCTCAGTTGCACCCCTCAGTTGCACCCCTCAGTTGCACCCCCCAGTTGCACCCCTCAGTTGCACCCCTCAGTTGCACCCCTCACTTGCACCCCTCAGTTGCACCCCTCAGTTGCACCCCTCAGTTGCACCCCGCAGTTGCACCACTCAGTTGCACCCCTCAGTTGCAACCCCCAGTTGCACCCGTCACTTGCACCCCTCAGTTCCACCCCTCAGTTGCACGCATCAGTTGCACCCCTCAGTTGCAGCCCTCAGTTACACCCCTCAGTTGCACCCCTCAGTTGCAACCCTCAGTTGCACCCCCCAGTTGCACCCCTCAGTTGCACGCCTCAGTTGCACCCCCCAGTTGCACCCCTCAGTTGCACCCCTCAGTTGCACCCCCCAGTTGCACCCCTCAGTTGCACCCCTCAGTTGCACCGGCCAGTTGCAGCCCTCAGTTGCACCCCTCAGTTGCACCCCCAAGTTGCACCCCTCAGTTGCACCCCCCAGTTGCACCCCTCAGTTGCACCCCTCAGCTGCACCCCTCAGTTGCACCCCTCAGTTGCACCCCTCAGTTGCACCCCTCAGTTGCACCCCCAAGTTGCACCCCTCAGTTGCACCCCTCAGTTGCACCCCCCAGTTCCACCCCCCAGTTGCAGCCGTCAGTTGCACCCCTCAGTTGCACCTCCAGTTGCACCCCTCAGTTGCACCCATCAGTTGCACCCCCAAGTTGCACCCCTCAGTTGCACCCCTCAGTTGCACCCCTCAGTTGCACCCCTCAGTTGCACCCCTCAGTGGCACCCCTCAGTTGCTCCCCCCAGTTGCACCCCTCAGTTGCACCCCTCAGTTGCACCCCCCAGTTACACCCCTCAGTGGCACCCCTCATTTGCACCCCTCAGTTGCACCCCTCATTTGCACCCCCCAGTTGCACCCCTCAGTTGCACCCCTCAGTTGCACCCCCCAGTTGCACCCCTCAGTTGCACCCATCAGTTGCACCCCTCAGTTGCACCCCTCAGTTGCACCCCTCAGTTGCACCCCCCAGTTGCACCCCCCAGTTGCACCCCTCAGTTGCACCCCTCAGTTGCACGCCTCAGTGGCACCCCTCAGTTGCACCCCTCAGTTGCACCCCTCAGTTGCACCCCTCAGTTGCACCCCTCAGCTGCACCCCTCAGTTGCACCCCCCCGTTGCACCCCTCAGTTGCACCCCTCAGTTGCACCCCCCAGTTGCACCCCTCAGTTGCACCCCTCAGTTGCAGCCCCCAGTTGCACCCCTCAGTTGCACCCCTCAGTTGCACCCACCAGTTGCACCCCCCAGTAGCAACCCTCAGTTGCACCCCCCAGTTGCACCCCTCAGTTGCACCCCTCAGTTGCACCCCTCAGTTGCACCTCTCAGTTGCACCCCCCAGTTGCACCCCTCAGTTGCACCCCTCGGTTGCACCCCTCAGTTGCACCCCTCAGTTGCACCCCTCAGTTGCATCCCTCAGTTGCACCCCTCAGTTGCACCCTCCAGTTGCACCCCTCAGTTGCACCCCTCAGTTGCACTCCTCAGTTGCACCCTTCAGTTGCACCCCTCAGTTGCAGCCCTCAGTTGCACCCCTCAGTTGCACCCCTCAGATGCACCCCTCAGTTGCAGCCTCCAGTTGCACCCCTCAGTTGCACCCCTCAGTTGCACGCCTCAGTTGCACCCCTCAGTTGCACCCCTCAGTTGCAGCCCTCAGTTGCACCCCCCAGTTGCACCCCTCAGTTGCACCCCTCAGTTGCACCCCCAAGTTGCACCCCTCAGTTGCACCCCCCAGTTGCACCTCCCAGTTGCACCCCCCAGTTGCACCCCTCAGTTGCACCCCTCAGTTGCACCCCTCAGTTGCACCCCTCAGTTGCACCCCTCAGTTGCACCCCTCCGTTGCACCCCCCAGTTGCACGCCTCAGTTGCACCCCTCAGTTGCACCCCTCAGTTGCACCCTTCAGTTGCACCCCTCAGTTGCACCCCCCAGTTGCACCCCTCAGTTGCATCCCTCAGTTGCACCCCCCAGTTGCACCCCTCAGTTGCACCCCCCAGTTGCACCCCCCAGTTGCACCCCTCAGTTGCACCCTTCAGTTGCACCCCTCAGTTGCACCCCTCAGTTGCACCCCTCAGTTGCACCCCCCAGTTGCACCCCCCAGTTGCACCCCTCAGTTGCAGCCCGCAGTTGCACCCCTCAGTTGCACCCCCCAGTTGCACCCCTCAGTTGCACCCCTCAGTTGCACCCCCCAGTTGCACCCCTCAGTTGCACCCCTCAGTCGCACCCCTCAGTCGCACCCCTCAGTTGCACCCCCCCAGTTGCACCCCCCAGTTGCACCCCCAGTTGCACCCCTCAGTTGCACCCATCAGTTGCACCCCCCAGTTGCACCCCTCAGTTGCACCCCTCAGTTGCACCCCTCAGTTGCAGCCCGCAGTTGCACCCCTCAGTTGCACCCCCCAGTTGCACCCCCCAGTTGCACCCCCAGTTGCACCCCTCAGTTGCACCCATCAGTTGCACCCCCCAGTTGCACCCCTCAGTTGCACCCATCAGTTGCAGCCCGCAGTTGCACCCCTCAGTTGCACCCCCCAGTTGCACCCCTCAGTTGCACCCCTCAGTTGCACCCCCCAGTTGCACCCCTCAGTTGCACCCGTCAGTTGCACCCCTCAGTTGCACCCCTCAGTTGCACCCCCCAGTTGCACCCCCCAGTTGCACCCCCAGTTGCACCCCTCAGTTGCACCCCTCCGTTGTACCCCCCAGCTGCACCCCTCAGTTGCACCCCTCAGTTGCACCCCTCAGTTGCACCCCTCAGTTGCACCACCCAGTTGCACCCCTCAGTTGCACCCCTCAGTTACACCCCTCACTTGCACCCCTCAGTTGCACCCCTCAGTTGCACCCCTCAGTTGCACCCCGCAGTTGCGCCCCTCAGTTGCACCCCTCAGTTGCACCCCTCAGTTGCACCCCTCAGTTGCACCCCTCAGTTGCACCCCTCAGTTGCACCCCCCAGTTGCACCCCTCAGTTGCACCCCCCAGTTGCACCCCTCAGTTGCACCCCTCAGTTGCACCCCTCAGTTGCACCCTTCAGTTGCACCCCTCAGTTGCACCCCCCAGTTGCACCCCTCAGTTGCATCCCTCAGTTGCACCCCCCAGTTGCACCCCTCAGTTGCACCCCCCAGTTGCACCCCCCAGTTGCACCCCTCAGTTGCACCCCTCAGTTGCACCCCTCAGTTGCACCCCTCAGTTGCACCCCCCAGTTGCACCCCTCAGTTGCAGCCCGCAGTTGCACCCCTCAGTTGCACCCCCCGGTTGCACCCCTCAGTTGCACCCCTCAGTTGCACCCCCCAGTTGCACCCCTCAGTTGCACCCCTCAGTTGCACCCCTCAGTTGCACCCCCCAGTTGCACCCCCCAGTTGCACCCCCAGTTGCACCCCTCAGTTGCACCCCTCAGTTGTACCCCCCAGTTGCACCCCTCAGTGGCAGCCCGCAGTTGCACCCCTCAGTTGCACCCCCCAGTTGCACCCCTCAGTTGCACCCCTCAGTTGCACCCCTCAGTTGCACCCCTCAGTTGCACCCCCCAGTTGCACCCCCCAGTTGCACCCCTCAGTTGCACCCCGCAGTTGCGCCCCTCAGTTGCACCCCTCAGTTGCTCCCCTCAGTTGCACCCCTCAGTTGCAACCCCCAGTTGCACCCGTCAGTTGCACCCCTCAGTTCCACCCCTCAGTTGCAACCCTCAGATGCACCCCTCAGTAGCAGCCCTCAGTTACACCCCTCAGTTGCACCCCTCAGTTGCAACCCTCAGTTGCACCCCCCAGTTGCACCCCTCAGTTGCACCCCTCAGTTGCATCCCCCAGTTGCACCCCTCAGTTGCACCCCTCAGTTGCACCCCCCAGTTCCACCCCTCAGTTGCACCCCTCAGTTGCCACGCTCAGTTGCAACCCTCAGTTGCACCCCTCAGTTGCACCCCCAAGTCGCACCCCTCAGTTGCACCCCCCAGTTGCACCCCTCAGTTGCACCCCTCAGTTGCACCCCTCAGTTGCACCCCTCAGTTGCACCCCTCAGTTGCACCCCTCAGTTGCACCCCCAAGTTGCACCCCTCAGTTGCACCCCTCAGTTGCACCCCCCAGTTCCACCCCCCAGTTGCAGCCCTCAGTTGCACCCCTCAGATGCACCTCCAGTTGCATCCCTCAGTTGCACCCATCAGTTGCACCCCCAAGTTGCACCCCTCAGTTGCACCCCTCAGTTGCACCCCTCAGTGGCACCCCTCAGTTGCTCCCCCCAGTTGCACCCCTCAGTTGCACCCCTCAGTTGCACCCCCCAGTTACACCCCTCAGTTGCACCACTCATTTGCACCCCTCAGTTGCACCCCTCAGTTGCACCCCCCAGTTGCACCCCTTAGTTGCACCCCTCAGTTGCACCCCCCAGTTGCACCCCTCAGTTGCACCCCTCAGTTGCAGCCCCCAGTTGCACCCCTCAGTTGCACCCCTCAGTTGCACCCCCCAGTGGCACCCCCCAGTAGCACCCCTCAGTTGCACCCCTCAGTTGAACCCCTCAGTTGCACCCCCCAGTTGCACCCCTCAGCTGCACCCCTCAGTTGCACCCCCCAGTTGCACCCCTCAGTTGCACCCCTCAGTTGCACCCCCCAGTTGCACCCCTCAGTTGCACCCCTCAGTTGCAGCCCCCAGTTGCACCCCTCAGTTGCACCCCTCAGTTGCACCCCCCAGTGGCACCCCCCAGTAGCACCCCTCAGTTGCACCCCCCAGTTGCACCCCTCAGTTGCACCCCTCAGTTGCCCCCCTCAGTTGCACCCCTCAGTTGCACCCCCCAGTTGCACCCCTCAGTTGCACCCCTCAGTTGCACCCCTCAGTTGCACCCCTCAGTTGCACCCCTCAGTTGCACCCCTCAGTTGCACCCCTCAGTTGCACCCTCCAGTTGCACCCCTCAGTTGCACCCCTCAGTTGCACTCCTCAGTTGCACCCTTCAGTTGCACCCTCCAGTTGCACCCCTCAGTTGCACCCCTCAGTTGCACCCCTCGGTTGCACCCCTCAGTTGCACCCCTCAGTTGCAGCCCTCAGTTGCACCCCCAAGTTGCACCCCTCAGTTGCACCCCTCCATTGCACCCCTCAGTTGCACCCCCCAGTTGCACCCCTCAGTTGCACCCCTCAGTTGCACCCCTCCGTTGCACCCCCCAGTTGCACCCCTCAGTTGCACCCCTCCGTTGCACCCCTCAGTTGCACCCCTCCGTTGCACCCCTCAGTTGCACCCCCCAGTTGCACCCCTCAGTTGCACCCCTCCGTTGCACCCCTCAGTTGCAGCCCTCAGTTGCACCCCCCAGTTGCACCCCTCAGTTGCACCCCTCCGTTGCACCCCTCAGTTGCACCCCCCAGTTGCACCCCTCAGTTGCACCCCTCCGTTGAACCCCTCAGTTGCACCCCCCAGTTGCACCCCTCAGTTGCACCCCTCAGTTGCACCCCTCAGATGCACCCCTCAGTTGCACCCTCCAGTTGCACCCCTCAGTTGCACCCCTCAGTTGCACGCCTGAGCTGCACCCCTCAGTTGCACCCCTCAGTTGCACCCCTCAGTTGCACCCCTCAGTTGCACCCCCCAGTTGCACCACTCAGTTGCACCCCTCAGTTGCACCCCCCAGTTGCACCCCCCAGTTGCACCCCCCAGTTGCACCCCTCAGTTGCACCCCTCAGTTGCACCCCTCAGTTGCACCCCTCAGTTGCACCCCCCAGTTGCACCCCTCAGTTGCACCCCCCAGTTGCACCCCTCAGTTGCACCCCTCAGTTGCACCCCTCAGTTGCACCCTTCAGTTGCACCCCTCAGTTGCACCACCCAGTTGCAAACCTCAGTTGCATCCCTCAGTTGCACCCCCCAGTTGCACCCCTCAGTTGCACCCCCCAGTTGCACCCCCCAGTTGCACCCCTCAGTTGCACCCCTCAGTTGCACCCCTCAGTTGCACCCCTCAGTTGCACCCCTCAGTTGCACCCCTCAGTTGCACCCCTCCGTTGCACCCCTCAGTTGCACCCCCCAGTTGCACCCCCCAGTTGCACCCCTCAGTTGCAGCCCGCAGTTGCACCCCTCAGTTGCACCCCCCAGTTGCACCCCTCAGTTGCACCCCTCAGTTGCACCCCACAGTTGCACCCCTCAGTTGCACCCCCCCGTTGCACCCCTCAGTTGCACCCCCCAGTTGCACCCCTCAGTTGCACCCCTCAGTTGCACCCCTCAGTTGCACCCTTCAGTTGCACCCCTCAGTTGCACCACCCAGTTGCACCCCTCAGTTGCATCCCTCAGTTGCACCCCCCAGTTGCACCCCTCAGTTGCACCCCCCAGTTGCACCCCCCAGTTGCACTCCTCAGTTGCACCCCTCAGTTGCACCCCTCAGTTGCACCCCTCAGTTGCACCCCTCAGTTGCACCCCTCAGTTGCACCCCTCCGTTGCACCCCTCAGTTGCACCCCCCAGTTGCACCCCCCAGTTGCACCCCTCAGTTGCAGCCCGCAGTTGCACCCCTCAGTTGCACCCCCCAGTTGCACCCCTCAGTTGCACCCCTCAGTTGCACCCCCCAGTTGCACCCCTCAGTTGCACCCCTCAGTTGCACCCCTCAGTTGCACCCCTCAGTTGCACCCCTCAGTTGCACCCCCCAGTTGCACCCCTCAGTGGCACCCCCCAGTTGCACTCCTCAGTTGCACCCCCCAGTTGCACCCCTCAGTTGCACCCCTCAGTTGCACCCCTCAGTTGCACCCCTCAGTTGCACCCCTCAGTTGCATCCCTCAGTTGCACCCCTCAGTTGTACCCCTCAGTTGCACCCCCCTGTGCCACCCCTCAGTTGCACCCCCTAATTGTACCCCTCAGTTGCACCCCTCAGTTGCAACCCTCAGTTGCACCCCTCAGTTGCACCCCTCGGTTGCACCCCTCAGTTGCACCACCCAGTTGCACCCCTCAGTTGAACCCCTCAGTTGCACCCCTCAGTTGCACCCCTCACTGGCACCCCCCAGTTGCACCCCTCAGTTGTACCCCCCAGTTGCACCCCTCAGTTGCACCCCCCAGTTGCACCCCTCAGTTGCACCCCTCATTTGCACCCCCCAGTTGCACCCCTCAGTTGCACCCCTCAGTTGCACCCCTCAGTTGCACCCCTCAGTTGCACCCCTCAGTTGCACCCCTCAGTTGCACCCCCCAGTTGCACCCCTCAGTTGCACCCCTCAGTTGCACCCCCCAGTTGCACCCCCCAGTTGCAGCCCTCAGTTGCACCCCTCAGTTGCACCCCCCAGTTGCACCCCTCAGTTGCACCCATCAGTTGCACCCATCAGTTGCACCCCTCAGTTGCACCCCTCAGTTGCACCCCCCAGTTGCACCCCTCAGTTGCACCCCTCAGTGGCACCCCTCAGTTGCACCCCCCAGTTGCACCCCTCAGTTGCACCCCTCAGTTGCACCCCTCAGTTACACCCCTCAGTTGCACCCCTCATTTGCACCCCCCAGTTGCACCCCCCAGTTGCACCCCTCAGTTGCACCCCTCAGTTGCACCCCTCAGGTGCACCCCCCAGTTGCACCCCTCAGTTGCACCCCTCAGTTGCACCCCTCAGTTGCACCCCCCAGTTGCACCCCTCAGTTGTACCCCTCAGTTGCACCCCTCAGTTGCACCCCCCAGTTGCACACCTCAGTTGCACCCCTCAGTTGCACCCCTCAGTTGCACCCCCCAGTTGCACCCCTCAGTTGCACCCCTCAGTTGCACCCCTCAGTTGCACCCCTCAGTTGCACCCCTCAGTTGCACCCCCCAGTTGCACCCCTCAGCTGCACCCCCCAGTTGCACCCCCCGGTTGCACCCCTCAGTTGCACCCCCCAGTTGCACCCCCCAGTTGCACCCCTCAGTTGCACCCCTCAGTTGCACCCCCCAGTTGCACCCCTCAGTTGCACCCCTCAGTTGCAGCCCCCAGTTGCACCCCCCCATCGCACCCCTCAGTTGCACCCCTCAGTTGCACCCCTCAGTTGCACCCCTCAGTTGCACCCCCCAGTTGCACCCCTCAGTTGCACCCCTCAGTTGCACCCCTCAGTTGCACCCCTCAGTTGCACCCCCCAGTTGCACCCCTCAGTTGCACCCCTCAGTTGCACCCCTCAGTTGCACCCCCCGGTTGCACCCCTCAGTTGCACCCCTCAGTTGCACCCCCCAGTTGCACCCCTCAGTTGCACCCCTCAGTTGCACCCCCCAGTTGCACCCCTCAGTTGCACCCCTCAGTTGCACCCCTTAGTTGCACCCCTCAGTTGCACCCCTCAGTTGCACCCCTCAGTTGCACCCCTCAGTTGCACCCCTCAGTTGCAGCCCTCAGTTGCACCCCTCAGTTGCACACCCCAGTTGCACCCCTCAGTTGCACCCCTCAGTTGCACCCCCCAGTTGCACCCCTCAGTTGCACCCCTCAGTTGCAGCCCTGAGTTGCACCCCTCAGTTGCACCCCCCAGTTGCACCCCCCAGTTGCGACCCAAGTTGCACCCCTCAGTTGCAACCCTCATTTGCACCCCCCAGTTGCACCCCTCAGATGCACCCCTCAGTTGCACCCCCCAGTTGCACCCCTCAGTTGCACCTCCCAGTTTCACCCCTCAGTTGCACCCCTCAGTTGCACCCCTCAGTTGCACCCCTCAGTTGCACCCCTCAGTTGCATCCCTCAGTTGCACCCCTCAGTTGTACCCCTCAGTTGCACCCCCCTGTGGCACCCCTCAGTTGCACCCCTCAGTTGCACCCCTCAGTTGCACCCCTCAGTTGCGACCCTCAGTTGCACCCCTCAGTTGCACCCCCCAGTTGCACCCCTCAGTTGCACCCCTCAGTTGCACCACCCAGTTGCACCCCCCAGTTGCACCCCTCAGTTGCACCCCCCAGTTGCACCCCTCAGTTGCACCCCCCAGTTGCACCCCTCAGTTGCACCCCCCAGTTGCACCCCTCAGTTGCACCCCTCAGTTGCACCGCTCAGTTGCACCCCTCCGTTGCACCCCTCAGTTGCACCCCCCAGTTGCACCCCCCAGTTGCACCCCTCAGTTGCAGCCCGCAGTTGCACCCCTCAGTTGCACCCCCCAGTTGCACCCCTCAATTGCACCCCTCAGTTGCACCCCCCAGTTGCACCCCTCAGTTGCACCCCTCAGTTGCACCCCTCAGTTGCAACCCTCAGTTGCACCCCTCAGTTGCACCCCCCAGTTGCACCCCCAGTTGCACCCCTCAGTTGCACCCCTCAGTTGCACCCCCCAGTTGCACCCCTCAGATGCACCCCTCAGTTGCACCCCCCAGTTGCACCCCTCAGTTGCACCCCCCAGTTGCACCCCTCAGTTGCACCCCTCAGTTGCACCCCTCAGTTGCACCCCTCAGTTGCACCCCTCAGTTGCATCCCTCAGTTGCACCCCTCAGTTGTACCCCTCAGTTGCACCCCCATGTGGCACCCCTCAGTTGCACCCCCCAATTGCACCCCTCAGTTGCACCCCTCAGTTGCACCCCTCAGTTGCACCCCTCAGTTGCACCCCTCACTGGCACCCCCCAGTTGCACCCCTCAGTTGCACCCCCCAGTTGCACCCCTCAGTTGCACCCCCCAGTTGCACCCCTCAGTTGCACCCCTCATTTGCACCCCCCAGTTGCACCCCTCAGTTGCACCCCTCAGTTGCACCTGTCAGTTGCACCCCTCAGTTGCACCCCCCAGTTGCACCCCTCAGTTACACCCCTCAGTTGCACCCCCTAGTTGCACCCCTCAGTTGCACCCCTCAGTTGCACCCCTCGGTTGCACCCCTCAGTTGCAGCCCCCAGTTGCACCCCTCAGTTGCACCTGTCAGTTGCACCCCTCAGTTGCACCCCCCAGTTGCACCCCTCAGTTGCACCCCTCAGTTGCACCCCCCAGTTGCACCCCTCAGTTGCACCCCTCAGTGGCACCCCTCAGTTGCACCCCCCAGTTGCACCCCTCAGTTGCACCCCTCAGTTGCACCCCTCAGTTACACCCCTCAGTTGCACCCCTCATTTGCACCCCCCAGTTGCACGCCCCAGTTGCACCCCTCAGTTGCACCCCTCAGTTGCACCCCTCAGTTGCACCCCCCAGTTGCACCCCTCAGTTGCACCCCTCAGTTGCACCCCCCAGTTGCACCCCCCAGTTGCACCCCTCAGTTGCAGCCCGCAGTTGCACCCCTCAGTTGCACCCCCCAGTTGCACCCCTCAGTTGCACCCCTCAGTTGCACCCCTCAGTTGCACCCCTCAGTTGCACCCCTCAGTTGCACCCCTCAGTTGCACCCCCCAGTTGCACCCCCCAGTTGCACCCCTCAGTTGCACCCCTCAGTTGCACCCCCCAGTTGCACCCCTCAGTTGCACCCCTCAGTTGCACCCCTCACTGGCACCCCCCAGTTGCACCCCTCAGTTGCACCCCCCAGTTGCACCCCTCAGTTGCACCCCCCAGTTGCACCCCTCAGTTGCACCCCTCATTTGCACCCCCCAGTTGCACCCCTCAGTTGCACCCCTCAGTTGCACCTGTCAGTTGCACCCCTCAGTTGCACCCCCCAGTTGCACCCCTCAGTTACACCCCTCAGTTGCACCCCCTAGTTGCACCCCTCAGTTGCACCCCTCAGTTGCACCCCTCGGTTGCACCCCTCAGTTGCAGCCCCCAGTTGCACCCCTCAGTTGCACCTGTCAGTTGCACCCCTCAGTTGCACCCCCCAGTTGCACCCCTCAGTTGCACCCCTCAGTTGCACCCCCCAGTTGCACCCCTCAGTTGCACCCCTCAGTGGCACCCCTCAGTTGCACCCCCCAGTTGCACCCCTCAGTTGCACCCCTCAGTTGCACCCCTCAGTTACACCCCTCAGTTGCACCCCTCATTTGCACCCCCCAGTTGCACGCCCCAGTTGCACCCCTCAGTTGCACCCCTCAGTTGCACCCCTCAGTTGCACCCCCCAGTTGCACCCCTCAGTTGCACCCCTCAGTTGCACCCCCCAGTTGCACCCCCCAGTTGCACCCCTCAGTTGCAGCCCGCAGTTGCACCCCTCAGTTGCACCCCCCAGTTGCACCCCTCAGTTGCACCCCTCAGTTGCACCCCTCAGTTGCACCCCTCAGTTGCACCCCTCAGTTGCACCCCTCAGTTGCACCCCCCAGTTGCACCCCCCAGTTGCACCCCTCAGTTGCACCCCTCAGTTGCACCCCCCAGTTGCACCCCTCAGATGCACCCCTCAGTTGCACCCCCCAGTTGCACCCCTCAGTTGCACCCCCCAGTTGCACCCCTCAGTTGCACCCCTCAGTTGCACCCCTCAGTTGCACCCCTCAGTTGCACCCCTCAGTTGCATCCCTCAGTTGCACCCCTCAGTTGTACCCCTCAGTTGCACCCCCCTGTGGCACCCCTCAGTTCCCCCCCCCAATTGCACCCCTCAGTTGCACCCCTCAGTTGCACCCCTCAGTTGCACCCCTCAGTTGCACCCCTCAGTTGCACCCCTCAGTTGCACCCCTCACTGGCACCCCCCAGTTGCACCCCTCAGTTGCACCCCCCAGTTGCACCCCTCAGTTGCACCCCCCAGTTGCACCCCTCAGTTGCACCCCTCATTTGCACCCCCCAGTTGCACCCCTCAGTTGCACCCCTCAGTTGCACCCTCCTGTGTCACCCCTCAGTTGCACCCCCCTGTTGCACCCCTCAGTTGCACCCCCCAGTTGCACCCCTCAGTTGCACCCCTCATTTGCACCCCCCAGTTGCACCCCTCAGTTGCACCCCTCAGTTGCACCCCCCAGTTGCACCCCTCAGTTGCACCCCTCAGTTGCACCCCCTAGTTGCACCCCTCAGTTGCACCCCTCAGTTGCACCCCTCGGTTGCACCCCTCAGTTGCAGCCCCCAGTTGCACCCCTCAGTTGCACCTGTCAGTTGCACCCCTCAGTTGCACCCCCCAGTTGCACCCCTCAGTTGCACCCCTCAGTTGCACCCCCCAGTTGCACCCCTCAGTTGCACCCCTCAGTGGCACCCCTCAGTTGCACCCCCCAGTTGCACCCCTCAGTTGCACCCCTCAGTTGCACCCCTCAGTTACACCCCTCAGTTGCACCCCTCATTTGCACCCCCCAGTTGCACCCCCCAGTTGCACCCCTCAGTTGCACCCCTCAGTTGCACCCCTCAGTTGCACCCCCCAGTTGCACCCCTCAGTTGCACCCCTCAGTTGCACCCCTCAGTTGCACCCCCCAGTTGCACCCCTCAGTTGCACCCCTCAGTTGCACCCCTCAGTTGCACCCCCCAGTTGCACACCTCAGTTGCACCCCTCAGTTGCACCCCTCAGTTGCACCCCCCAGTTGCACCCCTCAGTTGCACCCCTCAGTTGCACCCCTCAGTTGCACCCCTCAGTTGCACCCCTCAGTTGCACCCGCCAGTTGCACCCCTCAGCTGCACCCCCCAGTTGCACCCCCCAGTTGCACCCCTCAGTTGCACCCCTCAGTTGCAACCCCCAGTTGCACCCCTCAGTTGCACCCCTCAGTTGCACCCCCCAGTTGCACCCCTCAGTTGCACCCCTCAGTTGCAGCCACCAGTTGCACCCCGCCATCGCACCCCTCAGTTGCACCCCTCAGTTGCACCCCTCAGTTGCACCCCTCAGTTGCACCCCCCAGTTGCACCCCTCAGTTGCACCCCTCAGTTGCACCCCTCAGTTGCACCCCTCAGTTGCACCCCCCAGTTGCACCCCTCAGTTGCACCCCTCATTTGCACCCCCCAGTTGCACCCCTCAGTTGCACCCCTCAGTTGCACCCCCCAGTTGCACCCCTCAGTTGCACCCCCCAGTTGCACCCCTCAGTTGCACCCCTCAGTTGCACCCCTCAGTTGCACCCCTCAGTTGCACCCCCCAGTTGCACCCCTCAGTTGCACCCCTCATTTGCACCCCCCAGTTGCACCCCTCAGTTGCACCCCTCAGTTGCACCCGCCAGTTGCACCCCTCAGCTGCACCCCCCAGTTGCACCCCCCAGTTGCACCCCTCAGTTGCACCCCTCAGTTGCAACCCCCAGTTGCACCCCTCAGTTGCACCCCTCAGTTGCACCCCCCAGTTGCACCCCTCAGTTGCACCCCTCAGTTGCAGCCACCAGTTGCACCCCGCCATCGCACCCCTCAGTTGCACCCCTCAGTTGCACCCCTCAGTTGCACCCCTCAGTTGCACCCCCCAGTTGCACCCCTCAGTTGCACCCCCCAGTTGCACCCCTCAGTTGCACCCCTCATTTGCACCCCCCAGTTGCACCCCTCAGTTGCACCCCTCAGTTGCACCCCCCAGTTGCACCCCTCAGTTGCACCCCTCAGTTGCACCCCCTAGTTGCACCCCTCAGTTGCACCCCTCAGTTGCACCCCTCGGTTGCACCCCTCAGTTGCAGCCCCCAGTTGCACCCCTCAGTTGCACCTGTCCGTTGCACCCCTCAGTTGCACCCCCCAGTTGCACCCCTCAGTTGCACCCCTCAGTTGCACCCCCCAGTTGCACCCCTCAGTTGCACCCCTCAGTGGCACCCCTCAGTTGCACCCCCCAGTTGCACCCCTCAGTTGCACCCCTCAGTTGCACCCCTCAGTTACACCCCTCAGTTGCACCCCTCATTTGCACCCCCCAGTTGCACCCCCCAGTTGCACCCCTCAGTTGCACCCCTCAGTTGCACCCCTCAGTTGCACCCCCCAGTTGCACCCCTCAGTTGCACCCCTCAGTTGCACCCCTCAGTTGCACCCCCCAGTTGCACCCCTCAGTTGCACCCCTCAGTTGCACCCCTCAGTTGCACCCCCCAGTTGCACACCTCAGTTGCACCCCTCAGTTGCACCCCTCAGTTGCACCCCCCAGTTGCACCCCTCAGTTGCACCCCTCAGTTGCACCCCTCAGTTGCACCCCTCAGTTGCACCCCTCAGTTGCACCCGCCAGTTGCACCCCTCAGCTGCACCCCCCAGTTGCACCCCCCAGTTGCACCCCTCAGTTGCACCCCTCAGTTGCAACCCCCAGTTGCACCCCTCAGTTGCACCCCTCAGTTGCACCCCCCAGTTGCACCCCTCAGTTGCACCCCTCAGTTGCAGCCACCAGTTGCACCCCGCCATCGCACCCCTCAGTTGCACCCCTCAGTTGCACCCCTCAGTTGCACCCCTCAGTTGCACCCCCCAGTTGCACCCCTCAGTTGCACCCCTCAGTTGCACCCCTCAGTTGCACCCCTCAGTTGCACCCCCCAGTTGCACCCCTCAGTTGCAACCCCTCAGTTGCACCACCCAGTTGCACCCCCCAGTTGCACCCCTCAGTTGCAGCCCCCAGTTGCACCCCTCAGTTGCACCCCCCAGTTGCACCCCTCAGTTGCACCCCCCAGTTGCACCCCTCAGTTGCACCCCCCAGTTGCACCCCTCAGTTGCACCCCTCAGTTGCACCCCTCAGTTGCACCCTTCAGTTGCACCCCTCAGTTGCACCCCTCAGTTGCACCCCTCAGTTGCACCCCTCAGTTGCACCCCCCAGTTGCACCCCTCAGTTGCACCCCTCAGTTGCACCCCTCAGTTGCACCCCCCAGTTGCACCCCCCAGTTGCACCCCCCAGTTGCACCCCCCAGTTGCACCCCTCAGTTGCACCCCCCAGTTGCACCCCTCAGTTGCACCCCTCAGTTGCACCCCCCAGTTGCACCCCTCAGTTGCACCCCTCAGTTGCACCCCTCAGTTGCACCCCTCAGTTGCACCCCCCAGTTGCACCCCTCAGTTGCACCCCTCAGTTGCACCCCTCAGTTGCACCCCTCAGTTGCACCCCCCAGTTGCACCCCCCAGTTGCACCCCTCAGTTGCACCCCTCAGTTGCACCCCTCAGTTGCACCCCCCAGTTGCACCCCTCAGTTGCACCCCTCAGTTGCACCCCCCAGTTGCACCCCCCAGTTGCACCCCTCAGTTGCACCCCTCAGTTGCACCCCCCAGTTGCACCCCTCAGTTGCACCCCTCAGTTGCACCCCTCAGTTGCAGCCACCAGTTGCACCCCCCCATCGCACCCCTCAGTTGCACCCCTCAGTTGCACCCCTCAGTTGCACCCCTCAGTTGCACCCCCCAGTTGCACCCCTCAGTTGCACCCCTCAGTTGCACCCCTCAGTTGCACCCCTCAGTTGCACCCCCCAGTTGCACCCCTCAGTTGCAACCCCTCAGTTGCACCACCCAGTTGCACCCCCCAGTTGCACCCCTCAGTTGCAGCCCCCAGTTGCACCCCTCAGTTGCACCCCCCAGTTGCACCCCCCAGTTGCACCCCCCAGTTGCACCCCTCAGTTGCACCCCCCAGTTGCACCCCTCAGTTGCACCCCTCAGTTGCACCCCTCAGTTGCACCCTTCAGTTGCACCCCTCAGTTGCACCCCTCAGTTGCACCCCTCAGTTGCACCCCTCAGTTGCACCCCTCAGTTGCACCCCTCAGTTGCACCCCCCAGTTGCACCCCCCAGTTGCACCCCCCAGTTGCACCCCTCAGTTGCACCCCCCAGTTGCACCCCTCAGTTGCACCCCTCAGTTGCACCCCCCAGTTGCACCCCTCAGTTGCACCCCTCAGTTGCACCCCTCAGTTGCACCCCTCAGTTGCACCCCTCAGTTGCACCCCTCAGTTGCACCCCTCAGTTGCACCCCTCAGTTGCAGCCCTCAGTTGCACCCCTCAGTTGCACCCCCCAGTTGCACCCCTCAGTTGCACCCCTCAGTTGCACCCCCCAGTTGCACCCCTCAGTTGCACCCCTCAGTTGCACCCCCCAGTTGCACCCTCCAGTTGCAACCCTAATTGCAACCCTCAGTTGCAACCCTCATTTGCACCCCCCAGTTGACCCCTTCAGTTGCACCCCTCAGTTGCACCCCCTAGTTGCACCCCCCAGTTGCACCCCTCAGTTGCACCCCCCAGTTGCACCCCTCAGTTGCACCCCCCAGTTGCACCCCTCAGTTGCACCCCTCAGTTGCACCCCTCAGTTGCACCCCTCAGTTGCACCCCTCAGTTGCATCCCTCAGTTGCACCCCTCAGTTGTACCCCTCAGTTGCACCCCCCTGTGGCACCCCTCAGTTGCACCCCTCAGTTGCACCCCTCAGTTGCACCCCTCAGTTGCGACCCTCAGTTGCACCCCTCAGTTGCACCCCCCAGTTGCACCCCTCAGTTGCACCCCTCAGTTGCACCACCCAGTTGCACCCCTCAGTTGCACCCCTCAGTTGCACCCCTCACTGGCACCCCCCAGTTGCACCCCTCAGTTGCACTCCTCAGTTGCACCCCCCAGTTGCACCCCTCAGTTGCACCCCTCAGTTGCACCCCTCAGTTGCACCCCTCATTTGGACCCCCCAGTTGCACCCCTCAGTTGCACCCCTCAGTTGCACCCCCCAGTTGCACCCCTCAGTTGCACCCCTCAGTTGCACCCCTCAGTTGCACCCCTCAGTTGCACCCCTCAGTTGCACCCCTCAGTTGCACCCCCCAGTTGGACCCCTCAGTTGCACCCCCCAGTTGCACCCCTCAGTTGCACCCCTCAGTTGCACCCCCCAGTTGCACCCCTCAGTTGCAACCCTCAGTTGCACCCCTCAGTTGCACCCCTCAGTTGCACCCGTCAGTTGCACCCCCCAGTTGCACCCCTCAGTTGCACCCCTCAGTTGCACCCCCAAGTTGCACCCCTCAGTTGCACCCCTCAGTTGCACCCCTCGGTTGCACCCCTCAGTTGCAGCCCCCAGTTGCACCCCTCAGTTGCACCTGTCAGTTGCACCCCTCAGTTGCACCCCCCAGTTGCACCCCTCAGTTGCAGCCCTCAGTCGCAGCCCTCAGTTGCACCCCTCAGTTGCACCCCTCAGTTGCACCCCTCAGTTGCACCCCTCAGTTGCACCCCTCAGTTGCACCCCCCAGTTGCACCCCTCAGTTGCACCCCTCAGTTGCACCCCTCAGTTGCACCCCTCAGTTGCACCCCCCAGTTGCACCCCTCAGTTGCACCCCTCAGTTGCACCCCTCAGTTGCACCCCTCAGTTGCACCCCCCAGTTGCACCCCCCAGTTGCACCCCTCAGTTGCACCCCTCAGTTGCACCCCTCAGTTGCACCCCCCAGTTGCACCCCTCAGTTGCACCCCTCAGTTGCATCCCCCAGTTGCACCCCCCAGTTGCACCCCTCAGTTGCACCCCTCAGTTGCACCCCCCAGTTGCACCCCTCAGTTGCACCCCTCAGTTGCACCCCTCAGTTGCACCGCTCAGTTGCACCCCCCAGTTGCACCCCTCAGTTGCACCCCTCAGTTGCACCACCCAGTTGCACCCCCCAGTTGCACCCCTCAGTTGCACCCCTCAGTTGCACCCCTCAGTTGCACCCCTCAGTTGCACCCCCCAGTTGCACCCCTCAGTTGCACCCCTCAGTTGCACCCCCCAGTTGCACCCCTCAGTTGCACCCCTCAGTTGCACCCCTCAGTTGCACCCCTCAGTTGCACCCCCCAGTTGCACCCCCCAGTTGCACCCCTCAGTTGCACCCCTCAGTTGCACCCCTCAGTTGCACCCCCCAGTTGCACCCCTCAGTTGCACCCCTCAGTTGCACCCTCCAGTTGCACCCCCCAGTTGCACCCCTCAGTTGCACCCCTCAGTTGCACCCCCCAGTTGCACCCCTCAGTTGCACCCCTCAGTTGCACCCCTCAGTTGCAGCCACCAGTTGCACCCCCCCATCGCACCCCTCAGTTGCACCCCTCAGTTGCACCCCTCAGTTGCACCCCTCAGTTGCACCCCCCAGTTGCACCCCTCAGTTGCACCCCTCAGTTGCACCCCTCAGTTGCACCCCTCAGTTGCACCCCCCAGTTGCACCCCTCAGTTGCAACCCCTCAGTTGCACCACCCAGTTGCACCCCCCAGTTGCACCCCTCAGTTGCAGCCCCCAGTTGCACCCCTCAGTTGCACCCCCCAGTTGCACCCCTCAGTTGCACCCCCCAGTTGCACCCCTCAGTTGCACCCCCCAGTTGCACCCCTCAGTTGCACCCCTCAGTTGCACCCCTCAGTTGCACCCTTCAGTTGCACCCCTCAGTTGCACCCCTCAGTTGCACCCCTCAGTTGCACCCCTCAGTTGCACCCCCCAGTTGCACCCCTCAGTTGCACCCCTCAGTTGCACCCCTCAGTTGCACCCCCCAGTTGCACCCCCCAGTTGCACCCCCCAGTTGCACCCCCCAGTTGCACCCCTCAGTTGCACCCCCCAGTTGCACCCCTCAGTTGCACCCCTCAGTTGCACCCCCCAGTTGCACCCCTCAGTTGCACCCCTCAGTTGCACCCCTCAGTTGCACCCCTCAGTTGCACCCCTCAGTTGCACCCCTCAGTTGCACCCCTCAGTTGCACCCCTCAGTTGCAGCCCTCAGTTGCACCCCTCAGTTGCACCCCCCAGTTGCACCCCTCAGTTGCACCCCTCAGTTGCACCCCCCAGTTGCACCCCTCAGTTGCACCCCTCAGTTGCACCCCTCATTTGCACCCCTCAGTTGCACCCCCCATTTGCCCCCTCCAGTTGCAACCCTAATTGCAACCCTCAGTTGCAACCCTCATTTGCACCCCCCAGTTGAACCCTTCAGTTGCACCCCTCAGTTGCACCCCCTAGTTGCACCCCCCAGTTGCACCCCTCAGTTGCACCCCCCAGTTGCACCCCTCAGTTGCACCCCCCAGTTGCACCCCTCAGTTGCACCCCTCAGTTGCACCCCTCAGTTGCACCCCTCAGTTGCACCCCTCAGTTGCATCCCTCAGTTGCACCCCTCAGTTGTACCCCTCAGTTGCACCCCCCTGTGGCACCCCTCAGTTGCACCCCTCAGTTGCACCCCTCAGTTGCACCCCTCAGTTGCGACCCTCAGTTGCACCCCTCAGTTGCACCCCCCAGTTGCACCCCTCAGTTGCACCCCTCAGTTGCACCACCCAGTTGCACCCCTCAGTTGCACCCCTCAGTTGCACCCCTCACTGGCACCCCCCAGTTGCACCCCTCAGTTGCACTCCTCAGTTGCACCCCCCAGTTGCACCCCTCAGTTGCACCCCTCAGTTGCACCCCTCAGTTGCACCCCTCATTTGGACCCCCCAGTTGCACCCCTCAGTTGCACCCCTCAGTTGCACCCCCCAGTTGCACCCCTCAGTTGCACCCCTCAGTTGCACCCCTCAGTTGCACCCCTCAGTTGCACCCCTCAGTTGCACCCCTCAGTTGCACCCCCCAGTTGGACCCCTCAGTTGCACCCCCCAGTTGCACCCCTCAGTTGCACCCCTCAGTTGCACCCCCCAGTTGCACCCCTCAGTTGCAACCCTCAGTTGCACCCCTCAGTTGCACCCCTCAGTTGCACCCCCCAGTTGCACCCCTCAGTTGCACCCCTCAGTTGCACCCCTCAGTTGCACCCCTCAGTTGCACCCGTCAGTTGCACCCCCCAGTTGCACCCCTCAGTTGCACCCCTCAGTTGCACCCCCAAGTTGCACCCCTCAGTTGCACCCCTCAGTTGCACCCCTCGGTTGCACCCCTCAGTTGCAGCCCCCAGTTGCACCCCTCAGTTGCACCTGTCAGTTGCACCCCTCAGTTGCACCCCCCAGTTGCACCCCTCAGTTGCAGCCCTCAGTCGCAGCCCTCAGTTGCACCCCTCAGTTGCACCCCTCAGTTGCACCCCTCAGTTGCACCCCTCAGTTGCACCCCTCAGTTGCACCCCCCAGTTGCACCCCTCAGTTGCACCCCTCAGTTGCACCCCTCAGTTGCACCCCTCAGTTGCACCCCCCAGTTGCACCCCTCAGTTGCACCCCTCAGTTGCACCCCCCAGTTGCACCCCTCGGTTGCACCCCTCAGTTGCACCCCTCAGTTGCACCCCTCAGTTGCACCCCCCAGTTGCACCCCCCAGTTGCACCCCTCAGTTGCACCCCTCAGTTGCACCCCTCAGTTGCACCCCCCAGTTGCACCCCTCAGTTGCACCCCTCAGTTGCATCCCCCAGTTGCACCCCCCAGTTGCACCCCTCAGTTGCACCCCTCAGTTGCACCCCCCAGTTGCACCCCTCAGTTGCACCCCTCAGTTGCACCCCTCAGTTGCACCGCTCAGTTGCACCCCCCAGTTGCACCCCTCAGTTGCACCCCTCAGTTGCACCACCCAGTTGCACCCCTCAGTTGCACCCCTCAGTTGCACCCCTCAGTTGCACCCCTCAGTTGCACCCCTCAGTTGCACCCCCCAGTTGCACCCCTCAGTTGCACCCCTCAGTTGCACCCCCCAGTTGCACCCCTCAGTTGCACCCCTCAGTTGCACCCCTCAGTTGCACCCCTCAGTTGCACCCCCCAGTTGCACCCCCCAGTTGCACCCCTCAGTTGCACCCCTCAGTTGCACCCCTCAGTTGCACCCCCCAGTTGCACCCCTCAGTTGCACCCCTCAGTTGCACCCCCCAGTTGCACCCCCCAGTTGCACCCCTCAGTTGCACCCCTCAGTTGCACCCCCCAGTTGCACCCCTCAGTTGCACCCCTCAGTTGCACCCCTCAGTTGCACCCCTCAGTTGCACCCCCCAGTTGCACCCCTCAGTTGCACCCCTCAGTTGCACCCCTCAGTTGCACCCCTCAGTTGCATCCCTCAGTTGCACCCCTCAGTTGTAGCCCTCAGTTGCACCCTCCTGTGTCACCCCTCAGTTGCACCCCTCAGTTGCACCCCCCAGTTGCACCCCTCAGTTGCACCCCCCAGTTGCACCCCTCAGTTGCACCCCTCAGTTGCAGCCCTCAGTTGCACCCCTCAGTTGCACACCCCAGTTGCACCCCTCAGTTGCACCCCTCAGTTGCACCCCCCAGTTGCACCCCTCAGTTGCACCCCTCAGTTGCAGCCCTCAGTTGCACCCCTCAGTTGCACCCCCCAGTTGCACCCCCCAGTTGCAACCCAAGTTGCACCCCTCAGTTGCAACCCTCATTTGCACCCCCCAGTTTCACCCCTCAGATGCACCCCTCAGTTGCACCCCCCAGTTCGACCCCTCAGTTGCACCTCTGAGTTGCACCCCTCAGTTGCACCCCTCAGTTGCACCCCTCAGTTGCACCCCTCAGTTGCACCCCTCAGTTGCATCCCTCAGTTGCACCCCTCAGTTGTACCCCTCAGTTGCACCCCCCTGTGGCACCCCTCAGTTGCACCCCTCAGTTGCACCCCTCAGTTGCACCCCTCAGTTGCGACCCTCAGTTGCACCCCTCAGTTGCACCCCCCAGTTGCACCCCTCAGTTGCACCCCTCAGTTGCACCACCCAGGTGCACCCCCCAGTTGCACCCCTCAGTTGCAGCCCCCAGTTGCACCCCTCAGTTGCACCCCCCAGTTGCACCCCTCAGTTGCACCCCCCAGTTGCACCCCTCAGTTGCACCCCCCAGTTGCACCCCTCAGTTGCACCCCTCAGTTGCACCCCTCAGTTGCACCCGTCAGTTGCACCCCTCAGTTGCACCCCTCAGTTGCACCCCTCAGTTGCACCCCTCAGTTGCACCCCCCAGTTGCACCCCTCAGTTGCACCCCTCAGTTGCACCCCTCAGTTGCACCCCCCAGTTGCACCCCCCAGTTGCACCCCCCAGTTGCACCCCCCAGTTGCACCCCTCAGTTGCACCCCCCAGTTGCACCCCTCAGTTGCACCCCTCAGTTGCAACCCCAAGTTGCACCCCTCAGTTGCACCCCTCAGTTGCACCCCTCAGTTGCACCCCTCAGTTGCACCCCTCAGTTGCACCCCTCAGTTGCACCCCTCAGTTGCACCCCTCAGTTGCAGCCCTCAGTTGCACCCCTCAGTTGCACCCCCCAGTTGCACCCCTCAGTTGCACCCCTCAGTTGCACCCCCCAGTTGCACCCCTCAGTTGCACCCCTCAGTTGCACCCCTCATTTGCACCCCTCAGTTGCACCCCCCAGTTGCACCCCCCAGTTGCAACCCAAGTTGCAACCCTCAGTTGCAACCCTCATTTGCACCCCCCAGTTGAGCCCTTCAGTTGCACCCCTCAATTGCACCCCCTAGTTGCACCCCCCAGTTGCACCCCTCAGTTGCACCCCCCAGTTGCACCCCTCAGTTGCATCCCCCAGTTGCACCCCTCAGTTGCACCCCTCAGTTGCACCCCTCAGTTGCACCCCTCAGTTGCACCCCTCAGTTGCATCCCTCAGTTGCACCCCTCAGTTGTACCCCTCAGTTGCACCCCCCTGTGATACCCCTCAGTTGCACCCCTCAGTTGCACCCCTCAGTTGCACCCCTCAGTTGCGACCCTCAGTTGCACCCCTCAGTTGCACCCCCCAGTTGCACCCCTCAGTTGCACCACTCAGTTGCACCACCCAGTTGCACCCCTCAGTTGCACCCCTCAGTTGCACCCCTCAGATGCACCCCTCAGTTGCACCCTTCAGTTGCACCCCCCAGTTGCACCCCTCAGTTGCACCCCTCAGTCGCACCCCTCAGTTGCACCCCCCAGTTGCACCCCTCAGTTACACCCCTCAGTTTCACCCCCCAGTTCCACCCCTCAGTTGCACCCCCCAGTTGGACCCCCCAGTTGCACCCCTCAGTTGCACCCCTCAGTTGCACACCTCAGTTGCACCCCTCAGTTGCACCCCTCAGCTGCACCCCTCAGTTGCACCCCCCAGTTGCACCCCTCAGTTGCACCCCTCAGTTGCACCCCTCAGTTGCACCCCTTAGTCGCACCCCCCAGTTGCACCCCTCAGTTCCGACCCTCAGTTGCACCACCCAGTTGCACCCCCAGTTGCACCCCTCAGTTGCACCCCTCAGTTGCACCCCTCAGTTGCACCCCCCAGTTGCACCCCCAAGTTGGACCCCCCAGTTGCACCCCTCAGTTGCACCCCTCAGTTGCACACCTCAGTTGCACCCCCCAGTTGCACCCCTCAGTTGCACCCCTCAGTTGCACCCCTCAGTTGCACCCCTCAGTTGCACCCCCCAGTTGCACCTCTCAGATGCACCCCCCAGTTGCACCCCTCAGTTGCACCCCCCAGTTGCACCCCTCAGTTGCACCCCTCAGTTGCACCCCTCAGTTGCACCCCCCAGTTGCACCCCCCAGTTGCACCCCCCAGTTGCACCCCTCAGTTGCACCCCTCAGTTGCATCCCTCAGTTGCACCCCTCAGTTGTACCCCTCAGTTGCACCCCCCTGTGGCACCCCTCAGTTGCACCCCTCAGTTGCACCCCTCAGTTGCACCCCTCAGTTGCGACCCTCAGTTGCACCCCTCAGTTGCACCCCCCAGTTGCACCCCTCAGTTGCACCCCTCAGTTGCACCACCCAGGTGCACCCCCCAGTTGCACCCCTCAGTTGCAGCCCCCAGTTGCACCCCTCAGTTGCACCCCCCAGTTGCACCCCTCAGTTGCACCCCCCAGTTGCACCCCTCAGTTGCACCCCCCAGTTGCACCCCTCAGTTGCACCCCTCAGTTGCACCCCTCAGTTGCACCCGTCAGTTGCACCCCTCAGTTGCACCCCTCAGTTGCACCCCTCAGTTGCACCCCTCAGTTGCACCCCCCAGTTGCACCCCTCAGTTGCACCCCTCAGTTGCACCCCTCAGTTGCACCCCCCAGTTGCACCCCCCAGTTGCACCCCCCAGTTGCACCCCCCAGTTGCACCCCTCAGTTGCACCCCCCAGTTGCACCCCTCAGTTGCACCCCTCAGTTGCAACCCCAAGTTGCACCCCTCAGTTGCACCCCTCAGTTGCACCCCTCAGTTGCACCCCTCAGTTGCACCCCTCAGTTGCACCCCTCAGTTGCACCCCTCAGTTGCACCCCTCAGTTGCAGCCCTCAGTTGCACCCCTCAGTTGCACCCCCCAGTTGCACCCCTCAGTTGCACCCCTCAGTTGCACCCCCCAGTTGCACCCCTCAGTTGCACCCCTCAGTTGCACCCCTCATTTGCACCCCTCAGTTGCACCCCCCAGTTGCACCCCCCAGTTGCAACCCAAGTTGCAACCCTCAGTTGCAACCCTCATTTGCACCCCCCAGTTGAGCCCTTCAGTTGCACCCCTCAATTGCACCCCCTAGTTGCACCCCCCAGTTGCACCCCTCAGTTGCACCCCCCAGTTGCACCCCTCAGTTGCATCCCCCAGTTGCACCCCTCAGTTGCACCCCTCAGTTGCACCCCTCAGTTGCACCCCTCAGTTGCACCCCTCAGTTGCATCCCTCAGTTGCACCCCTCAGTTGTACCCCTCAGTTGCACCCCCCTGTGATACCCCTCAGTTGCACCCCTCAGTTGCACCCCTCAGTTGCACCCCTCAGTTGCGACCCTCAGTTGCACCCCTCAGTTGCACCCCCCAGTTGCACCCCTCAGTTGCACCACTCAGTTGCACCACCCAGTTGCACCCCTCAGTTGCACCCCTCAGTTGCACCCCTCAGATGCACCCCTCAGTTGCACCCTTCAGTTGCACCCCCCAGTTGCACCCCTCAGTTGCACCCCTCAGTCGCACCCCTCAGTTGCACCCCCCAGTTGCACCCCTCAGTTACACCCCTCAGTTTCACCCCCCAGTTCCACCCCTCAGTTGCACCCCCCAGTTGGACCCCCCAGTTGCACCCCTCAGTTGCACCCCTCAGTTGCACACCTCAGTTGCACCCCTCAGTTGCACCCCTCAGCTGCACCCCTCAGTTGCACCCCCCAGTTGCACCCCTCAGTTGCACCCCTCAGTTGCACCCCTCAGTTGCACCCCTTAGTCGCACCCCCCAGTTGCACCCCTCAGTTCCGACCCTCAGTTGCACCACCCAGTTGCACCCCCAGTTGCACCCCTCAGTTGCACCCCTCAGTTGCACCCCTCAGTTGCACCCCCCAGTTGCACCCCCAAGTTGGACCCCCCAGTTGCACCCCTCAGTTGCACCCCTCAGTTGCACACCTCAGTTGCACCCCCCAGTTGCACCCCTCAGTTGCACCCCTCAGTTGCACCCCTCAGTTGCACCCCTCAGTTGCACCCCCCAGTTGCACCTCTCAGATGCACCCCCCAGTTGCACCCCTCAGTTGCACCCCCCAGTTGCACCCCTCAGTTGCACCCCTCAGTTGCACCCCTCAGTTGCACCCCCCAGTTGCACCCCCCAGTTGCACCCCCCAGTTGCACCCCCCAGTTGCACCCCTCAGTTGCACCCCCCAGTTGCACCCCTCAGTTGCACCCCTCAGTTGCACCCCCCAGTTGCACCCCTCAGTTGCACCCCTCAGTTGCACCCCTCAGTTGCACCCCTCAGTTGCACCCCTCAGTTGCACCCCTCAGTTGCACCCCTCAGTTGCACCCCTCAGTTGCAGCCCTCAGTTGCACCCCTCAGTTGCACCCCCCAGTTGCACCCCTCAGTTGCACCCCTCAGTTGCACCCCCCAGTTGCACCCCTCAGTTGCACCCCTCAGTTGCACCCCTCATTTGCACCACTCAGTTGCACCCCCCAGTTGCACCCCCCAGTTGCAACCCAAGTTGCAACCCTCAGTTGCAACCCTCATTTGCACCCCCCAGTTGAACCCTTCAGTTGCACCCCTCAATTGCACCCCCTAGTTGCACCCCCCAGTTGCACCCCTCAGTTGCACCCCCCAGTTGCACCCTCCAGTTGCATCCCCCAGTTGCACCCCTCAGTTGCACCCCTCAGTTGCACCCCTCAGTTGCACCCCTCAGTTGCACCCCTCAGTTGCATCCCTCAGTTGCACCCCTCAGTTGTACCCCTCAGTTGCACCCCCCTGTGATACCCCTCAGTTGCACCCCTCAGTTGCACCCCTCAGTTGCACCCCTCAGTTGCGACCCTCAGTTGCACCCCTCAGTTGCACCCCCCAGTTGCACCCCTCAGTTGCACCACTCAGTTGCACCACCCAGTTGCACCCCTCAGTTGCACCCCCCAGTTGCACCCCTCAGTTGCACCCCCCAGTTGCACCCCTCAGTTGCACCCCTCAGTTGCACCCCTCAGTTGCACCCCTCAGTTGCATCCCTCAGTTGCACCCCTCAGTTGTAGCCCTCAGTTGCACCCTCCTGTGTCACCCCTCAGTTGCACCCCTCAGTTGCACCCCCCAGTTGCACCCCTCAGTTGCACCCCCCAGTTGCACCCCTCAGTTGCAGCCCTCAGTTGCAGCCCTCAGTTGCACCCCTCAGTTGCACACCCCAGTTGCACCCCTCAGTTGCACCCCTCAGTTGCACCCCCCAGTTGCACCCCTCAGTTGCACCCCTCAGTTGCAGCCCTCAGTTGCACCCCTCAGTTGCACCCCCCAGTTGCACCCCCCAGTTGCAACCCAAGTTGCACCCCTCAGTTGCAACCCTCATTTGCACCCCCCAGTTGCACCCCTCAGATGCACCCCTCAGTTGCACCCCCCAGTTCGACCCCTCAGTTGCACCTCCCAGTTGCACCCCTCAGTTGCACCCCTCAGTTGCACCCCTCAGTTGCACCCCTCAGTTGCACCCCTCAGTTGCATCCCTCAGTTGCACCCCTCAGTTGTACCCCTCAGTTGCACCCCCCTGTGGCACCCCTCAGTTGCACCCCTCAGTTGCACCCCTCAGTTGCACCCCTCAGTTGCGACCCTCAGTTGCACCCCTCAGTTGCACCCCCCAGTTGCACCCCTCAGTTGCACCCCTCAGTTGCACCACCCAGGTGCACCCCCCAGTTGCACCCCTCAGTTGCAGCCCCCAGTTGCACCCCTCAGTTGCACCCCCCAGTTGCACCCCTCAGTTGCACCCCCCAGTTGCACCCCTCAGTTGCACCCCCCAGTTGCACCCCTCAGTTGCACCCCTCAGTTGCACCCCTCAGTTGCACCCGTCAGTTGCACCCCTCAGTTGCACCCCTCAGTTGCACCCCTCAGTTGCACCCCTCAGTTGCACCCCCCAGTTGCACCCCTCAGTTGCACCCCTCAGTTGCACCCCTCAGTTGCACCCCCCAGTTGCACCCCTCAGTTGCACCCCTCAGTTGCAACCCCAAGTTGCACCCCTCAGTTGCACCCCTCAGTTGCACCCCTCAGTTGCACCCCTCAGTTGCACCCCTCAGTTGCACCCCTCAGTTGCACCCCTCAGTTGCACCCCTCAGTTGCAGCCCTCAGTTGCACCCCTCAGTTGCACCCCCCAGTTGCACCCCTCAGTTGCACCCCTCAGTTGCACCCCCCAGTTGCACCCCTCAGTTGCACCCCTCAGTTGCACCCCTCATTTGCACCCCTCGGTTGCACCCCCCAGTTGCACCCCCCAGTTGCAACCCAAGTTGCAACCCTCAGTTGCACCCCTCATTTGCACCCCCCAGTTGAACCCTTCAGTTGCGCCCCTCAATTGCACCCCCTAGTTGCACCCCCCAGTTGCACCCCTCAGTTGCACCCCCCAGTTGCACCCCTCAGTTGCATCCCCCAGTTGCACCCCTCAGTTGCACCCCTCAGTTGCACCCCTCAGTTGCACCCCTCAGTTGCACCCCTCAGTTGCATCCCTCAGTTGCACCCCTCAGTTGTACCCCTCAGTTGCACCCCCCTGTGATACCCCTCAGTTGCACCCCTCAGTTGCACCCCTCAGTTGCACCCCTCAGTTGCGACCCTCAGTTGCACCCCTCAGTTGCACCCCCCAGTTGCACCCCTCAGTTGCACCACTCAGTTGCACCCCCCAGTTGCACCCCTCAGTTGCACCCCTCAGTTGCACCCCTCAGATGCACCCCTCAGTTGCACCCTTCAGTTGCACCCCCCAGTTGCACCCCTCAGTTGCACCCCTCAGTTGCACCCCTCAGTTGCACCCCCCAGTTGCACCCCTCAGTTACACCCCTCAGTTTCACCCCCCAGTTCCACCCCTCAGTTGCACCCCCCAGTTGGACCCCCCAGTTGCACCCCTCAGTTGCACCCCTCAGTTGCACACCTCAGTTGCACCCCTCAGTTGCACCCCTCAGCTGCACCCCTCAGTTGCACCCCCCAGTTGCACCCCTCAGTTGCACCCCTCAGTTGCACCCCTCAGTTGCACCCCTTAGTCGCACCCCCCAGTTGCACCCCTCAGTTCCGACCCTCAGTTGCACCACCCAGTTGCACCCCCAGTTGCACCCCTCAGTTGCACCCCTCAGTTGCACCCCTCAGTTGCACCCCCCAGTTGCACCCCCAAGTTGGACCCCCCAGTTGCACCCCTCAGTTGCACCCCTCAGTTGCACACCTCAGTTGCACCCCCCAGTTGCACCCCTCAGTTGCACCCCTCAGTTGCACCCCTCAGTTGCACCCCTCAGTTGCACCCCCCAGTTGCACCTCTCAGATGCACCCCTCAGTTGCACCCCTCAGTTGCACCCCCCAGTTGCACCCCTCAGTTGCACCCCTCAGTTGCACCCCTCAGTTGCACCCCCCAGTTGCACCCCCCAGTTGCACCCCCCAGTTGCACCCCCCAGTTGCACCCCTCAGTTGCACCCCCCAGTTGCACCCCTCAGTTGCACCCCTCAGTTGCACCCCCCAGTTGCACCCCTCAGTTGCACCCCTCAGTTGCACCCCTCAGTTGCACCCCTCAGTTGCACCACTCAGTTGCACCCCTCAGTTGCACCCCTCAGTTGCACCCCTCAGTTGCAGCCCTCAGTTGCACCCCTCAGTTGCACCCCCCAGTTGCACCCCTCAGTTGCACCCCTCAGTTGCACCCCCCAGTTGCACCCCTCAGTTGCACCCCTCAGTTGCACCCCTCATTTGCACCCCTCAGTTGCACCCCCCAGTTGCACCCCCCAGTTGCAACCCAAGTTGCAACCCTCAGTTGCAACCCTCATTTGCACCCCCCAGTTGAACCCTTCAGTTGCACCCCTCAATTGCACCCCCTAGTTGCACCCCCCAGTTGCACCCCTCAGTTGCAGCCCCCAGTTGCACCCCTCAGTTGCATCCCCCAGTTGCACCCCTCAGTTGCACCCCTCAGTTGCACCCCTCAGTTGCACCCCTCAGTTGCACCCCTCAGTTGCATCCCTCAGTTGCACCCCTCAGTTGTACCCCTCAGTTGCACCCCCCTGTGATACCCCTCAGTTGCACCCCTCAGTTGCACCCCTCAGTTGCACCCCTCAGTTGCGACCCTCAGTTGCACCCCTCAGTTGCACCCCCCAGTTGCACCCCTCAGTTGCACCACTCAGTTGCACCACCCAGTTGCACCCCTCAGTTGCACCCCTCAGTTGCACCCCTCAGATGCACCCCTCAGTTGCACCCTTCAGTTGCACCCCCCAGTTGCACCCCTCAGTTGCACCCCTCAGTTGCACCCCTCAGTTGCACCCCCCAGTTGCACCCCTCAGTTACACCCCTCAGTTTCACCCCTCAGTTGCACCCCTCAGTTGCACCCCCCAGTTGCACCCCTCAGTTGCACCCCTCAGTTGCACCCCTCATTTGCACCCCTCAGTTGCACCCCCCAGTTGCACCCCCCAGTTGCAACCCAAGTTGCAACCCTCAGTTGCAACCCTCATTTGCACCCCCCAGTTGAACCCTTCAGTTGCACCCCTCAATTGCACCCCCTAGTTGCACCCCCCAGTTGCACCCCTCAGTTGCACCCCCCAGTTGCACCCCTCAGTTGCATCCCCCAGTTGCACCCCTCAGTTGCACCCCTCAGTTGCACCCCTCAGTTGCACCCCTCAGTTGCACCCCTCAGTTGCATCCCTCAGTTGCACCCCTCAGTTGTACCCCTCAGTTGCACCCCCCTGTGATACCCCTCAGTTGCACCCCTCAGTTGCACCCCTCAGTTGCACCCCTCAGTTGCGACCCTCAGTTGCACCCCTCAGTTGCACCCCCCAGTTGCACCCCTCAGTTGCACCCCCAGTTGCACCCCTCAGTTGCACCCCTCAGTTGCACCCCTCAGTTGCACCCCCCAGTTGCACCCCCAAGTTGGACCCCCCAGTTGGACCCCTCAGTTGCACCCCTCAGTTGCACACCTCAGTTGCACCCCCCAGTTGCACCCCTCAGTTGCACCCCTCAGTTGCACCCCTCAGTTGCACCCCTCAGTTGCACCCCCCAGTTGCACCTCTCAGATGCACCCCCCAGTTGCACCCCTCAGTTGCACCCCCCAGTTGCACCCCTCAGTTGCACCCCTCAGTTGCACCCCTCAGTTGCACCCCCCAGTTGCACCCCCCAGTTGCACCCCCCAGTTGCACCCCCCAGTTGCACCCCTCAGTTGCACCCCCCAGTTGCACCCCTCAGTTGCACCCCTCAGTTGCACCCCCCAGCTGTCCCCCCCTCAGTTGCACCCCTCAGTTGCACCCCTCAGTTGCACCCCTCAGTTGCACCCCTCAGTTGCACCCCTCAGTTGCACCCCTCAGTTGCACCCCTCAGTTGCAGCCCTCAGTTGCACCCCTCAGTTGCACCCCCCAGTTGCACCCCTCAGTTGCACCCCTCAGTTGCACCCCCCAGTTGCACCCCTCAGTTGCACCCCTCAGTTGCACCCCTCATTTGCACCCCTCAGTTGCACCCCCCAGTTGCACCCCCCAGTTGCAACCCAAGTTGCAACCCTCAGTTGCAACCCTCATTTGCACCCCCCAGTTGAACCCTTCAGTTGCACCCCTCAGTTGCACCCCCTAGTTGCACCCCCCAGTTGCACCCCTCAGTTGCACCCCCCAGTTGCACCCCTCAGTTGCATCCCCCAGTTGCACCCCTCAGTTGCACCCCTCAGTTGCACCCCTCAGTTGCACCCCTCAGTTGCACCCCTCAGTTGCATCCCTCAGTTGCACCCCTCAGTTGTACCCCTCAGTTGCACCCCCCTGTGATACCCCTCAGTTGCACCCCTCAGTTGCACCCCTCAGTTGCACCCCTCAGTTGCGACCCTCAGTTGCACCCCTCAGTTGCACCCCCCAGTTGCACCCCTCAGTTGCACCACTCAGTTGCACCACCCAGTTGCACCCCCCAGTTGCACCCCTCAGTTGCACCCCTCAGTTGCACCCCCCAGTTGCACCCCTCAGTTGCACCCCCCAGTTGCACCCCTGAGTTGCACCCCTCATTTGCACCCCCCAGTTGCACCCCTCAGTTGCACCCCTCAGTTGCACCCCCCAGTTGCACCCCTCAGTTGCACCCCTCAGTTGCACCCCTCAGTTGCACCCCTCAGTTGCACCCCTCAGTTGCACCCCTCAGTTGCACCCCCCAGTTGGACCCCTCAGTTGCACCCCCCAGTTGCACCCCTCAGTTGCACCCCTCAGTTGCACCCCCCAGTTGCACCCCTCAGTTGCAACCCTCAGTTGCACCCCTCAGTTGCACCCCTCAGTTGCACCCGTCAGTTGCACCCCCCAGTTGCACCCCTCAGTTGCACCCCTCAGTTGCACCCCCTAGTTGCACCCCTCAGTTGCACCCCTCAGTTGCACCCCTCGGTTGCACCCCTCGGTTGCACCCCTCAGTTGCACCCCCCAGTTGCACCCCTCAGTTGCACCCCCCAGTTGCACCCTTCAGTTGCACCCCCCAGTTGCACCCCTCAGTTGCAGCCTCCAGTTGCACCCCTCAGTTGCACCTGTCAGTTGCACCCCTCAGTTGCACCCCTCAGTTGCACCCCTCAGTTGCAGCCCTCAGTCGCACCCCTCAGTTGCACCCCTCAGTTGCACCCCTCAGTTGCACCCCTCAGTTGCACCCCTCAGTTGCACCCCTCAGTTGCACCCCTCAGTTGCACCCCTCGGTTGCACCCCTCAGTTGCACCCCTCAGTTGCACCCCTCAGTTGCACCCCCCAGTTGCACCCCTGAGTTGCACCCCTCAGTTGCACCCCCCAGTTGCACCCCCCAGTTGCACCCCCCAGTTGCACCCCCCAGTTGCACCCCTCAGTTGCACCCCTCAGTTGCACCCCCCAGTTGCACCCCTCAGTTGCACCCCTCAGTTGCACCCCTCAGTTGCACCCCTCAGTTGCACCCCTTAGTTGCACCCCTAAGTTGCACCCCTCAGTTGCACCCCTCAGTTGCAGCCCTCAGTTGCACCCCTCAGTTGCACCCCCCAGTTGCACCCCTCAGTTGCACCCCTCAGTTGCACCCCTCAGTTGCACCCCTTAGTTGCACCCCTAAGTTGCACCCCTCAGTTGCACCCCTCAGTTGCAGCCCTCAGTTGCACCCCTCAGTTGCACCCCCCAGTTGTACCCCTCAGTTGCACCCCTCAGTTGCACCCCCCAGTTGCACCCCTCAGTTGCACCCCTCCGTTGCACCCCTCATTTGCACCCCTCAGTTGCACCCCCCAGTTGCACCCCCCAGTTGCAACCCAAGTTGCAACCCTCAGTTGCAACCCTCATTTGCACCCCCCAGTTGAACCCTTCGATTGCACCCCTCAGTTGCACCCCCTAGTTGCACCCCCCAGTTGCACCCCTCAGTTGCACCCCCCAGTTGCACCCCTCACTTGCACCCCCCAGTTGCACCCCTCAGTTGCACCCCTCAGTTGCACCCCTCAGTTGCACCCCCCAGTTGCACCCCTCAGTTGCACCCCCCAGTTGCACCCCTCAGTTGCACTCCTCAGTTGCACCCCCCAGTTGCACCCCTCAGTTGCACCCCCCAGTTGCACCCCTCAGTTGCACCCCTCATTTGCACCCCCCAGTTGCACCCCTCAGTTGCACCCCTCAGTTGCACCCCCCAGTTGCAGCCCTCAGATGCACCCCTCAGTTGCACCCCTCAGTTGCACCCCTCAGTTGCAACCCTCAGTTGCACCCCTCAGTTGCACCCCCCAGTTGGACCCCTCACTTGCACCCCTCAGTTGCAGCCCCCAGTTGCACCCCTCAGTTGCACCCCTCAGTTGCACCCCCCAGTTGCACCCCCCAGTTGCAACCCTCAGTTGCACCCCTCAGTTGCACCCCTCAGTTGCACCCGTCAGTTGCACCCCCCAGTTGCACCCCTCAGTTGCACCCCTCAGTTGCACCCCCTAGTTGCACCCCTCAGTTGCACCCCTCAGTTGCAACCCTCAGTTGCACCCCTCAGTTGCAGCCCCCAGTTGCACCCCTCAGTTGCACCTGTCAGTTGCACCCCTCAGTTGCACCCCTCAGTTGCACCCCTCAGTTGCAGCCCTCAGTCGCACCCCTCAGTTGCACCCCTCAGTTGCACCCCTCAGTTGCACCCCTCAGTTGCACCCCTCAGTTGCACCTCTCAGTTGCACCCCCCAGTTGCACCCCTCAGTTGCACCCCTCAGTTGCACCCCTCAGTTGCACCCCTCAGTTGCACCCCCCAGTTGCACCCCTCAGTTGCACCCCTCAGTTGCACCCCCCACTTGCACCCCTCAGTTGCACCCCTCAGTTGCCCCCCTCAGTTGCACCCCTCAGTTGCACCCCTCAGTTGCACCCCCCAGTTGCACCCCCCAGTTGCACCCCTCAGTTGCACCCCTCAGTTGCACCCCCCAGTTGCACCCCTCAGTTGCACCCCTCCGTTGCACCCCTCAGTTGCACCCCTCAGTTGCACCCCTCAGTTGCACCCCGCAGTTGCACCCCCCAGTTGCACCCCTCAGTTGCACCCCCCAGTTGCACCCCTCAGTTGCACCCCTCAGTTGCACCCCTCAGTTGCACCCCCCAGTTGCACCCCTCAGTTGCACCCCTCAGTTGCACCCCCCACTTGCACCCCTCAGTTGCACCCCTCAGTTGCACCCCTCAGTTGCACCCCTCAGTTGCACCCCTCAGTTGCACCCCCCAGTTGCACCCCCCAGTTGCACCCCTCAGTTGCACCCCTCAGTTGCACCCCCCAGTTGCACCCCTCAGTTGCACCCCTCCGTTGCACCCCTCAGTTGCACCCCTCAGTTGCACCCCTCAGTTGCACCCCGCAGTTGCACCCCCCAGTTGCACCCCTCAGTTGCACCCCCCAGTTGCACCCCTCAGTTGCACCCCTCAGTTGCACCCCTCAGTTGCACCCCCCAGTTGCACCCCTCAGTTGCACCCCTCAGTTGCACCCCCCAGTTGCACCCCTCAGTTGCACCCCTCAGTTGCACCCCTCAGTTGCACCCCTCAGTTGCACCCCTCAGTTGCACCCCTCAGTTGCACCCCTCAGTTGCACCCCTCAGTTGCAGCCCTCAGTTGCACCCCTCAGTTGCACCCCCCAGTTGTACCCCTCAGTTGCACCCCTCAGTTGCACCCCCCAGTTGCACCCCTCAGTTGCACCCCTCAGTTGCACCCCTCAGTTGCACCCCTCAGTTGCACCCCCCAGTTGCACCCCCCAGTTGCAACCCAAGTTGCAACCCTCAGTTGCAACCCTCATTTGCACCAACCAGTTGAACCCTTCAGTTGCACCCCTCAGTTGCACCCCCTAGTTGCACCCCCCAGTTGCACCCCTCAGTTGCACCCCCCAGTTGCACCCCTCAGTTGCACCCCCCAGTTGCACCCCTCAGTTGCACCCCTCAGTTGCACCCCTCAGTTGCACCCCTCAGTTGCACCCCTCAGTTGCATCCCTCAGTTGCACCCCTCAGTTGTACCCCTCAGTTGCACCCCCCTGTGGCACCCCTCAGTTGCACCCCTCAGTTGCACCCCTCAGTTGCACCCCTCAGTTGCGACCCTCAGTTGCACCCCTCAGTTGCACCCCCCAGTTGCACCCCTCAGTTGCACCCCTCAGTTGCACCACCCAGTTGCACCCCTCAGTTGCACCCCTCAGTTGCACCCCTCACTGGCACCCCCCAGTTGCACCCCTCAGTTGCACTCCTCAGTTGCACCCCCCAGTTGCACCCCTCAGTTGCACCCCCCAGTTGCACCCCTCAGTTGCACCCCTCATTTGCACCCCCCAGTTGCACCCCTCAGTTGCACCCCTCAGTTGCAGCCCCCAGTTGAACCCCTCAGTTGCACCCCTCAGTTGCACCACTCAGTTGCACCCCCCAGTTGCACCCCTCAGTTGCACCCCTCGGTTGCACCCCCCAGTTGCACCCCTCAGTTGCACCCCCGAGTTGCACCCCTCAGTTGCACCCCTCAGTTGCACCCCTCAGTTGCACCCCTCAGTTGCACCCCTCAGTTGCACCCCTCGGTTGCACCCCCCAGTTGCACCCCTCAGTTGCACCCCCGAGTTGCACCCCTCAGTTGCACCCCTCAGTTGCACCCCCCAGTTGCACCCCTCAGTTGCAACCCTCAGTTGCACCCCTCAGTTGCACCCCTCAGTTGCACCCGTCAATTGCACCCCCCAGTTGCACCGGTCAGTTGCACCCCTCAGTTGCACCCCCTAGTTGCACCCCTCAGTTGCACCCCTCAGTTGCACCCCTCGGTTGCACCCCTCAGTTGCAGCCCCCAGTTGCACCCCTCAGTTGCACCTGTCAGTTGCACCCCTCAGTTGCACCCCTCAGTTGCACCCCTCAGTTGCAGCCCTCAGTCGCACCCGTCAGTTGCAACGCTCAGTTGCACCCCTCAGTTGCACCCCTCAGTTGCACCCCTCGGTTGCACCCCTCAGTTGCACCCCCCAGTTGCACCCCTCAGTTGCACCCCTCAGTTGCACCACTCAGTTGCACCCCTCAGTTGCACCCCCCAGTTGCACCCCTCAGTTGCACCCCTCAGTTGCACCCCCCAGTTGCACCCCTCAGTTGCAACCCTCAGTTGCACCCCTCAGTTGCACCCCTCAGTTGCACCCCCCAGTTGCACCCCCCAGTTGCACCCCTCAGTTGCACCCCTCAGTTGCACCCCTCAGTTGCACCCCCCAGTTGCACCCCTCAGTTGCACCCCTCAGTTGCACCCCCCAGTTGCACCCCCCAGTTGCACCCCTCAGTTGCACCCCTCAGTTGCATCCCCCAGTTGCACCCCTCAGTTGCACCCCTCAGTTGCACCCCTCGGTGCACCCCTCAGTGCACCCCCCAGTTGCACCCCTCAGTTGCACCCCCCAGTTGCACCCCTCAGTTGCACCCCTCAGTTGCAGCCCCCAGTTGCACCCCTCAATTGCACCTCTCAGTTGCAGCCCTCAGTTGCACCCCTCAGTTGCACCCCTCAGTTGCACCCCTCAGTTGCACCCCCCAGTTGCACCCCTCAGTTGCACCCCTCAGTTGCACCCCTCAGTTGCACCACTCAGTTGCACCCCCCAGTTGCACCCCCCAGTTGCACCCCCAGTTGCACCGGTCAGTTGCACCCCTCAGTTGCACCCCCCAGTTGCACCCCTCAGATGCACCCCTCAGTTGCACCCCCCTATGGCACCCCTCAGTTGCACCCCCCAGTTGCACCCCTCAGTTGCACCCCTCAGTTGCATCCCTCAGTTGCAACCCTCAGTTGTGCCCCTCAGTTGCCCCCCCCTGTGGCACCCCTCAGTTGCACCCCCCAGTTGCACCCCTCAGTTGCACCCCTCAGTTGCACCCCTCAGTTGCACCCCTCAGTTGCACCCCCCAGTTGCACCCCTCAGTTGCACCCCTCAGTTGCACCACCCAGTTGCACCCCTCAGTTGCACCCCTCAGTTGCACCCCTCACGGGCACCCCCCAGTTGCACCCCTCAGTTGCACCCCTCAGTTGCACCCCCCAGTTGCAGCCCTCAGTTGCACCCCTCAGTTGCACCCCTCAGTTGCACC
The DNA here is from genome assembly GCA_964036045.1 of Eutreptiella sp. 'Long Island Sound 2002'. Lineage (NCBI taxonomy): Eukaryota > Euglenozoa > Euglenophyceae > Eutreptiales > Eutreptiaceae > Eutreptiella > Eutreptiella sp. 'Long Island Sound 2002'. The sequence continues at coordinate 124,730,878 of OZ038383.1, read as the reverse complement.
CCTCAGTTGCACCCCTCAGTTGCACCCCTCAGTTGCACCCCTCAGTTGCACCCCTCAATTGCACCTCTCAGTTGCAGCCCTCAGTTGCACCCCTGAGTTGCACCCCTCAGTTGCACCCCTCAGTTGCACCCCCCAGTTGCACCCCTCAGTTGCACCCCTCAGTTGCACCCCTCAGTTGCACCACTCAGTTGCACCCCCCAGTTGCACCCCCCAGTTGCACCCCCAGTTGCACCGGTCAGTTGCACCCCTCAGTTGCACCCCCCAGTTGCACCCCTCAGTTGCACCCCTCAGTTGCACCCCTCAGTTGCACCCCTCAGTTGCACCCCCCAGTTGCACCCCTCAGTTGCACCCCTCAGTTGCACCACCCAGTTGCACCCCTCAGTTGCACCCCTCAGTTGCACCCCTCACGGGCGATCCCCAAGTTGCACCCCTCAGGTGCACCCCTCAGTTGCACCCCCCAGTTGCACCCCTCAGTTGCATCCCCGAGTTGCACCCCTCATTTGCACCCCCCAGTTGCACCCCTCAGATGCACCCCTCAGTTGCACCCCCCAGTTGCACCCCTCAGTTGCACCCCCCAGTTGCACCCGTCAGTTGCACCCCTCAGTTGCACCCCTCAGTTGCACCCCTCAGTTGCACCCCTCAGTTGCATCCCTCAGTTGCAACCCTCAGTTGTGCCCCTCAGTTGCACCCCCCTGTGGCACCCCTCAGTTGCACCCCCCAGTTGCACCCCTCAGTTGCACCCCTCAGTTGCACCCCTCAGTTGCACCCCTCAGTTGCACCCCCCAGTTGCACCCCTCAGTTGCACCCCTCAGTTGCACCACCCAGTTGCACCCCTCAGTTGCACCCCTCAGTTGCACCCCTCACGGGCGATCCCCAAGTTGCACCCCTCAGTTGCACCCCTCAGTTGCACCCCTCAGTTGCACCCCTCAGTTGCACCCCCCAGTTGCACCCCTCAGTTGCACCCCCGAGTTGCACCCCTCATTTGCACCCCCCAGTTGCACCCCTCAGTTGCACCCCTCAGTTGCACCCCCCAGTTGCACCTCTCAGTTGCACCCCTCAGTTGCACCCCTCAGTTGCACCCCTCAGTTGCACCCGTCAGTGACACCCCCCAGTTGCACCCCTCAGTTGCACCCCCCAGTTGCACCCCTCAGTTGCACCCCTCGGTTGCACCCCCCAGTTGCACCCCTCAGTTGCACCCCTCAGTTGCACCCCCCAGTTGCACCCCTCAGTTGCACCCCTCAGTTGCACCCCTCAGTTGCACCCCTCAGTTGCACCCCTCAGTTGCACCCCTCAGTTGCACCCCTCAGTTGCACCCCTCAGTTGCAGCCCTCAGTTGCACCCCTCAGTTGCACCCCCCAGTTGCACCCCTCAGTTGCACCCCTCAGTTGCACCCCCCAGTTGCACCCCTCAGTTGCACCCCTCAGTTGCACCCCCCAGTTGCACCCCCCAGTTGCACCCCTCAGTTGCACCCCTCAGTTGCATCCCCCAGTTGCACCCCTCAGTTGCACCCCTCAGTTGCACCCCTCAGTTGCACCCCTCAGTTGCACCCCCCAGTTGCACCCCCCAGTTGCACCCCTCAGTGCACCCCCCAGTTGCACCCCTCAGTTGCACCCCCCAGTTGCACCCCTCAGTTGCACCCCTCAGTTGCAGCCCCCAGTTGCACCCCTCAGTTGCACCCCTCAGTTGCACCCCTCAGTTGCACCCCTCAGTTGCACCCCTCAGTTGCACCCCTCAATTGCACCTCTCAGTTGCAGCCCTCAGTTGCACCCCTCAGTTGCACCCCTCAGTTGCACCCCTCAGTTGCACCCCCCAGTTGCACCCCTCAGTTGCACCCCTCAGTTGCACCCCTCAGTTGCACCACTCAGTTGCACCCCCCAGTTGCACCCCCCAGTTGCACCCCCAGTTGCACCGGTCAGTTGCACCCCTTAGTTGCACCCCCCAGTTGCACCCCTCAGATGCACCCCTCAGTTGCACCCCCCTATGGCACCCCTCAGTTGCACCCCCCAGTTGCACCCCTCAGTTGCACCCCTCAGTTGCACCCCTCAGTTGCACCCCTCAGTTGCACCCCTCAGTTGCATCCCTCAGTTGCAACCCTCAGTTGTGCCCCTCAGTTGCCCCCCCCTGTGGCACCCCTCAGTTGCACCCCCCAGTTGCACCCCTCAGTTGCACCCCTCAGTTGCACCCCTCAGTTGCACCCCTCAGTTGCACCCCCCAGTTGCACCCCTCAGTTGCACCCCTCAGTTGCACCACCCAGTTGCACCCCTCAGTTGCACCCCTCAGTTGCACCCCTCACGGGCACCCCCCAGTTGCACCCCTCAGTTGCACCCCTCAGTTGCACCCCCCAGTTGCACCCCTCAGTTGCACCCCCCAGTTGCACCCCTCATTTGCACCCCCCAGTTGCACCCCTCAGTTGCACCCCTCAGTTGCACCCCCCAGTTGCACCCCTCAGTTGCACCCCTCAGTTGCACCCCTCAGTTGCACCCCTCAATTGCACCTCTCAGTTGCAGCCCTCAGTTGCACCCCTGAGTTGCACCCCTCAGTTGCACCCCTCAGTTGCACCCCTCAGTTGCACCCGTCAGTGACACCCCCCAGTTGCACGCCTCAGTTGCAGCCCTCAGTTGCACCCCTCAGTTGCACCCCTCAGTTGCACCCCTCAGTTGCACCCCTCAGTTGCACCCCTCAATTGCACCCGTCAGTGACACCCCCCAGTTGCACGCCTCAGTTGCAGCCCTCAGTTGCACCCCTCAGTTGCACCCCTCAGTTGCACCCCTCAGTTGCACCCCTCAGTTGCACCCCTCAATTGCACCTCTCAGTTGCAGCCCTCAGTTGCACCCCTGAGTTGCACCCCTCAGTTGCACCCCTCAGTTGCACCCCCCAGTTGCACCCCTGAGTTGCACCCCTCAGTTGCACCCCTCAGTTGCACCACTCAGTTGCACCCCCCAGTTGCACCCCCCAGTTGCACCCCCAGTTGCACCGGTCAGTTGCACCCCTCAGTTGCACCCCCCAGTTGCACCCCTCAGTTGCACCCCTCAGTTGCACCCCTCAGTTGCACCCCTCAGTTGCACCCCCCAGTTGCACACCTCAGTTGCACCCCTCAGTTGCACCACCCAGTTGCACCCCTCAGTTGCACCCCTCAGTTGCACCCCTCACGGGCGATCCCCAAGTTGCACCCCTCAGTTGCACCCCTCAGTTGCACCCCCCAGTTGCACCCCTCAGTTGCACCCCTCATTTGCACCCCCCAGTTGCACCCCTCAGATGCACCCCTCAGTTGCACCCCCCAGTTGCACCCCTCAGTTGCACCCCCCAGTTGCACCCGTCAGTTGCACCCCTCAGTTGCACCCCTCAGTTGCACCCCTCAGTTGCACCCCTCAGTTGCATCCCTCAGTTGCAACCCTCAGTTGTGCCCCTCAGTTGCACCCCCCTGTGGCACCCCTCAGTTGCACCCCCCAGTTGCACCCCTCAGTTGCACCCCTCAGTTGCACCCCTCAGTTGCACCCCTCAGTTGCACCCCCCAGTTGCACCCCTCAGTTGCACCCCTCAGTTGCACCACCCAGTTGCACCCCTCAGTTGCACCCCTCAGTTGCACCCCTCACGGGCGATCCCCAAGTTGCACCCCTCAGTTGCACCCCTCAGTTGCACCCCTCAGTTGCACCCCTCAGTTGCACCCCCCAGTTGCACCCCTCAGTTGCACCCCCGAGTTGCACCCCTCATTTGCACCCCCCAGTTGCACCCCTCAGTTGCACCCCTCAGTTGCACCCCCCAGTTGCACCTCTCAGTTGCACCCCTCAGTTGCACCCCTCAGTTGCACCCCTCAGTTGCACCCGTCAGTGACACCCCCCAGTTGCACCCCTCAGTTGCACCCCCCAGTTGCACCCCTCAGTTGCACCCCTCGGTTGCACCCCCCAGTTGCACCCCTCAGTTGCACCCCTCAGTTGCACCCCCCAGTTGCACCCCTCAGTTGCACCCCTCAGTTGCACCCCTCAGTTGCACCCCTCAGTTGCACCCCTCAGTTGCACCCCTCAGTTGCACCCCTCAGTTGCACCCCTCAGTTGCAGCCCTCAGTTGCACCCCTCAGTTGCACCCCCCAGTTGCACCCCTCAGTTGCACCCCTCAGTTGCACCTCTCAGTTGCAGCCCTCAGTTGCACCCCTCAGTTGCACCCCTCAGTTGCACCCCTCAGTTGCACCCCTCAGTTGCACCCCCCAGTTGCACCCCCCAGTTGCACCCCTCAGTTGCACCCTTCACTTGCACCCCCCAGTTGCACCCCTCGGTTGCACCCCTCAGTTGCACCCCCCAGTTGCACCCCCCAGTTGCACCCCCCAGTTGCGACCCCAGTTGCACCCCTCAGTTGCAACCCTCAGTTGCACCCCCCAGTTGCACCCCTCAGATGCACCCCTCAGTTGCACCCCCCAGTTGCACCCCTCAGTTGCACCCCCCAGTTGCACCCCTCAGTTGCACCCCTCAGTTGCACCCCTCAGTCGCACCCCTCAGTTGCACCCCTCAGTTGCATCCCTCAGTTGCACCCCTCAGTTGTACCCCTCAGTTGCACCCCCCTCAGGCACCCCTCAGTTGCACCCCTCAGTTGCACCCCTCAGTTGCACCCCTCAGTTGCGACCCTCAGTTGCAACCCTCAGTTGCATCCCCCAGTTGCACCCCTCAGTTGCACCCCTCAGTTGCACCACCCAGTTGCACCCCTCAGTTGCACCCCTCAGTTGCACCCCTCAGTTGCACCCCTCACTGGCACCCCCCAGTTGCACCCCTCAGTTGCACCCCCCAGTTGCACCCCTCAGTTGCACCCCCCAGTTGCACCCCTCAGTTGCACCCCTCATTTGCACCCCCCAGTTGCACCCCTCAGTTGCACCCCTCAGTTGCACCCCCCAGTTGCACCCCTCAGTTGCACCCCTCAGTTGCAGCCCTCAGTTGCACCCCTCAGTTGCATCCCTCAGTTGCACCCCTCAGTTGCACCCCTCAGTTGCACCCCTCAGTTGCACCCCTCAGTTGCACCCCCCAGTTGCACCCCTCAGTTGCACCCCTCAGTTGCACCCCCCAGTTGCACCCCTCAGTTGCACCCGTCAGTTGCACCCGTCAGTTGCACCCCCCAGTTGCACCCCTCAGTTGCACCCCTCAGTTGCACCCCTCAGTTGCACCCCTCAGTTGCACCCCTCACTGGCACCCCCCAGTTGCACCCCTCAGTTGCACCCCTCAGTTGCACCCCTCAGTTGCACCCCTCAGTTGCACCCCTCACTGGCACCCCCCAGTTGCACCCCTCAGTTGCACCCCCCAGTTGCACCCCTCAGTTGCACCCCCCAGTTGCACCCCTCAGTTGCACCCCTCATTTGCACCCCCCAGTTGCACCCCTCAGTTGCACCCCTCAGTTGCACCCCCCAGTTGCACCCCTCAGTTGCACCCCTCAGTTGCACCCCTCAGTTGCACCCCTCAGTTGCATCCCTCAGTTGCACCCCTCAGTTGCACCCCTCAGTTGCACCCCTCAGTTGCACCCCTCAGTTGCACCCCCCAGTTGCACCCCTCAGTTGCACCCCTCAGTTGCACCCCCCAGTTGCATCCCTCAGTTGCAGCCCCCAGTTGCACCCCTCAGTTGCACCTGTCAGTTGCACCCCTCAGTTGCACCCCTCAGTTGCACCCCTCAGTTGCAGCCCTCAGTCGCACCCCTCAGTTGCACCCCTCAGTTGCACCCCTCAGTTGCACCCCTCAGTTGCACCCCTCAGTTGCACCCCTCAGTTGCACCCCCCAGTTGCACCCCTCAGTTGCAACCCTCAGTTACACCCCCCAGTTGCACCCCTCAGTTGCACCCCTCAGTTGCACCCCCCAGTTGCACCCCTCAGTTGCACCCCTCAGTTGCACCCCTCAGTTGCACCCCTCAGTTGCACCCCCCAGTTGCACCCCTCAGTTGCACCCCTCAGTTGCACCCCTCAGTTGCACCCCCCAGTTGCACCCCTCAGTTGCACCCCTCAGTTGCACCCCTCAGTTGCAACCCCCAGTTGCACCCCTCAGTTGCACCCCTCAGTTGCACCCCCCAGTTGCACCCCTCAGTTGCACCCCTCAGTTGCACCCCTCAGTTGCACCCCTCAGTTGCGACCCTCAGTTGCAACCCTCAGTTGCACCCCCCAGTTGCACCCCTCAGTTGCACCCCTCAGTTGCACCACCCAGTTGCACCGCTCAGTTGCACCCCTCAGTTGCACCCCTCAGCTGCACCCCTCACTGGCACCCCCCAGTTGCACCCCTCAGTTGCACCCCCCAGTTGCACCCCTCAGTTGCACCCCTCAGTTGCACCCCTCAGTTGCACCCCTCATTTGCACCCCCCAGTTGCACCCGTCAGTTGCACCCCTCAGTTGCACCCCTCAGTTGCACCCCCCCAGTTGCACCCCTCAGTTGCACCCCTCAGTTGCACCCCTCAGTTGCATCCCTCAGTTGCACCCCTCAGTTGCACCCCCCAGTTGCACCCCTCAGTTGCACCCCTCAGTTGCACCCCCCAGTTGCACCCCTCAGTTGCAACCCTCAGTTGCACCCCTCAGTTGCACCCCCCAGTTGCACCCGTCAGTTGCACCCGTCAGTTGCACTCCCCAGTTGCACCCCTCAGTTGCACCCCTCAGTTGCACCCCCCAGTTGCACCCCTCAGTTGCACCCCTCATTTGCACCCCTCGGTTGCATCCCTCAGTTGCAGCCCCCAGTTGCACCCCTCAGTTGCCCCTGTCAGTTGCACCCCTCAGTTGCAGCCCTCAGTCGCACCCCTCAGTTGCACCCCTCAGTTGCACCCCTCAGTTGCACCCCTCAGTTGCACCCCTCAGTTGCACCCCTCAGTTGCACCCCTCAGTTGCACCCCTCAGTTGCACCCCTCAGTTGCACCCCTCAGTTGCACCCCCCAGTTGCACCCCTCAGTTGCAACCCTCAGTTGCACCCCCCAGTTGCACCCCTCAGTTGCACCCCCCAGTCGCACCCCTCAGTTGCACCCCTCAGTTGCACCCCCCAGTTGCACCCCTCAGTTGCACCCCTCAGTTGCACCCCTCAGTTGCACCCCTCAGTTGCACCCCCCAGTTGCACCCCTCAGTTGCACCCCTCAGTTGCACCCCTCAGTTGCACCCCCCAGTTGCACCCCTCAGTTGCACCCCTCAGTTGCACCCCTCAGTTGCACCCCCCAGTTGCACCCCTCAGTTGCACCCCCCAGTTGCACCCCTCAGTTGCACCCCTCAGTTGCACCCCTCAGTTGCACTTCTCAGTTGCACCCCCCAGTTGCACCCCTCAGTTGCACCCCCCAGTTGCACCCCTCAGTTGCACCCCTCAGTTGCACCCCCCAGTTGCACCCCTCAGTTGCACCCCTCAGTTGCACCCCTCAGTTGCACCCCTCAGTTGCACCCCTCAGTTGCACCCCTCAGTTGCACTCCTCAGTTGCACCTCTCAGTTGCAGCCCTCAGTTGCACCCCTCAGTTGCACCCCCCAGTTGCACCCCTCAGTTGCACCCCTCAGTTGCACCCCCCAGTTGCACCCCTCAGTTGCACCCCTCAGTTGCACCCCTCAGTTGCACCCCTCAGTTGCACCCCCCAGTTGCACCCCTCAGTTGCACCCCTCAGTTGCACCCCCCCGTTGCACCCCCCAGTTGCACCCCTCAGTTGCACCCCTCAGTTGCACCCCCCAGTTGCACCCCTCAGTTGCACCCCTCAGTTGCACCCCTCAGTTGCACCTCTCAGTTGCACCCCCCAGTTGCACCCCTCAGTTGCACCCCCCTGTTGCACCCCTCAGTTGCACCCCTCAGTTGCACCCCCCAGTTGCACCCCTCAGTTGCACCCCCCAGTTGCACCCCTCAGATGCACCCCTCAGTTGCACCCCTCAGTTGCACCCCCCAGTTGCACCCCTCAGTTGCACCCCTCAGTTGCACCCCTCAGTTGCACCCCCCAGTTGCACCCCTCATTTGCACCCCCCAGTTGCACCCCTCAGTTGCACCCCCCAGTTGCACCCCTCAGTTGCACCCCTCAGTTGCACCCCTCAGTTGCACCCCTCAGTTGCACCCCTCAGTTGCACCCCTCAGTTGCACCCCTCAGTTGCACCCCTCAGTTGCACCCCCCAGTTGCACCCCTCAGTCGCACCCCTCAGTTGCAGCCCCCAGTTGCACCCGTCAGTTGCACCCCTCAGTTGCACCCCTCAGTTGCACCCCTCAGTTGCACCCGTCAGTGACACCCCCCAGTTGCACCCCTCAGTTGCACCCCCCAGTTGCACCCCTCAGTTGCACCCCTCGGTTGCACCCCCCAGTTGCACCCCTCAGTTGCACCCCTCAGTTGCACCCCTCAGTTGCACCCCTCAGTTGCACCCCTCAGTTGCACCCCTCAGCTGCACCCCTCAGTTGCACCCCTCAGTTGCACCCCTCAGTTGCACCCCTCAGTTGCACCCCTCAGTTGCAGCCCTCAGTTGCACCCCTCAGTTGCACCCCCCAGTTGCACCCCTCAGTTGCACCCCTCAGTTGCACCCCCCAGTTGCACCCCTCAGTTGCACCCCTCAGTTGCACCCCTCAGTTGCACCCCTCAGTTGCACCCCCCAGTTGCACCCCTCAGTTGCACCCCTCAGTTGCACCCCCCGGTTGCAACCCTCAGTTGCACCCCCCAGTTGCACCCCTCAGATGCACCCCTCAGTTGCACCCCCCAGTTGCACCCCTCAGTTGCACCCCCCAGTTGCACCCCTCAGTTGCACCCCTCAGTTGCACTCCTCAGTTTCACCCCTCAGTTGCACCCCTCAGTTGCATCCCTCAGTTGCACCCCTCAGTTGTACCCCTCAGTTGCACCCCCCTGTGGCACCCCTCAGTTGCACCCCTCAGTTGCACCCCTCAGTTGCACCCCTCAGTTGCGACCCTCAGTTGCACCCCTCAGTTGCACCCCCCAGTTGCACCCCTCAGTTGCACCCCTCAGTTGCACCACCCAGTTGCACCCCTCAGTCGCACCCCTCAGTTGCACCCCTCAGTGGCACCCCTCACTGGCAGCCCGCAGTTGCACCCCTCAGTTGCACCACTCAGTTGCACCCCTCAGTTGCACCCCTCAGTTGCACACCCCAGTTGCACCCCTCAGTTGCACCCCTCATTTGCACCCCCGAGTTGCACCCCTCAGTTGCACCCCTCAGTTGCACCCCCCAGTTGCACCCCTCAGTTGCACCCCTCAGTTGCACCCCTCAGTTGCACCCCTCAGTTGCACCCCTCAGTTGCACCCCTCAGTTGCACCCCCCAGTTGCACCCCTCAGTTGCACCCCCCAGTTGCACCCCTCAGTCGCACCCCTCAGTTGCACCCCCCAGTTGCACCCCTCAGTTGCAACCCTCAGTTGCACCCCTCAGTTGCACCCCTCAGTTGCACCCCTCAGTTGCACCCGTCAGTTGCACCCCCCAGTTGCACCCCTCAGTTGCACCCCTCAGTTGCACCCCCCAGTTGCACCCCTCAGTTGCACCCCTCAGTTGCACCCCTCGGTTGCATCCCTCAGTTGCAGCACCCAGTTGCACCCCTCAGTTGCACCTGTCAGTTGCACCCCTCAGTTGCACCCCTCAGTTGCACCCCTCAGTTGCACCCCTCAGTTGCACCCCCCAGTTGCACCCCTCAGTTGCACCCCTCAGTTGCACCCCCCAGTTGCACCCCTCAGTTGCACCCCCCAGTTGCACCCCTCAGTTGCACCCCTCAGTTGCACCCCCCAGTTGCACCGCTCAGTTGCACCCCTCAGTTGCACCCCTCAGTTGCACCCCTCAGTTGCACCCCCCAGTTGCACCCCTCAGTTGCACCCCTCAGTTGCACCCCTCAGTTGCACCCCCCAGTTGCACCCCTCAGTTGCACCCCTCACTTGCACCCCCCAGTTGCACCCCCCAGTTGCACCCCTCAGTTGCACCCCTCAGTTGCACCCCCCAGTTGCACCCCTCAGTTGCACCCCTCAGTTGCACCACTCAGTTGCACCGCTCAGTTGCACCCCTCAGTTGCACCCCTCAGTTGCACCCCTCAGTTGCACCCCCCAGTTGCACCCCTCAGTTGCACCCCTCAGTTGCACCCCTCAGTTGCACCCCCCAGTTGCACCCCTCAGTTGCACCCCTCACTTGCACCCCCCAGTTGCACCCCCCAGTTGCACCCCTCAGTTGTACCCCTCAGTTGCACCCCTCAGTTGCACCCCCCAGTTGCACCCCTCAGTTGCACCCCTCAGTTGCACCCCCCAGTTGCACCCCCCAGTTGCACCCCTCAGTTGCACCCCTCAGTTGCACCCCCCAGTTGCACCCCTCAGTTGCACCCCCCAGTTGCACCCCTCAGTTGCACCCCTCAGTTGCACCCCTCAGTTGCACCCCTCAGTTGCACCCCTCAGTTGCACCCCTCAGTTGCACCCCTCAGTTGCACTCCTCAGTTGCACCTCTCAGTTGCAGCCCTCAGTTGCACCCCTCAGTTGCACCCCCCAGTTGCACCCCTCAGTTGCACCCCTCAGTTGCACCCCCCAGTTGCACCCCTCAGTTGCACCCCTCAGTTGCACCCCTCAGTTGCACCCCTCAGTTGCACCCCCCAGTTGCACCCCCCAGTTGCACCCCTCAGTTGCACCCCTCAGTTGCACCCCCCCGTTGCACCCCCCAGTTGCACCCCTCAGTTGCACCCCTCAGTTGCACCCCCCAGTTGCACCCCTCAGTTGCACCCCTCAGTTGCACCCCTCAGTTGCACCTCTCAGTTGCACCCCCCAGTTGCACCCCTCAGTTGCACCCCCCTGTTGCACCCCTCAGTTGCACCCCTCATTTGCACCCCCCAGTTGCACCCCTCAGATGCACCCCTCAGTTGCACCCCTCAGTTGCACCCCCCAGTTGCACCCCTCAGTTGCACCCCTCAGTTGCACCCCTCAGTTGCACCCCCCAGTTGCACCCCTCATTTGCACCCCCCCGTTGCACCCCTCAGTTGCACCCCTCAGTTACACCCCCCAGTTGCACCCCTCAGTTGCACCCCTCATTTGCACCCCCCCGTTGCACCCCTCAGTTGCACCCCCCAGTTGCACCCCTCAGTTGCACCCCTCAGTTGCACCCCTCAGTTGCACCCCTCAGTTGCACCCCTCAGTTGCACCCCTCAGTTGCACCCCTCAGTTGCACCCCTCAGTTGCACCCCCCAGTTGCACCCCTCAGTTGCACCCCTCAGTTGCAGCCCCCAGTTGCACCCCTCAGTTGCACCCCTCAGTTGCACCCCTCAGTTGCACCCCTCGGTTGCACCCGTCAGTGACACCCCCCAGTTGCACCCCTCAGTTGCACCCCCCAGTTGCACCCCTCAGTTGCACCCCTCGGTTGCACCCCCCAGTTGCACCCCTCAGTTGGACCCCTCAGTTGCACCCCTCAGTTGCACCCCTCAGTTGCACCCCTCAGTTGCACCCCTCAGCTGCACCCCTCAGTTGCAGCCCTCAGTTGCACCCCTCAGTTGCACCCCCCAGTTGCACCCCTCAGTTGCACCCCTCAGTTGCACCCCCCAGTTGCACCCCTCAGTTGCACCCCTCAGTTGCACCCCTCAGTTGCACCCCTCAGTTGCACCCCTCAGTTGCACCCCTCAGTTGCACCCCTCAGTTGCAGCCCTCAGTTGCACCCCTCAGTTGCACCCCCCAGTTGCACCCCTCAGTTGCACCCCTCAGTTGCACCCCCCAGTTGCACCCCTCAGTTGCACCCCTCAGTTGCACCCCTCAGTTGCACCCCTCAGTTGCACCCCCCAGTTGCACCCCTCAGTTGCACCCCTCAGTTGCACCCCCCAGTTGCAACCCTCAGTTGCACCCCCCAGTTGCACCCCTCAGATGCACCCCACAGTTGCACCCCCCAGTTGCACCCCTCAGTTGCACCCCCCAGTTGCACCCCTCAGTTGCACCCCTCAGTTGCACCCCTCAGTTTCACCCCTCAGTTGCACCCCTCAGTTGCATCCCTCAGTTGCACCCCTCAGTTGTACCCCTCAGTTGCACCCCCCTGTGGCACCCCTCAGTTGCACCCCTCAGTTGCACCCCTCAGTTGCACCCCTCAGTTGCGACCCTCAGTTGCACCCCTCAGTTGCACCACTCAGTTGCACCCCCCAGTTGCACCCCTCAGTTGCACACCCCAGTTGCACCCCTCAGTTGCACCCCTCATTTGCACCCCCGAGTTGCACCCCTCAGTTGCACCCCTCAGTTGCACCCCCCAGTTGCACCCCTCAGTTGCACCCCTCAGTTGCACCCCTCAGTTGCACCCCTCAGTTGCACCCCTCAGTTGCACCCCTCAGTTGCACCCCCCAGTTGCACCCCTCAGTTGCACCCCCCAGTTGCACCCCTCAGTCGCACCCCTCAGTTGCACCCCCCAGTTGCACCCCTCAGTTGCAACCCTCAGTTGCACCCCTCAGTTGCACCCCTCAGTTGCACCCCTCAGTTGCACCCCTCAGTTGCACCCCTCAGTTGCACCCCTCAGTTGCAGCCCTCAGTCGCACCCCTCAGTTGCACCCCTCAGTTGCACCCCTCAGTTGCACCCCTCGGTTGCACCCCTCAGTTGCACCCCTCAGTTGCACCCCCCAGTTGCACCCCTCAGTTGCACCCCTCAGTTGCACCCCCCAGTTGCACCCCTCAGTTGCACCCCCCAGTTGCACCCCTCAGTTGCACCCCTCAGTTGCACCCCCCAGTTGCACCGCTCAGTTGCACCCCTCAGTTGCACCCCTCAGTTGCACCCCTCAGTTGCACCCCCCAGTTGCACCCCTCAGTTGCACCCCTCAGTTGCACCCCTCAGTTGCACCCCCCAGTTGCACCCCTCAGTTGCACCCCTCACTTGCACCCCCCAGTTGCACCCCCCAGTTGCACCCCTCAGTTGCACCCCTCAGTTGCACCCCCCAGTTGCACCCCTCAGTTGCACCCCTCAGTTGCACCCTTCAGTTGCACCCCTCAGTTGCACCCCTCAGTTGCACCCCTCAGTTGCACCCCTCAGTTCTGGTGACCTGGCACCAGTCTAAAAACCCTCAGGATGGTAGCTGTGGGACGGATTGCCCACACGCACTGCCACGCTCGAAGTCAGTCGTGATACGTCTCGATTTCTCGTGCGTCTTCCCTGTGTCAGGCCGGGCCCACCCCGCCCGCCAACCTTCCAGGACCCCTCCCTGGGCCAGACATGCAGTCCTGTGGGGGACAGATGCACATACGTGGCCTCCCCCCGACCGCCAGACGCCAACGTGGCGCCTGCCCCGACAGCTCTGCGCCGACATGGCGCGGGCTCAATGGCAGGGCACCATCGTGGCGCCGCGAACGTACCCGTGCGCCGTCGTGGCGCGGCCTTCTGGGCAGAGCGCCGTCGTGGCGCGGCCTTCTTGGCAGAGCGCCGCCGTGGCGCCGCCCAAACAGTCCGTGGCAAGATCTTCGGGGCAGAGCGCCATCGTGGCACTGCCCAGCCGTGACGCCAGTCCAGTGGCGAAGCGCCATCGTGGTGCCGCCAGCGTGCACGTGCGCCATCGTGGCGCGGCTGACGCACAGGTATGCCATTGCTGTGCCTCCTCCAGGGCCATGCGACACCAGCACAGTCGCAGAGCACCACCGTGGTGCCGCCAACGCCCGGGTACGCCGTCGCGGCGCCGACTGAACGCCCGTGCGTTGTCGTGGCGCCGGCTCAGTGGCAGAGCACAATCGTTGTGCCGCCAACACGCACGTGCGCCGTCGTGGCGCGGTTTCCGGTGCAGAGCGCCACCGTGGCGCCGCCCAGACCCGTGGAACGTTTGCGCCAGCCTTGCCATGGTGTTTCCTCCAGGCCAATATTCGAGGCACCATTGTTGGGTCTGCACCTGGCGCTCCGCTAACCGTGACACCTCGTGCAGGGGTGCTTTGTCGTCGGCGGTGCTCACCGCCTCGCGTGACTTCGGCGGTCCTCACCGCCTCGCCCAGCCACCAGGCGCAATGGCAGGACACCGTCGTGGTGCCTTCGCCGTAGACGTACGCCGTCGTGGCGCGACCTCCAGGGCAGAGCACCACAGAAGCACCGCCCCAACAGCCAAGCACCAATGTGCCGCGACAACGATGGCGGAGCACCACCGTGGTGCCGCCAACTCACCAGTGCGTCGCCACAGCACGACCTCCGGGGCAGTGCGCCACCATGGCGGCGCCCAGACAACCGTGCGCCAACAAGGCGCTGACGCACGTCCCGCACCCACAGAACCCGGGGGTACCCAGGCCACCGGCGGTGCGCGTGATCGTGTAACGTGACCGTACTCGCGCCGCCGGCGGTACTCAGCCCGCCGGCAGTGCGCACAGTCGTGCTGGGCCGCGTTCTATTTAGCCCGGCGACGTTTTCAAGTCGGGGGTGATGCCCCGGGAGACCCACACCTTCCGTGCCCGTTGATCCTGGGACATCTCCTCGGGTGTTATCCAGGACAGTTCGGAGCGGTCGGTGGCCGGGACCGGAGAGCAGATCGGACCGTAGCGTGGTCGTACACCGGCGCTTAGACCCAGACGGCCTGCTGGGAGGGGCGTTCTCAGGTGTGCGGCGAGATTCGTCTTACTCTAGCGGAGGTAAGACGGAGGACTCCCTCGGCAGAGCCTGCGTGGGGCCCCCGAGGGACGACGCCAAGGCTCACCGTACGTGGGACCGCGGCAGGCGCTCCTCCTCCTCCTCCTCCTCCTCAGTTGCACCTCTCAGTTGCAGCCCTCAGTTGCACCCCTCAGTTGCACCCCCCAGTTGCACCCCTCAGTTGCACCCCTCAGTTGCACCCCCCAGTTGCACCCCTCAGTTGCACCCCTCAGTTGCACCCCTCAGTTGCACCCCTCAGTTGCACCCCCCAGTCGCACCCCCCAGTTGCACCCCTCAGTTGCACCCCTCAGTTGCACCCCTCAGTTGCACCCCCCAGTTGCACCCCTCAGTTGCACCCCTCAGTTGCACCCCTCAGTTGCACCCCTCAGTTGCACCCCCCAGTTGCACCCCTCAGTTGCACCCCCCTGTTGCACCCCTCAGTTGCACCCCTCAGTTGCACCCCTCGGTTGCATCCCTCAGATGCAGCCCCCAGTTGCACCCCTCAGTTGCACCTGTCAGTTGCACCCCTCAGTTGCACCCCTCAGTTGCACCCCTCAGTTGCAGCCCTCAGTCGCACCCCTCAGTTGCACCCCTCAGTTGCACCCCTCAGTTGCACCCCTCAGTTGCACCCCTCAGTTGCACCCCTCAGTTGCACCCCCCAGTTGCACCCCTCAGTTGCACCCCTCAGTTGCACCCCCCAGTTGCACCCCTCAGTTGCACCCCCCAGTTGCACCCCTCAGTTGCACCCCTCAGTTGCACCCCCCAGTTACACCCCCCAGTTGCACCCCCCAGTTGCACCCCTCAGTTGCACCCCTCAGTTGCACCCCCCAGTTGCACCCCTCAGTTGCACCCCTCAGTTGCACCCCTCAGTTGCACCCCTCAGTTGCACCCCTCAGTTGCACCCCTCAGTTGCACCCCTCAGTTGCACCCCCCAGTTGCACCCCTCAGTTGCACCCCTCAGTTGCACCCCTCAGTTGCACCCCTCAGTTGCACCCCTCAGTTGCACCCCCCAGTTGCACCCCCCAGTTGCACCCCTCAGTTGCACCCCTCAGTTGCACCCCCCAGTTGCACCCCCCAGTTGCACCCCTCAGTTGCACCCCTCAGTTGCACCCCCCAGTTGCACCCCCCAGTTGCACCCCTCAGTTGCACCCCTCAGTTGCACCCCTCAGTTGCACCCCTCAGTTGCACCCCCCAGTTGCACCCCTCAGTTGCACCCCCCTGTTGCACCCCTCAGTTGCACCCCTCAGTTGCACCCCTCAGTTGCACCCCTCAGTTGCAGCCCTCAGTCGCACCCCTCAGTTGCACCCCTCAGTTGCACCCCTCAGTTGCACCCCTCAGTTGCACCCCTCAGTTGCACCCCTCAGTTGCACCCCCCAGTTGCACCCCTCAGTTGCACCCCTCAGTTGCACCCCCCAGTTGCACCCCTCAGTTGCACCCCCCAGTTGCACCCCTCAGTTGCACCCCTCAGTTGCACCCCCCAGTTGCACCCCCCAGTTGCACCCCCCAGTTGCACCCCTCAGTTGCACCCCTCAGTTGCACCCCCCAGTTGCACCCCCCAGTTGCACCCCTCAGTTGCACCCCTCAGTTGCACCCCCCAGTTGCACCCCCCAGTTGCACCCCTCAGTTGCACCCCTCAGTTGCACCCCCCAGTTGCACCCCCCAGTTGCACCCCTCAGTTGCACCCCTCAGTTGCACCCCCCAGTTGCACCCCTCAGTTGCACCCCTCAGTTGCACCCCTCAGTTGCACCCCTCAGTTGCACCCCTCAGTTGCACCCCTCAGTTGCACCCCTCAGTTGCACCCCCCAGTTGCACCCCTCAGTTGCACCCCTCAGTTGCACCCCTCAGTTGCGGCCCCCAGTTGCACCTCTCAGTTGCACCCCTCACTTGCACCCCCCAGTTGCACCCCCCAGTTGCACCCCTCAGTTGCACCGCTCAGTTGCACCCCTCAGTTGCACCCCTCAGTTGCACCCCTCAGTTGCACCCCTCAGTTGCACCCCCCAGTTGCACCCCTCAGTTGCACCCCTCAGTTGCACCCCCCAGTTGCACCCCCCAGTTGCACCCCTCAGTTGCACCCCTCAGTTGCACCCCCCAGTTGCACCCCTCAGTTGCACCCCCCAGTTGCACCCCTCAGTTGCACCCCTCAGTTGCACCCCCCAGTTGCACCCCCCAGTTGCGGCCCCCAGTTGCACCCCCCAGTTGCACCCCTCAGTTGCACCCCTCAGTTGCACCCCCCAGTTGCACCCCCCAGTTGCACCCCTCAGTTGCACCCCTCAGTTGCACCCCCCAGTTGCACCCCCCAGTTGCACCCCTCAGTTGCACCCCTCAGTTGCACCCCCCAGTTGCACCCCCCAGTTGCACCCCTCAGTTGCACCCCTCAGTTGCACCCCCCAGTTGCACCCCTCAGTTGCACCCCTCAGTTGCACCCCTCAGTTGCAACCCTCAGTTGCACCCCTCAGTTGCACCCCTCAGTTGCACCCCTCAGTTGCACCCCCCAGTTGCACCCCTCAGTTGCACCCCTCAGTTGCACCCCTCAGTTGCGACCCCCAGTTGCACCCCTCAGTTGCACCCCTCACTTGCACCCCCCAGTTGCACCCCCCAGTTGCACCCCTCAGTTGCACCGCTCAGTTGCACCCCTCAGTTGCACCCCTCAGTTGCACCCCTCAGTTGCACCCCCCAGTTGCACCCCCCAGTTGCACCCCTCAGTTGCACCCCTCAGTTGCACCCCCCAGTTGCACCCCCCAGTTGCACCCCTCAGTTGCACCCCTCAGTTGCACCCCCCAGTTGCACCCCTCAGTTGCACCCCTCAGTTGCACCCCTCAGTTGCACCCCTCAGTTGCACCCCCCAGTTGCACCCCTCAGTTGCACCCCCCTGTTGCACCCCTCAGTTGCACCCCTCAGTTGCACCCCCCAGTTGCACCCCTCAGTTGCACCCCCCAGTTGCACCCCTCAGTTGCACCCCTCAGTTGCACCCCTCAGTTGCACCCCTCAGTTGCGGCCCTCAGTTGCATCCCTCAGTTGCAACCCTCAGTTGTGCCCCTCAGTTGCACCCCCCTGTGGCACCCCTCAGTTGCACCCCCCAGTTGCACCCCTCAGTTGCACCCCTCAGTTGCACCCCTCAGTTGCACCCCTTAGTTGCACCCCCCAGTTGCACCCCTCAGTTGCGCCCCTCAGTTGCACCACCCAGTTGCACCCCTCAGTTGCACCCCTCAGTTGCACCCCTCAGTTGCACCCCCCAGTTGCACCCCTCAGTTGCACCCCTCAGTTGCACCCCCCAGCTGCACCCCTCAGTTGCACCCCCCAGTTGCACCCCTCATTTGCACCCCCCAGTTGCACCCCTCAGTTGCACCCCTCAGTTGCACCCCCCAGTTGCACCCCTCAGTTGCACCCCTCAGTTGCGGCCCTCAGTTGCACCCCTCAGTTGCACCCCTCAGTTGCACCCCTCAGTTGCACCCCTCAGTTGCACCCCTCAGTTGCACCCCCCAGTTGCACCCCTCAGTTGCACCCCTCAGTTGCACCCCCCAGTTGCACCCCTCAGTTGCACCCCTCAGTTGCACCCCTCAGTTGCACCCCTCAGTTGCACCCGTCAGTTGCACCCCCCCGTTGCACCCCTCAGTTGCACCCCTCAGTTGCACCCCCTAGTTGCACCCCTCAGCTGCACCCCTCAGTTGCACCCCTCAGTTGCAGCCCCCAGTTGCACCCCTCAGTTGCACCTGTCAGTTGCACCCCTCAGTTGCACCCCTCAGTTGCACCCCTCAGTTGCACCCCTCAGTTGCACCCCCCAGTTGCACCCCCCAGTTGCACCCCTCAGTTGCACCCCTCAGTTGCACCCCCCAGTTGCACCCCTCAGTTGCACCCCTCAGTTGCACCCCTCAGTTGCACCCCTCAGTTGCACCCCCCAGTTGCACCCCTCAGTTGCACCCCCCTGTTGCACCCCTCAGTTGCACCCCTCAGTTGCACCCCTCGGTTGCATCCCTCAGTTGCAGCCCCCAGTTGCACCCCTCAGTTGCACCTGTCAGTTGCACCCCCCAGTTGCACCCCTCAGTTGCACCCCTCAGTTGCACCCCTCAGTTGCACCCCTCAGTTGCACCCCCCAGTTGCACCCCTCAGTTGCACCCCCCTGTTGCACCCCTCAGTTGCACCCCTCAGTTGCACCCCTCAGTTGCACCCCTCAGTTGCACCCCTCAGTTGCACCCCTCAGTTGCACCCCTCAGTTGCACCCCCCAGTTGCACCCCTCAGTTGCACCCCTCAGTTGCACCCCCCAGTTGCACCCCTCAGTTGCACCCCCCAGTTGCACCCCTCAGTTGCACCCCTCAGTTGCACCCCTCAGTTGCACCCCTCAGTTGCACCCCTCACTTGCACCCCTCAGTTGCACCCCCCAGTTGCACCCCTCAGTTGCACCCCCCAGTTGCACCCCTCAGTTGCACCCCTCAGTTGCACCCCTCAGTTGCACCCCTCAGTTGCACCCCCCAGTTGCACCCCTCAGTTGCACCCCTCAGTTGCACCCCTCACTTGCACCCCACAGTTGCACCCCTCAGTTGCACCCCTCACTTGCACCCCCCAGTTGCACCCCCCAGTTGCACCCCTCAGTTGCACCGCTCAGTTGCACCCCTCAGTTGCACCCCTCAGTTGCACCCCTCAGTTGCACCCCTCAGTTGCACCCCCCAGTTGCACCCCTCAGTTGCACCCCTCAGTTGCACCCCCCAGTTGCACCCCTGAGTTGCACCCCTCAGTTGCACCCCTCAGTTGCACCCCTCAGTTGCACCCCCCAGTTGCACCCCCCAGTTGCACCCCTCAGTTGCACCCCTCAGTTGCACCCCCCAGTTGCACCCCCCAGTTGCACCCCTCAGTTGCACCCCTCAGTTGCACCCCCCAGTTGCACCCCTCAGTTGCACCCCTCAGTTGCACCCCTCAGTTGCACCCCTCAGTTGCACCCCCCAGTTGCACCCCTCAGTTGCACCCCCCTGTTGCACCCCTCAGTTGCACCCCTCACTTGCACCCCCCAGTTGCACCCCCCAGTTGCACCCCTCAGTTGCACCCCCCAGTTGCACCCCTCAGTTGCACCCCTCAGTTGCACCCCTCAGTTGCACCCCTCAGTTGCACCCCCCAGTTGCACCCCTCAGTTGCACCCCTCACTTGCACCCCCCAATTGCACCCCCCAGTTGCACCCCTCAGTTGCACCCCTCAGTTGCACCCCCCAGTTGCACCCCTCAGTTGCACCCCTCAGTTGCACCCCTCAGTTGCA
Organism: Eutreptiella sp. 'Long Island Sound 2002'; assembly: GCA_964036045.1. Lineage (NCBI taxonomy): Eukaryota > Euglenozoa > Euglenophyceae > Eutreptiales > Eutreptiaceae > Eutreptiella > Eutreptiella sp. 'Long Island Sound 2002'. The sequence continues at coordinate 124,711,154 of OZ038383.1, read as the reverse complement.
CCCCCCAGTTGCACCCCTCAGTTGCACCCCCCAGTTGCACCGCTCAGTTGCACCCCTCAGTTGCACCCCTCAGTTGCACCCCTCAGTTGCACCCCCCAGTTGCACCCCTCAGTTGCACCCCTCAGTTGCACCCCTCAGTTGCACCCCCCAGTTGCACCCCCCAGTTGCACCCCTCAGTTGCACCCCTCAGTTGCACCCCCCAGTTGCACCCCTCAGTTGCACCCCTCAGTTGCACCCCTCAGTTGCACCCCCCAGTTGCACCCCTCAGTTGCACCCCTCAGTTGCACCCCCCAGTTGCACCCCTCAGTTGCACCCCTCAGTTGCACCCCTCAGTTGCACCCCTCAGTTGCACCCCTCAGTTGCACCCCTCAGTTGCACCCCTCAGTTGCACCCCTCAGTTGCACCCCTCAGTTGCACCCCTCAGTTGCACCTCTCAGTTGCAGCCCTCAGTTGCACCCCTCAGTTGCACCCCCCAGTTGCACCCCTCAGTTGCACCCCTCAGTTGCACCCCCCAGTTGCACCCCTCAGTTGCACCCCCCAGTTGCACCCCTCAGTTGCACCCCTCAGTTGCACCCCCCAGTTGCACCCCCCAGTTGCACCCCTCAGTTGCACCCCTCAGTTGCACCCCCCAGTTGCACCCCTCAGTTGCACCCCTCAGTTGCACCCCTCAGTTGCACCCCTCAGTTGCACCCCCCAGTTGCACCCCTCAGTTGCACCCCCCTGTTGCACCCCTCAGTTGCACCCCTCAGTTGCACCCCTCGGTTGCATCCCTCAGTTGCAGCTCCCAGTTGCACCCCTCAGTTGCACCCCTCAGTTGCACCCCCCAGTTGCACCCCTCAGTTGCACCCCTCAGTTGCACCCCTCAGTTGCACCCCTCAGTTGCACCCCTCAATTGCACCCCCCAGTTGCACCCCTCAGTTGCACCCCTCAGTTGCACCCCCCAGTTGCACCCCTCAGTTGCACCCCTCAGTTGCACCCCCCAGTTGCACCCCTCAGTTGCACCCCTCAGTTGCACCCCTCAGTTGCACCCCTCAGTTGCACCCCCCAGTTGCACCCCTCAGTTGCAACCCTCAGTTGCACCCCTCAGTTGCACCCCTCAGTTGCACCCGTCAGTTGCACCCGTCAGTTGCACCCCCCAGTTGCACCCCTCAGTTGCACCCCTCAGTTGCACCCCCCAGTTGCACCCCTCAGTTGCACCCCTCAGTTGCACCCCTCGGTTGCATCCCTCAGTTGCAGCCCCCAGTTGCACCCCTCAGTTGCACCTGTCAGTTGCACCCCTCAGTTGCACCCCTCAGTTGCACCCCTCAGTTGCAGCCCTCAGTCGCACCCCTCAGTTGCACCCCTCAGTTGCACCCCTCAGTTGCACCCCTCAGTTGCACCCCTCAGTTGCACCCCTCAGTTGCACCCCCCAGTTGCACCCCTCAGTTGCACCCCTCAGTTGCACCCCCCAGTTGCACCCCTCAGTTGCACCCCCCAGTTGCACCCCTCAGTTGCACCCCTCAGTTGCACCCCCCAGTTGCACCGCTCAGTTGCACCCCTCAGTTGCACCCCTCAGTTGCACCCCTCAGTTGCACCCCCCAGTTGCACCCCTCAGTTGCACCCCTCAGTTGCACCCCTCAGTTGCACCCCCCAGTTGCACCCCCCAGTTGCACCCCTCAGTTGCACCCCTCAGTTGCACCCCCCAGTTGCACCCCTCAGTTGCACCCCTCAGTTGCACCCCTCAGTTGCACCCCTCAGTTGCACCCCTCAGTTGCACCCCTCAGTTGCACCCCCCAGTTGCACCCCTCAGTTGCACCCCTCAGTTGCACCCCTCAGTTGCACCCCTCAGTTGCACCCCTCAGTTGCACCCCTCAGTTGCACCCCTCAGTTGCACCCCTCAGTTGCACCCCTCAGTTGCACCCCTCAGTTGCACCCCTCAGTTGCAGCCCTCAGTTGCACCCCTCAGTTGCACCCCCCAGTTGCACCCCTCAGTTGCACCCCTCAGTTGCACCCCCCAGTTGCACCCCTCAGTTGCACCCCTCAGTTGCACCCCCCAGTTGCACCCCTCAGTTGCATACCCCCAGTTGCACCCCTCAGTTGCACCCCTCAGTTGCACCCCTCAGTTGCACCCCCCAGTTGCACCCCCCAGTTGCACCCCTCAGTTGCACCCCTCAGTTGCACCCCCCAGTTGCACCCCTCAGTTGCACCCCTCAGTTGCACCCCTCAGTTGCACCCCTCAGTTGCACCCCCCAGTTGCACCCCTCAGTTGCACCCCCCTGTTGCACCCCTCAGTTGCACCCCTCAGTTGCACCCCTCGGTTGCATCCCTCAGTTGCAGCTCCCAGTTGCACCCCTCAGTTGCACCCCTCAGTTGCACCCCTCAGTTGCACCCCTCAGTTGCACCCCTCAGTTGCACCCCCCAGTTGCACCCCTCAGTTGCACCCCTCACTTGCACCCCCCAATTGCACCCCCCAGTTGCACCCCTCAGTTGCACCCCTCAGTTGCACCCCCCAGTTGCACCCCTCAGTTGCACCCCTCAGTTGCACCCCTCAGTTGCACCCCCCAGTTGCACCCCTCAGTTGCACCCCCCAGTTGCACCGCTCAGTTGCACCCCTCAGTTGCACCCCTCAGTTGCACCCCTCAGTTGCACCCCCCAGTTGCACCCCTCAGTTGCACCCCCCAGTTGCACCCCTCAGTTGCACCCCTCACTTGCACCCCCCAGTTGCACCCCCCAGTTGCACCCCTCAGTTGCACCCCCCAGTTGCACCCCCCAGTTGCACCCCTCACTTGCACCCCCCAGTTGCACCCCCCAGTTGCACCCCTCAGTTGCACCCCCCAGTTGCACCCTTCAGTTGCACCCCTCACTTGCACCCCCCAGTTGCACCCCCCAGTTGCACCCCTCAGTTGCACCCCCCAGTTGCACCCCTCAGTTGCACCCCTCAGTTGCACCCCTCAGTTGCACCCCTCAGTTGCACCCCCCAGTTGCACCCCTCAGTTGCACCCCTCACTTGCACCCCCCAATTGCACCCCCCAGTTGCACCCCTCAGTTGCACCCCTCAGTTGCACCCCCCAGTTGCACCCCTCAGTTGCACCCCTCAGTTGCACCCCTCAGTTGCACCCCCCAGTTGCACCCCTCAGTTGCACCCCCCAGTTGCACCGCTCAGTTGCACCCCTCAGTTGCACCCCTCAGTTGCACCCCTCAGTTGCACCCCCCAGTTGCACCCCTCAGTTGCACCCCTCAGTTGCACCCCTCAGTTGCACCCCCCAGTTGCACCCCCCAGTTGCACCCCTCAGTTGCACCCCTCAGTTGCACCCCCCAGTTGCACCCCTCAGTTGCACCCCTCAGTTGCACCCCTCAGTTGCACCCCTCAGTTGCACCCCCCAGTTGCACCCCTCAGTTGCACCCCCCAGTTGCACCCCTCAGTTGCACCCCTCAGTTGCACCCCTCAGTTGCACCCCTCAGTTGCACCCCTCAGTTGCACCCCTCAGTTGCACCCCTCAGTTGCACCCCTCAGTTGCACCCCTCAGTTGCACCCCTCAGTTGCACCTCTCAGTTGCAGCCCTCAGTTGCACCCCTCAGTTGCACCCCCCAGTTGCACCCCTCAGTTGCACCCCTCAGTTGCACCCCCCAGTTGCACCCCTCAGTTGCACCCCTCAGTTGCACCCCTCAGTTGCACCCCTCAGTTGCACCCCCCAGTTGCACCCCCCAGTTGCACCCCTCAGTTGCACCCCTCAGTTGCACCCCCCAGTTGCACCCCCCAGTTGCACCCCTCAGTTGCACCCCTCAGTTGCACCCCCCAGTTGCACCCCTCAGTTGCACCCCTCAGTTGCACCCCTCAGTTGCACCCCTCAGTTGCACCCCCCAGTTGCACCCCTCAGTTGCACCCCCCTGTTGCACCCCTCAGTTGCACCCCTCAGTTGCACCCCTCGGTTGCATCCCTCAGTTGCAGCTCCCAGTTGCACCCCTCAGTTGCACCCCTCAGTTGCACCCCCCAGTTGCACCCCTCAGTTGCACCCCTCAGTTGCACCCCTCAGTTGCACCCCTCAGTTGCACCCCTCAATTGCACCCCCCAGTTGCACCCCTCAGTTGCACCCCTCAGTTGCACCCCCCAGTTGCACCCCTCAGTTGCACCCCTCAGTTGCACCCCCCAGTTGCACCCCTCAGTTGCACCCCTCAGTTGCACCCCTCAGTTGCACCCCTCAGTTGCACCCCCCAGTTGCACCCCTCAGTTGCACCCCTCAGTTGCACCCCTCAGTTGCACCCCCCAGTTGCACCCCTCAGTTGCACCCCTCACTTGCACCCCCCAGTTGCACCCCCCAGTTGCACCCCTCAGTTGCACCCCTCAGTTGCACCCCTCAGTTGCACCCCTCAGTTGCACCCCCCAGTTGCACCCCTCAGTTGCACCCCCCAGTTGCACCCCTCAGTTGCACCCCTCAGTTGCACCCCTCAGTTGCACCCCTCAGTTGCACCCCTCAGTTGCACCCCTCAGTTGCACCCCTCAGTTGCACCCCTCAGTTGCACCCCTCAGTTGCACCCCTCAGTTGCACCTCTCAGTTGCAGCCCTCAGTTGCAGCCCTCAGTTGCACCCCCCAGTTGCACCCCTCAGTTGCACCCCTCAGTTGCACCCCCCAGTTGCACCCCTCAGTTGCACCCCTCAGTTGCACCCCTCAGTTGCACCCCTCAGTTGCACCCCCCAGTTGCACCCCCCAGTTGCACCCCTCAGTTGCACCCCTCAGTTGCACCCCCCAGTTGCACCCCCCAGTTGCACCCCTCAGTTGCACCCCTCAGTTGCACCCCCCAGTTGCACCCCTCAGTTGCACCCCTCAGTTGCACCCCTCAGTTGCACCCCTCAGTTGCACCCCCCAGTTGCACCCCTCAGTTGCACCCCCCTGTTGCACCCCTCAGTTGCACCCCTCAGTTGCACCCCTCGGTTGCATCCCTCAGTTGCAGCTCCCAGTTGCACCCCTCAGTTGCACCTGTCAGTTGCACCCCTCAGTTGCACCCCTCAGTTGCACCCCTCAGTTGCAGCCCTCAGTCGCACCCCTCAGTTGCACCCCTCAGTTGCACCCCTCAGTTGCACCCCTCAGTTGCACCCCTCAGTTGCACCCCTCAGTTGCACCCCCCAGTTGCACCCCTCAGTTGCACCCCTCAGTTGCACCCCCCAGTTGCACCCCTCAGTTGCACCCCCCAGTTGCACCCCTCAGTTGCACCCCTCAGTTGCACCCCCCAGTTGCACCCCTCAGTTGCACCCCTCAGTTGCACCCCTCAGTTGCACCCCTCAGTTGCACCCCCCAGTTGCACCCCTCAGTTGCACCCCTCAGTTGCACCCCTCAGTTGCACCCCCCAGTTGCACCCCTCAGTTGCACCCCTCACTTGCACCCCCCAGTTGCACCCCCCAGTCGCACCCCTCAGTTGCACCCCTCAGTTGCACCCCCCAGTTGCACCCCTCAGTTGCACCCCTCAGTTGCACCCCTCAGTTGCGACCCCCAGTTGCACCCCTCAGTTGCACCCCCCAGTTGCACCGCTCAGTTGCACCCCTCAGTTGCACCCCTCAGTTGCACCCCTCAGTTGCACCCCCCAGTTGCACCCCTCAGTTGCACCCCTCAGTTGCACCCCTCAGTTGCACCCCCCAGTTGCACCCCCCAGTTGCACCCCTCAGTTGCACCCCTCAGTTGCACCCCCCAGTTGCACCCCTCAGTTGCACCCCTCAGTTGCACCCCTCAGTTGCACCCCCCAGTTGCACCCCTCAGTTGCACCCCCCAGTTGCACCCCTCAGTTGCACCCCTCAGTTGCACCCCTCAGTTGCACCCCTCAGTTGCACCCCTCAGTTGCACCCCTCAGTTGCACCCCTCAGTTGCACCCCTCAGTTGCACCTCTCAGTTGCAGCCCTCAGTTGCACCCCTCAGTTGCACCCCTCAGTTGCACCCCTCAGTTGCACCCCTCAGTTGCACCCCTCAGTTGCACCTCTCAGTTGCAGCCCTCAGTTGCACCCCTCAGTTGCACCCCTCAGTTGCACCCCTCAGTTGCACCCCTCAGTTGCACCCCTCAGTTGCACCTCTCAGTTGCAGCCCTCAGTTGCACCCCTCAGTTGCACCCCCCAGTTGCACCCCTCAGTTGCACACCTCAGTTGCACCCCTCAGTTGCACCCCTCAGTTGCACCCCCCAGTTGCACCCCCCAGTTGCACCCCTCAGTTGCACCCCTCAGTTGCACCCCCCAGTTGCACCCCCCAGTTGCACCCCTCAGTTGCACCCCTCAGTTGCACCCCCCAGTTGCACCCCTCAGTTGCACCCCTCAGTTGCACCCCTCAGTTGCACCCCTCGGTTGCATCCCTCAGTTGCAGCTCCCAGTTGCATCCCTCAGTTGCACCTGTCAGTTGCACCCCTCAGTTGCACCCCTCAGTTGCACCCCTCAGTTGCAGCCCTCAGTCGCACCCCTCAGTTGCACCCCTCAGTTGCACCCCTCAGTTGCACCCCTCAGTTGCACCCCTCAGTTGCACCCCTCAGTTGCACCCCCCAGTTGCACCCCCCAGTTGCACCCCTCAGTTGCACCCCCCAGTTGCACCCCTCAGTTGCACCCCCCAGTTGCACCCCTCAGTTGCACCCCTCAGTTGCACCCCCCAGTTGCACCCCTCAGTTGCACCCCTCAGTTGCACCCCTCAGTTGCACCCCTCAGTTGCACCCCCCAGTTGCACCCCTCAGTTGCACCCCTCAGTTGCACCCCTCAGTTGCACCCCCCAGTTGCACCCCTCAGTTGCACCCCTCACTTGCACCCCCCAGTTGCACCCCCCAGTTGCACCCCTCAGTTGCACCCCTCAGTTGCACCCCCCAGTTGCACCCCCCAGTTGCACCCCTCAGTTGCACCCCTCAGTTGCACCCCCCAGTTGCACCCCTCAGTTGCACCCCCCAGTTGCACCCCTCAGTTGCACCCCTCAGTTGCACCCCTCAGTTGCACCCCTCAGTTGCACCCCTCAGTTGCACCCCTCAGTTGCACCCCTCAGTTGCACCCCTCAGTTGCACCCCTCAGTTGCACCCCTCAGTTGCACCTCTCAGTTGCAGCCCTCAGTTGCACCCCTCAGTTACACCCCCCAGTTGCACCCCTCAGTTGCACCCCTCAGTTGCACCCCCCAGTTGCACCCCTCAGTTGCACCCCTCAGTTGCACCCCTCAGTTGCACCCCCCAGTTGCACCCCCCAGTTGCACCCCTCAGTTGCACCCCTCAGTTGCACCCCCCAGTTGCACCCCCCAGTTGCACCCCTCAGTTGCACCCCTCAGTTGCACCCCCCAGTTGCACCCCTCAGTTGCACCCCTCAGTTGCACCCCTCAGTTGCACCCCTCAGTTGCACCCCCCAGTTGCACCCCTCAGTTGCACCCCCCTGTTGCACCCCTCAGTTGCACCCCTCAGTTGCACCCCCCCGTTGCACCCCTCAGTTGCACCCCCCAGTTGCACCCCTCAGATGCACCCCTCAGTTGCACCCCTCAGTTGCACCCCCCAGTTGCACCCCTCAGTTGCACCCCTCAGTTGCACCCCTCAGTTGCACCCCTCAGTTGCGGCCCTCAGTTGCATCCCTCAGTTGCAACCCTCAGTTGTGCCCCTCAGTTGCACCCCCCTGTGGCACCCCTCAGTTGCACCCCCCAGTTGCACCCCTCAGTTGCACCCCTCAGTTGCACCCCTCAGTTGCACCCCTTAGTTGCACCCCCCAGTTGCACCCCTCAGTTGCACCCCTCAGTTGCACCACCCAGTTGCACCCCTCAGTTGCACCCCTCAGTTGCACCCCTCAGTTGCACCCCTCAGTTGCACCCCTCAGTTGCACCCCTCAGTTGCACCCCTCAGTTGCACCCCTCAGTTGCACCCCCCAGTTGCACCCCTCGGTTGCACCCCCCAGTTGCACCCCTCATTTGCACCCCCCAGTTGCACCCCTCAGTTGCACCCCTCAGTTGCACCCCCCAGTTGCACCCCTCAGTTGCACCCCTCAGTTGCACCCCTCAGTTGCACCCCTCAGTTGCACCCCTCAGTTGCACCCCTCAGTTGCACCCCTCAGTTGCACCCCTCAGTTGCACCCCTCAGTTGCACCCCTCAGTTGCGGCCCTCAGTTGCATCCCTCAGTTGCAACCCTCAGTTGTGCCCCTCAGTTGCACCCCCCTGTGGCACCCCTCAGTTGCACCCCCCAGTTGCACCCCTCAGTTGCACCCCTCAGTTGCACCCCTCAGTTGCACCCCTTAGTTGCACCCCCCAGTTGCACCCCTCAGTTGCACCCCTCAGTTGCACCACCCAGTTGCACCCCTCAGTTGCACCCCTCAGTTGCACCCCTCAGTTGCACCCCTCAGTTGCACCCCTCAGTTGCACCCCTCAGTTGCACCCCTCAGTTGCACCCCTCAGTTGCACCCCCCAGTTGCACCCCTCGGTTGCACCCCCCAGTTGCACCCCTCATTTGCACCCCCCAGTTGCACCCCTCAGTTGCACCCCTCAGTTGCACCCCCCAGTTGCACCCCTCAGTTGCACCCCTCAGTTGCACCCCTCAGTTGCACCCCTCAGTTGCACCCCTCAGTTGCACCCCTCAGTTGCACCCCTCAGTTGCACCCCTCAGTTGCACCCCTCAGTTGCACCCCCCAGTTGCACCCCTCAGTTGCACCCCTCAGTTGCACCCCCCAGTTGCACCCCTCAGTTGCACCCCTCAGTTGCACCCCTCAGTTGCACCCCTCAGTTGCACCCCTCAGTTGCACCCCCCAGTTGCACCCCTCAGTTGCACCCCTCAGTTGCACCCCTCAGTTGCACCCCTCAGTTGCACCCCCCAGTTGCACCCCCCAGTTGCACCCCTCAGTTGCACCCCTCAGTTGCACCCCCCAGTTGCACCCCCCAGTTGCACCCCTCAGTTGCACCCCTCAGTTGCACCCCCCAGTTGCACCCCTCAGTTGCACCCCTCAGTTGCACCCCCCAGTTGCACCCCTCAGTTGCACCCCCCTGTTGCACCCCTCAGTTGCACCCCTCAGTTGCACCCCTCGGTTGCATCCCTCAGTTGCAGCTCCCAGTTGCATCCCTCAGTTGCACCTGTCAGTTGCACCCCTCAGTTGCACCCCTCAGTTGCACCCCTCAGTTGCAGCCCTCAGTCGCACCCCTCAGTTGCACCCCTCAGCTGCACCCCTCAGTTGCACCCCTCAGTTGCACCCCTCAGTTGCACCCCTCAGTTGCACCCCCCAGTTGCACCCCTCAGTTGCACCCCTCAGTTGCACCCCCCAGTTGCACCCCTCAGTTGCACCCCCCAGTTGCACCCCTCAGTTGCACCCCTCAGTTGCACCCCCCAGTTGCACCCCTCAGTTGCACCCCTCAGTTGCACCCCTCAGTTGCACCCCTCAGTTGCACCCCCCAGTTGCACCCCTCAGTTGCACCCCTCAGTTGCACCCCTCAGTTGCACCCCCCAGTTGCACCCCTCAGTTGCACCCCTCACTTGCACCCCCCAGTTGCACCCCCCAGTTGCACCCCTCAGTTGCACCCCTCAGTTGCAACCCCCAGTTGCACCCCTCAGTTGCACCCCTCAGTTGCACCCCTCAGTTGCACCCCCCAGTTGCACCCCTCAGTTGCACCCCCCAGTTGCACCCCTCAGTTGCACCCCTCAGTTGCACCCCTCAGTTGCACCCCTCAGTTGCACCCCTCAGTTGCACCCCTCAGTTGCACCCCTCAGTTGCACCCCTCAGTTGCACCCCTCAGTTGCACCCCTCAGTTGCACCTCTCAGTTGCAGCCCTCAGTTGCACCCCTCAGTTGCACCCCCCAGTTGCACCCCTCAGTTGCACCCCTCAGTTGCACCCCCCAGTTGCACCCCTCAGTTGCACCCCTCAGTTGCACCCCTCAGTTGCACCCCTCAGTTGCACCCCCCAGTTGCACCCCCCAGTTGCACCCCTCAGTTGCACCCCTCAGTTGCACCCCCCAGTTGCACCCCCCAGTTGCACCCCTCAGTTGCACCCCTCAGTTGCACCCCCCAGTTGCACCCCTCAGTTCCACCCCTCAGTTGCACCCCTCAGTTGCACCCCTCAGTTGCACCCCCCAGTTGCACCCCTCAGTTGCACCCCCCTGTTGCACCCCTCAGTTGCACCCCTCAGTTGCACCCCCCAGTTGCACCCCTCAGTTGCACGCCCCAGTTGCACCCCTCAGATGCACCCCTCAGTTGCACCCCTCAGTTGCACCCCCCAGTTGCACCCCTCAGTTGCACCCCTCAGTTGCACCCCTCAGTTGCACCCCTCAGTTGCGGCCCTCAGTTGCATCCCTCAGTTGCAACCCTCAGTTGTGCCCCTCAGTTGCACCCCCCTGTGGCACCCCTCAGTTGCACCCCCCAGTTGCACCCCTCAGTTGCACCCCCCAGTTGCACCCCTCAGTTGCACCCCTTAGTTGCACCCCCCAGTTGCACCCCTCAGTTGCACCCCCCAGTTGCACCCCTCAGTTGCACCCCTCAGTTGCACCCCTCAGTTGCACCCCTCAGTTGCACCCCTCAGTTGCACCCCTCAGTTGCACCCCTCAGTTGCACCCCTCAGTTGCACCCCCCAGTTGCACCCCTCAGTTGCACCCCTCAGTTGCACCCCCCGGTTGCACCCCTCAGTTGCACCCCTCAGTTGCACCCCTCAGTTGCACCCCTCAGTTGCACCCGTCAGTTGCACCTGTTAGTTGCACCCCTCAGTTGCACCCCTCAGTTGCACCCCCTAGTTGCACCCCTCAGCTGCACCCCTCAGTTGCACCCCTCGGTTGCACCCCTCAGTTGCAGCCCCCAGTTGCACCCCTCAGTTGCACCTGTCAGTTGCACCCCTCAGTTGCACCCCTCAGTTGCACCCCTCAGTTGCAGCCCTCAGTCGCACCCCTCAGTTGCACCCCCCAGTTGCACCCCTCAGTTGCACCCCTCAGTTGCACCCCTCAGTTGCACCCCTCAGTTGCACCCCTCACGGGCACCCCCCAGTTGCACCCCTCAGTTGCACCCCTCAGTTGCACCCCCTAGTTGCACCCCTCAGTTGCACCCCCCAGGTGCACCCCCGAGTTGCACCGCTCAGTTGCACCGCTCAGTTGCACCCCTCAGTTGCACCCCTCAGTTGCACCCCCCAGTTGCACCCCTCAGTTGCACCCCTCAGTTGCACCCCCCAGTTGCACCCCTCAGTTGCACCCCTCAGTTGCACCCCTCAGTTGCACCCCTCAGTTGCACCCCTCAGTTGCACCCCTCAGTTGCACCCCTCAGTTGCACCCCCCAGTTGCACCCCTCAGTTGCACCCCTCAGTTGCACCCCTCAGTTGCACCCCTCAGTTGCACCCCTCAGTTGCACCCCTCAGTTCCACCCCCCAGTTGCACCCCCCAGTTGCACCCCCCAGTTGCACCCCTCAGTTGCACCCCTCAGTTGCACCCCTCAGTTGCACCCCCCAGTTGCACCCCTCAGTTGCACCCCTCAGTTGCACCCACCAGTTGCACCCCCCAGTTGCACCTCTCAGTTGCACCCCTCAGTTGGACCCCCCAGTTGCACCCCCCAGTTGCACCCCTCAGTTGCACCCCTCAGTTGCACCCCTCAGTTGCAGACCCCAGTTGCACCCCTCAGTTGCACCCCTCAGTTGCACCCCTCAGTTGCACCCCTCAGTTGCAACCCTCAGTTGCACCCCTCAGTTGCACCCCTCATTTGCACCCCCCAGTTGCACCCCTCAGTTGCACCCCTCAGTTGCACCCCTCAGTTGCACCCCTCAGTGGCACCCCCCAGTTGCACCCCCCAGTTGCACCCCTCAGTTGCACCCCTCAGTTGCACCCCTCAGTTGCACCCCCCAGTTGCACCCCTCAGTTGCACCCCTCAGTTGCACCCCCCAGTTGCACCCCTCAGTTGCACCCCTCGGTTGCACCCCTCAGTTGCACCCCTCAGTTGCACCCGTCAGTTGCACCCCCCAGTTGCACCCCTCAGTTGCACCCCTCAGTTGCACCCCCTAGTTGCACCCCTCAGTTGCACCCCCCAGTTGGACCCCTCAGTTGCACCCCTCAGTTGCAGCCCCCAGTTGCACCCCTCATTTGCACCCCCCAGTTGCACCCCTCAGTTGCACCCCTCAGTTGCATCCCTCAGTTGCACCCCCCAGTTGCACCCCTCAGTTGCACCCCTCAGTCGCACCCCTCAGTTGCACCCCTCAGTTGCACCCCTCAGTTCCACCCCTCAGTTGCACCCCTCAGTTGCACCCCCCAGTTGCACCCCTCAGTTGCACCCCCCAGTTGCACCCCTCAGTTGCACCCCTCAGTTGCACCCCCCAGTTGCACCCCCCAGTTGCACCCCTTAGTTGCACCCCTCAGTTGCACCCCTCAGTTGCAACCCTCAGTTGCACCCCCCAGTTGCACCCCCCAGTTGCACCCCCCAGTTGCACCTCTCAGTTGCACCCCTCAGTTGCACCCCTCAGTTGCACGCCTCAGTTGCACCCCTCAGTTGCACCCCTCAGTTGCACCCCTCAGTTGCACCCCCCAGTTGCACCCCTCAGTTGCACCCCTCAGTTGCACCCCTCAGTTGCACCCCTCAGTTGCACCCCTCAGTTGCACCTCTCAGTTGCAGCCCTCAGTTGCAGCCCTCAGTTGCACCCCCCAGTTGCACCCCTCAGTTGCACCCCTCAGTTGCACCCCCCAGTTGCACCCCTCAGTTGCACCCCTCAGTTGCACCCCTCAGTTGCACCCCTCAGTTGCACCCCCCAGTTGCACCCCTCAGTTGCACCCCTCAGTTGCACCCCCCAGTTGCACCCCTCAGTTGCACCCCCCTGTTGCACCCCTCAGTTGCACCCCTCAGTTGCACCCCCCAGTTGCACCCCTCAGTTGCACCCCCCAGTTGCACCCCTCAGATGCACCCCTCAGTTGCACCCCTCAGTTGCACCCCTCAGTTGCACCCCTCAGTTGCACCCCTCAGTTGCACCCCTCAGTTGCATCCCTCAGTTGCACCCCTCAGTTGCACCCCTCAGTTGCACCCCTCAGTTGCACCCGTCAGTTGCACCCCCCAGTTGCAACCCTCAGTTGCACCCCTCAGTTGCACCCCCTAGTTGCTCCCCTCAGCTGCACCCCTCAGTTGCACCCCTCGGTTGCACCCCTCAGTTGCAGCCCCCAGTTGCACCCCTCAGTTGCACCTGTCAGTTGCACCCCTCAGTTGCACCCCTCAGTTGCACCCCTCAGTTGCAGCCCTCAGTCGCACCCCTCAGTTGCACCCCCCAGTTGCACCCCTCAGTTGCACCCCTCAGTTGCACCCCTCAGTTGCACCCCTCCGTTGCACCCCTCACGGGCACCCCCCAGTTGCACCCCTCAGTTGCGCCCCTCAGTTGCACCCCCTAGTTGCACCCCTCAGTTGCACCCCTCAGTTGCACCCCTCGGTTGCACCCCTCAGTTGCAGCCCCCAGTTGCACCCCTCAGTTGCACCTGTCAGTTGCAACCCTCAGTTGCACCCCTCAGTTGCACCCCTCAGTTGCACCCCTCAGTTGCACCCCCCAGTTGCACCCCCGAGTTGCACCGCTCAGTTCCACCGCTCAGTTGCACCCCTCAGTTGCACCCCTCAGTTGCACCCCCCAGTTGCACCCCTCAGTTGCACCCCTCAGTTGCACCCCCCAGTTGCACCCCTCAGTTGCACCCCTCAGTTGCACCCCTCAGTTGCACCCCTCAGTTGCACCCCCCAGTTGCACCCCCCAGTTGCACCCCTCAGTTGCACCCCTCAGTTGCACCCCTCAGCTGCACCCCCCAGTTGCACCCCTCAGTTGCACCCCTCAGTTGCACCCACCAGTTGCACCCCCCAGTTGCACCTCTCAGTTGCACCCCTCAGTTGGACCCCCCAGTTGCACCCCTCAGTTGCACCCCTCAGTTGCACCCCTCAGTTGCACCCCTCAGTTGCACCCCTCAGTTGCACCCCTCAGTTGCACCCCTCAGTTGCACCCCTCATTTGCACCCCCCAGTTGCACCCCTCAGTTGCACCCCCCAGTTGCACCCCTCAGTTGCACCCCTCAGTGGCACCCCCCAGTTGCACCCCCCAGTTGCACCCGCCAGTTGCACCCCTCAGTTGCACCCCCCAGTTGCACCCCTCAGTTGCACCCCCCAGTTGCACCCCTCAGTTGCACCCCTCGGTTGCACCCCTCAGTTGCACCCCTCAGTTGCACCCGTCAGTTGCACCCCCCAGGTGCACCCCTCAGTTGCACCCCTCAGTTGCACCCCCTAGTTGCACCCCTCAGTTGCACCCTTCAGTTGCACACCTCAGTTGCACCCCTCAGTTGCAGCCCCCAGTTGCACCCCTCATTTGCACCCCCCAGTTGCACCCCCCAGTTGCACCCCCCAGTTGCACCCCTCAGTTGCACCCCTCAGTCGCACCCCTCAGTTGCACCCCTCAGTTGCACCCCTCAGTTCCACCCCTCAGTTGCACGCCTCAGTTGCACCCCCCAGTTGCACCCCTCAGTTGCACCCCTCAGTTGCACCCCTCAGTTGCACCCCCCAGTTGCACCCCCCAGTTGCACCCCTTAGTTGCACCCCTCAGTTGAACCCCTCAGTTGCACCCCTCAGTTGCACCCCCCAGTTGCACCCCCCAGTTGCACCCCCCAGTTGCACCTCTCAGTTGCACCCCTCAGTTGCACCCCCCAGTTGCACGCCTCAGTTGCACCCCTCAGTTGCACCCCTCAGTTGCACCCCTCAGTTGCACCCCCCAGTTGCAACCCTCAGTTGCACCCCTCAGTTGCACCCCTCAGTTGCACCCCCCAGTTGCACCCCTCAGTTGCACCCCTCATTTGCTTCCCCCCAGTTGCACCCCTCAGTTGCACCCCTCAGTTGCACCCCTCAGTTGCACCCCTCAGTTGCACCCCCCAGTTGCACCCCTCAGTTGCACCCCTCAGTTGCACCCCTCAGTTGCACCCCTCAGTTGCACCCCTCACGGGCACCCCCCAGTTGCACCCCTCAGTTGCGCCCCTCAGTTGCACCCCCTAGTTGCACCCCTCAGTTGCACCCCTCAGTTGCACCCCTCGGTTGCACCCCTCAGTTGCAGCCCCCAGTTGCACCCCTCAGTTGCACCTGTCAGTTGCACCCCTCAGTTGCACCCCTCAGTTGCACCCCTCAGTTGCACCCCTCAGTTGCACCCCCCAGTTGCACCCCCGAGTTGCACCGCTCAGTTCCACCGCTCAGTTGCACCCCTCAGTTGCACCCCTCAGTTGCACCCCCCAGTTGCACCCCTCAGTTGCACCCCTCAGTTGCACCCCCCAGTTGCACCCCTCAGTTGCACCCCTCAGTTGCACCCCTCAGTTGCACCCCTCAGTTGCACCCCCCAGTTGCACCCCCCAGTTGCACCCCTCAGTTGCACCCCTCAGTTGCACCCCTCAGTTGCACCCCCCAGTTGCACCCCTCAGTTGCACCCCTCAGTTGCACCCACCAGTTGCACCCCCCAGTTGCACCTCTCAGTTGCACCCCTCAGTTGGACCCCCCAGTTGCACCCCTCAGTTGCACCCCTCAGTTGCACCCCTCAGTTGCACCCCTCAGTTGCACCCCCCAGTTGCACCCCTCAGTTGCACCCCTCAGTTGCACCCCTCAGTTGCACCCCTCAGTTGCACCCCTCAGTTGCACCCCTCAGTTGCACCCCTCATTTGCACCCCCCAGTTGCACCCCTCAGTTGCACCCCTCAGTTGCACCCCTCAGTTGCACCGCTCAGTGGCAACCCCAAGTGGCACCCCCCAGTTGCACCCCTCAGTTGCACCCCTCAGTTGCACCCCCCAGTTGCACCCCTCAGTTGCACCCCCCAGTTGCACCCCTCAGTTGCACCCCTCGGTTGCACCCCTCAGTTGCACCCCTCAGTTGCACCCGTCAGTTGCACCCCCCAGTTGCACCCCTCAGTTGCACCCCTCAGTTGCACCCCCTAGTTGCACCCCTCAGTTGCACCCCCCAGTTGCACCCCTCAGTTGCACCCCTCAGTTGCATCCCTCAGTTGCACCCCCCAGTTGCACCCCTCAGTTGCACCCCTCAGTCGCACCCCTCAGTTGCACCCCTCAGTTGCACCCCTCAGTTCCACCCCTCAGTTGCACGCCTCAGTTGCACCCCCCAGTTGCACCCCTCAGTTGCACCCCTCAGTTGCACCCCTCAGTTGCACCCCTCAGTTGCACCCCCCAGTTGCACCCCTTAGTTGCACCCCTCAGTTGAACCCCTCAGTTGCACCCCTCAGTTGCACCCCCCAGTTGCACCCCCCAGTTGCACCCCCCAGTTGCACCTCTCAGTTGCACCCCTCAGTTGCACCCCCCAGTTGCACGCCTCAGTTGCACCCCTCAGTTGCACCCCTCAGTTGCACCCCTCAGTTGCACCCCCCAATTGCACCCCTCAGTTGCACCCCTCAGTTGCACCCCTCAGTTGCACCCCCCAGTTGCACCCCTCAGTTGCACCCCTCATTTGCTTCCCCCCAGTTGCACCCCTCAGTTGCACCCCTCAGTTGCACCCCTCAGTTGCACCCCTCAGTTGCACCCCTCAGTTGCACCCCTCATTTGCACCCCCCAGTTGCACCCCTAAGTTGCACCCCTCAGTTGCACCCCTCAGTTGCATCCCTCAGTGGCACCCCCCAGTTGCACCCCCCAGTTGCACGCCTCAGTTGCACCCCTCAGTTGCACCCCCCAGTTGCACCCCTCAGTTGCACCCCTCAGTTGCACCCCCCAGTTGCACCCCTCAGTTGCACCCCTCGGTTGCACCCCTCAGTTGCACCCCTCAGTTGCACCCGTCAGTTGCACCCCCCAGTTGCACCCCTCAGTTGCACCCCTCAGTTGCACCCCTCAGTTGCACCCCTGAGTTGCACCCCCCAGTTGCACCCCTCAGTTGCACCCCTCAGTTGCACCACCCAGTTGCACCCCTCAGTTGCACCCCTCAGTTGCACCCCTCACGGGCACCCCTCAGTTGCACCCCTCAGTTGCACCCCTCAGGTGAACCCCCAGGTGCAGCCCTCAGTTGCACCCCTCAGTTGCACCCCTCAGTGGCACCCCCCAGTTGCACCCCCCAGTTGCACCCCTCAGTTGCACCCCTCAGTTGCACCCCCCAGTTGCACCCCCCAGTTGCACTCCTCAGTTGCACCCCTCAGTTGCACCCCCCAGTTGCACCCCTCAGTTGCACCCCTCGGTTGCACCCCTCAGTTGCACCCCTCAGTTGCACCCGTCAGTTGCACCCCCCAGTTGCACCCCTCAGTTGCACCCCTCAGTTGCACCCCCTAGTTGCACCCCTCAGTTGCAGCCCCCAGTTGCACCCCTCAGTTGCAGCCCTCAGTTGCAGCCCCCAGTTGCACCCCTCATTTGCACCCCCCAGTTGCACCCCTCAGTTGCACCCCTCAGTTGCATCCCTCAGTTGCACCCCCCAGTTGCACCCCTCAGTTGCACCCCTCAGTTGCACCCCCCAGTTGCACCCCTCATTTGCACCCCCCAGTTGCACCCCTCAGTTGCACCCCTCAGTTGCACCCCCCAGTTGCACCCCTCAGTTGCACCCCTCAGTTGCACCCCTCAGTTGCACCCCTCAGTTGCACCCCTCAGTTGCACCCCTCAGTTGCACCCCTCAGTTGCACCCCTCAGTTGCACCCCCCAGTTGCACCCCTCAGTTGCACCCCTCAGTTGCACCCCCCAGTTGCACCCCTCAGTTGCACCCCTCAGTCGCACCCCTCAGTTGCACCCCTCAGTTGCACCCCTCAGTTCCACCCCTCAGTTGCACGCCTCAGTTGCACCCCCCAGTTGCACCCCTCAGTTGCACCCCTCAGTTGCACCCCTCAGTTGCACCCCTCAGTTGCACCCCCCAGTTGCACCCCTTAGTTGCACCCCTCAGTTGAACCCCTCAGTTGCACCCCTCAGTTGCACCCCCCAGTTGCACCCCCCAGTTGCACCCCCCAGTTGCACCTCTCAGTTGCACCCCTCAGTTGCACCCCCCAGTTGCACGCCTCAGTTGCACCCCTCAGTTGCACCCCTCAGTTGCACCCCTCAGTTGCACCCCCCAATTGCACCCCTCAGTTGCACCCCTCAGTTGCACCCCTCAGTTGCACCCCCCAGTTGCACCCCTCAGTTGCACCCCTCATTTGCTTCCCCCCAGTTGCACCCCTCAGTTGCACCCCTCAGTTGCACCCCTCAGTTGCACCCCTCAGTTGCACCCCTCAGTTGCACCCCTCATTTGCACCCCCCAGTTGCACCCCTAAGTTGCACCCCTCAGTTGCACCCCTCAGTTGCATCCCTCAGTGGCACCCCCCAGTTGCACCCCCCAGTTGCACGCCTCAGTTGCACCCCTCAGTTGCACCCCCCAGTTGCACCCCTCAGTTGCACCCCTCAGTTGCACCCCCCAGTTGCACCCCTCAGTTGCACCCCTCGGTTGCACCCCTCAGTTGCACCCCTCAGTTGCACCCGTCAGTTGCACCCCCCAGTTGCACCCCTCAGTTGCACCCCTCAGTTGCACCCCTCAGTTGCACCCCTGAGTTGCACCCCCCAGTTGCACCCCTCAGTTGCACCCCTCAGTTGCACCACCCAGTTGCACCCCTCAGTTGCACCCCTCAGTTGCACCCCTCACGGGCACCCCTCAGTTGCACCCCTCAGTTGCACCCCTCAGGTGAACCCCCAGGTGCAGCCCTCAGTTGCACCCCTCAGTTGCACCCCTCAGTGGCACCCCCCAGTTGCACCCCCCAGTTGCACCCCTCAGTTGCACCCCTCAGTTGCACCCCCCAGTTGCACCCCCCAGTTGCACTCCTCAGTTGCACCCCTCAGTTGCACCCCCCAGTTGCACCCCTCAGTTGCACCCCTCGGTTGCACCCCTCAGTTGCACCCCTCAGTTGCACCCGTCAGTTGCACCCCTCAGTTGCACCCCTCAGTTGCACCACCCAGTTGCACCCCTCAGTTGCAGCCCTCAGTTGCAGCCCCCAGTTGCACCCCTCATTTGCACCCCCCAGTTGCACCCCTCAGTTGCACCCCTCAGTTGCATCCCTCAGTTGCACCCCCCAGTTGCACCCCTCAGTTGCACCCCTCAGTTGCACCCCCCAGTTGCACCCCTCATTTGCACCCCCCAGTTGCACCCCTCAGTTGCACCCCTCAGTTGCACCCCCCAGTTGCACCCCTCAGTTGCACCCCTCAGTTGCACCCCTCAGTTGCACCCCTCAGTTGCACCCCTCAGTTGCACCCCTCAGTTGCACCCCTCAGTTGCACCCCTCAGTTGCACCCCCCAGTTGCACCCCTCAGTTGCACCCCTCAGTTGCACCCCCAAGTTGCACCCCTCAGTTGCACCCCTCAGTTGCACCCCTCAGTTGCACCCCTCAGTTGCACCCCTCAGTTGCAGCCCCCAGTTGCACCCGTCAGTGACACCCCTCAGATGCACCCCTCAGTTGCACCCCCCAGTTGCACCCCTCAGTTGCACCCCCCAGTTGCACCCCCCAGTTGCACCCCTCAGTTGCACCCCTCAGTTGCACCCCTCAGTTGCACCCCCCAGTTGCACCCGTCAGTGACACCCCCCAGTTGCACCCCTCAGTTGCACCCCCCAGTTGCACCCCTCAGTTGCACCCCTCGGTTGCACCCCCCAGTTGCACCCCTCAGTTGCACCCCTCAGTTGCACCCCCCAGTTGCACCCCTCAGTTGCACCCCTCAGTTGCACCCCTCAGTTGCACCCCTCAGTTGCACCCCTCAGTTGCACCCCTCAGTTGCACCCCTCAGTTGCACCCCTCAGTTGCAGCCCTCAGTTGCACCCCTCAGTTGCACCCCCCAGTTGCACCCCTCAGTTGCACCCCTCAGTTGCACCCCCAGTTGCACCCCTCAGTTGCACCCCTCAGCTGCACCCCTCAGTTGCACCCCTCAGTTGCACCCCCCAGTTGCACCCCCCAGTTGCAACCCCAGTTGCACCCCTCAGTTGCACCCCTCAGTTGCACCCCCCAGTTGCACCCCTCAGATGCACCCCTCAGTTGCACCCCCCAGTTGCACCCCTCAGTTGCACCCCCCAGTTGCAACCCCCAGTTGCACCCCTCAGTTGCACCCCTCAGTTGCACCCCTCAGTTGCACCCCTCAGTTGTACCCCTCAGTTGCACCCCTCAGTTGCACCCCTCAGTTGCACCCCTCAGTTGCACCCCCCAGTTGCACCCCCCAGGTGCGACCCTCAGTTGCACCCCTCAGTTGCACCCCCCAGTTGCACCCCTCAGTTGCACCCCTCAGTTGCACCACCCAGTTGCACCCCTCAGTTGCACCCCTCAGTTGCACCCCTCAGTTGCACCCCTCAGTTGCACCCCCCAGTTGCACCCCTCAGTTGCACCCCTCAGTTGCACCCCCCAGTTGCACCCCTCAGTTGCACTCCCCAGTTGCACCCCTCAGTTGCACCCCTCATTTGCACCCCCCAGTTGCACCCCTCAGTTGCACCCCTCAGTTGCACCCCCCAGTTGCACCCCTCAGTTGCACCCCTCAGTTGCACCCCTCAGTTGCACCCCTCAGTTGTACCCCTCAGTTGCACCCCTCAGTTGCACCCCTCAGTTGCACCCCTCAGTTGCACCCCCCATTTTCACCCCCCAGGTGCGACCCTCAGTTGCACCCCTCAGTTGCACTCCCCAGTTGCACCCCTCAGTTGCACCCCTCAGTTGCACCACCCAGTTGCACCCCTCAGTTGCACCCCTCAGTTGCACCCCTCAGTTGCACCCCTCAGTTGCACCCCCCAGTTGCACCCCTCAGTTGCACCCCTCAGTTGCACCCCCCAGTTGCACCCCTCAGTTGCACTCCCCAGTTGCACCCCTCAGTTGCACCCCTCATTTGCACCCCCCAGTTGCACCCCTCAGTTGCACCCCTCAGTTGCACCCCCCAGTTGCACCCCTCAGTTGCACCCCTCAGTTGCACCCCTCAGTTGCACCCCTCAGTTGCACCCCTCAGTTGCACCCCTCAGTTACACCCCTCAGTTGCACGCCTCAGTTGCACCCCTCAGTTGCACCCCTCAGTTGCACCCCCCAGTTGCACCCCCCAGTTGCACCCCTCAGTTGCACCCCTCATTTGCACCCCCCAGTTGCACCCCCCAGTTGCACCCCTCAGTTGCACCCCTCAGTTGCACCCCTCAGTTGCAGCCCTCAGTCGCACCCCTCAGTTGCATCCCTCAGTTGCACCCCTCAGTTGCACCCCTCAGCTGCACCCCTCAGTTGCAGCCCTCAGTTGCACCCCCCAGTTGCACCCCTCAGTTGCACCCCCCAGTTGCACCCCTCAGTTGCACCCCTCAGTTGCACCCCTCAGTTGCACCCCCCAGTTGCACCCCTCAGTTGCACCCCCCAGTTGCACCCCTCAGTTGCACCCCTCAGTTGCACCCCCCAGTTGCACCCCTCAGTTGCAACCCTCAGTTGCACCCCTCAGTTGCACCCCTCAGTTGCACCCCCCAGTTGCACCCCTCAGTTGCACCCCCCAGTTGCACCCCTCAGTTGCACTCCCCAGTTGCACCCCTCAGTTGCACCCCTCATTTGCACCCCCCAGTTGCACCCCTCAGTTGCACCCCTCAGTTGCACCCCCCAGTTGCACCCCTCAGTTGCACCCCTCTGTTGCACCCCTCAGTTGCACCCCTCAGTTGCACCCCTCAGTTGCACCCCTCAGTTGCACCCCTCAGTTGCACGCCTCAGTTGCACCCCTCAGTTGCACCCCCCAGTTGCACCCCTCAGTTGCACCCCCCAGTTGCACCCCTCAGTTGCACCCCTCATTTGCACCCCCCCGTTGCACCCCCCAGTTGCACCCCTCAGTTGCACCCCTCAGTTGCACCCCTCAGTTGCAGCCCTCAGTCGCACCCCTCAGTTGCATCCCTCAGTTGCACCCCTCAGTTGCACCCCTCAGCTGCACCCCTCAGTTGCACCCCTCAGTTGCACCCCTCAGTTGCACCCCCCAGTTGCACCCCTCAGTTGCACCCCCCAGTTGCACCCCTCAGTTGCACCCCCCAGTTGCACCCCTCAGTTGCACCCCCCAGTTGCACCCCTCAGTTGCACCCCTCAGTTGCACCCCCCAGTTGCACCCCTCAGTTGCAACCCTCAGTTGCACCCCTCAGTTGCACCCCTCAGTTGCACCCGTCAGTTGCACCCGTCAGTTGCACCCCCCAGTTGCACCCGTCAGTTGCACCCCTCAGTTGCACCCCTCAGTTGCACTCCTCAGTTGCACCCCTCAGTTGCACCCCTCAGTTGCACCCCCCAGTTGCACCCCTCAGTTGCACCCCTCAGTTGCACCCCCCAGTTGCACCCCTCAGTTGCACCCCTCAGTTGCACCCCTCAGTTGCACCCCCCAGTTGCACCCCTCAGTTGCACCCCCCAGTTGCACCCCTCAGTTGCACCCCTCAGTTGCACCCCCTAGTTGCACCCCTCAGTTGCACCCCTCAGTTGCACCCCTCGGTTGCACCCCTCAGTTGCAGCCCCCAGTTGCACCCCTCAGTTGCACCTGTAAGTTGCACCCCTCAGTTGCACCCCTCAGTTGCACCCCCCAGTTGCAGCCCTCAGTTGCACCCCTCAGTTGCACCCCTCAGTTGCACCCCCCAGTTGCACCCCTCAGTTGCACCCCTCAGTTGCACCCCTCAGTTGCACCCCTCAGTTGCACCCCCCAGTTGCACCCCTCAGTTGCACCCCCCAGTTGCACCCCTCAGTTGCACCCCTCAGTTGCACCCCTCAGTTGCACCCCTCAGTTGCACCCCTCAGTTGCACCCCTCAGTTGCACCCGTCAGTTGCACCCCCCAGTTGCACCCCTCAGTTGCACCCCTCAGTTGCACCCCCTAGTTGCACCCCTCAGTTGCACCCCCCAGTTGCACCCCTCGGTTGCACCCCTCAGTTGCAGCCCCCAGTTGCACCCCTCAGTTGCACCTGTCAGTTGCACCCCTCAGTTGCACCCCTCAGTTGCACCCCTCAGTTGCACCCGTCAGTTGCACCCCCCAGTTGCACCCCTCAGTTGCACCCCTCAGTTGCACCCCCTAGTTGCACCCCTCAGTTGCACCCTTCAGTTGCACACCTCAGTTGCACCCCTCAGTTGCAGCCCCCAGTTGCACCCCTCAGTTGCACCTGTCAGTTGCACCCCTCAGTTGCACCCCTCAGTTGCACCCCTCAGTTGCACCCCCCAGTTGCACCCCTCAGTTGCAGCCCTCAGTCGCACCCCTCAGTTGCACCCCTCAGTTGCACCCCTCAGTTCCACCCCTCAGTTGTACCCCTCAGTTGCACTCCCCAGTTGCACCCCTCAGTTGCACCCCTCAGTTGCACCCCTCAGTTGCACCCCTCAGTTGCACCCCCCAGTTGCACCCCGCAGTTGCACCCCTCAGTTGCACCCCTCAGTTGCACCCCTCAGTTGCACCCCTCAGTTGCAGCCCTCAGTTGCACCCCCCAGTTGCACCACCCAGTTGCACCCCCCAGTTGCACCTCTCAGTTGCACCCCTCAGCTGCACCCCTCAGTTGCACCCTCAGTTGCACCCCTCAGTTGCACCCCTCAGTTCCACCCCTCAGTTGTACCCCTCAGTTGCACCCCCCAGTTGCACCCCTCAGTTGCACCCCTCACCTTGCACCCCTCAGTTGCACCCCTCAGTTGCACCCCCCAGTTGCACCCCGCAGTTGCACCCCTCAGTTGCACCCCTCAGTTGCACCCCTCAGTTGCACCCCTCAGTTGCACCCCTCAGTTGCACCCCCCAGTTGCACCCCCCAGTTGCACCCCCCAGTTGCACCTCTCAGTTGCACCCCTCAGTTGCACCCCCCAGTTGCACGCCTCAGTCGCACCCCTCAGTTGCACCCCTCAGTTGTACCCCTCAGTTGCACTCCCCAGTTGCACCCCTCAGTTGCACCCCTCAGTTGCACCCCTCAGTTGCACCCCTCAGTTGCACCCCCCAGTTGCACCCCGCAGTTGCACCCCTCAGTTGCACCCCTCAGTTGCACCCCTCAGTTGCACCCCTCAGTTGCACCCCTCAGTTGCACCCCCCAGTTGCACCCCTCAGTTGCACCCCTCATTTGCACCCCCCAGCTGCACCCCTCAGTTGCACCCCTCAGGTGCACCCCTCAGTTGCACCCCTCAGTGGCACCCCTCAGTTGCACCCCTCAGTTGCACCCCTCGGTTGCACCCCCCAGTTGCACCCCCCAGTTGCACCCCTCAGTTGCACCCCTCAGTTGCACCCACCAGTTGCACCCGCCAGTTGCACCTCTCAGTTGCACCCCTCAGTTGGACCCCTCAGTTGCACCCCTCAGTTGCACCCCTCAGTTGCACCCCTCACTTGCACCCCTCAGTTGCACCCCCCAGTTGCACCCCTCAGTTGCAACCCTCAGTTGCACCCCTGAGTTGCACCCCTCAGTTGCACCCCTCAGTTGCACCCCTCAGTTGCACCCCTCATTTGCACCCCCCAGTTGCACCCCTCAGTTGCACCCCTCAGTTGCACCCCTCAGTTGCACCCCTCAGTGGCACCCCCCAGTTGCACCCCCCAGTTGCACCCCTCAGTTGCACCCCCCAGTTGCACCCCTCAGTTGCACCCCTCAGTTGCACCCCTCAGTTGCACCCCTCAGTTGCACCCCCCCCGTTGCACCCCTCAGTTGCACCCCTCAGTTGCACCCGTCAGTTGCACCCCCCAGTTGCCCCCCTCAGTTGCACCCCTCAGTTGCACCCCCTAGTTGCACCCCTCAGTTGCATCCTTCAGTTGCACACCTCAGTTGCAGCCCCCAGTTGCACCCCCCAGTTGCACCTGTCAGTTGCACCTGTCAGTTGCACCCCTCAGTTGCACCCCTCAGTTGCATCCCTCAGTTGCACCCCCCAGTTGCACCCCTCAGTTGCAGCCCTCAGTCGCACCCCTCAGTTGCACCCCTCAGTTGCACCCCTCAGTTCCACCCCTCAGTTGCAGCCCTCAGTTGCACCCCCCAGTTGCACCCCTCAGTTGCACCCCTCAGTTGCACCCCTCCGTTGCACCCCTCAGTTGCACCCCCCAGTTGCACCCCCCAGTTGCACCCCTCAGTTGCACCCCTCAGTTGCACCCCTCAGTTGCACCCCCCAGTTGCACCCCCCAGTTGCACCTCTCAGTTGCACCCCTCAGTTGCACCCCCCAGTTGCACGCCTCAGTTGCACCCCTCGGTTGCACCCCTCAGTTGCACCCCTCAGTTGCAGCCCCCAGTTGCACCCCTCAGTTGCACCCCTCAGTTGCACCCCTCAGTTGCACCCCTCAGTTGCACCCCCCAAGTTGCACCCCTCAGTTGCACCCCTCATTTGCACCCCCCAGTTGCACCCCTCAGTTGCACCCCTCAGTTGCACCCCTCAGTTGCACCCCTCAGTGGCACCCCTCAGTTGCACCCCTCAGTTGCACCCCTCAGTTGCACCCCTCAGTTGCACCCCTCAGTTGTACCCCTCAGTTGCAGCCCCCAGTTACACGCCTCAGTTGCACCCCTCAGTTGCACCCCTCAGTTGCACCCTTCAGTTGCAGCCCCCAGTTGCACCCCTCAGTTGCACCCCTCAGTTGCACCCCTCAGTTGCATCCCTCAGTTGCACCCCCCAGTTGCACCCCTCAGTTGCACCCCTCATTTGCACCCCCCAGTTGCACCCCTCAGTTGCACCCCTCAGTTGCACCCCTCAGTTGCACGCCTCAGTGGCACCCCTCAGTTGCACCCCCCAGTTGCACCCCTCAGTTGCACCCCTCAGTTGCACCCCCCAGTTACACCCCTCAGTTGCACCCCTCAGTTGCACCCCTCAGTTGCACCCCTCAGTTGCACCCCCCAGTTGCACCCCCCAGTTGCACCCCTCAGTTGCACCCCTCAGTTGCACCCCTCAGTGGCACCCCTCAGTTGCACCCCTCAGTTGCACCCCTCAGTTGCACCCGTCAGTTGCACCCCCCAGTTGCCCCCCTCAGCTGCACCCCTCAGTTGCACCCCCTAGTTGCACCCCTCAGTTGCATCCTTCAGTTGCACACCTCAGTTGCAGCCCCCAGTTGCACCCCCCAGTTGCACCTGTCAGTTGCACCTGTCAGTTGCACCCCTCAGTTGCACCCCTCAGTTGCATCCCTCAGTTGCACCCCCCAGTTGCACCCCTCAGTTGCAGCCCTCAGTCGCACCCCTCAGTTGCACCCCTCAGTTGCACCCCTCAGTTCCACCCCTCAGTTGCAGCCCTCAGTTGCACCCCCCAGTTGCACCCCTCAGTTGCACCCCTCAGTTGCACCCCTCCGTTGCACCCCTCAGTTGCACCCCCCAGTTTCACCCCCCAGTTGCACCCCTCAGTTGCACCCCTGAGTTGCACCCCTCAGTTGCACCCCTCAGTTGCACCCCTCAGTTGCACCCCTCAGTTGCACCCCCCAGTTGCACCCCCCAGTTGCACCCCCCAGTTGCACCTCTCAGTTGCACCCCTCAGTTGCACCCCCCAGTTGCACGCCTCAGTTGCACCCCTCGGTTGCACCCCTCAGTTGCACCCCTCAGTTGCAGCCCCCAGTTGCACCCCTCAGTTGCACCCCTCACTTGCACCCCCCAGTTGCACCCCTCAGTTGCACCCCCCAAGTTGCACCCCTCAGTTGCACCCCTCATTTGCACCCCCCAGTTGCACCCCTCAGTTGCACCCCTCAGTTGCACCCCTCAGTTGCACCCCTCAGTGGCACCCCTCAGTTGCACCCCCCAGTTGCACCCCTCAGTTGCACCCCTCAGTTGCACCCCTCAGTTGTACCCCTCAGTTGCAGCCCCCAGTTACACGCCTCAGTTGCACCCCTCAGTTGCACCCCTCAGTTGCACCCTTCAGTTGCAGCCCCCAGTTGCACCCCTCAGTTGCACCCCTCAGTTGCACCCCTCAGTTGCACCCCTCAGTTGCACCCCCCAGTTGCACCCCTCAGTTGCACCCCTCATTTGCACCCCCCAGTTGCACCCCTCAGTTGCACCCCTCAGTTGCACCCCTCAGTTGCACCCCTCAGTGGCACCCCTCAGTTGCACCCCCCAGTTGCACCCCTCAGTTGCACCCCTCAGTTGCACCCCCCAGTTGCACCCCTCAGTTGCACCCCTCAGTTGCACCCCTCAGTTGCACCCCTCAGTTGCACCCCTCAGTTGCACCCCTCAGTTGCACCCCCCAGTTGCACCCCCCAGTTGCACCCCTCAGTTGCACCCCTCAGTTGCACCCCTCAGTGGCACCCCTCAGTTGCACCCCTCAGTTGCACCCCTCAGTTGCACCCCCCAGTTGCACCCCTCAGTTGCACCCCTCATTTGCACCCCCCAGTTGCACCCCTCAGTTGCACCCCTCAGTTGCACCCCTCAGTTACACCCCTCAGTGGCACCCCTCAGTTGCACCCCCCAGTTGCACCCCTCAGTTGCACCCCTCAGTTGCACCCCCCAGTTGCACCCCTCAGTTGCACCCCTCAGTTGCACCCCTCAGTTGCACCCCTCAGTTGCACCCCTCAGTTGCACCCCTCAGTTGCACCCCCCAGTTGCACCCCCCAGTTGCACCCCTCAGTTGCACCCCCCAGTTGCACCCCTCAGTTGCACCCCTCAGTTGCACCCCCCAGTTGCACCCCCCAGTTGCACCCCTCAGTTGCACCCCCCAGTTGCACCCCTCAGTTGCAACCCCCAGTCGCACCCTTCAGTTGCACCCCTCAGTTGCACCCCTCAGTTGCACCCCCCAGTTGCACCCCCCAGTTGCACCCCTCAGTTGCACCCCTCAGTTGCACCCCTCAGTGGCACCCCTCAGTTGCACCCCTCAGTTGCACCCCTCAGTTGCACCCCTCGGTTGCACCCCCCAGTTGCACCCCCCAGTTGCACCCCTCAGTTGCACCCCTCAGTTGCACCCACCAGTTGCACCCCCCAGTTGCACCTCTCAGTTGCACCCCTCAGTTCCACCCCTCAGTTGCACGCCACAGTTGCACCCCTCAGTTGCACCCCTCAGTTGCACCCCTCAGTTGCACCCCCCAGTTGCACCCCCCAGTTGCACCCCTCAGTTGCACCCCTCAGTTGCACCCCTCAGTTGCACCCCCCAGTTGCACCCCTCAGTTGCACCCCCCAGTTGCACCCCGCAGTTGCACCCCTCAGTTGCACCCCTCAGTTGCACCCCTCAGTTGCACCCCCCAGTTGCACGCCTCAGTTGCACCCCTCAGTTGCACCTACCAGTTGCACCCCTCAGTTGCAACCCTCAGTTGCACCCCCCAGTTGCACCCCTCAGTTGCACCCCTCAGTTGCACCCCTCAGTTGCACCCCTCAGTTGCACCCCTCAGTTGCACCCCTCAGTTGCACCCCTCAGTTGCACGCCTCAGTTGCACCCCTCAGTTGCACCCCTCAGTTGCACCCCTCGGTTGCACCCCTCAGTTGCACCCCTCAGTTGGACCCCCCAGTTGCACCCCTCAGTTGCACCCCTCCGTTGCACCCCCCAGTTGCACCCCTCAGTTGCACCCCTCAGTTGCACCCCTCAGTTGCACCCCCCAGTTGCACCCCTCAGTTGCACCCCCCAGTTGCACATCCCAGTTGCACCCCTCAGTTGCACCCCTCAGTTGCACCCCTCAGTTGCACCCCCCAGTTGCACCCCTCAGTTGCACCCCTGAGTTGCACCCCTCAGTTGCACCCCTCAGTTGCCCCCCCAAATTGCACCCCTCAGTTGAACCCCTCAGTTGGACCCCCCTGTTGCAACCCTCAGTTGCACCCCTCAGTTGCACCCCTCAGTTGCACCCCCCGGTTGCACCCCTCAGTTGCACCCCTCAGTTGCACCCCCCAGTTGCACCCCTCAGTTGCACCCCTCAGTTGCACTCCCCTGTCTCACCCCTCAGTTGCACCCCCCAGTTGCACCCCTCAGTTGCACCCCTCAGTTGCACCCCTCAGTTGCACCCCTCAGTTGCAGCCCTCAGTTGCACCCCTCAGTTGCACCCCTCAGGTGCACCCCCCAGTTGCACCCCTCAGTTGCACCCCTCAGTTGCACCCCTCAGTTGCACCCCCCAGTTGCACCCCTCAGTTGCACCCCTCAGTTGCACCCCTCAGTTGCACCCCTCAGTTGCACCCCCCAGTTGCACCCCTCAGTTGCACCCCTCAGTTGCACCCCTCAGTTGCACCCCTCAGTTGCACCCCCCAGTTGCACCCCCCAGTTGCACCCCTCAGTTGCACCCCTCAGTTGCACCCCTCAGTTGCAGCCCTCAGTTGCACCCCTCAGTTGCACCCCCCAGTTGCACCCCTCAGTTGCACCCCTCAGTTGCAGCCCCCAGTTGCACCCCCCAGTTGCACCCCTCAGTTGCACCCCTCAGTTGCACCCCCCAGTTGCACCCCTCAGTTGCACCCCTCAGTTGCACCCCCCTGTTGCACCCCTCAGTTGCACCCCTCAGTTGCACCCCCCAGTTGCACCCCCCAATTGCACCCCTCAGTTGCACCCCTCAGTTGGACCCCCCAGTTGCACCCCTCAGTTGCACCCCTCAGTTGCACCCCTCAGTTGCACCCCCCAGTTGCACCCCTCAGTTGCACCCCTCAGTTGCACCCCCCAGTTGCACCCCTCAGTTGCACCCCTCAGTTGCACCCCTCAGTTGCACGCCTCAGTTGCACCCCTCAGTTGCACCCCTCAGTTGCACCCCTCAGTTGCACCCCTCAGTTGCACCCCTCAGTTGCACCCCTCAGTTCCCCCCCTCGGTTGCACCCCTCAGTTGCACCCCTCAGTTGCACCCCTCAGTTGCGCCCCTCAGTTGCACCCCTCAGTTGCACCCCTCAGTTGCACCCCTCAGTTGCACCCCTCAGTTGCACCCCTCAGTTGCACCCCTCAGTTGCACCCCTCAGTTGCACCCCCCAGTTGCATCCCTCAGTTGCAACCCTCAGTTGCACCCCCCAGTTGCACCCCCCAGTTGCACCCCTCAGTTGCACCCCCCAGTTGCACCCCTCAGTTGCACCCCTCGGTTGGACCCCTCAGTTGCACCCCCCAGTTGCACCCCTCAGTTGCACCCCTCAGTTGCAGCCCTCAGTTGCAGCCCTCAGTTGCACCCCTCAGTTGCACCCCCCAGATGCACCCCTCAGTTGCACCCCTCAGTTGCACCCCTCAGTTTCACCCCTCACTGGCACCCCCCAGTTGCACCCCTCAGTTTCACCCCTCAGTTGCACCCCTCAGTTGCATCCCTCAGTTGCACCCCCCAGTTGCACCCCTCAGTTGCAACCCTCAGTTGCACCCCCCAGTTGCACCCCTCAGTTGCACCCCTCAGTTGCACCCCTCAATTGCACGCCCCAGTTGCACCCCTCAGTTGCACCCCCCAGTTGCATCCCTCAGTTGCAACCCTCAGTTGCACCCCCCAGTTGCACCCCTCAGTTGCACCCCTCAGTTGCACCCCTCAGTTGCACCCCTCAGTTGCACCCCTCAGTTGCACCCCTCAGTTGCACCCCTCAGTTGCACCCCTCAGTTGCACCCCTCAGTTGCACCCCTCAGTTGCACCCCTCAGTTGCACCCCTCAGTTGCACCCCTCAGTTGCACCCCCCAGTTGCATCCCTCAGTTGCAACCCTCAGTTGCACCCCCCAGTTGCACCCCTCAGTTGCACCCCTCAGTTGCACCCCCCAGTTGCACCCCTCAGTTGCACCCCTCGGTTGCACCCCTCACTGGCACCCCCCAGTTGCACCCCTCAGTTTCACCCCTCAGTTGCACCCCTCAGTTGCACCCCTCAGTTGCACCCCCCAGTTGCACCCCTCAGTTGCACCCCTCAGTTGCACCCCCCAGTTGCACCCCTCAGTTGCACCCCTCAGTTGCACCCCCCAGTTGCACCCCTCAGTTGCAGCCCTCAGTTGCACCCCTCAGTTGCACCCCTCAGTTGCACCCCCCAGATGCACCCCTCAGTTGCAGCCCTCAGTTGCACCCCTCACTGGCACCCCGCAGTTGCACCCCTCAGTTGCACCCCTCAGTTGCACCCCCCAGTTGCACCCCTCAGTTGCACCCCTCAGTTGCACCCCTCAGTTGCACCCCTCAGTTGCACCCCCCAGTTGCACCCCTCAGTTGCACCCCTCAGTTGCACCCCCCAGTTGCATCCCTCAGTTGCACCCCTCAGTTGCACCCCTCAGTTGCACCCCTCAGTTGCACCCCTCAGTTGCACCCCTCAGTTGCACCCCTCAGTTGCACCCCTCAGTTGCACCCCCAGTTGCACCCCTCAGTTGCACCCCTCAGTTGCACCCCCAAGTTGCACCCCTCAGTTGCACCCCCCAGTTGCACCCCTCAGTTGCACCCCTCAGTTGCACCCCCCAGTTGCACCCCTCAGTTGCACCCCTCAGTTGCACCCCCCAGTTGCACACCCCAGTTGCACCCCTCAGTTGCACCCATCAGTTGCACCCCCCAGTTGCACTCCTCAGTTGCACCCCTCAGTTGCACCCCTCAGTTGCACCCCTCAGTTGCACCCTCCAGTTGCACCCCTCAGTTGCACCCCTCAGTTGCACCCCTCAGTTGCACCCTTCAGTTGCAGACCCCGGTTGCATCCCTCAGTTGCACCCCTCAGTTGCACGCCCCAGTTGCACCCCTCAGTTGCACCCCTCAGTTGCACCCCTCAGTTGCACCCCCCAGTTGCACCCCTCAGTTGCACCCCTCAGTTGCACCCCTCAGTTGCACCCTTCAGTTGCAGCCCCCGGTTGCACCCCTCAGTTGCACCCCTCAGTTGCACCCCCCAGTTGCACCCCTCAGTTGCACCCCCCAGTTGCATCCCTCAGTTGCAACCCTCAGTTGCACCCCTCAGTTGCACCCCTCACTGGCACGCCCCAGTTGCACCCCTTAGTTGCACCCCTCAGTTGCACCCCCCAGTTGCACCCCTCAGTTGCACCCCTCAGTTGCACGCCTCAGTTGCACCGCTCAGTTGCACCCCCCAGTTGCACCCCTCAGTTGCACCCCTCAGTTGCACACCCCAGTTGCACCCCCCAGTTGCACCCCTCAGATGCACCCCTCAGTTGCACCCCTCAGTTGCAGACCCCAGTTGCAACCCTCAGTTGCACCCCTCAGTTGCACCCCTCAGTTGCACCCGTCAGTTGCACCCCTCAGTTGCACCCCTCAGTTGCACCCCCCAGTTGCACCCCTCAGTTGCACCCCTCAGTTGCACCCCTCAGTTGCAACCTTCAGTTGCAGCCCCCGGTTGCACCCCTCAGTTGCACCCCTCAGTTGCACGCCCCAGTTGCACCCCTCAGTTGCACCCCTCAGTTGCAGCCCTCAGTTGCACCCCTCAGTTGCACCCCTCAGTTGGAGACCCCAGTTGCACCCCTCAGTTGCACCCCTCAGTGGCACCCCTCGGTTGCACCACCCAGTTGCACCCCTCAGTTGCACCCCTCAGTTGCACCCCTCACTGGCACCCCCCAGTTGCACCCCTCAGTTGCACCCCTCAGTTGCACCCCTCAGTTGCACCCCTCAGTTGCACCCCCCAGTTGCACCCCTCAGTTGCACCCCTCAGTTGCACCCCCCAGTTGGACCCCTCAGTTGCAGACCCCAGTTGCACCCCTCAGTTGCACCCCTCAGTTGCACCCCTCAGTTGCACCCCTCAGTTGCACCCCTCAGTTGCACCCCTCAGTTGCACCCCCCAGTTGCACCCCTCAGTTGCACCCCTCAGTTGCACCCCTCAGTTGCAACCTTCAGTTGCAGCCCCCGGTTGCACCCCTCAGTTGCACCCCTCAGTTGCACGCCCCAGTTGCACCCCTCAGTTGCACCCCTCAGTTGCAGCCCTCAGTTGCACCCCTCAGTTGCACCCCTCAGTTGCAGACCCCAGTTGCACCCCTCAGTTGCACCCCTCAGTTGCACCCCTCAGTTGCACATCCCAGTTGCAGCCCTCAGTTGCACCCCTCAGTTGCACCCCTCACTGGCACCCCCCAGTTCCACCCCTCAGTTGCACCCCCCAGTTGCACCCCTCAGTTGCACCCCTCAGTTGCACCCCTCAGTTGCACCCCTCAGTTGCACCCCTCAGTTGCACCCCTCAGTTGCACCCCTCAATTGCACCCCTCAGTTGCACCCCTCAGTTGCACCCCTCAGTTGCACCCCCCAGTTGCACCCCTCAGTTGCACCCCTCAGTTGCACCCCCCAGTTGCGGCCCTCAGGTGCACCCCTCAGTTGCACCCTCAGTTGCACCCCTTAGTTGCACCCCTCAGTTGCTACCCTCAGTTGCACCCCTCAGTTGCCCCCCTCAGTTGCACCCCTCAGTTGCACCCCTCAGTTGCACCCCTCAGTTGCACCCCTCAGTTGCACCCCTCAGTTGCACCCCTCAGTTGCACCCCTCAGTTGCACCCCTCAGTTGCACCCCTCAGTTACACCCCTCAGGTGCACCCTCAGTTGCACCCCTCAGTTGCACCCCTCAGTTGCACCCCCCTGTTGCACCCCTCAGTTGCACCCCCCAGTTGCACCCCCCAGTTGCACCCCTCAGTTGCACCCCCCAGTTGCACCCCTCAGTTGCACCCCTCAGTTGCACCCCCCAGTTGCACCCCCCAGTTGCACCCCTCAGTTGCACCCCTCAGTTGCAGCCCCCAGTTGCACTCCTCAGTTGCACCCCTCAGTTGCACCCCTCAGTTGCACCTGTCAGTTGCACCCCTCAGTTGCACCCCTCAGTTGCACCCCTCAGTTGCACCACCCAGTTGCACCCCTCAGTTGCACCCCTCAGTTGCACCCCTCACTGGCACCCCCCAGTTGCACCCCTCAGTTGCACCCCTCAGTTGCACCCCTCAGATGCACCCTCAGTTGCACCCCTCAGTTGCACCCCCCAGTTGCACCCCTCAGTTGCACCCCTCAGTTGCACCCCTCAGTTGCACCCCTCAGTTGCACCCCTCAGTTGCACCCCTCAGTTGCAGCCCCCAGTTGCACCCCTCCGTTGCACCTGTCAGTTGCACCTGTCAGTTGCACCCCTCAGTTGCAGCCCTCAGTTGCAGCCCCCAGTTGCACCCCCCAGTTGCACCCCTCAGTTGCACCCCTCAGTTGCACCCCTCAGTTGCACCCCTCAGTTGCACCCCCCAGTTGCACCCCTCAGTTGCACCCCCCAGTTGCACCCCTCAGTTGCACCCCCCAGTTGCACCCCTCAGTTGCACCCCCCAGTTGCACCTCTCAGTTGCACCCCTCAGTTGCAGCCCTCGGTTGCAGCCCCCAGTTGCGCCCCTCAGTTGCACCCCTCAGTTGCACCCCTCAGTTGCACCCCTCAGTTGCACCCCTCAGTTGCACCCCTCAGTTGCACCCCCCAGTTGCACCCCTCAGTTGCACCCCCCAGTTGCACCTCTCAGTTGCACCCCTCAGTTGCAGCCCTCGGTTGCAGCCCTCAGTTGCACCCCTCAGTTGCACCCCTCAGTTGCACCCCTCGGTTGCACCCCTCAGTTGCACCCCTCAGTTGCACCCCTCAGTTGCACCCCTCATTTGCACCCCTTAGTTGCACCCCTCAGTTGCACCCCTCAGTTGCACCCCCCAGTTGCACCCCTCAGTTGCATCCCTCAGTTGCACCCCCCAGTTGCACCCCCCAGTTGCACCCCTCAGTTGCACCCCTCAGTTGCACCCCTCAGTTGCACCCCTCAGTTGCACCCCTCAGTTGCACCCCTCAGCCGCACCCCTCAGTCGCACCCCTCAGTTGCACCCCTCAGTTGCACCCCCCAGTTGCACCCCTCAGTTGCACCCCTCAGTTGCACCCCCAGTTGCACCCCTCAGTTGCACCCCTCAGTTGCACCCCTCAGTTGCACCCCTCAGTTGCACCCCCCAGTTGCACCCCTCAGTTGCACCCCTCAGTTGCACCCCCCAGTTGCACCCCTCAGTTGCACCCCTCAGTTGCACCCCCCAGTTGCACCCCCCAGTTGCACCCCTCAGTTGCACCCCTCAGTTGCACCCCCCAGTTGCACTCCTCAGTTGCACCCCTCAGTTGCACCCCTCAGTTGCACCCCTCAGTTGCACCCCCCAGTTGCACCCCTCAGTTGCACCCCTCAGTTGCACCCCTCAGTTGCACCCCTCAGTTGCACCCCTCAGTTGCACCCCTCAGTTGCACCCCCCAGTTGCAGCCCCCAGTTGCACCCCTCAGTTGCACCCCTCAGTTGCACGCCCCAGTTGCACCCCTCAATTGCAGCCCTCAGTTGCACCCCTCAGTTGCACCCCCCAGTTGCACCCCCCAGTTGCACCTCTCAGTTGCACCCCCCAGTTGCACCCCTCAGTGGCACCCCTCAGTTGCACCCCCCTGTGGCACCCCTCAGGTGCACCCGCCAGTTGCACCCCTCAGTTGCACCCCTCAGTTGCAGCCCTCAGTTGCACCTGTCAGTTGCACCCATCAGTTGCACCCCTCAGTTGCACCCCTCAGTTGCACCCCTCAGTTGCACCCCTCAGTTGCACCCCTCAGTTGCACCCCTCAGTTGCACCCCTCAGTTGCAGCCCCCAGTTGCACCCCTCAGTTGCACCTGTCAGGTGCACCCCTCAGTTGCACCCCCCAGTTGCACCCCTCAGTTCCACCTGTCAGTTGCACCCCTCAGTTGCACCCCTCAGTTGCAGCCCTCAGTTGCACCCCCCAGTTGCAGCCCTCAGTTGCACCCCTCAGTTGCACCCCCCAGTGGCACCCCCCAGTTGCACCCCTCAGTTGCACCCCTCAGCTGCACCCCCCAGTTGCAATCCTCAGTTGCACCCCTCAGTTGCACCCCTCAGTTGCACCCCTCAGTTGCACCCCTCAGTTGCACCCCTTAGTTGCACCCCTCAGTTGCACCCCTCACTGGCACCCCCCAGTTGCACCCCTCAGTTGCACCCCTCAGTTGCACCCCCCAGTTGCACCCCTCAGTTGCACCCCCCAGTTGCACCCCCCAGTTGCACCCCTCGGTTGCACCCCCCAGTTGCACCCCTCAGTTGCACCCCTCAGTTGCACCCCCCAGTTGCACCCCCCAGTTGCACCCCTCAGTTGCACCCCTCAGTTGCACCCCCCAGTTGCACTCCTCAGTTGCACCCCTCAGTTGCACCCCTCAGTTGCACCTGTCAGTTGCACCCCTCAGTTGCACCCCTCAGTTGCACCCCTCAGTTGCACCCCTCAGTTGCACCCCTCAGTTGCACCCCTCAGTTGCACCCCCCAGTTGCACCCCCCAGTTGCACCCCTCGGTTGCACCCCCCAGTTGCACCCCTCAGTTGCACCCCTCAGTTGCACCCCCCAGTTGCACCCCCCAGTTGCACCCCTCAGTTGCACCCCTCAGTTGCACCCCCCAGTTGCACTCCTCAGTTGCACCCCTCAGTTGCACCCCTCAGTTGCACCTGTCAGTTGCACCCCTCAGTTGCACCCCTCAGTTGCACCCCTCAGTTGCACCACCCAGTTGCACCCCTTAGTTGCACCCCTCAGTTGCACCCCTCACTGGCACCCCCCAGTTGCACCCCCCCAGTTGCACCCCTCAGTTGCACCCCCCAGTTGCACCCCTGAGTTGCACCCCTCAGTTGCACCCCCCAGTTGCACTCCTCAGTTGCACCCCTCAGTTGCACCCCTCAGTTGCACCTGTCAGGTGCACCCCTCAGTTGCACCCCTCAGTTGCACCCCTCAGTTGCACCACCCAGTTGCACCCCTTAGTTGCACCCCTCAGTTGCACCCCTCACCGGCACCCCCCAGTTGCACCCCTCAGTTGCACCCCTCAGTTGCACCCTCAGTTGCACCCCTCAGTTGCACCCCTCAGTTGCACCCCGCAGTTGCACCCCTCAGTTGCACCCCTCAGTTGCACCCCCCAGTTGCACCCCTCAGTTGCACCACTCAGTTGCACCCCTCAGTTGCACCCCCCAGTTGCACCCCTCAGTTGCACCCCTCAGTTGCACCCCTCAGTTGCAGCCCTCAGTTCACCCCTCAGTTGCACCCCCCAGTTGCGCCCCTCAGTTGCACCCCTCAGTTGCACCCTCAGTTGCACCCCTCAGTTGCACCCCTCAGTTGCACCCCCCAGTTGCACCCCTCAGTTGCACCCCCCAGTTGCACCCCCCAGTTGCACCCCTCAGTTGCACCCCCCAGTTGCACCCCTCAGTTGCACCCCTCAGTTGCACCCCTCAGTTGCACCCCTCAGTTGCAGCCCTCAGTTGCACCCCTTGGTTGCACCCCCCAGTTGGACCCCTCAGTTGCACCCCTCAGACGCACCCCCCAGTGGCACCCCTCAGTTGGACCCCTCAGTTGCACCCCTCAGACGGACCCCCCAGTGGCACCCCCCAGTTGCACCCCTCAGTTGCACCCCTCAGTTGCACCCCTCAGTTGCACCCCTCAGTTGCACCCCCCAGTTGCACCCCTCAGTTGCACCCCTCAGTTGCACCCCTCAGTTGCACCTGTCAGTTGCACCTGTCAGTTGCACCCCTCAGTTGCAGCCCTCAGTTGCAGACCCCAGTCGCACCCCTCAGTTGCACCCCTCAGTTGCACCCCTCAGTTGCACCCCTCAGTTGCACCCCTCAGTTGCACCCCTCAGTTGCACCCCCCAGTTGCACCCCTCAGTTACACCCCCCAGTTGCACCCCTCAGTTGCAGCCCTCAGTTGCACCCCTCAGTTGCACCCCTCAGTTGCACCCCTCAGTTGCACCCCTCAGTTGCACCCCTCAGTTGCACCCCCCAGTTGCACCCCTCAGTTGCACCCCTCAGTTGCACCCCTCAGTTGCACCCCTCAGTTGCACCCCTCAGTTGCACCCCCCAGTTGCAGCCCCCAGTTGCACCCCTCAGTTGCACCCCTCAGTTGCACCCCTCAGTTGCACCCCTCAGTTGCACCCCTCAGTTGCACCCCTTGGTTGCACCCCCCAGTTGGACCCCTCAGTTGCACCCCTCAGACGCACCCCCCAGTGGCACCCCCCAGTTGCACCCCTCAGTTGCACCCCTCAGTTGCACCCCCCAGTTGCACCCCCCAGTTGCACCCCCCAGTTGCACCCCTCAGTTGCACCCCTCAGTTGCACCCCTCAGTTGCACCCCTCAGTTGCACCCGTCAGTTGCACCCCTCAGTTGCACCCCTCAATTGCACCCCTCAGTTGCACCCCTCGGTTGCACCCCCCAGTTGGACCCCTCAGTTGCACCCCTCAGACGGACCCCCCAGTGGCACCCCCCAGTTGCACCCCTCAGTTGCACCCCTCAGTTGCACCCCTCAGTTGCACCCCTCAGTTGCACCCCCCAGTTGCACCCCTCAGTTGCACCCCTCAGTTGCACCCCTCAGTTGCACCCCTCAGTTGCACCCCTCAGTTGCACCCCTCAGTTGCACCCCCCAGTTGCACCCCTCAATTGCACCCCCCAGTTGGACCCCTCAGTTGCACCCCTCAGTTGCACCCCGTAGTTGCACCCCTCAGTTGCACCCCTCAGTTGCACCCCTCAGTTGCACCCCTCAGTTGCACCCCTCAGTTGCACCCCTCGGTTGCATCCCCCAGTTGGACCCCTCAGTTGCACCCCTCAGACGCATCCCCCAGTGGCAGCCCTCAGTTGCACCCCTCAGTTGCACCCCTCAGTTGCACCCCTCAGTTGCACCCCTCAGTTGCACCCCTCAGTTGCACCCCTCAGTTGCACCCCTCAGTTGCACCCCTCAGTTGCACCCCTCAGTTGCACCCCTCAGTTGCACCCCTCAGTTGCACCCCCCAGTTGCACCCCTCAGTTGCACCCCTCAGTTGCACCCCTCAGTTGCACCCCCCAGTTGCACCCCTCAGTTGCACACCTCAGTTGCACCCCTCAGTTGCACCACTCAGTTGCACCCCTCAGTTGCACCCCTCAGTTGCACCCCTCAGTTGCACCCCTCAGTTGCACCCCTCAGTTGCACCCCTCAGTTGCACCCCTCAGTTGCACCCCTCAGTTGCACCCCCCAGTTGCACCCCTCAATTGCACCCCTCAGTTGCACCCCTCGGTTGCCCCCCTCAGTTGCACCCCCCAGTTGCACCCCTCAGTTGCACCCCTCAGTTGCACCCCTCAGTTGCACCCCTCAGTTGCACCCCTCAGTTGCACCCCTCAGTTGCACCCCTCAGTTGCACCCCTCAGTTGCACCCCTCAGTTGCACCCCTCAGTTGCACCCCTCAGACGCATCCCCCAGTGGCAGCCCTCAGTTGCACCCCTCAGTTGCACCCCTCAGTTGCACCCCTCAGTTGCACCCCTCAGTTGCACCCCTCAGTTGCACCCCTCAGTTGCACCCCTCAGTTGCACCCCTCAGTTGCACCCCTCAGTTGCACCCCTCAGTTGCACCCCTCAGTTGCACCCCCCAGTTGCACCCCTCAGTTGCACGCCCCAGTTGCACCCCTCAGTTGCACCCCCCAGTTGCACCCCTCAGTTGCACACCTCAGTTGCACCCCTCAGTTGCACCACTCAGTTGCACCCCTCAGTTGCACCCCTCAGTTGCACCCCTCAGTTGCACCCCTCAGTTGCACCCCTCAGTTGCACCCCTCAGTTGCACCCCTCAGTTGCACCCCTCAGTTGCACCCCTCAGTTGCACCCCCCAGTTGCACCCCTCAGTTGCACCCCTCAGTTGCACCCCTCGGTTGCCCCCCTCAGTTGCACCCCCCAGTTGCACCCCTCAGTTGCACCCCTCAGTTGCACACCTCAGTTGCACCCCTCAGTTGCACCCCTCAGTTGCCCCCCTCAGTTGCACCACTCAGTTGCACCCCTCAGTTGCACCCCTCAGTTGCAGCCCTCAGTTGCACCCCCCAGTTGCACGCCTCAGTTGCACCCCTCAGTTGCACCCCTCAGTTGCACCCCTCAGTTGCACCCCTCAGTTGCACCCCCCAGGTGCACCCCCCAGTCGCACCCCTCAGATACACCCCCCAGTTGCACCCCTCAGTTGCACCCCTCAGTTGCACCCCTCAGTTGCACCCCTCAGTTGCACCCCTCAGTTGCACCCCCCAGGTGCACCCCCCAGTTGCACCCCTCAGATACACCCCCCAGTTGCACCCCTCAGTTGCACCCCCCAGTTGCACCCCTCAGTTGCACCCCTCAGTTGCACCCCTCAGTTGCACCCCTCAGTTGCAACCCTCAGTTGCACCCCCCAGTTGCACCCCTCGGTTGCACCCCCCAGTTGCACCCCCCAGTTGCACCCCACAGTTGCACCCCTCAGTTGCACCCCCCAGTTGCACCCCCCAGTTGGACCCCTCGGTTGCACCCCCCAGTTGCACCCCCCAGTTGCACCCCTCAGTTGCACCCCCCAGGTGCACCCCTCAGTTGCACCCCTCAGTTGCAGCCCTCAGTTCACCCCTCAGTTGCACCCCCCAGTTGCACCCCTCAGTTGCACCCCTCAGATACACCCCCCAGTTGCACCCCTCAGTTGCACCCCCCAGTTGCACCCCTCAGTTGCACCCCTCAGTTGCACCCCTCAGTTGCACCCCTCAGTTGCAACCCTCAGTTGCACCCCCCAGTTGCACCCCTCGGTTGCACCCCCCAGTTGCACCCCCCAGTTGCACCCCACAGTTGCACCCCTCAGTTGCACCCCCCAGTTGCACCCCCCAGTTGGACCCCTCGGTTGCACCCCCCAGTTGCACCCCCCAGTTGCACCCCTCAGTTGCACCCCTCAGTAGCACCCCTCAGTTGTACCTCTCAGCTGCAGCCCTCAGTTGCACCCCTCAGTTGCACCCCCCAGTTGCACCCCCCAGTTGGACCCCTCAGTTGCACCCCTCAGTTGCAGCCCTCAGTTGCACCCCTCAGTTGCACCCCCCAGTTGCAACCCTCAGTTGCAACCCTCAGTTGCACCCCTCAGTTGCAACCCTCAGTTGCACCCCTTAGTTGCACCCCTCAGTTGCACCCCCCAGTTGCACCCCCCAGTTGCACTCCTCAGCTGCACCCCTGAGTTGCACCCCTCAGTTGCACCCCTCAGTTGCACCCCTCAGTTGCACCCCCCAGTTGCACCCCTCAATTGCACCCCTCAATTGCACCCATCAGTTGCACCCCTCAGTTGCATCCCTCAGTTGCACCCCTCAGTTGCACCCCCCAGTTGCACCCCTCAATTGCACCCCTCAGTTGCACCCCCCAGTTGCACCCCTCAGTTGCACCCCTCAATTGCACCCCTCAGTTGCACCCCCCAGTTGCACCCCTCAGCTGCACCCCTCAGTTGCACCCCTCAGTTGCACCCCTCAGTTGCACCCCCCAGTTG
Organism: Eutreptiella sp. 'Long Island Sound 2002'; assembly: GCA_964036045.1. Classification (NCBI taxonomy): domain Eukaryota; phylum Euglenozoa; class Euglenophyceae; order Eutreptiales; family Eutreptiaceae; genus Eutreptiella; species Eutreptiella sp. 'Long Island Sound 2002'. Next base: position 124,670,328 of record OZ038383.1, on the reverse strand, counting down.
CACCCCTCAGTTGCACCCCTGAGTTGCACCCCCGAGTTGCACCCCTCAGTTGCACCCCTCAGTTTCACCCCTCAGTTGCACCCCCCAGTTGCACCCCTCAGTTGCACCCCCCAGTTGCACCCCTCAGCTGCACCCCTCAGTTGCACACCTCAGTTGCACCCCTCAGTTGCACCCCTCAGTTGCCCCCCTCAGTTGCACCACTCAGTTGCACCCCTCAGTTGCACCCCTCAGTTGCACCCCTCAGTTGCACCCCCCAGTTGCACCCCTCAGTTGCAGCCCTCAGTTGCACCCCTCAGTTGCACCCCTCAGTTGCACCCCTCAGTTGCACCCCCCAGGTGCACCCCCCAGTTGCACCCCTCAGATACACCCCCCAGTTGCACCCCTCAGTTGCACCCCTCAGTTGCACCCCTCAGTTGCACCCCTCAGTTGCACCCCCCAGTTGCACCCCTCAGTTGCACCCCTCAGTTGCACCCCTCAGTTGCACCCGTCAGTTGCAACCCTCAGTTGCACCCCCCAGTTGCACCCCTCGGTTGCACCCCTCAGTTGCACCCCTCAGCTGCACCCCCCAGTTGCACCCCCCAGTTGCAACCCTCAGTTGCACCCCTCAGTTGCACCCCCCCAGTTGCAACCCTCAGTTGCACCCCTCAGTTGCACTCCTCAGTTGCACCCCTCAGTTGCACCCCTCAGTTGCACCCCCCAGTTGCACCCCTCAATTGCACCCCTCAGTTGCACCCCTCGGTTGCACCCCTCAGTTGCACCCCCCAGTTGCACCCCTCAGTTGCACCCCTCAGTTGCACACCTCAGTTGCACCCCTCAGTTGCACCCCTCAGTTGCACCCCTCAGTTGCACCACTCAGTTGCACCCCTCAGTTGCACCCCTCAGTTGCACCCCTCAGTTGCACCCCCCAGTTGCACGCCTCAGTTGCACCCCTCAGTTGCACCCCTCAGTTGCACCCCTCAGTTGCACCCCTCAGTTGCACCCCCCAGGTGCACCCCCCAGTTGCACCCCTCAGTTGCACCCCTCAGTTGCACCCCTCAGTTGCACCCCCCAGTTGCACGCCTCAGTTGCACCCCTCAGTTGCACCCCTCAGTTGCACCCCTCAGTTGCACCCCCCAGTTGCACCCCTCAGTTGCACCCCTCAGTTGCACCCCTCAGTTGCACCCCTCAGTTGCACCCCCCAGTTGCACCCCTCAGTTGCACCCCTCAGTTGCACCCCTCAGTTGCACCCGTCAGTTGCAACCCTCAGTTGCACCCCCCCGTTGCACCCCTCGGTTGCACCCCCCAGTTGCACCCCCCAGTTGCACCCCCCAGTTGCACCCCTCAGTTGCACCCCCCAGTTGCACCCCCCAGTTGGACCCCTCGGTTGCACCCCCCAGTTGCACCCCCCAGTTGCACCCCTCAGTTGCACCCCTCAGTTGCACCCCTCAGTAGCACCCCTCAGTTGCACCTCTCAGCTGCACCCCTCAGTTGCACCCCTCAGTTGCACCCCCCAGTTGCACCCCCCAGTTGGACCCCTCAGTTGCACCCCTCAGTTGCACCCCCCAGTTGCAACCCTCAGTTGCAACCCTCAGTTGCACCCCTCAGTTGCACCCCTCAGTTGCACCCCTTAGTTGCACCCCTCAGTTGCACCCCCCAGTTGCACCCCCCAGTTGCACTCCTCAGCTGCACCCCTCAGTTGCACCCCTCAGTTGCACCCCTCGGTTGCACCCCTCAGTTGCACCCCCCAGTTGCACCCCTCAGTTGCACCCCTCAGTTGCACCCCCCAGTTGCACGCCTCAGTTGCACGGCTCTATTGCACCCCTCAGTTGCACCCCTCAGTTGCATCCCTCAGTTGCACCCCTCAGTTGCACCCCCCAGTTGCACCCCTCAATTGCACCCCTCAGTTGCACCCCCCAGTTGCACCCCTCAGTTGCACCCCTCAATTGCACCCCTCAGTTGCACCCCCCAGTTGCACCCCTCAGCTGCACCCCTCAGTTGCACCCCTCAGTTGCACCCCTCAGTTGCACCCCCCAGTTGCACCCCTCAGTTGCACCCCCCAGTTGCACCCCTCAGTTGCACCCCCCAGTTGCACCCCTCAGTTGCACCCCTCAGTTGCACACCTCAGTTGCACCCCTCAGTTGCACCCCTCAGTTGCCCCCCTCAGTTGCACCACTCAGTTGCACCCCTCAGTTGCACCCCCCAGTTGCACCCCTCAGTTGCGGCCCCCAGTTGCACGCCTCAGTTGCACCCCTCAGTTGCACCCCTCAGTTGCACCCCTCAGTTGCACCCCTCAGTTGCACCCCCCAGGTGCACCCCCCAGTTGCACCCCTCAGATACACCCCCCAGTTGCACCCCTCAGTTGCACCCCTCAGTTGCACCCCTCAGTTGCACCCCCAGTTGCACCCCCCAGTTGCACCCCTCAGTTGCACCCCTCAGTTGCACCCCTCAGTTGCACCCGTCAGTTGCACCCCTCAGTTGCACCCCCCAGCTGCACCCCTCGGTTGCACCCCTTCGTTGCAATCCTCAGTTGCACCCCCCAGTTGCACCCCCCAGTTGCAACCCTCAGGGGAACCCCTCAGTTGCACCCCCCCAGTTGCAACCCTCAGTTGCAACCCTCAGTTGCACTCCTCAGTTGCACCCCTCAGTTGCACCCCCCAGTTGCACCCCTCAGTTGCACCCCTCAGTTGCACCCCTTAGTTGCACCCCCCAGTTGCACCCCTCAGTTGCACTCCCCAGTTGCAGCCCTCAGTTGCACCCCTCAGTTCCACCTCTCAGTTGCACCCCCCAGTTGAACCCCTCAGTTGCACCCCTCAGTTGCACCCCCCAGTTGCACCCCTCAGTTGCACCCCTCAGTTGCACCCCCCAGTTGCACCCCTCAGTTGCACCCCTCAGTTGCACCCCTCAGTTGCACCCCTCAGTTGCACCCCTCAGTTGCACCCCTCAGTTGCACCCCTCAGTTGCACTCCCCAGTTGCAGCCCTCAGTTGCACCCCTCAGTTCCACCTCTCAGTTGCACCCCCCAGTTGAACCCCTCAGTTGCACCCCTCAGTTGCACCCCCCAGTTGCACCCCTCAGTTGCACCCCTCAGTTGCACCCCCCAGTTGCACCCCTCAGTTGCACCCCTCAGTTGCACCCCCCAGGTGCACCCCCCAGTTGCAGCCCTCAGTTGCACCCCCCAGTTGCAGCCCCCAGTTGCACCCCTCAGTTGCACCCCTCAGTAGCACCCCTCAGTTGCACCCCCCAGTTGCACCCCCCAGTTGCACCCCTCAGTTGCACCCCCCAGTTGCACCCCTCAGTTGCACCCCTCAGTTGCACCCCTCAGTTGCACCCCTCAGTTGCACCCCCCAGTTGCACCCCTCAGTTGCACCCCTCAGTTGCACCCCTCAGTTGCACCCCTCAGTTGCACCCCTCAGTTGCACCCCCCCAGTTGCAACCCCCAGTTGCACCCCTCAGTTGCGACCCCCAGTTGCACCCCTCAGGTTGCACCCCTCAGTTGCACCCCCCAGTTGCTCCCCCCAGTTGCACCCCTCAGTTGCACTCCTCAGTTGCACCCCCCAGTTGCACCCCCCAGTTGCACCCCCCAGTTGCACCCCTCAGTTGCACCCCTCAGTTGCACCCCTCAGTTCCACCCCCCAGTTGCACCCCTCAGTTGCACCCCTCAGTTGCACCCCTCAGTTGCACCCCCCAGTTGCACCCCCCAGTTGCAAACCCCCGTTGCACCCCTCAGTTGCACCCCCCAGTTGCACCCCTCAGTTGCACCCCTCAGTTGTACCCCCCAGCTGCACCCCCCAGTTGCACCTCTCAGTTGCACCCCCCAGTTGAACCCCTCAGTTGCACCCCTCAGTTGCACCCCCCAGTTGCACCCCTCAGTTGCACCCCCCAGTTGCACCCCTCAGTTGCACCCCTCAGTTGCACCCCCCAGGTGCACCCCCCAGTTGCAGCCCTCAGTTGCACCCCCCAGTTGCACCCCCCAGTTGCACCCCTCAGTTGCACCCCTCAGTTGCACCCCTCAGTTGCACCCCCCAGTTGCACCCCCCAGTTGCACCCCTCAGTTGCACCCCTCAGTTGCACCCCTCAGTTGTACCCCTCAGTTGCACCCCTCAGTTGCACCCCCCAGTTGCACCCCTCAGTTGCACCCCTCAGTTGCACCCCTCAGTTGCACCCCCCAGTTGCACCCCTCAGTTGCACCCCTCAGTTGCACCCCTCAGTTGCACCCCTCAGTTGCACCCCTCAGTTGCAGCCCCCAGTTGCACCCCCCAGTTGCACCCCTCAGTTGCACCCCCCAGTTGCACCCCTCAGGTTGCACCCCTCAGTTGCACCCCCCAGTTGCACCCCCCAGTTGCACCCCTCAGTTGCACTCCTCAGCTGCACCCCGCAGTTGCACCCCCCAGTTGCACCCCCCAGTTGCACCCCTCAGTTGCACCCCTCAGTTGCACCCCTCAGTTACACCCCTCAGTTGCACCCCTCAGTTGCGACCCCCAGTTGCACCCCTCAGGTTGCACCCCTCAGTTGCACCCCCCAGTTGCTCCCCCCAGTTGCACCCCTCAGTTGCACTCCTCAGTTGCACCCCCCAGTTGCACCCCCCAGTTGCAGCCCCCAGTTGCACCCCTCAGTTGCACCCCTCAGTTGCACCCCTCAGTTCCACCCCCCAGTTGCACCCCTCAGTTGCACCCCTCAGTTGCACCCCTCAGTTGCACCCCCCAGTTGCACCCCCCAGTTGCAAACCCCCGTTGCACCCCTCAGTTGCACCCCCCAGTTGCACCCCTCAGTTGCACCCCTCAGTTGTACCCCCCAGCTGCACCCCCCAGTTGCACCTCTCAGTTGCACCCCCCAGTTGAACCCCTCAGTTGCACCCCTCAGTTGCACCCCCCAGTTGCACCCCTCAGTTGCACCCCCCAGTTGCACCCCTCAGTTGCACCCCTCAGTTGCACCCCCCAGGTGCACCCCCCAGTTGCAGCCCTCAGTTGCACCCCCCAGTTGCACCCCCCAGTTGCACCCCTCAGTTGCACCCCTCAGTTGCACCCCTCAGTTGCACCCCCCAGTTGCACCCCCCAGTTGCACCCCCCAGTTGCACCCCTCAGTTGCACCCCTCAGTTGCACCCCTCAGTTGCACCCCTTAGTTGCACCCCTCAGTTGCACCCCCCAGTTGCAGCCCTCAGTTGCACCCCCCAGTTGCACCCCTCAGTTGCATCCCTCAGTTGCACCCCTCAGTTGCACCCCCCAGTTGCACCCCTCAATTGCACCCCTCAGTTGCACCCCTCGGTTGCACCCCTCAGTTGCACCCCCCAGTTGCACCCCTCAGTTGCACCCCTCAGTTGCACACCTCAGTTGCACCCCTCAGTTGCACCCCTCAGTTGCCCCCCTCAGTTGCACCACTGAGTTGCACCCCTCAGTTGCACCCCTCAGTTGCACCCCTCAGTTGCACCCCTCAGTTGCCCCCCTCAGTTGCACCACTCAGTTGCACCCCTCAGTTGCACCCCCCAGTTGCACCCCTCAGTTGCACCCCTCAGTTGCACCCCTCAGTTGCACCCCTCAGTTGCACCCCTCAGTTGCACCCCTCAGTTGCACCCCTCAGTTGCACCCCCCAGTTGCACCCCCCAGTTGCACCCCTCAGTTGCACCCCTCAGTTGCACCCCTCAGTTGCACCCCTCAGTTGCACCCCTCAGTTGCACCCCTCAGTTGCACCCCCCAGTTGCACCCCTCAGTTGCACCCCTCAGTTGCACCCCTCAGTTGCACCCCTCAGTTGCAGCCCCCAGTTGCACCCCCCAGTTGCACCCCTCAGTTGCACCCCCCAGTTGCACCCCTCAGGTTGCACCCCTCAGTTGCACCCCCCAGTTGCACCCCCCAGTTGCACCCCTCAGTTGCACTCCTCAGCTGCACCCCTCAGTTGCACCCCTCAGTTACACCCCTCAGTTGCACCCCTCAGTTGCACGCCTCAGTTGCACCCCTCAGTTGCTACCCCCAGTTGGACCCCTCAGTTGCACCCCCCAGTTGCACCCCTCAGTTGCACCCCCCAGTTGCACCCCTCAGTTGCACCCCTCAGTTGCACCCCTCAGTTGCACCCCTCAGTTGCACCCCTCAGTTGCACCCCTCGGTTGCACCCCTCAGTTGCACCCCCCAGTTGAACCCCCAGTTGCACCCCTCAGTTGCACCCCTCAGTTGCACCCCCCAGTTGCACCCCTCAGTTGCACCCCTCAGTTGCACCCCTCAGTTGCACCCCTCAGTTGCACCCCTCAGTTGCACCCCTCAGTTGCACCCCTCAGTTGCACCCCTCAGTTGCACCCCTCAGTTGCACCCCCCAGTTGCACCCCTCAGTTGCACCCCTCAGTTGCACCCATCAGTTGCACCCCTCAGTTGCACCCCCCAGTTGAACCCCCAGTTGCACCCCTTAGTTGCACCCCTCAGTTGCACCCCCCAGTTGCACCCCTCAGTTGCACCCCTCAGTTGCACCCCTCAGTTGCACCCCTCAGTTGCACCCCTCAGTTGCACCCCTCAGTTGCACCCCTCGGTTGCACCCCTCAGTTGCTCCCCTCAGTTGCACCCCCCAGTTGCACCCCTCAGTTGCACCCCTCAGTTGCACCCCTCAGTTGCACCCCTCGGTTGCACCCCTCAGTTGCACCCCTCAGTTGCACCCCTCAGTTGCACCCCTCAGTTGCACCCCTCAGTTGCACCCCTCGGTTGCACCCCTCAGTTGCACCCCTCAGTTGCACCCCCCAGTTGCACCCCCCAGTTGCACCCCTCAGTTGCACCCCTCAGTTGCACCCCTCAGTTGCACCCCTCAGTTGCACCCCTCAGTTGCACCCCTCGGTTGCACCCCTCAGTTGCACCCCTCAGTTGCACCCCCCAGTTGCACCCCCCAGTTGCACCCCTCAGTTGCACCCCCCAGTTGCACCCCTCAGTTGCACCCCTCAGTTGCACCCCTCAGTTGCACCCCTCAGTTGCACCCCTCGGTTGCACCCCTCAGTTGCACCCCTCAGTTGCACCCCCCAGTTGCACCCCCCAGTTGCACCCCTCAGTTGCACCCCTCAGTTGCACCCCTCAGTTGCACCCCTCAGTTGCACCCCCCAGTTGCACCCCTCTGTTGCACCCCTCAGTTGCACCCCTCAATTGCACCCCTCAGTTGCACCCCTCAGTAGCACCCCTCAGTTGCACCCCCCAGTTGGACCCCTCAGTTGCACCCCTCAGTTGCACCCCGTAGTTGCACCCCTCAGTTGCACCCCTCGGTTGCACCCCTCAGTTGCACCCCTCAGTTGCACCCCTCAGTTGCACCCCTCGGTTGCACCCCCCAGTTGGACCCCTCAGTTGCACCCCTCAGACGCATCCCCCAGTGGCAGCCCTCAGTTGCACCCCTCAGCTGCACCCCTCAGTTGCACCCCTCAGTTGCACCCCTCAGTTGCACCCCCCAGTTGCACCCCCCAGTTGCACCCCCCAGTTGCACCCCTCAGTTGCACCCCTCAGTTGCACCCCTCAGTTGCACCCCTCAGTTGCACCCCTCAGTTGCACCCCTCAGTTGCACCCCCCAGTTGCACCCCTCAGTTGCACCCCCCAGTTGCACCCCTCAGTTGCACCCCCCAGCTGCAGCCCTCGGTTGCACACCTCAGTTGCACCCCTCAGTTGCACCCCTCAGTTCAACCCCTCAGTTGCACCACTCAGTTGCACCCCTCAGTTGCACCCCTCAGTTGCACCCCTCAGTTGCACCCCTCAGTTGCACCCCTCAGTTGCACCCCCCAGTTGCAACCCTCAGTTGCACCCCTCAGTTGCACCCCTTGGTTGCACCCCCCGGTTGGACGCCTCAGTTGGACCCCTCAGACGCACCCCCCAGTGGCACCCCCCAGTTGCACCCCTCAGTTGCACCCCTCAGTTGCACCCCTCAGTTGCACCCCTCAGTTGCACCCCCCAGTTGCACCCCCCAGTTGCACCCCCCAGTTGGACCCCTCAGTTGCACCCCTCAGTAGCACCCCTCAGTTGCACCTCTCAGCTGCACCCCTCAGTTGCACCCCCCAGTTGCACCCCCCAGTTGCACCCCCCAGTTGCACCCCTCAGTTGCACCCATCAGTTGCACCCCCCAGTTGCACCCCTCAGTTGCACCCCTCAGTTGCTACCCCCAGTTGCACCCCTCAGTTGCACCCCTCAGTTGCACCCCTCAGTTGGACTCCTCAGTTGCACCCCTCAGTTGCACCCCCCAGTTGCACCCCTCAGTTGCACCCCCCAGTTGCACCCCTCAGTTGCACCCCTCAGTTGCGCCCCTCAGTTGCACCCCTCAGTTGCACCCCTCAGTTGCACCCCTCAGTTGCACCCCTCGGTTGCACCCCCCAGTTGCACCCCCCAGTTGCACCCCTCAGTTGCACCCCTCAGTTGCACCCCTCAGTTGCACCCCCCAGTTGAACCCCCAGTTGCACCCCTCAGTTGCACCCCTCAGTTCCACCCCCCAGTTGCACCCCTCAGTTGCACCCCTCAGTTGCACCCCTCAGTTGCACCCCTCAGTTGCACCCCTCAGTTGCACCCCTCAGTTGCACCCCTCGGTTGCAGCCCTCAGTTGCACCCCTCAGTTGCACCCCCCAGTTGCACCCCCCAGTTGCACCCCTCATTTGCACCCCTCAGTTGCACCCCTCAGTTGCACCCCTCAGTTGCAACCCTCAGTTGCACCCCTCAGTTGCACCCCACGGTTGCACCCCTCAGTTGCACCCCTCAGTTGCACCCCTCAGTTGCACCCCTCAGTTGCACCCCTCAGTTGCACCCCCCGGCTGCACCCCTCAGTTGCACCCCTCAGTTGCACCCCCCAGTTGCACCCCCCAGTTGCACCCCTCAGTTGCACCCCTCAGTTGCACCCCTCAGTTGCACCCCTCAGTTGCACCCCTCAGTTGCACCCCTCAGTTGCACCCCTCAGTTGCACCCCTCGGTTGCACCCCTCAGTTGCACCCCTCAGTTGCACCCCCCAGTTGCACCCCCCAGTTGCACCCATCAGTTGCACCCCCCAGTTGCACCCCTCAGTTGCACCCCTCAGTTGCTACCCCCAGTTGCACCCCTCAGTTGCACCCCTCAGTTGCACCCCTCAGTTGGACCCCTCAGTTGCACCCCTCAGTTGCACCCCCCAGTTGCACCCCTCAGTTGCACCCCCCAGTTGCACCCCTCAGTTGCACCCCTCAGTTGCGCCCCTCAGTTGCACCCCTCAGTTGCACCCCTCAGTTGCACCCCTCAGTTGCACCCCTCAGTTGCACCCCTCAGTTGCACCCCTCAGTTGCACCCCTCAGTTGCACCCCTCAGTTGCACCCCTCGGTTGCACCCCTCAGTTGCACCCCTCAGTTGCACCCCCCAGTTGCACCCCCCAGTTGCACCCCTCAGTTGCACCCCTCAGTTGCACCCCTCAGTTGCACCCCCCAGTTGAACCCCCAGTTGCACCCCTCAGTTGCACCCCTCAGTTGCACCCCCCAGTTGCACCCCTCAGTTGCACCCCTCAGTTGCACCCCTCAGTTGCACCCCTCAGTTGCACCCCTCAGTTGCACCCCTCAGTTGCACCCCCCAGTTGCACCCCTCAATTGCACCCCCCAGTTGGACCCCTCAGTTGCACCCCTCAGTTGCACCCCGTAGTTGCACCCCTCAGTTGCACCCCTCGGTTGCACCCCTCAGATGCATCCCTCGGTTGCACCCCTCAGGTAAACCCCTGAGTTGCACCCCTCAGTTGCACCCCGTAGTTGCACCCCTCAGATGCACCCCTCAGTTGCACCCCTCAGTTGCACCCCCCAGTTGCACCCCCCAGTTGCACCCCTCAGTTGCACCCCTCAGTTGCACCCCTCAGTTGCACCCCCCAGTTGAACCCCCAGTTGCACCCCTCAGTTGCACCCCTCAGTTGCGACCCCTCAGTTGCACCCCTCAGTTGCACCCCTCAGTTGCACCCCTCAGTTGCACCCCTCAGTTGCACCCCTCAGTTGCACCCCTCAGTTGCACCCCCCAGTTGCACCCCTCAATTGCACCCCCCAGTTGGACCCCTCAGTTGCACCCCTCAGTTGCACCCCTCAGTTGCACCCCTCAGTTGCACCCCTCGGTTGCACCCCCCAGTTGGACCCCTCAGTTGCACCCCTCAGACGCATCCCCCAGTCGCAGCCCTCAGTTGCACCCCTCAGCTGCACCCCTCAGTTGCACCCCTCAGTTGCACCCCTCAGTTGCACCCCCCAGTTGCACCCCCCAGTTGCACCCCTCAGTTGCACCCCTCAGTTGCACCCCTCAGTTGCACCCCTCAGTTGCACCCCTCAGTTGCACCCCTCAGTTGCACCCCCCAGTTGCACCCCTCAGTTGCACCCCCCAGTTGCACCCCTCAGTTGCACCCCCCAGCTGCACCCCTCAGTTGCACACCTCAGTTGCACCCCTCAGTTGCACCCCCCAGTTGCACCCCCCAGTTGCACCACTCAGTTGCACCCCTCAGTTGCACCCCTCAGTTGCACCCCTCAGTTGCACCCCTCAGTTGCACCCCTCAGTTGCACCCCTCAGTTGCAACCCTCAGTTGCACCCCTCAGTTGCACCCCTTGGTTGCACCCCCCGGTTGGACGCCTCAGTTGGACCCCTCAGACGCACCCCCCAGTGGCACCCCCCAGTTGCACCCCTCAGTTGCACCCCTCAGTTGCACCCCTCAGTTGCACCCCTCAGTTGCACCCCCCAGTTGCACCCCCCAGTTGCACCCCCCAGTTGCACCCCTCAGTTGCACCCCTCAGTAGCACCCCTCAGTTGCATCTCTCAGCTGCATCCCTCAGTTGCACCCCCCAGTTGCACCCCCCAGTTGCACCCCCCAGTTGCACCCCTCAGTTGCACCCCTCAGTTGCACCCCCCAGTTGCACCCCTCAGTTGCACCCCTCAGTTGCACCCCTCAGTTGCACCCCTCAGTTGCACCCCTTAGTTGCACCCCTCAGTTGCACCCCCCAGTTGCACCCCTCAGTTGCACCCCCCACGGGCACCCCCCAGTTGCATCCCTCAGTTGCACCCCTCAGTTGCACCCCCCAGTTGCACCCCTCAATTGCACCCCTCAGTTGCACCCCTCGGTTGCACCCCTCAGTTGCACCCCCCAGTTGCACCCCTCAGTTGCACCCCTCAGTTGCACACCTCAGTTGCACCCCTCGGTGGCACCCCTCAGTTGCCCCCCTCAGTTGCACCACTGAGTTGCACCCCCCAGTTGCACGCCCCAGTTGCACCCCTCAGTTGCACACCTCAGTTGCACCCCCCAGTTGCACCCCTCAGTTGCACCCCTCAGTTGCACCCCTCAGTTGCACCCCTCAGTTGCACCCCTCGGTTGCACCCCTCATTTGCACCCCCCAGTTGCACCCCCCAGTTGCACCCCCCAGTTGCACCCCTCAGTTGCACCCCTCAGTTGCACCCCTCAGTTGCACCCCCCAGTTGAACCCCCAGTTGCACCCCTCAGTTGCACCCCTCAGTTGCACCCCCCAGTTGCACCCCTCAGTTGCACCCCTCAGTTGCACCCCTCAGTTGCACCCCTCAGTTGCACCCCTCAGTTGCACCCCTCAGTTGCACCCCCCAGTTGCACCCCTCAATTGCACCCCCCAGTTGGACCCCTCAGTTGCACCCCGTAGTTGCACCCCTCAGTTGCACCCCTCGGTTGCATCCCTCAGTTGCACCCCTCAGTTGCACCCCGCAGTTGCACCCCTCGGTTGCGCCCCCCAGTTGGACCCCTCAGTTGCACCCCTCAGACGCATCCCCCAGTGGCAGCCCTCAGTTGCACCCCTCAGCTGCACCCCCCAGTTGCACCCCTCAGTTGCACCCCTTAGTTGCACCCCTCAGTTGCACCCCCCAGTTGCACCCCTCAGTTGCACCCCCCAGTTGCACCCCTCAATTGCACCCCTCAGTTGCACCCCCCAGTTGCACCCCTCAGTTGCACCCCTCAGTTGCACCCCTCAGTTGCACCCCTCAGTTGCACCCCTTAGTTGCACCCCTCAGTTGCACCCCCCAGTTGCACCCCTCAGTTGCACCCCCCAGTTGCACCCCTCAGTTGCATCCCTCAGTTGCACCCCTCAGTTGCACCCCCCAGTTGCACCCCTCAATTGCACCCCTCAGTTGCACCCCTCGGTTGCACCCCTCAGTTGCACCCCCCAGTTGCACCCCTCAGTTGCACCCCCCAGTTGCACCCCCCAGTTGCACCCCTCAGTTGCACCCCTCAGTAGCACCCCTCAGTTGCATCTCTCAGCTGCACCCCTCAGTTGCACCCCCCAGTTGCACCCCCCAGTTGCACCCCCCAGTTGCACCCCTCAGTTGCACCCCTCAGTTGCACCCCCCAGTTGCACCCCTCAGTTGCACCCCTCAGTTGCACCCCTCAGTTGCACCCCTCAGTTGCACCCCTTAGTTGCACCCCTCAGTTGCACCCCCCAGTTGCACCCCTCAGTTGCACCCCCCACGGGCACCCCCCAGTTGCATCCCTCAGTTGCACCCCTCAGTTGCACCCCCCAGTTGCACCCCTCAATTGCACCCCTCAGTTGCACCCCTCGGTTGCACCCCTCAGTTGCACCCCCCAGTTGCACCCCTCAGTTGCACCCCTCAGTTGCACACCTCAGTTGCACCCCTCGGTGGCACCCCTCAGTTGCCCCCCTCAGTTGCACCACTGAGTTGCACCCCCCAGTTGCACGCCCCAGTTGCACCCCTCAGTTGCACACCTCAGTTGCACCCCCCAGTTGCACCCCTCAGTTGCACCCCTCAGTTGCACCCCTCAGTTGCACCCCTCAGTTGCACCCCTCGGTTGCACCCCTCATTTGCACCCCCCAGTTGCACCCCCCAGTTGCACCCCCCAGTTGCACCCCTCAGTTGCACCCCTCAGTTGCACCCCTCAGTTGCACCCCCCAGTTGAACCCCCAGTTGCACCCCTCAGTTGCACCCCTCAGTTGCACCCCCCAGTTGCACCCCTCAGTTGCACCCCTCAGTTGCACCCCTCAGTTGCACCCCTCAGTTGCACCCCTCAGTTGCACCCCTCAGTTGCACCCCCCAGTTGCACCCCTCAATTGCACCCCCCAGTTGGACCCCTCAGTTGCACCCCGTAGTTGCACCCCTCAGTTGCACCCCTCGGTTGCATCCCTCAGTTGCACCCCTCAGTTGCACCCCGCAGTTGCACCCCTCGGTTGCGCCCCCCAGTTGGACCCCTCAGTTGCACCCCTCAGACGCATCCCCCAGTGGCAGCCCTCAGTTGCACCCCTCAGCTGCACCCCCCAGTTGCACCCCTCAGTTGCACCCCTTAGTTGCACCCCTCAGTTGCACCCCCCAGTTGCACCCCTCAGTTGCACCCCCCAGTTGCACCCCTCAATTGCACCCCTCAGTTGCACCCCCCAGTTGCACCCCTCAGTTGCACCCCTCAGTTGCACCCCTCAGTTGCACCCCTCAGTTGCACCCCTTAGTTGCACCCCTCAGTTGCACCCCCCAGTTGCACCCCTCAGTTGCACCCCCCAGTTGCACCCCTCAGTTGCATCCCTCAGTTGCACCCCTCAGTTGCACCCCCCAGTTGCACCCCTCAATTGCACCCCTCAGTTGCACCCCTCGGTTGCACCCCTCAGTTGCACCCCCCAGTTGCACCCCTCAGTTGCACCCCTCAGTTGCACACCTCAGTTGCACCCCTCGGTGGCACCCCTCAGTTGCCCCCCTCAGTTGCACCACTGAGTTGCACCCCTCAGTTGCACCCCTCAGTTGCACCCCTCAGTTGCACCCCTCAGTTGCCCCCCTCAGTTGCACCACTCAGTTGCACCCCTCAGTTGCACCCCCCAGTTGCACCCCTCAGTTGCACCCCTCAGTTGCACACCTCAGTTGCACCCCCCAGTTGCACCCCTCAGTTGCACCCCTCAGTAGCACCCCTCAGTTGCACCTCTCAGCTGCACCCCTCAGTTGCACCCCCCAGTTGCACCCCCCAGTTGCACCCCCCAGTTGCACCCCTCAGTTGCACCCATCAGTTGCACCCCCCAGTTGCACCCCTCAGTTGCACCCCTCAGTTGCTACCCCCAGTTGCACCCCTCAGTTGCACCCCTCAGTTGCACCCCTCAGTTGGACCCCTCAGTTGCACCCCTCAGTTGCACCCCCCAGTTGCACCCCTCAGTTGCACCCCCCAGTTGCACCCCTCAGTTGCACCCCTCAGTTGCGCCCCTCAGTTGCACCCCTCAGTTGCACCCCTCAGTTGCACCCCTCAGTTGCACCCCTCGGTTGCACCCCCCAGTTGCACCCCCCAGTTGCACCCCTCAGTTGCACCCCTCAGTTGCACCCCTCAGTTGCACCCCCCAGTTGAACCCCCAGTTGCACCCCTCAGTTGCACCCCTCAGTTCCACCCCCCAGTTGCACCCCTCAGTTGCACCCCTCAGTTGCACCCCTCAGTTGCACCCCTCAGTTGCACCCCTCAGTTGCACCCCTCAGTTGCACCCCTCGGTTGCAGCCCTCAGTTGCACCCCTCAGTTGCACCCCCCAGTTGCACCCCCCAGTTGCACCCCTCATTTGCACCCCTCAGTTGCACCCCTCAGTTGCACCCCTCAGTTGCAACCCTCAGTTGCACCCCTCAGTTGCACCCCACGGTTGCACCCCTCAGTTGCACCCCTCAGTTGCACCCCTCAGTTGCACCCCTCAGTTGCACCCCTCAGTTGCACCCCCCGGCTGCACCCCTCAGTTGCACCCCTCAGTTGCACCCCCCAGTTGCACCCCCCAGTTGCACCCCTCAGTTGCACCCCTCAGTTGCACCCCTCAGTTGCACCCCTCAGTTGCACCCCTCAGTTGCACCCCTCAGTTGCACCCCTCAGTTGCACCCCTCGGTTGCACCCCTCAGTTGCACCCCTCAGTTGCACCCCCCAGTTGCACCCCCCAGTTGCACCCATCAGTTGCACCCCCCAGTTGCACCCCTCAGTTGCACCCCTCAGTTGCTACCCCCAGTTGCACCCCTCAGTTGCACCCCTCAGTTGCACCCCTCAGTTGGACCCCTCAGTTGCACCCCTCAGTTGCACCCCCCAGTTGCACCCCTCAGTTGCACCCCCCAGTTGCACCCCTCAGTTGCACCCCTCAGTTGCGCCCCTCAGTTGCACCCCTCAGTTGCACCCCTCAGTTGCACCCCTCAGTTGCACCCCTCAGTTGCACCCCTCAGTTGCACCCCTCAGTTGCACCCCTCAGTTGCACCCCTCAGTTGCACCCCTCGGTTGCACCCCTCAGTTGCACCCCTCAGTTGCACCCCCCAGTTGCACCCCCCAGTTGCACCCCTCAGTTGCACCCCTCAGTTGCACCCCTCAGTTGCACCCCCCAGTTGAACCCCCAGTTGCACCCCTCAGTTGCACCCCTCAGTTGCACCCCCCAGTTGCACCCCTCAGTTGCACCCCTCAGTTGCACCCCTCAGTTGCACCCCTCAGTTGCACCCCTCAGTTGCACCCCTCAGTTGCACCCCCCAGTTGCACCCCTCAATTGCACCCCCCAGTTGGACCCCTCAGTTGCACCCCTCAGTTGCACCCCGTAGTTGCACCCCTCAGTTGCACCCCTCGGTTGCACCCCTCAGATGCATCCCTCGGTTGCACCCCTCAGGTAAACCCCTGAGTTGCACCCCTCAGTTGCACCCCGTAGTTGCACCCCTCAGTTGCACCCCTCGGTTGCACCCCTCAGATGCACCCCTCAGTTGCACCCCTCAGTTGCACCCCCCAATTGCACCCCCCAGTTGCACCCCTCAGTTGCACCCCTCAGTTGCACCCCTCAGTTGCACCCCCCAGTTGAACCCCCAGTTGCACCCCTCAGTTGCACCCCTCAGTTGCGACCCCCAGTTGGACCCCTCAGTTGCACCCCTCAGTTGCACCCCTCAGTTGCACCCCTCAGTTGCACCCCTCAGTTGCACCCCTCAGTTGCACCCCCCAGTTGCACCCCTCAATTGCACCCCCCAGTTGGACCCCTCAGTTGCACCCCTCAGTTGCACCCCTCAGTTGCACCCCTCAGTTGCACCCCTCGGTTGCACCCCCCAGTTGGACCCCTCAGTTGCACCCCTCAGACGCATCCCCCAGTGGCAGCCCTCAGTTGCACCCCTCAGCTGCACCCCTCAGTTGCACCCCTCAGTTGCACCCCTCAGTTGCACCCCCCAGTTGCACCCCCCAGTTGCACCCCTCAGTTGCACCCCTCAGTTGCACCCCTCAGTTGCACCCCTCAGTTGCACCCCTCAGTTGCACCCCTCAGTTGCACCCCCCAGTTGCACCCCTCAGTTGCACCCCCCAGTTGCACCCCTCAGTTGCACCCCCCAGCTGCACCCCTCAGTTGCACACCTCAGTTGCACCCCTCAGTTGCACCCCCCAGTTGCACCCCCCAGTTGCACCACTCAGTTGCACCCCTCAGTTGCACCCCTCAGTTGCACCCCTCAGTTGCACCCCTCAGTTGCACCCCTCAGTTGCACCCCTCAGTTGCAACCCTCAGTTGCACCCCTCAGTTGCACCCCTTGGTTGCACCCCCCGGTTGGACGCCTCAGTTGGACCCCTCAGACGCACCCCCCAGTGGCACCCCCCAGTTGCACCCCTCAGTTGCACCCCTCAGTTGCACCCCTCAGTTGCACCCCTCAGTTGCACCCCCCAGTTGCACCCCCCAGTTGCACCCCCCAGTTGCACCCCTCAGTTGCACCCCTCAGTAGCACCCCTCAGTTGCATCTCTCAGCTGCACCCCTCAGTTGCACCCCCCAGTTGCACCCCCCAGTTGCACCCCCCAGTTGCACCCCTCAGTTGCACCCCTCAGTTGCACCCCCCAGTTGCACCCCTCAGTTGCACCCCTCAGTTGCACCCCTCAGTTGCACCCCTTAGTTGCACCCCTCAGTTGCACCCCCCAGTTGCACCCCTCAGTTGCACCCCCCAGTTGCACCCCTCAGTTGCATCCCTCAGTTGCACCCCTCAGTTGCACCCCCCAGTTGCACCCCTCAATTGCACCCCTCAGTTGCACCCCTCGGTTGCACCCCTCAGTTGCACCCCCCAGTTGCACCCCTCAGTTGCACCCCTCAGTTGCACACCTCAGTTGCACCCCTCGGTGGCACCCCTCAGTTGCCCCCCTCAGTTGCACCACTGAGTTGCACCCCCCAGTTGCACGCCCCAGTTGCACCCCTCAGTTGCACACCTCAGTTGCACCCCCCAGTTGCACCCCTCAGTTGCACCCCTCAGTTGCACCCCTCAGTTGCACCCCTCAGTTGCACCCCTCGGTTGCACCCCTCATTTGCACCCCCCAGTTGCACCCCCCAGTTGCACCCCCCAGTTGCACCCCTCAGTTGCACCCCTCAGTTGCACCCCTCAGTTGCACCCCCCAGTTGAACCCCCAGTTGCACCCCTCAGTTGCACCCCTCAGTTGCACCCCCCAGTTGCACCCCTCAGTTGCACCCCTCAGTTGCACCCCTCAGTTGCACCCCTCAGTTGCACCCCTCAGTTGCACCCCTCAGTTGCACCCCCCAGTTGCACCCCTCAATTGCACCCCCCAGTTGGACCCCTCAGTTGCACCCCGTAGTTGCACCCCTCAGTTGCACCCCTCGGTTGCATCCCTCAGTTGCACCCCTCAGTTGCACCCCGCAGTTGCACCCCTCGGTTGCGCCCCCCAGTTGGACCCCTCAGTTGCACCCCTCAGACGCATCCCCCAGTGGCAGCCCTCAGTTGCACCCCTCAGCTGCACCCCCCAGTTGCACCCCTCAGTTGCACCCCTTAGTTGCACCCCTCAGTTGCACCCCCCAGTTGCACCCCTCAGTTGCACCCCCCAGTTGCACCCCTCAATTGCACCCCTCAGTTGCACCCCCCAGTTGCACCCCTCAGTTGCACCCCTCAGTTGCACCCCTCAGTTGCATCTCTCAGCTGCACCCCTCAGTTGCACCCCCCAGTTGCACCCCCCAGTTGCACCCCCCAGTTGCACCCCTCAGTTGCACCCCTCAGTTGCACCCCCCAGTTGCACCCCTCAGTTGCACCCCTCAGTTGCACCCCTCAGTTGCACCCCTTAGTTGCACCCCTCAGTTGCACCCCCCAGTTGCACCCCTCAGTTGCACCCCCCAGTTGCACCCCCCAGTTGCACCCCTCAGTTGCACCCCTCAGTAGCACCCCTCAGTTGCATCTCTCAGCTGCACCCCTCAGTTGCACCCCCCAGTTGCACCCCCCAGTTGCACCCCCCAGTTGCACCCCTCAGTTGCACCCCTCAGTTGCACCCCCCAGTTGCACCCCTCAGTTGCACCCCTCAGTTGCACCCCTCAGTTGCACCCCTTAGTTGCACCCCTCAGTTGCACCCCCCAGTTGCACCCCTCAGTTGCACCCCCCAGTTGCACCCCTCAGTTGCATCCCTCAGTTGCACCCCTCAGTTGCACCCCCCAGTTGCACCCCTCAATTGCACCCCTCAGTTGCACCCCTCGGTTGCACCCCTCAGTTGCACCCCCCAGTTGCACCCCTCAGTTGCACCCCTCAGTTGCACACCTCAGTTGCACCCCTCGGTGGCACCCCTCAGTTGCCCCCCTCAGTTGCACCACTGAGTTGCACCCCCCAGTTGCACGCCCCAGTTGCACCCCTCAGTTGCACACCTCAGTTGCACCCCCCAGTTGCACCCCTCAGTTGCACCCCTCAGTTGCACCCCTCAGTTGCACCCCTCAGTTGCACCCCTCGGTTGCACCCCTCATTTGCACCCCCCAGTTGCACCCCCCAGTTGCACCCCCCAGTTGCACCCCTCAGTTGCACCCCTCAGTTGCACCCCTCAGTTGCACCCCCCAGTTGAACCCCCAGTTGCACCCCTCAGTTGCACCCCTCAGTTGCACCCCCCAGTTGCACCCCTCAGTTGCACCCCTCAGTTGCACCCCTCAGTTGCACCCCTCAGTTGCACCCCTCAGTTGCACCCCTCAGTTGCACCCCCCAGTTGCACCCCTCAATTGCACCCCCCAGTTGGACCCCTCAGTTGCACCCCGTAGTTGCACCCCTCAGTTGCACCCCTCGGTTGCATCCCTCAGTTGCACCCCTCAGTTGCACCCCGCAGTTGCACCCCTCGGTTGCGCCCCCCAGTTGGACCCCTCAGTTGCACCCCTCAGACGCATCCCCCAGTGGCAGCCCTCAGTTGCACCCCTCAGCTGCACCCCCCAGTTGCACCCCTCAGTTGCACCCCTTAGTTGCACCCCTCAGTTGCACCCCCCAGTTGCACCCCTCAGTTGCACCCCCCAGTTGCACCCCTCAATTGCACCCCTCAGTTGCACCCCCCAGTTGCACCCCTCAGTTGCACCCCTCAGTTGCACCCCTCAGTTGCACCCCTCAGTTGCACCCCTTAGTTGCACCCCTCAGTTGCACCCCCCAGTTGCACCCCTCAGTTGCACCCCCCAGTTGCACCCCTCAGTTGCATCCCTCAGTTGCACCCCTCAGTTGCACCCCCCAGTTGCACCCCTCAATTGCACCCCTCAGTTGCACCCCTCGGTTGCACCCCTCAGTTGCACCCCCCAGTTGCACCCCTCAGTTGCACCCCTCAGTTGCACACCTCAGTTGCACCCCTCGGTGGCACCCCTCAGTTGCCCCCCTCAGTTGCACCACTGAGTTGCACCCCTCAGTTGCACCCCTCAGTTGCACCCCTCAGTTGCACCCCTCAGTTGCCCCCCTCAGTTGCACCACTCAGTTGCACCCCTCAGTTGCACCCCCCAGTTGCACCCCTCAGTTGCACCCCTCAGTTGCACACCTCAGTTGCACCCCCCAGTTGCACCCCTCAGTTGCACCCCTCAGTTGCACCCCTCAGTTGCACCCCTCGGTTGCACCCCTCATTTGCACCCCTCAGTTGCACCCCCCAGTTGCACCCCCCAGTTGCACCCCTCAGTTGCACCCCTCAGTTGCACCCCTCAGTTGCACCCCCCAGTTGCACCCCCCAGTTGCACCCCTCAGTTGCACCCCTCAGTTGCACCCCCCAGTTGCACCCCTCAGTTGCACCCCTCAGTTGCACCCCTCAGTTGCACCCCTCAGTTGCGACCCTCAGTTGCACCCCTCAGTTGCACCCCCCAGTTGCACCCCTCAATTGCACCCCCCAGTTGGACCCCTCAGTTGCACCCCGTAGTTGCACCCCTCAGTTGCACCCCTCGGTTGCACCCCTCAGTTGCACCCCTCAGTTGCACCCCTCAGTTGCACCCCTCGGTTGCACCCCCCAGTTGGACCCCTCAGTTGCACCCCTCAGACGCATCCCCCAGTGGCAGCCCTCAGTTGCACCCCTCAGCTGCACCCCCCAGTTGCACCCCCCAGTTGCACCCCTCAGTTGCACCCCCCAGTTGCACCCCCCAGTTGCACCCCTCAGTTGCACCCCTCAGTTGCATCCCTCAGTTGCACCCCTCAGTTGCACCCCTCAGTTGCACCCCTCAGTTGCACCCCCCAGTTGCACCCCTCAGTTGCACCCCCCAGTTGCACCCCTCAGTTGCACCCCCCAGCTGCACCCCTCAGTTGCACACCTCAGTTGCACCCCTCAGTTGCACCCCTCAGTTCAACCCCTCAGTTGCACCACTCAGTTGCACCCCTCAGTTGCACCCCTCAGTTGCACCCCTCAGTTGCACCCCTCAGTTGCACCCCTCAGTTGCACCCCTCAGTTGCACCCCCCAGTTGCACCCCTCAGTTGCACCCCCCAGTTGCACCCCCCAGTTGCACCCCTCAGTTGCACCCCCCAGTTGCACCCCTCAGTTGCACCCCTCAGTTGCACCCCTCAGTTGCACCCCTCAGTTGCACCCCCCGGTTGCACCCCTCAGTTGCACCCCCCAGTTGCATCCCTCAGTTGCACCCCTCAGTTGCACCCCTCAGTTGCACCCCCCAGTTGCACCCCCCAGTTGCACCCCTCAGTTGCAGCCCCCAGTTGCACCCCTCAGTTGCACCCCTCAGTTGCACCCCCCAGTTGCACCCCTCAGTTGCACCCCTCAGTTGCACCCCTCAGTTGCACCCCTCAGTTGCACCCCTCAGCTGCACCCCTCAGTTGCACCCCTCAGTTGCACCCCCCAGTTGCACCCCCCAGTTGCACCCCTCAGTTGCAGCCCCCAGTTGCACCCCTCAGTTGCACCCCTCAGTTGCACCCCTCGGTTGCACCCCTCAGTTGCACCCCCCGGTTGCACCCCTCAGTTCCACCCCCCAGTTGCATCCCTCAGTTGCACCCCTTATTTGCACCCCTCAGTTGCACCCCTCAGTTGCACCCCCCGGTTGCACCCCTCAGTTGCACCCCCAGTTGCGCCCCCCAGTTGCACCCCCCAGTTGCACCCCTCAGTTGCACCCCTCAGTTGCACCCCCCAGTTGCACCCCTCAGTTGCACCCCCCAGTTGCACCCCTCAGTTGCACCCCTCAGTTGCACCCCCCAGTTGCACCCCCCAGTTGCACCCCTCAGTTGCACCCCCCAGTTGCACCCCTCAGTTGCACCCCTCAGTTGCACCCCTCAGTTGCAAGCCTCAGTTGCACCCCTCAGTTGCAGCCCCCAGTTACACCCGTCAGTTGCACCCCTCAGTTGCACCCACCAGTTGCACCCCTCAGTTGCACCCCTCCGTAGCACCCCTCAGTTGCACCCCTCAGTTGCACCCCTCAGTTGCACCCCTCAGTTGCACCCGCCAGTTGCACCCCCCAGTTGCACCCCTCAGTTGCCTCCCCGAGTTGCACCCCTCAGTTGCACCCCTGAGTTGCACCACTCAGTTGCATCCCCCAGTTGCACCCCCCAGTTGCACCCCTCAGTTGCACCCCGCAGTTGCACCCCCCAGTTGCACCCCTCAGTTGCACCCCCCAGTTGCTACCCTCAGTTGCACCCCTCAGTTGCACCCCCCAGTTGCACCCCCCAGTTGCACCCCTCAGTTGCACCCCGCAGTTGCACCCCTCAGTTGCACCCCTGAGTTGCACCCCTTAGTTGCACCCTTCCGTTGCACACCCCAGTTGCACCCCTCGGTTGCCCCCCTCAGTTGCCCACCCCAGTTGCACCCCTCAGTTGCACCCCTCAGTTGCACCCCTCAGTTGCACCCCCCAGTTGCACACCCCAGTTGCACCCTTCAGTTGCACCCCTCAGTTGCACCCCTCAGTTGCACCCCTCAGTTGCACCCCCCAGTTGCACCCCTCAGTTGCACCCCCCAGTTGCACCCCTCAGTTGCACCCCTTAGTTGCACCCCTCAGTTGCACCCCTCAGTTGCACCCCCCGGTTGCACCCCTCAGTTGCACCCCCAGTTGCGCCCCCCAGTTGCACCCCCCAGTTGCACCCCTCAGCTGCACCCCTCAGTTGCACCCCTCAGTTGAACCCCTCAGTTGCACCCCCCAGTTGCACCCCCCAGTTGTACCCCTCAGTTGCACCCCCCAGTTGCACCACTCAGTTGCACCCCTCAGTTGCACCCCTCAGTTGCAACCCTCAGTTGCACCCCTCAGTTGCAGCCCCCAGTTACACCCCTCAGTTGCACCCCTCAGTTGTATCCCTCAGTTGCACCCCTCGGTTGCACCCCTCAGTTGCACCTCTCAGTTGCACCCCCCAGTTGCACCCCCCAGTTGCACCCCCCAGTTGCACCCCTCAGTTGCACCCCTCAGTTGCACCCCTCAGTTGCACCCCTCAGTTGCACCCCTCAGTCGCAGCCCCCAGTTGCACCCCTCAGTTGCACCCCTCAGTTGGACCCCTCAGTTGCACCCCCAGTTGCACCCCCCAGTTGCACCCCCCAGTTGCACCCCTCAGTTGCACCCCCCAGTTGCACCCCTCAGTTGCACCCCTCAGTTGCAGCCCCCAGTTGCACCCCTCAGTTGCACCCCCCAGTTGCACCCCTCAGTTGCACCCCTCAGTTGCACCCCTCAGTTGCACCCCTCAGTTGCACCCCTGAGTTGCACCCCCCAGTTGCCCCCCCCAGTTGCACCCCTCAGTTGCACCCCCCAGTTGCAACCCTCAGTTGCACCCCTCAGTTGCACCCCCCAGTTGCACCCCCCAGTTGCATCCCTCAGTTGCACCCCGCAGTTGCACCCCCCAGTTGCACCCCTCAGATTGCACCCCCCAGTTGCAACCCTCAGTTGCACCCCTCAGTTGCACACCCCAGTTGCACCCCACAGTTGCACCCCTCAGTTGCACCCCGCAGTTGCACCCCTCAGTTGCACCCCTGAGTTGCACCCCTTAGTTGCACCCTTCAGTTGCACACCCCAGTTGCACCCCTCAGTTGCACCCCTCAGTTGCACCCCTCAGTTGCACCCCTCAGTTGCCCCCCCTAGTTGCCCACCCCAGTTGCACCCCTCAGTTGCACCCCTCAGTTGCAGCCCTCAGTTGCACCCCTCAGTTGCACCCCTCAGTTGCACCCCCCAGTTGCACCCCTCAAGTTGCACACCCCAGTTGCACCCCTCCGTTGCAGCCCCCAGTTGCACCCCTCAGTTGCACGCCCCAGTTGCACCCCTCAGTTGCACCCCTCAGTTGGACCCCTCAGTTGCACCCCTCAGTTGCACCCCCCAGTTGCACCCCCCAGTTGCACCGCTCAGTTGCACCCCCCAGTTGCAACCCTCAGTTGCACCCCTCAGTCGCACCCCTCAGTTGCACCCCTCAGTTGCACCCCTCAGTTGCACCCCCCAGTTGCACCCCTCAGTTGCACCCCTCAGTTGCACCCCTCAGTTGCACGCCTCAGTTGCACCCCCCAGTTGCACCCCTCAGTTGCACCCCTCAGTTGCACCCCTCAGTTGCACCCCTCAGTTGCACCCCTCAGTTGCACCCCTCAGTTGCACCCTTCAGTTGCACATCCCAGTTGCACCCCTCAGTTGCCCCCCTCAGTTGCCTACCCCGGTTGCACACCTCAGTTGCACCCCTCAGTTGCACCCCTCAGTTGCACCCCCCAGTTGCACACCCCAGTTGCACCCCTCAGTTGCACCCCTCAGTCGCACCCCTCAGTTGCACACCCCAGTTGCACCCCTCAGTTGCACCCCTCAGTTGCACCCCCGAGTTGCACCCCTCAGTTGCACCCCTCAGTTGCACCCCCCAGTTGCACCCCCCAGTTGCACCCCTCAGTTGCACCCCCCAGTTGCACCCACCAGTTGCACCCCTCAGTTGCACCCCTCAGTTGCACCCCGCAGTTGCATCCCTCAGTTGCACCCCTGAGTTGCACCCCTTAGTTGCACCCTTCAGTTGCACTCCCCAGTTGCACCCCTCAGTTGCCCCCCCCAGTTGCCCACCCCAGTTGCACCCCTCAGTTGCACCCCTCAGTTGCAGCCCTCAGTTGCACCCCTCAGTTGCACCCCTCAGTTGCACCCCTCAGTTGCACCCCTCAGTTGCACCCCTCAGTTGCACCCCCCAGTTGCACCGCTCAGTTACACCCCTCAGTTGCACCCCTCAGTTGCACCCCTCAGTTGCACCCCCCAGTTGCACCCCTCAGTTGCACCCCTCAGTTGCACCCCTCAGTTGCACCCCTCAGTTGCACCCCTCAGTTGCACCCCCCAGTTACAACCCCCAGTTGCACCGCTCAGTTACACCCCTCAGTTGCACCCCTCAGTTGAACCCCTCAGTTGCACCCCCCAGTTGCAACCTGCAGTTGCACGCCCCAGTTACACCCCTCAGTTGCACCCCCCAGTTGCACCCCTCAGTTGCACCCCTCATTTGCAACCCCTCAGTTGCACCCCTCAGTTGCACCCTTCAGTTGCATCCCCCAGTTGCACCCCTCAGTTGCACCCCTCAGTTGCACCCCTCAGTAGCACCCCTCAGTTGCACCCCCCAGTTGCACCCCCCAGTTGCAACCTGCAGTTGCACGCCCCAGTTGCACCCCTCAGTTGCACCCCCCAGTTGCACCGCTCAGTTACACCCCTCAGTTGCACCCCTCAGTTGCACCCCTCAGTTGCACCCCCCAGTTGCACCCCCCAGTTGCACCCCTCAGTTGCACCCCTCAGTTGAAGCCCCCAGTTGCACCCCTCAGCTGCACCCCCCAGTTGCACCCCTCAGTTGCACCCCCCAGTTGCACCCCTCAGTTGCACCCCTCAGTTGCACCCCTCAGTTGCACCCCTCAGTTGCACCCCTCAGTTGCACCCCCCAGTTGCAACCCCCAGTTGCACCGCTCAGTTACACCCCTCAGTTGCACCCCGCAGTTGCACCCCTCAGTTGCACCCCTCAGTTGCACCCCTCAGTTGCACACCCCAGTTGCACCCCTCAGTTGCCCCCCTCAGTTGCCCACCCCAGTTGCACCCCTCAGTTGCAGCCCCCAGTTGCACCCCTCAGTTGCACCCCCCAGTTGCACCCCCCAGTTGCACCCCTCAGTTGCACCCCTCAGTTGCATCCCCCAGTTGCACCCCTCAGTTGCACCCCTCACTAGCACCCCTCAGTTGCACCCCTCAGTTGCACCCCTCAGTTGCACCCCTCAGTTGCACCCCTCAGTTGCACCCCTCAGTTGCACCCCCAGTTGCACCCCCCAGTTGCACCCCCCAGTTGCACCCCTCAGTTGCCTCCCCCAGTTGCAACCCTCAGTTGCACCCCCCAGATGCACCCCTCAGTTGCACCCCTCAGTTGCACCCCTCAGTTGCACCCCCCAGTTGCACCCCCCAGTTGCACCCCCCAGTTGCACCCCTCAGCTGGAACCTTCAGTTGCACCCCTCAGTTGCACCCCTCAGTTGCATCCCTCAGTTGCACCCCTCAGTTGCACCCCCCAGCTGCACCCCCCCCCCCCAGTTGCACCCCTCAGTTGGAACCCTCAGTTGCACCCCTCAGCTGCACCCCCCGGATGCACCCCTCAGTTGCACCCCTCAGTTGCACCCCTCAGTGGCACCCCTCGGTTGCACCCCCCAGTTGCACCCCCCAGTTGCACCCCCCCGTTGCACCCCTCAGTTGCACCCCTCAGTTGCAGCCCTCAGTTGCACCCCGCAGTTGCACCCCTCAGTTGCACCCCTCAGTTGCAGCCCCCAGTTGTACCCCTCAGTTGCACCCTCCAGTTGCACCCCTGAGTTGCACCCCTCAGTTGCACCCCTCAGTTGCACCCCTCAGTTGCACACCCCAGTTGCGCCCCCCAGTTGCAACACTCAGTTGCCCCCCTCAAGTGCACCCCCCAGTTGCACCCCCCAGTTGCACCCCTCAGTTGCACCCCTCAGTTGAACCCCCCAGTTGCACCCCTCAGTGGCACCCCTCAGTTGCACCCCTTAGTTGCACCCCTCAGTTGCAAGCCCCAGTTGCACCCCTCAGTTGCACCCCTCAGTTGCACCCCCCAGTTGCACCCCTCAGCTGCACGCCCGAGTTGCACCCCCCAGTTGCACCCCTCAGTTGCACCCCTCAGTTGCACCCCTCAGTTGCACCCCTCAGTTGCACCCCCCAGTTGCACCCCCCAGTTGCACCCCTCAGTTGCACCCCCCTGTTGCACCCCTCAGTTGCACCCCCCAGTTGCAGCCCCGAGTTGCACCCCTCAGTTGCACCGCTCAGTTGCACCGCTCAGTTGCACCCCCGAGTTGCACCCTCCAGTTGCACCCCTCAGTTGCAGCCCCCAGTTGCACCCCCCAGTTGCACCCCTCAGTTGCACCCCTCAGTTGCACCCCTCAGTTGCACCCTCAGTTGCACCCCTCAGTTGCACCACCCAGTTGCACCCCTCAGTTGTACCCCTCAGTTGCACCCCCCAGTTGCACCCCTCAGTTGCACCGCTCAGTTGCACCCCCCAGTTGCACCCCCCAGTTGCACCCCTTAGTTGCAGCCCGCAGTTGCACCCCCCAGTTGCACCCCTCAGTTGCACCCCTCAGTTGCACCCCTCAGTTGCTCCCCCCAGTTGCACCCCCCAGTTGCACCCCTCAGTTGAACCCCTCAGTTGCACCCCTCAGTTGCACCCCTCAGTTGCAGCCCTCACTTGCACCCCCCAGTTGCACCCTTCAGTTGCACCCCTCAGTTACACCCCCCAGTTGCACCCCTAAGTTGCACCCACCAGTTGCACCCCCAAGTTGCACCCCTCAGTTGCACCCCTCAGTTGCACCCCCCAGTTGCACCCCTCAGTTGCACCCCTCAGTTGCACCGCTCAGTTGCACCCCCCAGTTGCACCCCCCAGTTGCACCCCTCAGTTGCAGCCCCCAGTTGCACCCCCCAGTTGCACCCCTCAGTTGCACCCCTCAGTTGCACCCCTCAGTTGCACCCTCAGTTGCACCCCTCAGTTGCACCACCCTGTTGCGGCCCTCAGTTGTACCCCTCAGTTGCACCCCCCAGTTGCACCCCTCAGTTGCACCGCTCAGTTGCACCCCCCAGTTGCACCCCCCAGTTGCACCCCTCAGTTGCAGCCCCCAGTTGCACCCCCCAGTTGCACCCCTCAGTTGCACCCCTCAGTTGCACCCCTCAGTTGCACCCTCAGTTGCACCCCTCAGTTGCACCACCCAGTTGCACCCCTCAGTTGTACCCCTCAGTTGCACCCCCCAGTTGCACCCCTCAGTTGCACCCCTCAGTTGTACCCCTCAGTTGCACCCCCCAGTTGCACCCCTCAGTTGCACCGCTCAGTTGCACCCCCCAGTTGCACCCCCGAATGGCACCCCTCAGTTGCAGCCCCCAGTTGCACCCCCCAGTTGCACCCCTCAGTTGCACCCCTCAGTTGCACCCCTCAGTTGCACCCTCAGTTGCACCCCTCAGTTGCACCACCCAGTTGCACCCCTCAGTTGTACCCCTCAGTTGCACCCCCCAGTTGCACCCCTCAGTTGTACCCCTCAATTGCACCCCTCAGTTGCACCCCTCAGTTGCACCCCTCAGTTGCACCCCTCAGTTGCACCCCTCAGTTGCACCTCTCAGTTGCACCTCTCAGTTGCACCCCCCAGTTGCACCCCCCAGTTGCACCCCTCAGTTGCACCGCTCAGTTGCACCCCCCAGTTGCACCCCCCAGTTGCACCCCTCAGTTGCAGCCCCCAGTTGCACCCCCCAGTTGCACCCCTCAGTTGCACCCCTCAGTTGCACCCCTCAGTTGCACCCTGAGTTGCACCCCTCAGTTGCACCACCCAGTTGCACCCCTCAGTTGTACCCCTCAGTTGCACCCCCCAGTTGCACCCCTCAGTTGCACCCCTCAGTTGTACCCCTCAGTTGCACCCCCCAGTTGCACCCCTCAGTTGCACCGCTCAGTTGCACCCCCCAGTTGCACCCCTCAGTTGCACCCCTCAGTTGCAGCCCCCAGTTGCACCCCCCAGTTGCACCCCTCAGTTGCACCCCTCAGTTGCACCCCTCAGTTGCACCCTGAGTTGCACCCCTCAGTTGCACCACCCAGTTGCACCCCTCAGTTGTACCCCTCAGTTGCACCCCTCAGTTGCACCCCTCAGTTGCACCCCTCAGTTGCACCCCTCAGTTGCACCCCTCAGTTGCACCTCTCAGTTGCACCCCTCAGTTGCACCCCCCAGTTGCACCCCTCAGTTGCACCCCTCAGTTGTACCCCTCAGTTGCACCCCCCAGTTGCACCCCTCAGTTGCACCGCTCAGTTGCACCCCCCAGTTGCACCCCTCAGTTGCACCCCTCAGTTGCAGCCCCCAGTTGCAGCCCCCAGTTGCACCCCCCAGTTGCACCCCTCAGTTGCACCCCTCAGTTGCACCCCTCAGTTGCACCCTCAGTTGCACCCCTCAGTTGCACCACCCAGTTGCACCCCTCAGTTGTACCCCTCAGTTGCACCCCCCAGTTGCACCCCTCAGTTGTACCCCTCAATTGCACCCCTCAGTTGCACCCCTCAGTTGCACCCCTCAGTTGCACCCCTCAGTTGCACCCCTCAGTTGCACCTCTCAGTTGCACCTCTCAGTTGCACCCCCCAGTTGCACCCCCCAGTTGCACCCCTCAGTTGCACCGCTCAGTTGCACCCCCCAGTTGCACCCCCCAGTTGCACCCCTCAGTTGCAGCCCCCAGTTGCACCCCCCAGTTGCACCCCTCAGTTGCACCCCTCAGTTGCACCCCTCAGTTGCACCCTGAGTTGCACCCCTCAGTTGCACCACCCAGTTGCACCCCTCAGTTGTACCCCTCAGTTGCACCCCCCAGTTGCACCCCTCAGTTGCACCCCTCAGTTGTACCCCTCAGTTGCACCCCCCAGTTGCACCCCTCAGTTGCACCGCTCAGTTGCACCCCCCAGTTGCACCCCTCAGTTGCACCCCTCAGTTGCAGCCCCCAGTTGCACCCCCCAGTTGCACCCCTCAGTTGCACCCCTCAGTTGCACCCCTCAGTTGCACCCTGAGTTGCACCCCTCAGTTGCACCACCCAGTTGCACCCCTCAGTTGTACCCCTCAGTTGCACCCCTCAGTTGCACCCCTCAGTTGCACCCCTCAGTTGCACCCCTCAGTTGCACCCCTCAATTGCACCTCTCAGTTGCACCCCTCAGTTGCACCCCCCAGTTGCACCCCTCAGTTGCACCCCTCAGTTGTACCCCTCAGTTGCACCCCCCAGTTGCACCCCTCAGTTGCACCGCTCAGTTGCACCCCCCAGTTGCACCCCTCAGTTGCACCCCTCAGTTGCAGCCCCCAGTTGCACCCCCCAGTTGCACCCCTCAGTTGCACCCCTCAGTTGCACCCCTCAGTTGCACCCCTCAGTTGCACCCCTCAGTTGCACCACCCAGTTGCACCCCTCAGTTGTACCCCTCAGTTGCACCCCCCAGTTGCACCCCTCAGTTGTACCCCTCAATTGCACCCCTCAGTTGCACCCCTCAGTTGCACCCCTCAGTTGCACCCCTCAGTTGCACCCCTCAGTTGCACCTCTCAGTTGCACCTCTCAGTTGCACCCGCCAGTTGCACCCCCCAGTTGCACCCCTCAGTTGCACCGCTCAGTTGCACCCCCCAGTTGCACCCCCCAGTTGCACCCCCCAGTTGCACCCCTCAGTTGCACCCCTCAGTTGCACCACCCTGTTGCACCCCTCAGTTGTACCCCTCAGTTGCACCCCTCAGTTGCACCCCTCAGTTGCACCCCTCAGTTGCACCCCTCAGTTGCACCCCTCAGTTGCACCACCCAGTTGCACCCCTCAGTTGCACCCCTCAGTTGCACCCCCCAGTTGCACCCCTCAGTTGCACCCCTCAGTTGCACCCCTCAGTTGCACCCCTCAGTTGCACCCCCCAGTTGCACCCCCCAGTTGCACCCCTCAGTTGCACCCCTCAGTTGCACCCCTCAGTTGCTCCCCCCAGTTGCACCCCCCAGTTGCACCCCTCAGTTGCACCCCTCAGTTGCACCCCTCAGTTGCACCCCCCAGTTGCACCCCCCAGTTGCACCCCTCAGTTGCACCCCTCAGTTGAACCCCTCAGTTGCACCCCTCAGTTGCACCCCTCAGTTGCTCCCCCCAGTTGCACCCCTCAGTTGCACCCCTCAGTTGCACCCCCCAGTTGCACCCCCCAGTTGCACCCCTCAGTTGCACCCCCCAGTTGCAACCCTCAGTTGCACCCCTCAGTTGCACCCCCCAGTTGCACCCCCCAGTTGCACCCCTCAGTTGCACCCCCGAGTTGCACCCCTCAGTTGCACCCCTCAGTTGCACCGCCGAGCTGCATCCCTCAGTTGCACCCCTCAGTTGCACCCCTCAGTTGCACCCCTCAGTTGCACCCCTCAGTTGCACCCCTCAGTTGCACCCCCCAGTTGCACCCCTCAGTTGCACCCCTCAGTTGCACCCCCCAGTTGCACCCCCCCAGTTGCACCCCTCAGTTGCACCCCTCAGTTGCACCTCTCAGTTGCACCCCCCAGTTGCACCCCCCAGTTGCACCCCTCAGTTGCACCCCTCAGTTGCACCCCCCCGTTGCACCCCTCAGTTGCACCCCTCAGTTGCACTCCCCAGTAGCACCCCTCAGTTGCACCCCCCAGTTGCACCCCTCAGTTGCACCCCTCAGTTGCACCCCTCAGCTGCACGCCCGAGTTGCACCCCCCAGTTGCACCCCCCAGTTGCACCCCTCAGTTGCACCCCTCAGTTGCACCCCTCAGTTGCACCCCCCAGTTGCACCCCTCAGTTGCACCCCTCAGGTGCACCCCTCAGTTGCACCCCTCAGTTGCACCCCCCAGTTGCACCCCCCAGTTGCACCCCTCAGTTGCACCCCTCAGGTGCACACCCCAGTTGCACCCCTCAGTTGCCCTCCCCAGTTGCAGCCCCCAGTTGCACCCCTCAGTTGCACCCCTTAGTTGCACCCCTTAGTTGCACCCCTCAGTTGCCTCCCCCAGTTGCACCCCTCAGTTGCACCCCTCAGTTGCGCCCCTAAGTTGCATCCCACAGTTGCATCCGTCAGTTGCACCCCTCAGTTGCACCCCTCAGTTGCACCCCCCAGTTGCGGCCCCCAGTTGCACCCCCCAGTTGCACCCCTCAGTTGCACCCCTCAGTTGCACCCCTCAGTTGCAGCCCCCAGTTGCACCCCTCAGTTGCAGCCCCCAGTTGCACCCCTCAGTTGCACCCCCCAGTTGCAACCCTCAGTTGCACCCCTCAGTTGCACCCCTCAGTTGCATGCAACAGTTGCACCCCTCAGTTGCACCCCTCAGTTGCACCCCCCAGTTGCACCCCTCAGTAGCAGCCCTCAGATGCACCCCTCAGTTGCACCCCCCAGTTGCACCCCTCAGTTGCACCCCTCAGTTGCACCCCTCAGTTGCACCCCTCAGTTGCACCACCCAGTTGCACCCCCGAGTTGCACCCCTCAGTTGCACCCCTAAGTTGCACCCCTCAGGTGCACACCCCAGTTGCACCCCTCAGTTGCCCTCCTCAGTTGCCCACCCCAGTTGCACCCCTCAGTTGCACCCCTTGGTTGCACCCCTCAGTTGCACCCCTCAGTTGCAGCCCCCAGTTGCACCCTTCAGTTGCACCCCTCAGTTGCACCCCTCAGTTGCACCCCTCAGTTGCACGCCCCAGTTGCACCCCTCAGTTGCACCCCTCAGTTGCACCCCTCAGTTGCACCCCTCAGTTGCACCCCCCAGTTGCACCCCCCAGTTGCACCCCTCAGTTGCACCCCTCAGTTGCACCCCTCAGTTGCACCCCTCAGTTGCACCCCTCAGTTGCACCCCTCAGTTGCACCCCCCAGTTGCACCCCCCAGTTGCAACCTGCAGTTCCATCCCGCAGTTGCACCCCGCAGTTGCACCCCTCAGTTGCACCCCTCAGTTGCACCCCTCAGTTGCACCCCTCAGTTGCACCCCTCAGGGGCACCCCCCAGTTGCACCCCTCAGTAGCACCCCTCAGTTGCAGCCCCCAGTTGCACCCCTCAGTTGCACCCCCCAGTTGCATCCCCCAGTTGCACCCCTCAGTTGCAACCCCCAGTTGCACCCCCCAGTTGCACCCCTCAGTTGCACCCGCCAGTTGCACCCCTCAGTTGCACCCCTCAGTTGCACCCCTCAGTTGCACCCCCCAGTTGCACCCCCCAGTTGCACCCCTCAGTTGCACCCCTCAGTTGCAACCCCCAGTTGCACCCCTCAGTTGCACCCCTCAGTTGCACCCCTCAGTTGCACCCCTCAGTTGCACCCCTCAGTTGCACCCCTCAGTTGCACCCCTCAGTTGCACCCCTCAGTTGCACGCCCCAGTTGCACCCCCCAGTTGCAACCTGCAGTTGCACCCCCCAGTTTCACCCCTCAGTTGCACCCCTCAGTTGCACCCCTCAGTTGCACCCCTCAGTTGCACCCCTCAGTTGCACCCCTCAGTTGCACCCCCCAGTTACAACCCCCAGTTGCACCGCTCAGTTACACCCCTCAGTTGCACCCCTCAGTTGAACCCCTCAGTTGCACCCCTCAGTTGCACCCCTCAGTTGCGGCCCCCAGTTGCGGCCCCCAGTTGCACCCCCCAGTTGCACCCCTCAGTTGCACCCCTCAGTTGCACCCCTCAGTTGCAGCCCCCAGTTGCACCCCTCAGTTGCAGCCCCCAGTTGCACCCCTCAGTTGCACCCCCCAGTTGCACCCCTCAGTTGCACCCCTCAGTTACACCCCTCAGTTGCATGCAACAGTTGCACCCCTCAGTTGCACCCCTCAGTTGCACCCCCCAGTTGCACCCCTCAGTTGCAGCCCTCAGATGCACCCCTCAGTTGCACCCCCCAGTTGCACCCCTCAGTTGCACCCCTCAGTTGCACCCCTCAGTTGCACCCCCCAGTTGCACCCCTCAGTTGCACCCCTAAGTTGCACCCCTCAGGTGCACACCCCAGTTGCACCCCTCAGTTGCCCTCCTCAGTTGCCCACCCCAGTTGCACCCCTCAGTTGCACCCCTTGGTTGCACCCCTCAGTTGCACCCCTCAGTTGCATCCCCCAGTCGCACCCTTCAGTTGCGCCCCTCAGTTGCACCCCTCAGTTGCACCCCTCAGTTGCACGCCCCAGTTGCACCCCTCAGTTGCACCCCTCAGTTGCACCCCTCAGTTGCACCCCTCAGTTGCACCCCTCGGTTGCACCCCCCAGTTGCACCCCTCAGTTGCACCCCTCAGTTGCACGCCTCAGTTGCACCCCCCAGTTGGACCCGTCAGTTGCACCCCTCAGTTGCACCCCTCAGTTGCACCCCTCAGTTGCCTCCCCCAGTTGCACCCCTCAGTTGCACCCCTCAGTTGCACCCCTCAGTTGCACCCCTCAGTTGCACCCCCCAGTTGCACCCCCCAGTTGCACCCCTCAGTTGCACCCCTCAGTTGCACCCCTCAGTTGCACCCCTCAGTTGCACCCCTCAGTTGCACCCCTCAGTTGCACCCCCCAGTTGCACCCCTCGATTGCGGCCGTCAGTTGCACCCCTCAGTTGCACCCCTCAGTTGCACCCCCCAGTTGCACCCCCCAGTTGCAACCTGCAGTTGCATCCCGCAGTTGCAGCCCTCAGTTGCACCCCTCAGTTGCACCCCTCAGTTGCACCCCTCAGTTGCACCCCTCAGTTGCACCCCTCAGTGGCACCCCCCAGTTGCACCCCTCAGTAGCACCCCTCAGTTGCAGCCCCCAGTTGCACCCCTCAGTTGCACCCCCCAGTTGCACCCCCCAGTTGCACTTGCACCCCTCAGTTGCAACCCCCAGTTGCACCCCCCAGTTGCACCCCTCAGTTGCACCCGCCAGTTGCACCCCTCAGTTGCACCCCTCAGTTGCACCCCTCAGTTGCACCCCCCAGTTGCACCCCCCAGTTGCACCCCTCAGTTGCACCCCTCAGTTGCAACCCCCAGTTGCACCCCTCAGTTGCACCCCTCAGTTGCACCCCTCAGTTGCACCCCCCAGTTGCACCCCTCAGTTGCACCCCTCAGTTGCACCCCTCAGTTGCACCCCTCAGTTGCACCCCCCAGTTGCACCCCCCAGTTGCAACCTGCAGTTGCACCCCCCAGTTGCACCCCTCAGTTGCACCCCTCAGTTGCACCCCTCAGTTGCACCCCTCAGTTGCACCCCTCAGTTGCACCCCTCAGTTGCACCCCCCAGTTACAACCCCCAGTTGCACCGCTCAGTTACACCCCTCAGTTGCACCCCTCAGTTGAACCCCT
Organism: Eutreptiella sp. 'Long Island Sound 2002'; assembly: GCA_964036045.1. NCBI lineage: Eukaryota > Euglenozoa > Euglenophyceae > Eutreptiales > Eutreptiaceae > Eutreptiella > Eutreptiella sp. 'Long Island Sound 2002'. The sequence continues at coordinate 124,636,107 of OZ038383.1, read as the reverse complement.
CAGTTGCACCCCCCAGTTACAACCCCCAGTTGCACCGCTCAGTTACACCCCTCAGTTGCACCCCTCAGTTGAACCCCTCAGTTGCACCCCCCAGCTGCAACCTGCAGTTGCACGCCCCAGTTACACCCCTCAGTTGCACCCCCCAGTTGCACCCCTCAGTTGCACCCCTCATTTGCAACCCCCAGTTGCACCCCTCAGTTGCACCCCTCAGTTGCACCCCTCAGTTGCATCCCCCAGTTGCACCCCTCAGTTGCACCCCTCAGTTGCACCCCTCAGTTGCACCCCTCAGTTGCACCCCCCAGTTGCACCCCTCAGTTGCATCCCCCAGTTGCACCCCTCAGTTGCACCCCTCAGTTGCACCCCTCAGTTGCACCCCTCAGTTGCACCCCCCAGTTGCACCCCTCAGTTGCACGCCCCAGTTGCACCCCTCAGTTGCACCCCCCAGTTGCACCGCTCAGTTACACCCCTCAGTTGCACCCCTCAGTTGCACCCCTCAGTTGCACCCCCCAGTTGCACCCCCCAGTTGCACCCCTCAGTTGCACCCCTCAGTTGAAGCCCCCAGTTGCACCCCTCAGCTGCACCCCCCAGTTGCACCCCTCAGTTGCACCCCCCAGTTGCACCCCTCAGTTGCACCCCTCAGTTGCACCCCCCAGTTGCACCCCTCAGTTGCACCCCTCAGTTGCACCCCCCAGTTGCAACCCCCAGTTGCACCGCTCAGTTACACCCCTCAGTTGCACCCCGCAGTTGCACCCCGCAGTTGCACCCCTCAGTTGCACCCCTCAGTTGCACACCCCAGTTGCACCCCTCAGTTGCCCCCCTCAGTTGCCCACCCCAGTTGCACCCCTCAGTTGCAGCCCCCAGTTGCACCCCTCAGTTGCACCCCCCAGTTGCACCCCCCAGTTGCACCCCTCAGTTGCACCCCTCAGTTGCATCCCCCAGTTGCACCCCTCACTTGCACCCCTCACTAGCACCCCTCAGTTGCACCCCTCAGTTGCACCCCTCAGTTGCACCCCTCAGTTGCACCCCTCAGTTGCACCCCTCAGTTGCACCCCCAGTTGCACCCCCCAGTTGCACCCCCCAGTTGCACCCCTCAGTTGCCTCCCCCAGTTGCAACCCTCAGTTGCACCCCCCAGATGCACCCCTCAGTTGCACCCCTCAGTTGCACCCCCCAGTTGCACCCCCCAGTTGCACCCCTCAGTTGGAACCCTCAGTTGCACCCCTCAGTTGCACCCCTCAGTTGCACCCCTCAGTTGCACCCCTCAGTTGCACCCCCCAGCTGCACCCCCCCCCCCAGTTGCACCCCTCAGTTGGAACCCTCAGTTGCACCCCTCAGCTGCACCCCCCGGATGCACCCCTCAGTTGCACCCCTCAGTTGCACCCCTCAGTGGCACCCCTCGGTTGCACCCCCCAGTTGCACCCCCCAGTTGCACCCCCCCGTTGCACCCCTCAGTTGCACCCCTCAGTTGCACCCCTCAGTTGCACGCCGCAGTTGCACCCCTCAGTTGCACCCCTCAGTTGCAGCCCCCAGTTGTACCCCTCAGCTGCACCCTCCAGTTGCACCCCTCAGTTGCACCCCTCAGTTGCACCCCTCAGTTGCACCCCTCAGTTGCACACCCCAGTTGCGCCCCCCAGTTGCAACCCTCAGTTGCCCCCCTCAAGTGCACCCCCCAGTTGCACCCCCCAGTTGCACCCCTCAGTTGCACCCCTCAGTTGAACCCCCCAGTTGCACCCCTCAGTGGCACCCCTCAGTTGCACCCCTTAGTTGCACCCCTCAGTTGCAAGCCCCAGTTGCACCCCTCAGTTGCACCCCTCAGTTGCACCCCCCAGTCGCACCCCTCAGCTGCACGCCCGAGTTGCACCCCCCAGTTGCACCCCTCAGTTGCACCCCTCAGTTGCACCCCTCAGTTGCACCCCTCAGTTGCACCCCCCAGTTGCACCCCCCAGTTGCACCCCTCAGTTGCACCCCCCTGTTGCACCCCTCAGTTGCACCCCCCAGTTGCAGCCCCGAGTTGCACCCCTCAGTTGCACCCCTCAGTTGCACCCCTCAGTTGCACCCCTCATTTGCACCCTCCAGTTGCACCCCTCAGGTGCAGCCCTCAGTTGCACCCCCCAGTTGCACCCCTCAGTTGCACCCCTCAGTTGCACCCCTCAGTTGCACCCTCAGTTGCACCCCTCAGTTGCACCACCCAGTTGCACCCCTCAGTTGTACCCCTCAGTTGCACCCCCCAGTTGCACCCCTCAGTTGCACCGCTCAGTTGCACCCCCCAGTTGCACCCCCCAGTTGCACCCCTTAGTTGCAGCCCCCAGTTGCACCCCCCAGTTGCACCCCTCAGTTGCACCCCTCAGTTGCACCCTCAGTTACACCCCTCAGTTGCACCCCCCAGTTGCACCCCTCAGTTGCACCCCTCAGTTGCACCCCTCAGTTGCACCCCTCAGTTGCACCCCTCAGTTGCACCCCTCAGTTGCACCCCCAGTTGCACCCCCCAGTTGCACCCCCCAGTTGCACCCCTCAGTTGCCTCCCCCAGTTGCAACCCTCAGTTGCACCCCCCAGATGCACCCCTCAGTTGCACCCCTCAGTTGCACCCCCCAGTTGCACCCCCCAGTTGCACCCCTCAGTTGGAACCCTCAGTTGCACCCCTCAGTTGCACCCCTCAGTTGCACCCCTCAGTTGCACCCCTCAGTTGCACCCCCCAGCTGCACCCCCCCCCCCAGTTGCACCCCTCAGTTGGAACCCTCAGTTGCACCCCTCAGCTGCACCCCCCGGATGCACCCCTCAGTTGCACCCCTCAGTTGCATCCCTCAGTGGCACCCCTCGGTTGCACCCCCCAGTTGCACCCCCCAGTTGCACCCCCCCGTTGCACCCCTCAGTTGCACCCCTCAGTTGCACCCCTCAGTTGCACGCCGCAGTTGCACCCCTCAGTTGCACCCCTCAGTTGCAGCCCCCAGTTGTACCCCTCAGCTGCACCCTCCAGTTGCACCCCTCAGTTGCACCCCTCAGTTGCACCCCTCAGTTGCACCCCTCAGTTGCACACCCCAGTTGCGCCCCCCAGTTGCAACCCTCAGTTGCCCCCCTCAAGTGCACCCCCCAGTTGCACCCCCCAGTTGCACCCCTCAGTTGCACCCCTCAGTTGAACCCCCCAGTTGCACCCCTCAGTGGCACCCCTCAGTTGCACCCCTTAGTTGCACCCCTCAGTTGCAAGCCCCAGTTGCACCCCTCAGTTGCACCCCTCAGTTGCACCCCCCAGTCGCACCCCTCAGCTGCACGCCCGAGTTGCACCCCCCAGTTGCACCCCTCAGTTGCACCCCTCAGTTGCACCCCTCAGTTGCACCCCTCAGTTGCACCCCCCAGTTGCACCCCCCAGTTGCACCCCTCAGTTGCACCCCCCTGTTGCACCCCTCAGTTGCACCCCCCAGTTGCAGCCCCGAGTTGCACCCCTCAGTTGCACCCCTCAGTTGCACCCCTCAGTTGCACCCCTCATTTGCACCCTCCAGTTGCACCCCTCAGGTGCAGCCCTCAGTTGCACCCCCCAGTTGCACCCCTCAGTTGCACCCCTCAGTTGCACCCCTCAGTTGCACCCTCAGTTGCACCCCTCAGTTGCACCACCCAGTTGCACCCCTCAGTTGTACCCCTCAGTTGCACCCCCCAGTTGCACCCCTCAGTTGCACCGCTCAGTTGCACCCCCCAGTTGCACCCCCCAGTTGCACCCCTTAGTTGCAGCCCCCAGTTGCACCCCCCAGTTGCACCCCTCAGTTGCACCCCTCAGTTGCACCCTCAGTTACACCCCTCAGTTGCACCCCCCAGTTGCACCCCTCAGTTGTACCCCTCAGTTGCACCCCTCAGTTGCACCCCTCAGTTGCACCCCTCAGTTGCAGCCCTCAGTTGCACCTCTCAGTTGCACCCCTCAGTTGCACCCCCTAGTTGCACCCCTCAGTTGCACCCCCCAGTTGCACCCCTCAGTTGCACCGCTCAGTTGCACCCCCCAGTTGCACCCCCCAGTTGCACCCCTCAGTTGCAGCCCCCAGTTGCACCCCCCAGTTGCACCCCTCAGTTGCACCCCTCAGTTGCACCCCCCAGTTGCACCCCTCAGTTGCACCGCTCAGTTGCACCCCCCAGTTGCACCCCCCAGTTGCACCCCTCAGTTGCAGCCCCCAGTTGCACCCCCCAGTTGCACCCCTCAGTTGCACCCCTCAGTTGCACCCCTCAGTTGCACCCTCAGTTGCACCCCTCAGTTGCACCACCCTGTTGCGGCCCTCAGTTGTACCCCTCAGTTGCACCCCCCAGTTGCACCCCTCAGTTGCACCGCTCAGTTGCACCCCCCAGTTGCACCCCCCAGTGGCACCCCTCAGTTGCAGCTGCCAGTTGCACCCCCCAGTTGCACCCCTCAGTTGCACCCCTCAGTTGCACCCCTCAGTTGCACCCTCAGTTGCACCCCTCAGTTGCACCACCCAGTTGCACCCCTCAGTTGTACCCCTCAGTTGCACCCCCCAGTTGCACCCCTCAGTTGTACCCCTCAATTGCACCCCTCAGTTGCACCCCTCAGTTGCACCCCTCAGTTGCACCCCTCAGTTGCACCCCTCAGTTGCACCTCTCAGTTGCACCTCTCAGTTGCACCCCCCAGTTGCACCCCCCAGTTGCACCCCTCAGTTGCACCGCTCAGTTGCACCCCCCAGTTGCACCCCCCAGTTGCACCCCTCAGTTGCAGCCCCCAGTTGCACCCCCCAGTTGCACCCCTCAGTTGCACCCCTCAGTTGCACCCCTCAGTTGCACCCTGAGTTGCACCCCTCAGTTGCACCACCCAGTTGCACCCCTCAGTTGCACCCCTCAGTTGCACCCCCCAGTTGCACCCCCCAGTTGCACCGCTCAGTTGCACCCCCCAGTTGCACCCCCCAGTTGCACCCCTCAGTTGCAGCCCCCAGTTGCACCCCCCAGTTGCACCCCTCAGTTGCACCCCTCAGTTGCACCCCTCAGTTGCACCCTCAGTTGCACCCCTCAGTTGCACCACCCTGTTGCGGCCCTCAGTTGTACCCCTCAGTTGCACCCCCCAGTTGCACCCCTCAGTTGCACCCCCCAGTTGCACCCCCCAGTTGCACCCCCCAGTGGCACCCCTCAGTTGCAGCCCCCAGTTGCACCCCCCAGTTGCACCCCTCAGTTGCACCCCTCAGTTGCACCCCTCAGTTGCACCCTCAGTTGCACCCCTCAGTTGCACCACCCAGTTGCACCCCTCAGTTGTACCCCTCAGTTGCACCCCCCAGTTGCACCCCTCAGTTGTACCCCTCAATTGCACCCCTCAGTTGCACCCCTCAGTTGCACCCCTCAGTTGCACCCCTCAGTTGCACCCCTCAGTTGCACCTCTCAGTTGCACCTCTCAGTTGCACCCCCCAGTTGCACCCCCCAGTTGCACCCCTCAGTTGCACCGCTCAGTTGCACCCCCCAGTTGCACCCCCCAGTTGCACCCCTCATTTGCAGCCCCCAGTTGCACCCCCCAGTTGCACCCCTCAGTTGCACCCCTCAGTTGCACCCCTCAGTTGCACCCTGAGTTGCACCCCTCAGTTGCACCACCCAGTTGCACCCCTCAGTTGTACCCCTCAGTTGCAACCCCCAGTTGCACCCCTCAGTTGCACCCCTCAGTTGTACCCCTCAGTTGCACCCCTCAGTTGCAGCCCCCAGTTGCACCCCCCAGTTGCACCCCTCAGTTGCACCCCTCAGTTGCACCCCTCAGTTGCACCCTCAGTTGCACCCCTCAGTTGCACCACCCAGTTGCACCCCTCAGTTGTACCCCTCAGTTGCACCCCCCAGTTGCACCCCTCAGTTGCACCCCTCAGTTGCACCCCTCAGTTGCACCCCGCAGTTGCACCTCTCAGTTGCACCCCTCAGTTGCACCCCCTAGTTGCACCCCTCAGTTGCACCCCCCAGTTGCACCCCTCAGTTGCACCGCTCAGTTGCACCCCCCAGTTGCACCCCCCAGTTGCACCCCTCAGTTGCACCCCTCAGTTGCACCCCTCAGTTGCACCCTCAGTTGCACCCCTCAGTTGCACCACCCAGTTGCACCCCTCAGTTGTACCCCTCAGTTGCACCCCTCAGTTGCACCCCTCAGTTGCACCCCTCAGTTGCACCCCTCAGTTGCACCACCCAGTTGCACCCCTCAGTTGTACCCCTCAGTTGCACCCCTCAGTTGCACCCCTCAGTTGCACCCCTCAGTTGCACCCCTCAGTTGCACCACCCAGTTGCACCCCTCAGTTGCACCCCTCAGTTGCACCCCCCAGTTGCACCCCTCAGTTGCACCCCTCAGTTGCACCCCTCAGTTGCACCCCTCAGTTGCACCCCTCAGTTGCACCCCCCAGTTGCACCCCTCAGTTGCACCCCTCAGTTGCACCCCTCAGTTGCACCCCTCAGTTGCACCCCCCACTTGCACCCCCCAGTTGCACCCCTCAGTTGCACCCCTCAGTTGAACCCCTCAGTTGCACCCCTCAGTTGCACCCCTCAGTTGCAGCCCTCACTTGCAACCCCCAGTTGCACCCTTCAGTTGCACCCCTCAGTTACACCCCCCAGTTGCACCCCTAAGTTGCACCCACCAGTTGCACCCCTCAGTTGCACCCCTCAGTTGCACCCCTCACTTGCAGCCCTCACTTGCACCCCCCAGTTGCACCGTTCAGTTGCACCCCTCAGTTACACCCCCCAGTTGCACCCCTAAGTTGCACCCCTCAGTTGCACCCCTCAGTTGCACCCCCCAGTTTCACCCCTCAGTTGCACCCCCCCAGTTGCACCCCTCAGTTGCACCCCCCAGTTGCTCCCCCCAGTTGCACCCCTCAGTTGCACCCCTCAGTTGCACCCCCCAGTTGCACCCCCCAGTTGCACCCCTCAGTTGCACCCCCCAGTTGCAACCCTCAGTTGCACCCCTCAGTTGCACCCCCCAGTTGCACCCCCCAGTTGCACCCCTCAGTTGCACCCCCCAGTTGCAGCCCCCAGTTGCACCCCTCAGTTGCACCCCCGAGCTGCATCCCTCAGTTGCACCCCTCAGTTGCATCCCTCAGTTGCACCCCTCAGTTGCACCCCTCAGTTGCACCCCCCCAGTTGCACCCCTCAGTTGCACCCCTCAGTTGCACCCCTCAGTTGCACCCCCCAGTTGCACCCCCCCAGTTGCACCCCTCAGGTGCACCCCTCAGTTGCACCTCTCAGTTGCACCCCCCAGTTGCACCCCCCAGTTGCACCCCCCAGTTGCACCCCTCAGTTGCACCCCTCAGTTGCACCCCCCCGTTGCACCCCTCAGTTGCACCCCTCAGTTGCACCCCCCAGTAGCACCCCTCAGTTGCACCCCCCAGTTGCACCCCTCAGTTGCACCCCCCAGTTGCACCCCTCAGCTGCACGCCCGAGTTGCACCCCCCAGTTGCACCCCCCAGTTGCACCCCTCAGTTGCACCCCTCAGTTGCACCCCTCAGTTGCACCCCCCAGTTGCACCCCCCAGTTGCACCCCTCAGTTGCACCCCCCAGTTGCACCCCTCAGTTGCACCCCTCAGTTGCACCCCTCAGTTGCACCCCTCAGTTGCACCTCTCAGTTGCACCCCTCAGTTGCACCCCCCAGTTGCACCCCTCAGTTGCACCCCCCAGTTGCACCCCTCAGTTGCACCCCTCAGTTGCACCCCCCAGTTGCACCCCTCAGTTGCACCCCCCAGTTGCACCCCCCAGTTGCACCCCTCAGTTGGACCCCCCAGTTGCACCCCTCAGTTGCACCCCTCAGTTGCATCCCCCAGTTGCACCCCCCAGTTGCACCCCCCAGTTGCACCCCCCAGTTGCACCGCTCAGTTGCACCCCCCAGTTGCACCCCCCAGTTGCACCCCTCAGTTGCAGCCCCCAGTTGCACCCCCCAGTTGCACCCCTCAGTTGCACCCCTCAGTTGCACCCCTCAGTTGCACCCTCAGTTGCACCCCTCAGTTGCACCCCTCAGTTACACCCCTCAGTTGCACCCCCCAGTTGCACCCCTCAGTTGCACCCCTCAGTTGCACCCCTCAGTTGCACCTCTCAGTTGCACCTCTCAGTTGCACCCCTCAGTTGCACCCCCCAGTTGCACCCCTCAGTTTCACCGCTCAGTTGCACCCCCCAGTTGCATCCCCCGGTTGCACCCCTCAGTTGCACTCCCCAGTTGCACCCCCCAGTTGCACCCCTCAGTTGCACCCCTCAGTTGCACCCCTCAGTTGCACCCTCAGTTGCACCCCTCAGTTGCACCACCCAGTTGCACCCCGCAGTTGTACCCCTCAGTTGCACCCCTCAGTTGCACCCCTCAGTTGCACCCCTCAGTTGCGGCCCCCAGTTGCACCACCCAGTTGCACTCCTCAGTTGTACCCCTCAGTTGCACCCCTCAGTTGCACCCCTCAGTTGCACCCCTCAGTTGCACCCCTCAGTTGCACCCCTCAGTTGCACCCCTCAGTTGCACCCCTCAGTTGCACCCCCCAGTTGCACCCCTCAGTTGCACCCCTCAGTTGCACCCCTCAGTTGCACCCCTCAGTTGCACCCCTCAGTTGCACCCCCCAGTTGCACCCCCCAGTTGCAACACTCAGTTGCACCCCTCAGTTGCACCCCTCAGTTGCACCCCCCAGTTGCACCCCTCAGTTGCACCCCCCAGTTGCACCCCTCAGTTGCACCCCCCAGTTGCACCGCTCAGCTGCACCCCTCAGTTGCACCCCCCAGTTGCACCCCCCAGTTGCACCCCCCAGTTGCACCCCTCAGTTGCACCCCCCAGTTGCACCCCTCAGTTGCACCCCCCAGATGCACCCCTCAGTTGCACCCCTCAGTTGCACCCCCCAGTTGCACCCCTCAGTTGCACCCCCCAGTTGCACCCCTCAGTTGCACCCCCCAGTTGCACCCCTCAGTTGCACCCCTCAGTTGCACCCCCGAGCTGCATCCCTCAGTTGCACCCCTCAGTTGCATCCCTCAGTTGCACCCCTCAGTTGCACCCCTCAGTTGCACCCCCCCAGTTGCACCCCTCAGTTGCACCCCTCAGTTGCACACCTCAGTTGCACCCCGCAGTTGCACCCCCCCAGTTGCACCCCTCAGTTGCACCCCTCAGTTGCACCTCTCAGTTGCACCCCCCAGTTGCACCCCCCAGTTGCACCCCCCAGTTGCACCCCTCAGTTGCACCCCTCAGTTGCACCCCCCCGTTGCACCCCTCAGTTGCACCCCTCAGTTGCACCCCCCAGTAGCACCCCTCAGTTGCACCCCCCAGTTGCACCCCTCAGTTGCATCCCCCAGTTGCACCCCTCAGCTGCACGCCCGAGTTGCACCCCCCAGTTGCACCCCCCAGTTGCACCCCTCAGTTGCACCCCTCAGTTGCACCCCTCAGTTGCACCCCCCAGTTGCACCCCCCAGTTGCACCCCTCAGTTGCACCCCCCAGTTGCACCCCTCAGTTGCACCCCTCAGTTGCACCCCTCAGTTGCACCCCTCAGTTGCACCTCTCAGTTGCACCCCTCAGTTGCACCCCCCAGTTGCACCCCTCAGTTGCACCCCCCAGTTGCACCCCTCAGTTGCACCCCTCAGTTGCACCCCCCAGTTGCACCCCTCAGTTGCACCCCCCAGTTGCACCCCCCAGTTGCACCCCTCAGTTGGACCCCCCAGTTGCACCCCTCAGTTGCACCCCTCAGTTGCACCCCCCAGTTGCACCCCCCAGTTGCACCCCCCAGTTGCACCCCCCAGTTGCACCGCTCAGTTGCACCCCCCAGTTGCACCCCCCAGTTGCAGCCCTCAGTTGCAGCCCCCAGTTGCACCCCCCAGTTGCACCCCTCAGTTGCACCCCTCAGTTGCACCCCTCAGTTGCACCCTCAGTTGCACCCCTCAGTTGCACCCCTCAGTTACACCCCTCAGTTGCACCCCCCAGTTGCACCCCTCAGTTGCACCCCTCAGTTGCACCCCTCAGTTGCACCTCTCAGTTGCACCTCTCAGTTGCACCCCTCAGTTGCACCCCCCAGTTGCACCCCTCAGTTTCACCGCTCAGTTGCACCCCCCAGTTGCATCCCCCAGTTGCACCCCTCAGTTGCACTCCCCAGTTGCACCCCCCAGTTGCACCCCTCAGTTGCACCCCTCAGTTGCACCCCTCAGTTGCACCCTCAGTTGCACCCCTCAGTTGCACCACCCAGTTGCACCCCGCAGTTGTACCCCTCAGTTGCACCCCTCAGTTGCACCCCTCAGTTGCACCCCTCAGTTGCGGCCCCCAGTTGCACCACCCAGTTGCACTCCTCAGTTGTACCCCTCAGTTGCACCCCTCAGTTGCACCCCTCAGTTGCACCCCTCAGTTGCACCCCTCAGTTGCACCCCTCAGTTGCACCCCTCAGTTGCACCCCTCAGTTGCACCCCCCAGTTGCACCCCTCAGTTGCACCCCTCAGTTGCACCCCTCAGTTGCACCCCTCAGTTGCACCCCTCAGTTGCACCCCCCAGTTGCACCCCCCAGTTGCAACACTCAGTTGCACCCCTCAGTTGCACCCCTCAGTTGCACCCCCCAGTTGCACCCCTCAGTTGCACCCCCCAGTTGCACCCCTCAGTTGCACCCCCCAGTTGCACCGCTCAGCTGCACCCCTCAGTTGCACCCCCCAGTTGCACCCCCCAGTTGCACCCCCCAGTTGCACCCCTCAGTTGCACCCCCCAGTTGCACCCCTCAGTTGCACCCCCCAGATGCACCCCTCAGTTGCACCCCTCAGTTGCACCCCTCAGTTGCACCCCTCGGTTGCACCCCCCAGTGCAACCCCCCAGTTGCACCCCCCCGTTGCACCCCTCAGTTGCACCCCTCAGTTGCACCCCTCAGTTGCACCCCCCAGTTGCACCCCTCAGTTGCACCCCTCAGTTGCACCCCCCAGTTGCACCCCTCAGTTGCACCCCTCAGTTGCACCCCTCAGTTGCACCCCTCAGTTGCACGCCCCAGTTGCACCCCCCAGTTGCACCCCTCAGTTGCACCCCTCAGTTGCACCCCTCAGTTGCACCCCTCAGTTGCTCCCCCCAGTTGCACCCCCCAGTTGCACCCCTCAGTTGCACCCCTCAGTTGCACCCCTCAGTTGCACCCCCCAGTTGCACCCCCCAGTTGCACCCCTCAGTTGCACCCCTCAGTTGAACCCCTCAGTTGCACCCCTCAGTTGCACCCCTCAGTTGCAGCCCTCACTTGCACCCCCCAGTTGCACCCTTCAGTTGCACCCCTCAGTTACACTCCCCAGTTGCACCCCTAAGTTGCACCCACCAGTTGCACCCCTCAGTTGCACCCCTCAGTTGCACCCCTCACTTGCAGCCCTCACTTGCACCCCCCAGTTGCACCGTTCAGTTGCACCCCTCAGTTACACCCCCCAGTTGCACCCCTAAGTTGCACCCCTCAGTTGCATCCCTCAGTTGCACCCCCCAGTTGCACCCCTCAGTTGCACCCCCCCAGTTGCACCCCTCAGTTGCACCCCTCAGTTGCACCCCTCAGTTGCACCCCTCAGTTACAAGCCTCAGTTGCACCCCCCAGTTGCACCCCCCAGTTGCACCCCTCAGTTGCACCCCCCAGTTGCAACCCTCAGTTGCACCCCTCAGTTGCACCCCCCAGTTGCACCCCCCAGTTGCACCCCTCAGTTGCACCCCCCAGTTGCACCCCTCAGTTGCACCCCTCAGTTGCACCCCCGAGCTGCATCCCTCAGTTGCACCCTTCAGTTGCACCCCTCAGTTGCACCCCTCAGTTGCACCCCCCAGTTGCACCCCTCAGTTGCACCCCTCAGTTGCACCCCCCAGTTGCACCCCCCCAGTTGCACCCCTCAGTTGCACCCCTCAGTTGCACCCCTCAGTTGCACCCCCCAGTTGCACCACCCAGTTGCACCCCCCAGTTGCACCCCCCAAGTTGCACCCCTCAGTTGCACCCCTCAGTTGCACCCCTCAGTTGCACCCCCCAGTTGCACCCCCCAGTTGCACCCCTCAGTTGCACCCCCCAGTTGCACCCCTCAGTTGCACCCCTCAGTTGCACCCCTCAGTTGCACCCCTCAGTTGCACCTCTCAGTTGCACCCCTCAGTTGCACCCCCCAGTTGCACCCCTCAGTTGCACCCCCCAGTTGCACCCCTCAGTTGCACCGCTCAGTTGCACCCCCCAGTTGCACCCCCCAGTTGCACCCCTCAGTTGCAGCCCCCAGTTGCACCCCCCAGTTGCACCCCTCAGTTGCACCCCTCAGTTGCACCCCTCAGTTGCACCCTCAGTTGCACCCCTCAGTTGCACCCCTCAGTTGTACCCCTCAGTTGCACCCCCCAGTTGCACCCCTCAGTTGCACCCCTCAGTTGCACCCCTCAGTTGCACCCCTCAGTTGCACCCCTCAGTTGCACCCCTCAGTTGCACCCCGCAGTTGCACCCCTCAGTTGCACCCCCCAGTTGCACCCCTCAGTTGCACCGCTCAGTTGCACCCCCCAGTTGCATCCCCCAGTTGCACCCCTCAGTTGCACCCCCCAGTTGCACCCCTCAGTTGCACTCCCCAGTTGCACCCCCCAGTTGCACCCCTCAGTTGCACCCCTCAGTTGCACCCCTCAGTTGCACCCTCAGTTGCACCCCTCAGTTGCACCACCCAGTTGCACCCCGCAGTTGTACCCCGCAGTTGCACCCCTCAGTTGCACCCCTCAGTTGCACCCCTCAGTTGCGGCCCCCAGTTGCACCACCCAGTTGCACTCCTCAGTTGTACCCCTCAGTTGCACCCCTCAGTTGCACCCCTCAGTTGCACCCCTCAGTTGCACCCCTCAGTTGCACCCCTCAGTTGCACCCCTCAGTTGCACCCCTCAGTTGCACCCCCCAGCTGCACCCCTCAGTTGCACCCCTCAGTTGCACCCCTCAGTTGCACCCCTCAGTTGCACCCCTCAGTTGCACCCCCCAGTTGCACCCCCCAGTTGCACCCCTCAGTTGCACCCCTCAGTTGCACCCCTCAGTTGCACCCCCCAGTTGCACCCCTCAGTTGCACCCCCCAGTTGCACCCCTCAGTTGCACCCCCCAGTTGCACCGCTCAGCTGCACCCCTCAGTTGCACCCCCCAGTTGCACCCCCCAGTTGCACCCCCCAGTTGCACCCCTCAGTTGCACCCCCCAGTTGCACCCCTCAGTTGCACCCCCCAGATGCACCCCTCAGTTGCACCCCTCAGTTGCACCCCTCAGTTGCACCCCTCGGTTGCACCCCCCAGTGCAACCCCCCAGTTGCACCCCCCCGTTGCACCCCTCAGTTGCACCCCTCAGTTGCACCCCTCAGTTGCACCCCCCAGTTGCACCCCTCAGTTGCACCCCTCAGTTGCAGCCCCCAGTTGTACCCCTCAGTTGCAGCCCCCCGTTGCACCCCTGAGTTGCACCCCTCAGTAGCACCCCTCAGTTGAACCCCTCAGTTGCACCCCCCAGTTGCACCGTTCAGTTGCAACCCTCAGTTGCACCCCTCAGTTGCACGCCCCAGTTGCACCCCCCAGTTGCACCCCTCAGTGGCACCCCTCAGTTGCACCCCTTAGTTGCACCCCTCAGTTGCAAGCCCCAGTTGCACCCCTCAGTTGCACCCCTCAGTTGCACCCCCCAGTTGCACCCCTCAGCTGCACGCCCGAGTTGCACCCCCCAGTTGCACCCCTCAGTTGCACCCCTCAGTTGCACCCCTCAGTTGCACCCCTCAGTTACAAGCCTCAGTTGCACCCCCCAGTTGCACCCCCAGTTGCACCCCTCAGTTGCACCCCCCAGTTGCATCCCTCAGTTGCACCCCTCAGTTGCACCCCCCAGTTGCACCCCCCAGTTGCACCCCTCAGTTGCACCCCCCAGTTGCACCCCTCAGTTGCACCCCTCAGTTGCACCCCCGAGCTGCATCCCTCAGTTGCACCCCTCAGTTGCACCCCTCAGTTGCACCCCTCAGTTGCACCCCTCAGTTGCACCCCTCAGTTGCACCCCCCAGTTGCACCCCTCAGTTGCACCCCTCAGTTGCACCCCCCAGTTGCACCCCCCCAGTTGCACCCCTCAGTTGCACCCCTCAGTTGCACCTCTCAGTTGCACCCCCCAGTTGCACCCCCCAGTTGCACCACCCAGTTGCACCCCCCAGTTGCACCCCCCAAGTTGCACCCCTCAGTTGCACCCCTCAGTTGCACCCCTCAGTTGCACCCCCCAGTTGCACCCCCCAGTTGCACCCCTCAGTTGCACCCCCCAGTTGCACCCCTCAGTTGCACCCCTCAGTTGCACCCCTCAGTTGCACCCCTCAGTTGCACCTCTCAGTTGCACCCCTCAGTTGCACCCCCCAGTTGCACCCCTCAGTTGCACCCCCCAGTTGCACCCCTCAGTTGCACCGCTCAGTTGCACCCCCCAGTTGCACCCCCCAGTTGCACCCCTCAGTTGCAGCCCCCAGTTGCACCCCCCAGTTGCACCCCTCAGTTGCACCCCTCAGTTGCACCCCTCAGTTGCACCCTCAGTTGCACCCCTCAGTTGCACCCCTCAGTTGCACCCCTCAGTTGCACCTCTTAGTTGCACCTCTCAGTTGCACCCCTCAGTTGCACCCCGCAGTTGCACCCCTCAGTTGCACCGCTCAGTTGCACCCCCCAGTTGCACCCCTCAGTTGCACCGCTCAGTTGCACCCCCCAGTTGCATCCCCCAGTTGCACCCCTCAGTTGCACCCCTCAGTTGCACCCTCAGTTGCACCCCTCAGTTGCACCACCCAGTTGCACCCCGCAGTTGTACCCCTCAGTTGCACCCCTCAGTTGCACCCCTCAGTTGCACCCCTCAGTTGCGGCCCCCAGTTGCAACACCCAGTTGCACTCCTCAGTTGTACCCCTCAGTTGCACCCCTCAGTTGCACCCCTCAGTTGCACCCCTCAGTTGCACCCCTCAGTTGCACCCCTCAGTTGCACCCCTCAGTTGCACCCCTCAGTTGCACCCCCCAGTTGCACCCCTCAGTTGCACCCCTCAGTTGCACCCCTCAGTTGCACCCCTCAGTTGCACCCCTCAGTTGCACCCCCCAGTTGCACCCCCCAGTTGCACCCCTCAGTTGCACCCCTCAGTTGCACCCCTCAGTTGCACCCCCCAGTTGCACCCCTCAGTTGCACCCCCCAGTTGCACCCCTCAGTTGCACCCCCCAGTTGCACCGCTCAGCTGCACCCTCAGTTGCACCCCCCAGTTGCACCCCTCCGTTGCACCCCCCAGTTGCACCCCTCAGTTGCACCCCCCAGTTGCACCCCTCAGTTGCACCCCCCAGATGCACCCCTCAGTTGCACCCCTCAGTTGCACCCCTCAGTTGCACCCCTCGGTTGCACCCCCCAGTGCAACCCCCCAGTTGCACCCCCCCGTTGCACCCCTCAGTTGCACCCCTCAGTTGCACCCCTCAGTTGCACCCCCCAGTTGCACCCCTCAGTTGCACCCCTCAGTTGCAGCCCCCAGTTGTACCCCTCAGTTGCAGCCCCCCGTTGCACCCCTGAGTTGCACCCCTCAGTTGCACCCCTCAGTTGAACCCCTCAGTTGCACCCCCCAGTTGCACCGTTCAGTTGCAACCCTCAGTTGCACCCCTCAGTTGCACCCCCCAGTTGCACCCCCCAGTTGCACCCCTCAGTTGCACCCCTCAGTTGCACCCCGCAGTTGCACCCCTCAGTGGCACCCCTCAGTTGCACCCCTTAGTTGCACCCCTCAGTTGCAAGCCCCAGTTGCACCCCTCAGTTGCACCCCTCAGTTGCACCCCCCAGTTGCACCCCTCAGCTGCACGCCCGAGTTGCACCCCCCAGTTGCACCCCTCAGTTGCACCCCTCAGTTGCACCCCTCAGTTGCACCCCTCAGTTGCACCCCTCAGTTGCACCCCTCAGTTGCACCGCTCAGTTGCACCCCCCAGTTGCATCCCCCAGTTGCACCCCTCAGTTGCACCCCTCAGTTGCACCCTCAGTTGCACCCCTCAGTTGCACCACCCAGTTGCACCCCGCAGTTGTACCCCTCAGTTGCACCCCTCAGTTGCACCCCTCAGTTGCACCCCTCAGTTGCGGCCCCCAGTTGCAACACCCAGTTGCACTCCTCAGTTGTACCCCTCAGTTGCACCCCTCAGTTGCACCCCTCAGTTGCACCCCTCAGTTGCACCCCTCAGTTGCACCCCTCAGTTGCACCCCTCAGTTGCACCCCTCAGTTGCACCCCCCAGTTGCACCCCTCAGTTGCACCCCTCAGTTGCACCCCTCAGTTGCACCCCTCAGTTGCACCCCTCAGTTGCACCCCCCAGTTGCACCCCCCAGTTGCACCCCTCAGTTGCACCCCTCAGTTGCACCCCTCAGTTGCACCCCCCAGTTGCACCCCTCAGTTGCACCCCCCAGTTGCACCCCTCAGTTGCACCCCCCAGTTGCACCGCTCAGCTGCACCCTCAGTTGCACCCCCCAGTTGCACCCCTCCGTTGCACCCCCCAGTTGCACCCCTCAGTTGCACCCCCCAGTTGCACCCCTCAGTTGCACCCCCCAGATGCACCCCTCAGTTGCACCCCTCAGTTGCACCCCTCAGTTGCACCCCTCGGTTGCACCCCCCAGTGCAACCCCCCAGTTGCACCCCCCCGTTGCACCCCTCAGTTGCACCCCTCAGTTGCACCCCTCAGTTGCACCCCCCAGTTGCACCCCTCAGTTGCACCCCTCAGTTGCAGCCCCCAGTTGTACCCCTCAGTTGCAGCCCCCCGTTGCACCCCTGAGTTGCACCCCTCAGTTGCACCCCTCAGTTGAACCCCTCAGTTGCACCCCCCAGTTGCACCGTTCAGTTGCAACCCTCAGTTGCACCCCTCAGTTGCACCCCCCAGTTGCACCCCCCAGTTGCACCCCTCAGTTGCACCCCTCAGTTGCACCCCGCAGTTGCACCCCTCAGTGGCACCCCTCAGTTGCACCCCTTAGTTGCACCCCTCAGTTGCAAGCCCCAGTTGCACCCCTCAGTTGCACCCCTCAGTTGCACCCCCCAGTTGCACCCCTCAGCTGCACGCCCGAGTTGCACCCCCCAGTTGCACCCCTCAGTTGCACCCCTCAGTTGCACCCCTCAGTTGCACCCCTCAGTTGCACCCCCCAGTTGCACCCCCCAGTTGCACCCCTCAGTTGCACCCCCCAGTTGCACCCCTCAGTTGCACCCCCCAGTTGCACCCCTCAGTTGCACCCCTCAGTTGCACCCCTCTATTGCACCGCTCAGTTGCACCCCCCAGTTGCACCCCCCAGTTGCACCCCTCAGTTGCAGCCCCCAGTTGCACCCCCCAGTTGCAACCCTCAGTTGCACCCCTCAGTTGCACCCCTCAGTTGCACCCTCAGTTGCACCCCTCAGTTGCACCACCCAGTTGCACCCCTCAGTTGTACCCCTCAGTTGCACCCCTCAGTTGCACCCCTCAGTTGCACCCCTCAGTTGCACCACCCAGTTGCACCCCTCAATTGTACCCCTCAGTTGCACCCCTCAGTTACAGCCCTCAATTGCACCCCTCAGTTGCAACCCTCAGTTGCACCCCCCAGTTGCACCCCTCAGTTGCACCCCTCAGTTGCACCCCTCAGTTGCACCCCTCAGTTGCACCCCTCAGTTGCACCCCCCAGCTGCACCCCCCAGTTGCACCCCTCAGTTGCACCCCTCAGTTGCACCCCTCAGTTGCACCCCTCAGTTGCACCCCCCAGTTGCACCCCTCAGTTGCACCCCTCAGTTGCACCCCCCAGTTGCACCCCCCCAGTTGCACCCCTCAGTTGCACCCCTCAGTTGCACCTCTCAGTTGCACCCCCCAGTTGCACCCCCCAGTTGCACCACCCAGTTGCACCCCCCAGTTGCACCCCCCAAGTTGCACCCCTCAGTTGCACCCCTCAGTTGCACCCCTCAGTTGCACCCCCCAGTTGCACCCCCCAGTTGCACCCCTCAGTTGCACCCCCCAGTTGCACCCCTCAGTTGCACCCCTCAGTTGCACCCCTCAGTTGCACCCCTCAGTTGCACCTCTCAGTTGCACCCCTCAGTTGCACCCCTCAGTTGCACCCCTCAGTTGCACCCCCCAGTTGCACCCCCCAGTTGCACCCCTCAGTTGCAGCCCCCAGTTGCACCCCCCAGTTGCACCCCTCAGTTGCACCCCTCAGTTGCACCGCTCAGTTGCACCCTCAGTTGCACCCCTCAGTTGCACCCCTCAGTTGTACCCCTCAGTTGCACCCCCCAGTTGCACCCCTCAGTTGCACCCCTCAGTTGCACCCCTCAGTTGCACCTCTCAGTTGCACCTCTCAGTTGCACCCCTCAGTTGCACCCCGCAGTTGCACCCCTCAGTTGCACCCCCCAGTTGCACCCCTCAGTTGCACCGCTCAGTTGCACCCCCCAGTTGCATCCCCCAATTGCACCCCTCAGTTGCACCCCCCAGTTGCACCCCTCAGTTGCACTCCCCAGTGGCACCCCCCAGTTGCACCCCTCAGTTGCACCCCTCAGTTGCACCCCTCAGTTGCACCCTCAGTTGCACCCCTCAGTTGCACCACCCAGTTGCACCCCGCAGTTGTACCCCTCAGTTGCACCCCTCAGTTGCACCCCTCAGTTGCACCCCTCAGTTGCGGCCCCCAGTTGCACCACCCAGTTGCACTCCTCAGTTGTACCCCTCAGTTGCACCCCTCAGTTGCACCCCTCAGTTGCACCCCACAGTTGCACCCCTCAGTTGCACCCCTCAGTTGCACCCCTCAGTTGCACCCCTCAGTTGCACCCCTCAGTTGCACCCCCCAGTTGCACCCCTCAGTTGCACCCCTCAGTTGCACCCCTCAGTTGCACCCCTCAGTTGCACCCCTCAGTTGCACCCCCCAGTTGCACCCCCCAGTTGCACCCCTCAGTTGCACCCCTCAGTTGCACCCCTCAGTTGCACCCCCCAGTTGCACCCCTCAGTTGCACCCCCCAGTTGCACCCCTCAGTTGCACCCCCCAGTTGCACCCCTCAGCTGCACCCCTCAGTTGCACCCCCCAGTTGCACCCCCCAGTTGCACCCCCCAGTTGCACCCCTCAGTTGCACCCCCCAGATGCACCCCTCAGTTGCACCCCTCAGTTGCACCCCTCAGTTGCACCCCTCGGTTGCACCCCCCAGTGCAACCCCCCAGTTGCACCCCCCCGTTGCACCCCTCAGTTGCACCCCTCAGTTGCACCCCTCAGTTGCACCCCCCAGTTGCACCCCTCAGTTGCACCCCTCAGTTGCAGCCCCCAGTTGTACCCCTCAGTTGCAGCCCCCCGTTGCACCCCTGAGTTGCACCCCTCAGTTGCACCCCTCAGTTGAACCCCTCAGTTGCACCCCCCAGTTGCACCGTTCAGTTGCAACCCTCAGTTGCACCCCTCAGTTGCACCCCCCAGTTGCACCCCCCAGTTGCACCCCTCAGTTGCACCCCTCAGTTGCACCCCGCAGTTGCACCCCTCAGTGGCACCCCTCAGTTGCACCCCTTAGTTGCACCCCTCAGTTGCAAGCCCCAGTTGCACCCCTCAGTTGCACCCCTCAGTTGCACCCCCCAGTTGCACCCCTCAGCTGCACGCCCGAGTTGCACCCCCCAGTTGCACCCCTCAGTTGCACCCCTCAGTTGCACCCCTCAGTTGCACCCCTCAGTTGCACCCCCCAGTTGCACCCCCCAGTTGCACCCCTCAGTTGCACCCCCCAGTTGCACCCCTCAGTTGCACCCCCCAGTTGCACCCCTCAGTTGCACCCCTCAGTTGCACCCCTCAGTTGCACCGCTCAGTTGCACCCCCCAGTTGCACCCCCCAGTTGCACCCCTCAGTTGCACCCCTCAGTTGCACCCCTCAGTTGCACCACCCAGTTGCAACCCTCAATTGTACCCCTCAGTTGCACCCCTTAGTTACAGCCCTCAATTGCACCCCTCAGTTGCAACCCTCAGTTGCACCCCCCAGTTGCACCCCTCAGTTGCACCCCTCAGTTGCACCCCTCAGTTGCACCCCCCAGTTGCACCCCCCAGTTGCACCCCTCAGTTGCACCTCTCAGTTGCACCCCTCAGTTGCACTCCCTAGGTGCACCCCTCAGTTGCACCCCCCAGTTGCACCCCTCAGTTGCACCGCTCAGTTGCACCCCCCAGTTGCACCCCCCAGTTGCACCCCTCAGTTGCACCCCCCAGTTGCACCCCCCAGTTGCACCGCTAAGTTGCACCCCTCAGTTGCACCCCTCAGTTGCACCCTCAGTTGCACCCCTCAGTTGCACCACCCAGTTGCACCCCTCAGTTGTACCCCTCAGTTGCACCCCTCAGTTGCACCCCTCAGTTGCACCCCTCAGTTGCACCCCTCAGTTGCACCCCTCAGTTGCACCCCTCAGCTGTACCCCTCAGTTGCACCCCTCAGTTACACCCCTCAGTTGCACCCCTCAGTTGCACCCCTCAGTTGCACCCCCCAGTTGCACCCCTCAGTTGCACCCCTCAGTTGCACCCCTCAGTTGCACCCCTCAGTTGCACCCCTCAGTTGCACCCCCCAAGTTGCTCCCCCCAGTTGCACCCCTCAGTTGCACCCCTCAGTTGCACCCCTCAGTTGCACCCCTCAGTTGCACCCCCCCAGTTGCACCCCCCAGTTGCACCCCTCAGTTGCACCCCTCAGTTGCACCCCTCAGTTGCACCCCCGAGTTGCACCCCCCAGTTACACCCCTCAGTTGCACCCCTCAGTTGCACCCCTCAGTTGCACCCCTCAGTTGCACCCCTCAGTTGCAGCCCTCACTTGCACCCCCCAGTTGCACCCCTCAGTTGCACCCCTCAGTTGCACCCCTCAGTTGCACCCCTCAGTTGCACCCCTCACTTGCAGCCCTCACTTGCACCCCCCAGTTGCACCGTTCAGTTGCACCCCTCAGTTACACCCCCCAGTTGCACCCCTAAGTTGCACCCCTCAGTTGCACCCCTCAGTTGCACCCCCCAGTTGCACCCCTCAGTTGCACCCCCCCCAGTTGCACCCCTCAGTTGCACCCCTCAGTTGCACCCCTCAGTTGCACACCCCAGTTGCACCCCCCAGTTGCAACCCTCAGTTGCACCCCTCAGTTGCACCCCCCAGTTGCACCCCCCAGTTGCACCCCTCAGTTGCACCCCTCAGTTGCACCCCGCAGTTGCAACCCTCAGTGGCACCCCTCAGTTGCACCCCTTAGTTGCACCCCTCAGTTGCAAGCCCCAGTTGCACCCCTCAGTTGCACCCCTCAGTTGCACTCCCCAGTTGCACCCCTCAGCTGCACGCCCGATTTGCACCCGCCAGTTGCACCCCTCAGTTGCACCCCTCAGTTGCACCCCTCAGTTGCACCCCTCAGTTGCACCCCCCAGTTGCACCCCCCAGTTGCACCCCTCAGTTGCACCCCCCAGTTGCACCCCTCAGTTGCACCCCCCAATTGCACCCCTCAGTTGCACCCCTCAGTTGCACCCCTCAGTTGCACCGCTCAGTTGCACCCCCCAGTTGCACCCCCCAGTTGCACCCCTCAGTTGCAGCCCCCAGTTGCACCCCCCAGTTGCACCCCCCAGTTGCACCCCTCAGTGGCACCCCTCAGTTGCACCCCTCAGTTGCACCCCCCAGTTGCACCCCCCAGTTGCACCCCTTAGTTGCACCCCCCAGTTGCACCCCTCAGTTGCACCCCCCAGTTGCACCCCTCAGTTGCACCCCTCAGTTGCACCCCTCAGTTGCACCGCTCAGTTGCACCCCCCAGTTGCACCCCCCAGTTGCACCCCTCAGTTGCAGCCCCCAGCTGCACCCCCCAGTTGCACCCCTCAGTTGCAGCCCCCAGTTGCACCCCTCAGTTTCACCCCTCAGTTGCACCCCTCAGTTGCACCCCTCAGTTGCACCCCTCAGTTGCACCCCTCAGTTGCACCACCCAGTTGCACCCCTCAGTTGCACCCCCCAGTTGCTCCCCCCAGTTG
Source organism: Eutreptiella sp. 'Long Island Sound 2002' (assembly GCA_964036045.1). Classification (NCBI taxonomy): domain Eukaryota; phylum Euglenozoa; class Euglenophyceae; order Eutreptiales; family Eutreptiaceae; genus Eutreptiella; species Eutreptiella sp. 'Long Island Sound 2002'. The sequence goes on along the minus strand of OZ038383.1, from coordinate 124,614,317 downwards.
CACCCCTCAGTTGCACCCCTCTGGTGCACCCCTCAGTTGCACCCCTCAGTTGCACCCCCCCAGATGCACCCCCCAGTTGCACCCCTCAGTTGCTCCCCCCAGTTGCACCCCTCAGTTGCACCCCTCAGTTGCACCCCTCAGTTGCACCCCCCAGTTGCTCCCCCCAGTTGCACCCCTCAGTTGCACCCCTCAGTTGCTCCCCCCAGTTGCACCCCTCAGTTGCACCCCTCAGTTGCACCCCTCAGTTGCACCCCCCAGTTGCTCCCCCCAGTTGCACCCCTCAGTTGCACCCCTCAGTTGCACCCCTCAGTTGCACCCCTCAGTTGCACCCCCCCAGATGCACCCCCCAGTTGCACCCCTCAGTTGCACCCCTCAGTTGCACCCCTCAGTTGCACCCCCCAGTTGCACCCCCCAGTTACACCCCTCAGTTGCACCCCTCAGTTGCACCCCTCAGTTGCACCCCTCAGTTGCACCCCTCAGTTGCAGCCCTCACTTGCACCCCCCAGTTGCACCCCTCAGTTGCACCCCTCAGTTGCACCACTCAGTTGCACCCCTCAGTTACAACCCCTCAGTTGCACCCCTCAGTTGCACCCCTCAGTTGCACCCCTCAGTTGCACCCCTCAGTTGCACCCCTCACTTGCAGCCCTCAGTTGCACCCCCCAGTTGCACCGTTCAGTTGCAGCCCCCAGTTGCACCCCCCAGTTGCACCCCCCAGTTGCACCCCTCAGTTGCACCCCTCAGTGGCACCCCTCAGTTGCACCCCTCAGTTGCACCCCCCAGTTGCACCCCCCAGTTGCACCCCTCAGTTGCACCCCTCAGTTGCTCCCCTCAGTTGCACCCCCCAGTTGCACCCCTCAGTTGCACCCCTCAGTTGCACCCCTCAGTTGCACCGCTCAGTTGCACCCCTCAGTTGCACCCCCCAGTTGCACCCCTCAGTTGCAGCCCCCAGTTGCACCCCCCAGTTGCACCCCTCAGTTGCACCCCTCAGTTGCACCCCTCAGTTGCACCCTCAGTTGCACCCCTCAGTTGCACCACCCAGTTGCACCCCTCAGTTGTACCCCTCAGTTGCACCCCTCAGTTGCACCCCTCAGTTGCACCCCTCAGTTGCACCACCCAGTTGCACCCCTCAGCTGTACCCCTCAGTTGCACCCCTCAGTTACACCCCTCAGTTGCACCCCTCAGTTGCACCCCTCAGTTGCACCCCTCAGTTGCACCCCTCAGTTGCACCCCCCAGTTGCACCCCTCAGTTGCACCCCTCAGTTGCACCCGTCAGTTGCACCTCTCAGTTGCACCCCTCAGTTGCACTCCCTAGGTGCACCCCTCAGTTGCACCCCCCAGTTGCACCCCTCAGTTGCACCGCTCAGTTGCACCCCCCAGTTGCACCCCCCAGTTGCACCCCTCAGTTGCACCCCCCAGTTGCACCCCCCAGTTGCACCCCTAAGTTGCACCCCTCAGTTGCACCCCTCAGTTGCACCCTCAGTTGCACCCCTCAGTTGCACCACCCAGTTGCACCCCTCAGTTGTACCCCTCAGTTGCACCCCTCAGTTGCACCCCTCAGTTGCACCCCTCAGTTGCACCCCTCAGTTGCACCCCTCAGTTGCACCCCTCAGCTGTACCCCTCAGTTGCACCCCTCAGTTACACCCCTCAGTTGCACCGCTCAGTTGCACCCCTCAGTTGCACCCCCCAGTTGCACCCCTCAGTTGCACCCCTCAGTTGCACCCCTCAGTTGCACCCCTCAGTTGCACCCCTCAGTTGCACCCCCCAGTTGCTCCCCCCAGTTGCACCCCTCAGTTGCACCCCTCAGTTGCACCCCTCAGTTGCACCCCTCAGTTGCACCCCCCCAGATGCACCCCCCAGTTGCACCCCTCAGTTGCACCCCTCAGTTGCACCCCTCAGTTGCACCCCCCAGTTGCACCCCCCAGTTACACCCCTCAGTTGCACCCCTCAGTTGCACCCCTCAGTTGCACCCCTCAGTTGCACCCCTCAGTTGCAGCCCTCACTTGCACCCCCCAGTTGCACCCCTCAGTTGCACCCCTCAGTTGCACCACTCAGTTGCACCCCTCAGTTACAACACCTCAGTTGCACCCCTCAGTTGCACCCCTCACTTGCACCCCTCAGTTGCACCCCTCAGTTGCACCCCTCACTTGCAGCCCTCACTTGCACCCCCCAGTTGCACCGTTCAGTTGCACCCCTCAGTTACACCCCCCAGTTGCACCCCTAAGTTGCACCCCTCAGTTGCACCCCTCAGTTGCACCCCCCAGTTGCACCCCTCAGTTGCACCCCCCCAGTTGCACCCCTCAGTTGCACCCCTCAGTTGCACCCCTCAGTTGCACCCCTCAGTTGCACCCCTCAGTTGCACACCCCAGTTGCACCCCTCAGTTGCACCCCTCAGTTGCACCCCGCAGTTGCACCCCTCAGTGGCACCCCTCAGTTGCACCCCTTAGTTGCACCCCTCAGTTGCAAGCCCCAGTTGCACCCCTCAGTTGCACCCCTCAGTTGCACCCCCCAGTTGCACCCCTCAGCTGCACGCCCGAGTTGCACCCCCCAGTTGCACCCCTCAGTTGCACCCCTCAGTTGCACCCCTCAGTTGCACCCCTCAGTTGCACCCCCCAGTTGCACCCCCCAGTTGCACCCCTCAGTTGCACCCCCCAGTTGCACCCCTCAGTTGCACCCCCCAGTTGCACCCCTCAGTTGCACCCCTCAGTTGCACCCCTCAGTTGCACCGCTCAGTTGCACCCCCCAGTTGCACCCCCCAGTTGCACCCCTCAGTTGCAGCCCCCAGTTGCACCCCCCAGTTGCACCCCTCAGTTGCACCCCTCAGTTGCACCCCTCAGTTGCACCCTCAGTTGCACCCCTCAGTTGCACCACCCAGTTGCACCCCTCAGTTGTACCCCTCAGTTGCAACCCTCAGTTGCACCCCTCAGTTGCACCCCTCAGTTGCACCACCCAGTTGCACCCCTCAGCTGTACCCCTCAGTTGCACCCCTCAGTTACACCCCTCAGTTGCACCCCTCAGTTGCACCCCTCAGTTGCACCCCCCAGTTGCACCCCTCAGTTGCACCCCTCAGTTGCACCCCTCAGTTGCACCCCTCAGTTGCACCCCTCAGTTGCACCCCCCAGTTGCACCCCCCAGTTGCACCCCTCAGTTGCACCCCTCAGTTGCACCCCTCAGTTGCACTCCCTAGTTGCACCCCTCAGTTGCACCCCCCAGTTGCACCCCTCAGTTGCACCGCTCAGTTGCACCCCCCAGTTGCACCCCCCAGTTGCACCCCTCAGTTGCACCCCCCAGTTGCACCCCCCAGTTGCACCCCTCAGTTGCACCCCTCAGTTGCACCCCTCAGTTGCACCCTCAGTTGCACCCCTCAGTTGCACCACCCAGTTGCACCCCTCAGTTGTACCCCTCAGTTGCACCCCTCAGTTGGACCCCTCAGACGCACCCCTCAGTTGCACCCCTCAGTTGCACCCCTCAGTTACACCTCTCAGTTGCACCCCCCAGTTGCACCCCTCAGTTGCACCCCCCAGTTGCACCCCTCAGTTGCACCCCTCAGTTGCACCCCTCAGTTGCACCCCTCAGTTGCACCCCTCAGTTGAACCCCCCAGTTGCACCCCCCAGTTGCACCCCTCAGTTGCACCCCTCAGTTGCACCCCTCAGTTGCACCCCTCAGTTGCACCCCCCAGTTGCACCCCTCAGTTGCACCCCTCAGTTGCACCCCTCAGTTGCACCCCTCAGTTGCACCCCTCAGTTGCACCCCCCAGTTGCACCCCCCAGTTGCACCCCTCAGTTGCACCTCTCAGTTGCACCCCTCAGTTGCACTCCCTAGTTGCACCCCTCAGTTGCACCCCCCAGTTGCACCCCTCAGTTGCACCGCTCAGTTGCACCCCCCAGTTGCACCCCCCAGTTGCACCCCTCAGTTGCACCCCCCAGTTGCACCCCCCAGTTGCACCCCTCAGTTGCACCCCTCAGTTGCACCCCTCAGTTGCACCCTCAGTTGCACCCCTCAGTTGCACCACCCAGTTGCACCCCTCAGTTGTACCCCTCAGTTGCACCCCTCAGTTGGACCCCTCAGACGCACCCCTCAGTTGCACCCCTCAGTTGCACCCCTCAGTTACACCTCTCAGTTGCACCCCCCAGTTGCACCCCTCAGTTGCACCCCCCAGTTGCACCCCTCAGTTGCACCCCTCAGTTGCACCCCTCAGTTGCACCCCTCAGTTGCACCCCTCAGTTGCACCCCCCAGTTGCACCCCCCAGTTGCACCCCTCAGTTGCACCCCTCAGTTGCACCCCTCAGTTGCACCCCTCAGTTGCACCCCCCAGTTGCACCCCCCAGTTGCACCCCTCAGTTGCACCCCTCAGTTGCACCCCTCAGTTGCACCCCCCAGTTGCACCCCCCAGTTACACCCCTCAGTTGCACCCCTCAGTTGCACCCCTCAGTTGCACCCCTCAGTTGCACCCCTCAGTTGCAGCCCTCACTTGCACCCCGCAGTTGCACCCCTCAGTTGCACCCCTCAGTTGCACCACTCAGTTGCACCCCTCAGTTACAACCCCTCAGTTGCACCCCTCAGTTGCACCCCTCAGTTGCACCCCTCAGTTGCACCCCTCAGTTGCACCCCTCACTTGCAGCCCTCACTTGCACCCCCCAGTTGCACCGTTCAGTTGCACCCCTCAGTTACACCCCCCAGTTGCACCCCTAAGATGCACCCCTCAGTTGCACCCCTCAGTTGCACCCCCCAGTTGAACCCCTCAGTTGCACCCCCCCAGTTGCACCCCTCAGTTGCACCCCTCAGTTGCACCCCTCAGTTGCACCCCTCAGTTGCAAGCCTCAGTTGCACCCCCCAGTTGCACCCCCCAGTTGCACTCTTCAGTTGCACCCCCCAGTTGCAACCCTCAGTTGCACCCCTCAGTTGCACCCCCCAGTTGCACCCCCCAGTTGCACCCTTCAGTTGCACCCCCCAGTTGCAACCCTCAGTTGCACCCCTCAGTTGCACCCCCCAGTTGCACCCCCCAGTTGCACCCCTCAGTTGCACCCCTCAGTTGCACCCCTCAGTTGCACCCCCCAGTTGCACCCCCCAGTTGCATCCCTCAGTTGCACCCCCCAGTTGCACCCCTCAGTTGCACCCCTCAGTTGCACCCCTCAGTTGCACCCCTCAGTTGCACCTCTCAGTTGCACCCCTCAGTTGCACCCCCCAGTTGCACCCCTCAGTTGCACCCCCCAGTTGCACCCCCCAGTTGCACCGCCCAGTTGCACCCCCCAGTTGCACCCCTCAGTTGCAGCCCCGAGCTGCACCCCCCAGTTGCACCCCTCAGTTGCACCCCTCAGTTGCACCCCTCAGTTGCACCCTCAGTTGCACCCCTCAGTTACACCCCCCAGTTGCACACTTAAGTTGCACCCCTCAGTTGCACCCCTCAGTTGCACCCCCCAGTTGCACCCCTCAGTTGCACCCCCCCAGTTGCACCCCTCAGTTGCACCCCTCAGTTGCACCCCTCAGTTGCACCCCTCAGTTGCAAGCCTCAGTTGCATCCCCCAGTTGCACCCCCCAGTTGCACCCTTCAGTTGCACCCCCCAGTTGCAACCCTCAGTTGCACCCCTCAGTTGCACCCCCCAGTTGCACCCCCCAGTTGCACCCCTCAGTTGCACCCCCCAGTTGCACCCCTCAGTTGCACCCCTCAGTTGCACCCCCGAGCTGCACCCCTCAGTTGCACCCCCCAGTTGCACCCCTCAGTTGCACCCCTCAGTTGCACCCCCCCAGTTGCACCCCTCAGTTGCACCCCTCAGTTGCACCTCTCAGTTGCACCCCCCAGTTGCACCCCCCAGTTGCACCCCCCAGTTGCACCCCTCAGTTGCACCCCTCAGTTGCACCCCCCAGTTGCACCCCTCAGTTGCACCCCTCAGTTGCACCACCCAGTAGCACCCCTCAGTTGCACCCCCCAGTTGCACCCCTCAGTTGCACCCCCCAGTTGCACCCCTCAGCTGCACGCCCGAGTTGCACCCCCCACTTGCACCCCCCAGTTGCACCCCTCCGTTGCACCCCTCAGTTGCACCCCTCAGTTGCACCCCCCCAGTTGCACCCCCCAGTTGCATCCCTCAGTTGCACCCCCCAGTTGCAGCCCTCAGTTGCACCCCTCAGTTGCACCCCTCAGTTGCACCCCTCAGTTGCACCTCTCAGTTGCACCCCTCAGTTGCACCCCCCAGTTGCACCCCTCAGTTGCACCCCCCAGTTGCACCCCCCAGTTGCACCGCCCAGTTGCACCCCGCAGTTGCACCCCCCAGTTGCACCCCTCAGTTGCAGCCCCGAGCTGCACCCCCCAGTTGCACCCCTCAGTTGCACCCCTCAGTTGCACCCCTCAGTTGCACCCTCAGTTGCACCCCTCAGTTGCACCACCCAGTTGCACCCCTCAGTTGTACCCCTCAGTTGCACCCCCCAGTTGCACCCCTCAGTTGCACCCCTCAATTGCACCCCTCAGTTGCACCTCTCAGTTGCACCTCTCAGTTGCACCCCTCAGTTGCACCCCCCAGTTGCACCCCTCAGTTGCACCCCCCAGTTGCACCCCTCAGTTGCACCGCTCAGTTGCACCCCTCAGTTGCAGCTCCCAGTTGCACCCCCCAGCTGCATTGCTCAGTTGCACCCCTCAGTTGCACCCCTCAGTTGCACCCTCAGTTGCACCCCTCAGTTGCACCACCCAGTTGCACCCCTCAGTTGTACCCCTCAGTTGCACCCCCCAGTTGCACCCCTCAGTTGCACCCCTCAGTTGCACCCCTCAGTTGCACCCCTCAGTTGCACCTCTCAGTTGCACCCCTCAGTTGCACTCCCTAGTTGCACCCCTCAGTTACACCCCCCAGTTGCACCCCTCAGTTGCACCGCTCAGTTGCACCCCCCAGTTGCACCTCTCAGTTGCACCCCTCAGTTGCACCCCCCAGTTGCACCCCCCAGTTGCACCCCTCAGTTGCACCCCTCAGTTGCACCCCTCAGTTGCACCCTCAGTTGCACCCCTCAGTTGCAGCTCCCAGTTGCACCCCCCAGCTGCATTGCTCAGTTGCACCCCTCAGTTGCACCCCTCAGTTGCACCCTCAGTTGCACCCCTCAGTTGCACCACCCAGTTGCACCCCTCAGTTGTACCCCTCAGTTGCACCCCCCAGTTGCACCCCTCAGTTGCACCCCTCAGTTGCACCCCTCAGTTGCACCCCTCAGTTGCACCTCTCAGTTGCACCCCTCAGTTGCACTCCCTAGTTGCACCCCTCAGTTGCACCCCCCAGTTGCACCCCTCAGTTGCACCGCTCAGTTGCACCCCCCAGTTGCACCCCCCAGTTGCACCCCTCAGTTGCACCCCCCAGTTGCACCCCCCAGTTGCACCCCTCAGTTGCACCCCTCAGTTGCACCCCTCAGTTGCACCCTCAGTTGCACCCCTCAGTTGCACCACCCAGTTGCACCCCTGAATTGTACCCCTCAGTTGCACCCCTCAGTTGCACCCCTCAGTTGCACCCCTCAGTTGCACCCCTCAGTTGCACCACCCAGTTGCACCCCTCAGCTGTACCCCTCAGTTGCACCCCTCAGTTACACCCCTCAGTTGCACCCCTCAGTTGCACCCCTCAGTTGCACCCCCCAGTTGCACCCCTCAGTTGCACCCCTCAGTTGCACCCCTCAGTTGCACCCCTCAGTTGCACCCCTCAGTTGCACCCACCAGTTGCACCCCCCATTTGCACCCCTCAGTTGCACCCCTCAGTTGCACCCCTCAGTTGCACCCCTCAGTTGCACCCCCCAGTTGCACCCCCCAGTTGCACCCCTCAGTTGCACCCCTCAGTTGCACCCCTCAGTTGCAGCCCCGAGTTGCACCCCCCAGTTGCACCCCCCATTTGCACCCCCCAGTTGCACCCCTCAGTTGCACCCCTCAGTTGCACCCCTCAGTTGCACCCTCAGTTGCACCCCTCAGTTGCACCACCCAGTTGCACCCCTCAGTTGTACCCCTCAGTTGCACCCCTCAGTTGCACCCCTCAGTTGCACCCCTCAGTTGCACCCCCCAGTTGCACCCCCCAGTTGCACCCCTCAGTTGCACCCCTCAGTTACACCCCTCAGTTGCACCCCTCAGTTGCACCCCTCAGTTGCACCCCCCAGTTGCACCCCTCAGTTGCACCCCTCAGTTGCACCCCTCAGTTGCACCCCTCAGTTGCACCCCTCAGTTGCACCCACCAGTTGCACCCCCCATTTGCACCCCTCAGTTGCACCCCTCAGTTGCACCCCTCAGTTGCACCCCTCAGTTGCACCCCCCAGTTGCACCCCCCAGTTGCACCCCTCAGTTGCACCCCTCAGTTGCACCCCTCAGTTGCAGCCCCGAGTTGCACCCCCCAGTTGCACCCCCCATTTGCACCCCCCAGTTGCACCCCTCAGTTGCACCCCTCAGTTGCACCCCTCAGTTGCACCCTCAGTTGCACCCCTCAGTTGCACCACCCAGTTGCACCCCTCAGTTGTACCCCTCAGTTGCACCCCTCAGTTGCACCCCTCAGTTGCACCCCTCAGTTGCACCCCTCAGTTGCACCACCCAGTTGCACCCCTCAGCTGTACCCCTCAGTTGCACCCCCCAGTTGCACCCCTCAGTTGCACCCCTCAGTTGCACCCCTCAGTTGCACCCTCAGTTGCACCCCTCAATTGCACCCCTCAGTTGCACCCCTCACTTGCACCCCTCAGTTGCACCCCTCAGTTGCACCCCCCAGTTGCACCCCCCAGTTGTACCCCTCAGTTGCACCCCTCAGTTACACCCCTCAGTTGCACCCCTCAGTTGTACCCCTCAGTTGCACCCCTCAGTTGCACCCCTCAGTTGCACCCCTCAGTTGCACCCCTCAGTTGCACCACCCAGTTGCACCCCTCAGCTGTACCCCTCAGTTGCACCCCTCAGTTACACCCCTCAGTTGCACCCCTCAGTTGCACGCCTCAGTTGCACCCCCCAGTTGCACCCCTCAGTTGCACCCCTCAGTTGCACCCCTCAGTTGCACCCCTCAGTTGCACCCCTCAGTTGCACCCCCCAGTTGCACCCCCCAGTTGCACCCCTCAGTTGCACCTCTCAGTTGCACCCCTCAGTTGCACTCCCTAGTTGCACCCCTCAGTTGCACCCCCCAGTTGCACCCCTCAGTTGCACCGCTCAGTTGCACCCCTCAGTTGCAGCTCCCAGTTGCACCCCCCAGCTGCATTGCTCAGTTGCACCCCTCAGTTGCACCCCTCAGTTGCACCCTCAGTTGCACCCCTCAGTTGCACCACCCAGTTGCACCCCTCAGTTGTACCCCTCAGTTGCACCCCCCAGTTGCACCCCTCAGTTGCACCCCTCAGTTGCACCCCTCAGTTGCACCCCTCAGTTGCACCTCTCAGTTGCACCCCTCAGTTGCACTCCCTAGTTGCACCCCTCAGTTACACCCCCCAGTTGCACCCCTCAGTTGCACCGCTCAGTTGCACCCCCCAGTTGCACCTCTCAGTTGCACCCCTCAGTTGCACCCCCCAGTTGCACCCCCCAGTTGCACCCCTCAGTTGCACCCCTCAGTTGCACCCCTCAGTTGCACCCTCAGTTGCACCCCTCAGTTGCAGCTCCCAGTTGCACCCCCCAGCTGCATTGCTCAGTTGCACCCCTCAGTTGCACCCCTCAGTTGCACCCTCAGTTGCACCCCTCAGTTGCACCACCCAGTTGCACCCCTCAGTTGTACCCCTCAGTTGCACCCCCCAGTTGCACCCCTCAGTTGCACCCCTCAGTTGCACCCCTCAGTTGCACCCCTCAGTTGCACCTCTCAGTTGCACCCCTCAGTTGCACTCCCTAGTTGCACCCCTCAGTTGCACCCCCCAGTTGCACCCCTCAGTTGCACCGCTCAGTTGCACCCCCCAGTTGCACCCCCCAGTTGCACCCCTCAGTTGCACCCCCCAGTTGCACCCCCCAGTTGCACCCCTCAGTTGCACCCCTCAGTTGCACCCCTCAGTTGCACCCTCAGTTGCACCCCTCAGTTGCACCACCCAGTTGCACCCCTGAATTGTACCCCTCAGTTGCACCCCTCAGTTGCACCCCTCAGTTGCACCCCTCAGTTGCACCCCTCAGTTGCACCACCCAGTTGCACCCCTCAGCTGTACCCCTCAGTTGCACCCCTCAGTTACACCCCTCAGTTGCACCCCTCAGTTGCACCCCTCAGTTGCACCCCCCAGTTGCACCCCTCAGTTGCACCCCTCAGTTGCACCCCTCAGTTGCACCCCTCAGTTGCACCCCTCAGTTGCACCCACCAGTTGCACCCCCCATTTGCACCCCTCAGTTGCACCCCTCAGTTGCACCCCTCAGTTGCACCCCTCAGTTGCACCCCCCAGTTGCACCCCCCAGTTGCACCCCTCAGTTGCACCCCTCAGTTGCACCCCTCAGTTGCAGCCCCGAGTTGCACCCCCCAGTTGCACCCCCCAGTTGCACCCCCCAGTTGCACCCCTCAGTTGCACCCCTCAGTTGCACCCCTCAGTTGCACCCTCAGTTGCACCCCTCAGTTGCACCACCCAGTTGCACCCCTCAGTTGTACCCCTCAGTTGCACCCCTCAGTTGCACCCCTCAGTTGCACCCCTCAGTTGCACCCCTCAGTTGCACCACCCAGTTGCACCCCTCAGCTGTACCCCTCAGTTGCACCCCCCAGTTGCACCCCTCAGTTGCACCCCTCAGTTGCACCCCTCAGTTGCACCCTCAGTTGCACCCCTCAATTGCACCCCTCAGTTGCACCCCTCACTTGCACCCCTCAGTTGCACCCCTCAGTTGCACCACCCAGTTGCACCCCCCAGTTGTACCCCTCAGTTGCACCCCTCAGTTACACCCCTCAGTTGCACCCCTCAGTTGTACCCCTCAGTTGCACCCCTCAGTTGCACCCCTCAGTTGCACCCCTCAGTTGCACCCCTCAGTTGCACCACCCAGTTGCACCCCTCAGCTGTACCCCTCAGTTGCACCCCTCAGTTACACCCCTCAGTTGCACCCCTCAGTTGCACGCCTCAGTTGCACCCCCCAGTTGCACCCCTCAGTTGCACCCCTCAGTTGCACCCCTCAGTTGCACCCCTCAGTTGCACCCCTCAGTTGCACCCCCCAGTTGCACCCCCCAGTTGCACCCCTCAGTTGCACCTCTCAGTTGCACCCCTCAGTTGCACTCCCTAGTTGCACCCCTCAGTTGCACCCCCCAGTTGCACCCCTCAGTTGCACCGCTCAGTTGCACCCCCCAGTTGCACCCCCCAGTTGCACCCCTCAGTTGCACCCCCCAGTTGCACCCCCCAGTTGCACCCCTCAGTTGCACCCCTCAGTTGCACCCCTCAGTTGCACCCCTCAGTTGCACCCCCCAGTTGCACCCCTCAGTTGCACCCCCCAGTTGCACCCCTCAGTTGAACCCTCAGTTGCACCCCTCAGTTGCACCCCCCAGTTGCACCCCTCTGTTGCACCCCTCAGTTGCACCCCTCAGTTGCACCCCCCAGTTGCACCCCTCAGTTGCACCCCCCAGTTGCACCCCTCAGTTGCACCCCCCAGTTGCACCCCTCAGTTGCACCCCCCAGTTGCACCCCCCAGTTGCACCCCTCAGTTGCACCCCTCAGTTGCACCCCTCAGTTGCACCCCCCAGTTGCACCCCTCAGGTGTACTCCTCAGTTGCACCCCTCAGTTGCACCCCTCAGTTGCAACCCTCAGTTGCACACCCCAGTTGCACCGCCCAGTTGCAAGCCCCAGTTGCACCCCTCAGTTGCACCTCTCAGTTGCACCCCTCAGTTGCACCGCTCAGTTGCACCGCTCAGTTGCACCGCTCAGTTGCACCCCTCAGTTGCACCCCTCAGTTGCACCCCCCAGTTGCACCCCTCAGTTGCAGCCCTCAGTTGCACCCCTCAGTTGCACCCCTCAGTTGCACCCCCCAGTTGCACCCCTCTGTTGCACCCCTCAGTTGCACCCCTCAGTTGCAGCCCTCAGTTGCAGCCCTCAGTTGCACCCCTCAGTTGCACCCCTCAGTTGCACCCCTCAGTTGCACCCCTCAGTTGCACCCCCCAATTGCACCCCTCAGTTGCACCCCTCAGTTGCACCCCTCAGTTGCACCCCTCAGTTGCACCCCTCAGTTGCACACCCCAGTTGCACCGCCCAGTTGCAAGCCCCAGTTGCACCCCTCAGTTGCACCCCTCAGTTGCACCCCTCAGTTGCACCCCCCAGTTGCACCCCTCAGCCGCACCCCCCAGTTGGACCACCCAGTTGCACCCCTCAGTTGCACCCCCCAGTTGCACCCCCCAGTTGCACCCCTCAGTTGCACCCCTCAGTTGCACCCCTCAGTTGCACCCCTCAGTTGCACCCCCCAGCTGCACCCCTCAGTTGCACCCCCCAGTTGCACCCCTCAGTTGCACCCTCAGTTGCACCCCTCAGTTGCACCCCCCAGTTGCACCCCTCTGTTGCACCCCTCAGTTGCACCCCCCAGTTGCACCCCTCAGTTGCACCCCCCAGTTGCACCCCCCAGTTGCACCCCCCAGTTGCACCCCTCAGTTGCACCCCCCAGTTGCACCCCCCAGTTGCACCCCTCAGTTGCACCCCTCAGTTGCACCCCTCAGTTGCACCCCTCAGTTGCACCCCTCAGTTGCACCCCTCAGTTGCACCCCTCAGTTGCACCCCTCAGTTGCACCCCTCAGTTGCAGCCCTCAGGTGCACCCCTCAGTTGCACCCCTCAGTTGCACCCCTCAGTTGCACCGCTCAGATGCACCGCTCAGTTGCACCCCTCAGTTGCACCCCCCAGTTGCACCCCTCAGTTGCACCCCCCAGTTGCACCCCCCAGTTGCAGCCCTCCGTTGCACCCCTCGGTTGCACCATTCAGTTGCACCCCTCAGTTGCACTCCCCAGTTGCACCCCTCAGTTGCACCCCTCAGTTGCACCCCTCAGTTGCAGCCCTCAGTTGCACCCCTCAGTTGCACCCCTCAGTTGCACCCCTCAGTTGCACCCCTCAGTTGCACACCCCAGTTGCACCGCCCAGTTGCAAGCCCGAGTTGCACCCCTCAGTTGCGACCTTCAGTTGCACCGCTCAGTTGCACCGCTCAGTTGCACCCCCCAGTTGCACCCCTCAGGTGCACCCCCCAGTTGCACCCCCAAGTTGCACCCCTCGGTTGCACCCCCCAGTTGCACCCCTCAGTTGCACCCCTCAGTTGCACCCCCCCAGTTGCACCCCTCAGTTGCACCCCTCAGTTGCACCTCTCAGTTGCACCGCTCAGTTGCACCGCTCAGTTGCACCCCCCAGTTGCACGCCTCAGGTGCACCCCCCAGTTGCACCCCCAAGTTGCACCCCTCGGTTGCACCCCCCAGTTGCACCCCTCAGTTGCACCCCTCAGTTGCACCCCCCCAGTTGCACCCCTCAGTTGCACCCCTCAGTTGCACCCCTCAGTTGCACCCCTCAGTTGCACCCCTCAGTTGTACCCCCCAGTTGTACCCCCCAGGTGCACCCCCCAGTTGCAAGCCCCAGTTGCACCCCTCAGTTGCACCCCTCAGTTGCACCCCCCAGTTGCACCCCTCAGTTGCACCCCCCAGTTGCACCCCCCAGTTGCACCCCCCAGTTGCACCCCTCAGTTGCACCCCTCAGTTGCAGCCCCCAGTTGCACCCCTCAGTTGCACCCCTCAGTTGCACCCCTCAGTTGCACCCCTCAGTTGCACCCCCCAGTTGCACCCCTCAGGTGCACTCCTCAGTTGCACCCCTCAGTTGCACCCCTCAGTTGCACCCCTCAGTTGCAGCCCTCAGGTGCACCCCTCAGTTGCACCCCTCAGTTGCACCCCTCAGTTGCACCCCTCAGTTGCACACCCCAGTTGTACCGCCCAGTTGCAAGCCCCAGTTGCACCCCTCAGTTGCACCCCTCAGTTGCACCCCTCAGTTGCACCGCTCAGATGCACCGCTCAGTTGCACCCCTCAGTTGCACCCCTCAGTTGCAGCCCTCAGTTGCACCCCCCAGTTGCACCCCCCAGTTGCAGCCCTCAGTTGCACCCCTCGGTTGCACCATTCAGTTGCACCCCTCAGTTGCACCCCTCAGTTGCACTCCCCAGTTGCACCCCTCAGTTGCACCCCTCAGTTGCACCCCTCAGTTCCAGCCCTCAGTTGCAGCCCTCAGTTGCACCCCTCAGTTGCACCCCTCAGTTGCACCCCTCAGTTGCACACCCCAGTTGCACCGCCCAGTTGCAAGCCCGAGTTGCACCCCTCAGTTGCACCCCTCAGTTGCACCTCTCAGTTGCACCGCTCAGTTGCACCGCTCAGTTGCACCCCCCAGTTGTACCCCTCAGGTGCACCCCCGAGTTGCACCCCCAAGTTGCACCCCTCGGTTGCACCCCCCAGTTGCACCCCTCAGTTGCACCCCTCAGTTGCACCCCCTCAGTTGCACCCCTCATTTGCACCCCTCAGTTGCACCCCTCAGTTGCACCCCTCAGTTGCACCCCTCAGTTGTACCCCCCAGTTGTACCCCCCAGGTGCACCCCCCAGTTGCAAGCCCCAGTTGCACCCCTCAGTTGCACCCCTCAGTTGCACCCCCGAGTTGCACCCCTCAGTTGCACCCCCCAGTTGCACCCCCCAGTTGCACCCCCCAGTTGCACCCCTCAGTTGCACCCCTCAGTTGCAGCCCCCAGTTGCACCCCTCAGTTGCACCCCTCAGTTGCACCCCTCAGTTGCACCCCTCGGTTGCACCCCTCAGTTGCGCCCCCCAGTTGCACCGGCCAGTTGCACCGACCAGTTGCAAGCCCCAGTTGCACCCCTCAGTTGCACCCCTCAGTTGCACCCCCCAGTTGCACCCCTCAGGTGCACCCCCGAGTTGCACCCCCAAGTTGCACCCCTCAGTTGCACTCCCCAGTTGCACCCCCCCGTTGCACCCCTCAGTTGCACACCTCAGTTGCACCCCTCAGTTGCACGCCTCAGTTGCACCCCCGAGTTGCACCCCTCAGTTGCACCCCCCAGTTGCACCCCTCAGTTGCACCCCTCAGTTGCACCCCTCAGTTGCACAGCGCAGCTACACCCCCCAGTTGCACCCCCCAGTTGCACCCCTCAGTTGCACCCCCCAGTTGCACCCCCCAGTTGCACCCCTCAGTTGCACCCCTGAGTTGCACCCCTCAGTTGCACCCCTCAGTTGCACCCCCGAGTTGCACCCCTCAGTTGCACCCCCCTGTTGCACCCCTCAGTTGCACCCCTCAGTTGCACCCCTCAGTTGCACCCCCCAGTTGCAGCCCTCAGTTGCACCCCCCAGTTGCACCCCTCCGTTGCACCCCCCAGTTGCACCCCCCAGTTGCACCCCCCAGTTGCAACCCTCAGTTGCACCCCCCAGTTGTACCCCTCAGTTGCACCCCTCAGTTGCACCCCCCAGTTGCACCCCTCAGTTACACCCCTCAGTTGCACCCCCCAGTTGCACCCCTCAGTTGCACCCCCCAGTTGCACCCCTTCGTTGCACCCCCCAGTTGCAAGCCCCAGTTGCACCCCCCAGTTGCACCCCTCAGTTGCACCCCCCAGTTGCACCCCTCAGTTGCACCCCCCAGTTGCACCCCTCAGTTGCACCCCCCAGTTGCACCCCTCAGTTGCACCCCTCAGTTGCACCCCTCAGTTGCACCCCTCAGTTGCACCCCTTAGTTGCACCCCCCAGTTGCACCCCCCAGTTGCACCCCTCAGTTGCACCCCCCAGTTGCACCCCCCAGTTGCACCCCTCAGTTGCACCCCTCAGTTGCACCCCTCAGTTGCACCTCCCAGTTGCACCCCTCAGTTGCACCCCCCAGTTGCACCCCTCAGTTGCACCCCTCAGTTGCACCCCTCAGTTGCACCCCTCAGTTGAACCCCTCAGTTGCACCCCTCAGTTGCACCCGTCAGTAGCACCCCTCAGTTGCACCCCTCAGTTGCACACCCCAGTTGCACCGCCCAGTTGCAAGCCCCAGTTGCACCCCTCAGTTGCACCCCCCAGTTGCACCCCTCAGTTGCACCCCTCAGTTGCACTCCCCAGTTGCACCCCCCAGTTGCACCCCTCAGTTGCACCCCCCAGTTGCACCCCCCAGTTGCACCCCTCAGTTGCACCCCTCAGTTGCACCCCTCAGTTAGACCCCCCAGTTGCACCCCTCAGTTGCACCCCCCAATTGCACCCCTCAGTTGCACCCCTCAGTTGCACCCCTCAGTTGCACCCGTGTGCCGCCGTGGCGCAGTGTTCGGGGCACGGCGCCGTCGTGGCACTGCCCGGACAGCCAGTTCAGTGGCCGAGCGCCATCGTGGTGCCGCCAACGTACACGTGCGCCATCGTGGCGCAATCCTCAGGGCAGAACGTCACCGCGGCGCTGCCCAGACAGCCCTGAGCCGACGTGGCGCCAGTTCAGTGACGTGGCACCACCATGGTGCAGTCAACGTACACGTGCGCCGTCGTGGCGCAACCTTCAGGGCAGAGCGCCACCGTGGCGCTGCCCAAACGTTCTTCGTGCGCCAGCCTGGCCATGGTGTGTCCTCCAGGCCAATACTCGAGGCACCATGGCGGGGTCTGCACTTGGCGCTCCGCCACCCTCCGTGACACCCCGTGCAGAGGTGACGAGTCATCGGCGGTACTCACCGCCTCACGTGCCATCGGCGAACGTCGCCGTCTCGCTCGGGCACCATCGTGGTGCCACTTTCTCGGTCACGTACCGTCTCGGTGCACGTATCGTAGGGCTCGTCGTTTGGGCTCGGCCTTTGCGGCAGGGCTTCGTCGGTGACCTCCACAGCGGTGCACCACCGTGGTGCTATGGCTGTGACGCACGTCCCGCACTCACAGAACCCGGGGGTACCCAGGCCACCGGCGGTGCGCGTGATCGTGTAGCGTGGCCGTACTCGCGACGCCGGCGGTACTCAGCCCGCCGGCAGTGCGCATAGTCGTGCTGGGCCGCGTTCTATTTAGCCCGGCGACGTTTGCAAGTCGGGGGTGATGCCCCGGGAGACCCACACCTTCCGTGCCCGTTGATCGTGGGACGCTACCTCGGGTGGACCCACGACAGGTCGGAGCGGTCGGTGGCCGGGACCGGAGAGCAGATCGGACCGTAGCGTTGTCGTACACCGGCGCTTTGACCCAGACGGCCTGCTGGGAGGGGCGTTCTCAGGTGTGCGACGAGATTCGTCTTCCTCTAGCGGAGGTAAGACGGAGGACTCCCTCGGCTGTGCCTGCGTGGGGCCCCCGGGGGACGACGCCAAGGCTCACCGTACGTGGGACCGCGGCAGGCGCTCCTCCTCCTCCTCCTCCTCCTCAGTTGCACCCCCCAGTTGCACCCCTCAGTTGTACCCCCCAGTTGCACCCCCCAGTTGCACCCCTCAGTTGCACCCCTCAGTTGCACCCCCCAGTTGCACCCCCCAGTTGCACCCCTCGATTGCACCCCCCAGTTGCACCCCTCAGTTGCACCCCTCAGTTGCACCCCCCAGTTGCACCCCCCAGTTGCACCCCTCAGTTGCACCCCCCAGTTGCACCCCTCAGTTGCACCCCCCAGTCGCACCCTTCAGTTGCACCCCCCAGTTGCACCCCTCAGTTGCACCCCCCAGTTGCACCCCTCAGTTGCACCACCCAGTTGCACCCTTCAGTTGCAGCCCTCAGTTGCACCCATCAGTTGCACCCCCCAGTTGCACCCCTCAGTTGCACCCCCCAGTTGCACCCCCCGGTTGCAACCCCTCCGTTGCACCCCTCAGTTGCACCCCTCAGTTGCACCCCCCAGTTGCACCCCCCGGATGCACCCCTAGGTTGCACCCCCCAGTTGCACCCCTCAGTTGCACCCCTCAGTTGCACCCCCCAGTTGCACCGCCCAGTTGCACCCCTCGATTGCACCGCCCAGTTGCACCCCTCAGTTGCACCCCTCAGTTGCACCCCCCAGTTGCACCCCCCAGTTGCACCCCTCAGTTGCACCCCCCGAGTTGCACCCCCCAGTTGCACCCCTCAGTTGCACCCCCCAGTTGCACCCCCCAGTTGCACCCCTCAGTTGCACCCCTCAGTTGCACCCCTCAGTTGCACGCCTCAGTTGCACCCCCGAGTTGCACCCCTCAGTTGCACCCCCCAGTTGCACCCCTCAGTTGCACCCCTCAGTTGCACCCCTCAGTTGCACCCCGCAGCTGCACCCCCCAGTTGCACCCCCCAGTTGCACCCCTCAGTTGCACCCCCCAGTTGCACCCCCCAGTTGCACCCCTCAATTGCACCCCTGAGTTGCACCCCTCAGTTGCACCCCTCAGTTGCAGCCCCCAGTTGCACCCCTCAGTTGCACCCCCCAGTTGCACCCCTCAGTTGCACCCCTCAGTTGCACCCCTCAGTTGCACCCCCCAGTTGCACCCCTCAGTTGCACCCCTCAGTTGCACCCCTCCGTTGCACCCCCCAGTTGCACCCCCCAGTTGCACCCCCCAGTTGCAACCCTCAGTTGCACCCCCCAGTTGTACCCCTCAGTTGCACCCCTCAGTTGCACCCCCCAGTTACACCCCTCAGTTGCACCCGTCAGTTGCACCCCCCAGTTGCACCCCTCAGTTGCACCCCTCAGTTGCACCCCTCCGTTGCACCCCCCAGTTGCCAGCCCCAGTTGCACCCCTCAGTTGCACCCCTCAGTTGCACCCCCCAGTTGCACCCGTCAGTTGCACCCCTCAGTTGCACCCCCCAGTTGCACCCCTCAGTTGCACCCCTCAGTTGCACCCCCCAGTTGCACCCCTCAGTTGCACCCCTCAGTTGCACCCCCCAGTTGCACCCCCCAGTTGCACCCCTCAGTTGCACCCCCCAGTTGCACCCCCCAGTTGCACCCCTCAGTTGCACCCCTCAGTTGCACCCCTCAGTTGCACCTCCCAGTTGCACCCCTCAGTTGCACCCCCCAGTTGCACCCCTCAGTTGCACCCCTCAGTTGCACCCCTCAGTTGCACCCCTCAGTTGAACCCCTCAGTTGCACCCCTCAGTTGCACCCGTCAGTAGCACCCCTCAGTTGCACCCCTCAGTTGCACAACCAAGTTGCACCGCCCAGTTGCAAGGCCCCGTTGCACCCCTCAGTTGCACCCCCCAGTTGCACCCCTGAGTTGCACCCCTCAGTTGCACTCCCCAGTTGCACCCCCCAGTTGCACCCCTCAGTTGCACCCCCAAGTTGCACCCCCCAGTTGCACCCCTCAGTTGCACCCCTCAGTTGCACCCCTCAGTTGCACCCCCCAGTTGCACCCCTCAGTTGCAACCCCTCAGTTGCACCCCTCAGTTGCACCCCCCAGTTGCACCCCTCAGTTGCACCCCCCAGTTGCACCCCCCAGTCGCACCCCTCAGTTGCACCCCTCAGTTGCACCCCCCAGTTGCACCCCTCAGTTGCACCCCTCAGTTGCACCCCCCAGTTGCACCCCCCAGTTGCACCCCTCAGTTGCACCCCCCAGTTGCACCCCTCAGTTGCACCCCTCAGTTGCACCCCTCAGTTGCACCCCTCAGTTGCACCCCTCAGTTGCACCCCCCAGTTGCACCCCTCAGTTGCACCCCCCAGTTGCACCCCCCAGTTGCAGCCCCCAGTTGCACCCCTCAGTTGCACCCCTCAGTTGCACCCCTCAGTTGCACCCCTCAGTTGCACCCGTCAGTAGCACCCCTCAGTTGCACCCGTCAGTAGCACCCCTCAGTTGCACCCCTCAGTTGCACAACGCAGTTGCACTCCTCAGTTGCACCCCTCAGTTGCACCCCCCAGTTGCACCCCCCAGTTGCACCCCTCAGTTGCATCCCCCAGTTGCACCCCCCAGTTGCACCCCTCAGTTGCACCCCTCAGTTGCAACCCTCAGTTGCACCCCCCAGTTGCACCCCCCTGTTGCACCCCCCAGTTGCACCCCTCAGTGGCACCCCTCAGTTGCACCCCCCAGTTGCACCCCTCAGTTGCACCCGTCAGTTGCACCCCCCAGTTGCACCCCCCAGTCGCACCCCCCAGTTGCACCCCTCAGTTGCACCCCCCAGTTGCACCCCCCAGTTGCACCACTCAGTTGCACCCCTCAGTTGCAACCCCCGGTTGCACCCCTCAGTCGCACCCCTCAGTTGCACCCCTCAGTTGCACCCCCCAGTTGCACCCCTCAGTTGCACCCTCAGTTGCACCCCCCAGTTGCACCCCTCAGTTGCACCCCTCAGTTGCACCCCCCAGTTGCACCCCTCAGTTGCACCCCCCAGTTGCACCCCTCAGTTGCACCCCCCAGTTGCACCCCTCAGTTGCACCCCCCAGGTGCACCCCCCAGTTGCACCCCTCACTTGCACCCCCCAGTTGCACCCCTCAGTTGCACCCCCCAGTTGCACCCCCCAGTTGCACCCCCCAGTTGCACCCCCCAGTTGCACCCCTCAGTTGCACCCCTCAGTTGCACCACTCAGTTGCACCCTTCAGTTGCACCCCTCAGTTGCACCCATCAGTTGCACCCCCCAGTTGCACCCCTCAGTTGCACCCCCCGGTTGCACCCCCCAGTTGCACCCCTCAGTTGCACCCCCCAGTTGCACCCCTCAGTTGTACCCCCCAGTTGCACCCCCCAGTTGCACCCCTCAGTTGCACCCCTCAGTTGCACCCCCCAGTTGCACCCCCCAGTTGCACCCCCCAGTTGCACCCCTCAGTTGCACCCCTCAGTTGCACCACTCAGTTGCACCCTTCAGTTGCACCCCTCAGTTGCACCCATCAGTTGCACCCCCCAGTTGCACCCCTCAGTTGCACCCCCCGGTTGCACCCCCCAGTTGCACCCCTCAGTTGCACCCCCCAGTTGCACCCCTCAGTTGTACCCCCCAGTTGCACCCCCCAGTTGCACCCCTCAGTTGCACCCCTCAGTTGCACCCCCCAGTTGCACCCCTCAGTTGCACCCCTCAGTTGCACCCCCCAGTTGCACCCCCCAGTTGCACCCCTCAGTTGCAGCCCCCAGTTGCACCCCTCAGTTGCAACCCCCAGTCGCACCCTTCAGTTGCACCCCCCAGTTGCACCCCTCAGGTGCACCCCCCAGTTGCACCCCTCAGTTGCACCACCCAGTTGCACCCTTCAGTTGCACCCCTCAGTTGCACCCATCAGTTGCACCCCCCAGTTGCACCCCTCAGTTGCACCCCCCAGTTGCACCCCCCGGTTGCACCCCTCCGTTGCACCCCTCAGTTGCAACCCTCAGTTGCACCCCCCAGTTGCACCCCCCGGTTGCACCCCTAAGTTGCACCCCCCAGTTGCACCCCTCAGTTGCACCCCTCAGTTGCACCCCCCAGTTGCACCCCCCAGTTGCACCCCTCGATTGCACCGCCCAGTTGCACCCCTCAGTTGCACCACTCAGTTGCACCCCCCAGTTGCACCCCCCAGTTGCACCCCTCAGTTGCACCCCCCAGTTGCACCCCTCAGTTGCACCCCCCAGTCGCACCCTTCAGTTGCACCCCCCAGTTGCACCCCTCAGTTGCACCACTCAGCTGCACCCCCCAGTCGCACCCCCCAGTTGCACCCCTCAATTGCACCACCCAGTTGCACGCTTCAGTTGCACCCCTCAGTTGCACCCCTCAGTTGCACCCCTCAGTTGCACCCCTCAGTTGCACCCCTCAGTTGCACCCCTCAGTTGCACCCCTCAGTTGCACCCCCCAGTTGCACCCCTCAGTTGCACCCCTCAGTTGCACCCCCCAGTTGCACCCCCCAGTTGCACCCCTCACTTGCACCTGCCAGTTGCACCCCTCACTTGCACCCCCCAGTTGCACCCCCCAGTTGCACCCACCAGTTGCACCCGTCAGTTGCACCCCCCAGTTGCACCCCTCAGTTGCACCACCCAGTTGCACCCTTCAGTTGCACCCCTCAGTTGCACCCCTCAGTTGCACCCCCCAGTTGCACCCCTCAGTTGCACCCCTCAGTTGCACCCCCCGGTTGCACCCCCCGGTTGCACCCCCCAGTTGCACCCCTCAGTTGCACCCCTCAGTTGCACCCCTCAGTTGCACCCCTCAGTTGCACCCCTCAGTTGCACCCCTCAGTTGCACCCCCCAGGTGCACCCCCCAGTTGCACCCCCCAGTTGCACCCCCCAGTTGCACCCCTCAGTTGCACCCCCCAGTTGCACCCCTCAGTTGCACCCCCCAGTTGCACCCTTCAGTTGCACCCCTCAGTTGCACCCCCCAGTTGCACCCCTCAGTTGCACCACTCAGCTGCACCCCCCAGTCGCACCCCGCAGTTGCACCCCTCAGTTGCACCCCCCAGTTGCACGCTTCAGTTGCACCCCTCAGTTGCACCCCTCAGTTGCACCCCTCAGTTGCACCCCTCAGTTGCACCCCTCAGTTGCACCCCTCAGTTGCACACCTCAGTTGCAACCCCCAGTTGCACCCCTCAGTTGCACCCCTCAGTTGCACCCCCCAGTTGCACCCCCCAGTTGCACCCCTCAGTGGCACCCCTCAGTTGCACCCTCCAGTTGCAGCCCCCAGTTGCACCCCTCAGTTGCACCCCCGAGTTGCACGCTTCAGTTGCACCCCTCAGTAGCACCCCTCAGTTACACCCCTCAGTTGCACCCCTCAGTTGCACCCCTCAGTTGCACCCCGCAACTGCACCCCTCAGTTGCACCCCCCAGTTGCACCCCCCAGTTGCACCCCTCAGTTGCATCCCTCAGTTGCACCCCTCAGTTGCACCCCCCAGTTGCACCCCCCAGTTGCACCCCTCAGTTGCACCCCTCAGTTGCACCCCCCGGTTGCACCCCTCAGTTGCACCCCCCAGTTGCACCCCCCAGTTGCACCCTTCAGTTGCACCCCTCAGTTGCACCCCCCGGTTGCACCCCTCAGTTGCACCCCCCAGTTGCACCCCCCAGTTGCACCCCTCAGTTGCACCCCCCAGTTGCACCCCTCAGTTGCACCCCTCAGTTGCACCCCTCAGTTGCATCCCTCAGTTGCACCCCTCTGTTGCACCCCTCAGTTGCACCCCTCAGTTGCACCCCTCAGTTGCACCCCCCAGTTGCACCCCTCAGTTGCACCCCTCAGTTGCACCCCCCAGTTGCACCCCCCAGTTGCACCCCTCACTTGCACCCCCCAGTTGCACCCCTCACTTGCACCCCCCAGTTGCACCCCCCAGTTGCACCCACCAGTTGCACCCGTCAGTTGCACCCCCCAGTTGCACCCCTCAGTTGCACCACCCAGTTGCACCCTTCAGTTGCACCCCTCAGTTGCACCCATCAGTTGCACCCCCCAGTTGCACCCCTCAGTTGCACCCCCCAGTTGCACCCCTCAGTTGCACCCCCCAGTTGCACCCCTCAGTTGCACCCCTCAGTTGCACCCCCCAGTTGCACCCCCCAGTTGCACCCCTCAGTTGCACCCCCCAGTTGCACCCCTCAGTTGCACCCCTCAGTTGGCACCCCTCAGTTGCACCCCCCAGTTGCACACTCCAGTTGGAACCCCTCAGTTGCACCCCCCAGTTGCACCCCTCAGTTGCACCCCCCAGTTGCACCCCTCAGTTGCACCCCCCAGTTGCACCCCTCAGTTGCACCCCTCAGTTGCACCCCTCAGTTGCACCCCCCAGTTGCACCCCTCAGTTGCACCCCCCAGTTGCATCCCTCCGTTGCACCCCCCAGTTGCACCCCCCAGTTGCACCGCCCAGTTGCAACCCTCAGTTGCACCCCCCAGTTGTACCCCTCAGTTGCACCCCTCAGTTGCACCCCCCAGTTGCACCCCTCAGTTGCACCCCTCAGTTGCACCCCCCAGTTGCACCCCTCAGTTGCACCCCTCAGTTGCACCCCTCCGTTGCACCCCCCAGTTGCCAGCCCCAGTTGCACCCCCCAGTTGCACCCCTCAGTTGCACCCCCCAGTTGCACCCCTCAAGTGCACCCCTCAGCTGCACCCCCCAGTTGCACCCCTCAGTTGCACCCCTCAGTTGCACCCCCCAGTTGCACCCCTCAGTTGCACCCCTCAGTTGCACCCCCCAGTTGCACCCCCCAGTTGCACCCCTCAGTTGCACCCCCCAGTTGCACCCCCCAGTTGCACCCCTCAGTTGCACCCCTCAGTTGCACCCCTCAGTTGCACCTCCCAGTTGCACCCCTCAGTTGCACCCCCCAGGTGCACCCCTCAGTTGCACCCCTCAGTTGCACCCCTCAGTTGCACCCCTCAGTTGAACCCCTCAGTTGCACCCCTCAGTTGCACCCCTCAGTTGCACAACCCAGTTGCACCGCCCAGTTGCAAGCCCCAGTTGCACCCCTCAGTTGCACCCCCCAGTTGCACCCCTGAGTTGCACCCCACAGTTGCACTCCCCAGTTGCACCCCCCAGTTGCACCCCTCAGTTGCACCCCCCAGTTGCACCCCCCAGTTGCACCCCTCATTTGCACCCCTCAGTTGCACCCCTCAGTTGCACCCCCCAGTTGCACCCCTCAGTTGCACCCCTCAGTTGCACCCCTCAGTTGCACCCCCCAGTTGCACCCCTCAGTTGCACCCCCCAGTTGCACCCCCCAGTTGCACCCCTCAGTTGCACCCCTCAGTTGCACCCCCCAGTTGCACCCCTCAGTTGCACCCCTCAGTTGCACCCCCCAGTTGCACCCCCCAGTTGCACCCCTCAGTTGCACCCCCCAGTTGCACCCCTCAGTTGCACCCCTCAGTTGCACCCCTCAGTTGCACCCCTCAGTTGCACCCCTCAGTTGCACCCCTCAGTTGCACCCCCCAGTTGCACCCCTCAGTTGCACCCCCCAGTTGCACCCCCCAGTTGCAGCCCCCAGTTGCACCCCTCAGTTGCACCCCTCAGTTGCACCCCTCAGTTGCACCCCTCAGTTGAACCCCTCAGTTGCACCCCTCAGTTGCACCCGTCAGTAGCACCCCTCAGTTGCACCCCTCAGTTGCACAACCCAGTTGCACCGCCCAGTTGCACCCCTCAGTTGCACCCCTCAGTTGCACCCCCCAGTTGCACTCCTCAGTTGCACCCCTCAGTTGCACCCCCTA
Source organism: Eutreptiella sp. 'Long Island Sound 2002' (assembly GCA_964036045.1). Lineage (NCBI taxonomy): Eukaryota > Euglenozoa > Euglenophyceae > Eutreptiales > Eutreptiaceae > Eutreptiella > Eutreptiella sp. 'Long Island Sound 2002'. The sequence continues at coordinate 124,589,495 of OZ038383.1, read as the reverse complement.
ATTGCACCCCCCAGTTGCACCCCTCAGTTGCACCCCCCAGTTGCACCCCCCAGTTGCACCCCTCAGTTGCACCCCTCAGTTGCACCCCCCAGTTGCACCCCCCAGTTGCACCCCCCAGTTGCACCCCCCAGTTGCACCCCTCAGTGGCACCCCTCAGTTGCAACCCCCAGTTGCAGCCCCCAGTTGCACCCGTCAGTTGCACCCCCCAGTTGCACCCCCCAGTCGCACCCCCCAGTTGCACCCCTCAGTTGCACCCCCCAGTTGCACCCCCCAGTTGCACCCCTCAGTTGCACCCCTCAGTTGCACCCCCCGGTTGCACCCCTCAGTCGCACCCCTCAGTTGCACCCCTCAGTTGCACCCCCCAGTTGCACCCCTCAGTTGCACCCTCAGTTGCACCCCTCAGTTGCACCCCCCACTTGTACCCCTCAGTTGCACCCCTCAGTTGCACCCCCCAGTTGCAGCCCCCAGTTGCACCCCTCACTTGCACCCCCCAGTTGCACCCCTCAGTTGCACCCCCCAGTTGCACCCCCCAGTTGCACCCCCCAGTTGCACCCCTCAGTTGCACCCCCCAGTTGCACCCCTCAGTTGCACCACCCAATTGCACCCTTCAGTTGCACCCCTCAGTTGCACCCATCAGTTGCACCCCCCAGTTGCACCCCTCAGTTGCACCCCCCAGTTGCACCCCCCAGTTGCACCCCTCAGTTGCACCCCCCAGTTGCACCCCTCAGTTGTACCCCCCAGTTGCACCCCCCAGTTGCACCCCTCAGTTGCACCCCTCAGTTGCACCCCCCAGTTGCACCCCCCAGTTGCACCCCTCGATTGCACCCCCCAGTTGCACCCCTCAGTTGCACCCCTCAGTTGCACCCCCCAGTTGCACCCCCCAGTTGCACCCCTCGATTGCACCCCCCAGTTGCACCCCTCAGTTGCACCCCCCAGTTGCACCCCCCAGTTGCACCCCCCAGTTGCACCCCTCAGTTGCACCACCCAGTTGCACCCTTCAGTTGCACCCCTCAGTTGCACCCATCAGTTGCACCCCCCAGTTGCACCCCTGAGTTGCACCCCCCAGTTGCACCCCCCAGTTGCACCCCTCAGTTGCACCCCCCAGTTGCACCCCTCAGTTGCACCCCCCAGTTGCACCCCCCAGTTGCACCCCTCAATTGCACCCCTGAGTTGCACCCCTGAGTTGCACCCCTCAGTTGCACCCCCGAGTTGCACCCCTCGGTTGCACCCCCCAGTTGCACCCCTCAGTTGCACCCCTCAGTTGCACCCCCCAGTTGCACCCCCCAGTTGCACCCCTCGATTGCACCCCCCAGTTGCACCCCTCAGTTGCACCACCCAGTTGCACCCTTCAGTTGCACCCCTAAGTTGCACCCATCAGTTGCACCCCCCAGTTGCACCCCTGAGTTGCACCCCCCAGTTGCACCCCCCAGTTGCACCCCTCAGTTGCACCCCCCAGTTGCACCCCTCAGTTGTACCCCCCAGTTGCACCCCCCAGTTGCACCCCTCAGTTGCACCCCTCAGTTGCACCCCCCAGTTGCACCCCCCAGTTGCACCCCTCGATTGCACCCCCCAGTTGCACCCCTCAGTTGCACCCCTCAGTTGCACCCCCCAGTTGCACCCCCCAGTTGCACCCCTCAGTTGCACCCCCCGGTTGCACCCCTCAGTTGCACCCCCCAGTCGCACCCTTCAGTTGCACCCCCCAGTTGCACCCCTCAGTTGCACCCCCCAGTTGCACCCCTCAGTTGCACCACCCAGTTGCACCCTTCAGTTGCAGCCCTCAGTTGCACCCATCAGTTGCACCCCCCAGTTGCACCCCTCAGTTGCACCCCCCAGCTCCACCCCCCGGTTGCACCCCTCCGTTGCACCCCTCAGTTGCACCCCCCAGTTGCACCCCCCAGTTGCACCCCTCGATTGCACCGCCCAGTTGCACCCCTCAGTTGCACCCCTCAGTTGCACCCCCCAGTTGCACCCCCCAGTTGCACCCCTCAGTTGCACCCCCCGAGTTGCACCCCCCAGTTGCACCCCTCAGTTGCACCCCCCAGTTGCACCCCCCAGTTGCACCCCTCAGTTGCACCCCTCAGTTGCACCCCTCAGTTGCACGCCTCAGTTGCACCCCCGAGTTGCACCCCTCAGTTGCACCCCCCAGTTGCACCCCTCAGTTGCACCCCTCAGTTGCACCCCTCAGTTGCACCCCGCAGCTGCACCCCCCAGTTGCACCCCCCAGTTGCACCCCTCAGTTGCACCCCCCAGTTGCACCCCTCAGTTGCACCCCTCAATTGCACCCCTGAGTTGCACCCCTGAGTTGCACCCCTCAGTTGCACCCCCGAGTTGCACCCCTCAGTTGCACCCCCCAGTTGCACCCCTCAGTTGCACCCCTCAGTTGCACCCCTCAGTTGCACCCCCCAGTTGCACCCCTCAGTTGCACCCCCCAGCTGCACCCCTCCGTTGCACCCCCCAGTTGCACCCCCCAGTTGCACCCCCCAGTTGCAACCCTCAGTTGCACCCCCCAGTTGTACCCCTCAGTTGCACCCCTCAGTTGCACCCCCCAGTTACACCCCTCAGTTGCACCCCTCAGTTGCACCCCCCAGTTGCACCCCTCAGTTGCACCCCTCAGTTGCACCCCTCCGTTGCACCCCCCAGTTGCCAGCCCCAGTTGCACCCCCCAGTTGCACCCCTCAGTTGCACCCCCCAGTTGCACCCCTCAGTTGCACCGCTCAGTTGCACCGCTCAGTTGCACCCCTCAGTTGCACCCCTCAGTTGCACCCCCCAGTTGCACCCCCCAGTTGCACCCCTCAGTTGCACCCCCCAGTTGCACCCCCCAGTTGCACCCCTCAGTTGCACCCCTCAGTTGCACCCCTCAGTTGCACCTCCCAGTTGCACCCCTCAGTTGCACCCCCCAGTTGCACCCCTCAGTTGCACCCCTCAGTTGCACCCCTCAGTTGCACCCCTCAGTTGAACCCCTCAGTTGCACCCCTCAGTTGCACCCGTCAGTAGCACCCCTCAGTTGCACCCCTCAGTTGCACAACCCAGTTGCACCGCCCAGTTGCAAGCCCCCGTTGCACCCCTCAGTTGCACCCCCCAGTTGCACCCCTGAATTGCACCCCTCAGTTGCACTCCCCAGTTGCACCCCCCAGTTGCACCCCTCAGTTGCACCCCCCAGTTGCACCCCCCAGTTGCACCCCTCAGTTGCACTCCGCAGTTGCACCCTTCAGTTGCACCCCTCAGTTGCACCCCCCAGTTGCACCCCTCAGTTGCACCCCTCAGTTGCACCCCTCAGTTGCACCCCCCAGTTGCACCCCTCAGTTGCACCCCTCAGTTGCACCCCTCAGTTGCACCCCCCAGTTGCACCCCTCAGTTGCACCCCCCAGTTGCACCCCCCAGTTGCACCCCTCAGTTGCACCCCTCAGTTGCACCCCCCAGTTGCACCCCTCAGTTGCACCCCTCAGTTGCACCCCCCAGTTGCACCCCCCAGTTGCACCCCTCAGTTGCACCCCCCAGTTGCACCCCTCAGTTGCACCCCTCAGTTGCACCCCTCAGTTGCACCCCTCAGTTGCACCCCTCAGTTGCACCCCTCAGTTGCACCCCCCAGTTGCACCCCTCAGTTGCACCCCCCAGTTGCACCCCCCAGTTGCAGCCCCCAGTTGCACCCCTCAGTTGCACCCCTCAGTTGCACCCGTCAGTAGCACCCCTCAGTTGCACCCCTCAGTTGCACAACCCAGTTGCACCCCCCAGTTGCACCCCTCAGTTGCACCCCTCAGTTGCACCCCTCAGTTGCACCCCCCAGTTGCACCCCCCTGTTGCACCCCCCAGTTGCACCCCTCAGTGGCACCCCTCAGTTGCACCCCCCAGTTGCACCCCTCAGTTGCACCCGTCAGTTGCACCCCCCAGTTGCACCCCCCAGTCGCACCCCCCAGTTGCACCCCTCAGCTGCACCCCCCAGTTGCACCCCCCAGTTGCACCACTCAGTTGCACCCCTCAGTTGCACCCCCCGGTTGCACCCCTCAGTCGCACCCCTCAGTTGCACCCCTCAGTTGCACCCCCCAGTTGCACCCCTCAGTTGCACCCTCAGTTGCACCCCCCAGTTGCACCCCTCAGTTGCACCCCTCAGTTGCACCACCCAGTTGCACCCCTCAGTTGCACCCCCCAGTTGCACCCCTCAGTTGCACCCCCCAGTTGCACCCCTCAGTTGCACCCCCCAGGTGCACCCCCCAGTTGCACCCCTCACTTGCACCCCCCAGTTGCACCCCTCAGTTGCACCCCCCAGTTGCACCCCCCAGTTGCACCCCCCAGTTGCACCCCTCAGTTGCACCCCCCAGTTGCACCCCTCAGTTGCACCACTCAGTTGCACCCTTCAGTTGCACCCCTCAGTTGCACCCATCAGTTGCACCCCCCAGTTGCACCCCTCAGTTGCACCCCCCAGTTGCACCCCCCAGTTGCACCCCTCAGTTGCACCCCCCAGTTGCACCCCCCAGTTGCACCCCCTAGTTGCACCCCCCAGTTGCACCCCTCGATTGCACCCACCAGTTGCACCCCTCAGTTGCACCCCTCAGTTGCACCCCCCAGTTGCACCCCCCAGTTGCACCCCTCAGTTGCACCCCCCAGTTGCACCCCTCAGTTGCACCACCCAGTTGCACCCTTCAGTTGCACCCCTCAGTTGCACCCATCAGTTGCACCCCCCAGTTGCACCCCTGAGTTGCACCCCCCAGTTGCACCCCCCGGTTGCACCCCTCAGTTGCACCCCCCAGTTGCACCCCTCAGTTGTACCCCCCAGTTGCACCCCCCAGTTGCACCCCTCAGTTGCACCCCTCAGTTGCACCCCCCAGTTGCACCCCCCAGTTGCACCCCTCGATTGCACCCCCCAGTTGCACCCCTCAGTTGCACCCCTCAGTTGCACCCCCCAGTTGCACCCCCCAGTTGCACCCCTCAGTTGCACCCCCCGGTTGCACCCCTCAGTTGCACCCCCCAGTCGCACCCTTCAGTTGCACCCCCCAGTTGCACCCCTCAGTTGCACCCCCCAGTTGCACCCCTCAGTTGCACCACCCAGTTGCACCCTTCAGTTGCAGCCCTCAGTTGCACCCATCAGTTGCACCCCCCAGTTGCACCCCTCAGTTGCACCCCCCAGTTGCACCCCCCGGTTGCACCCCTCCGTTGCACCCCTCAGTTGCACCCCTCAGTTGCACCCCCCAGTTGCACCCCCCGGTTGCACCCCTAAGTTGCACCCCCCAGTTGCACCCCTCAGTTGCACCCCTCAGTTGCACCCCCCAGTTGCACCCCCCAGTTGCACCCCTCGATTGCACCGCCCAGTTGCACCCCTCAGTTGCACCCCTCAGTTGCACCCCCCAGTTGCACCCCCCAGTTGCACCCCTCAGTTGCACCCCTCAGTTGCACCCCTCAGTTGCACGCCTCAGTTGCACCCCCGAGTTGCACCCCTCAGTTGCACCCCCCAGTTGCACCCCTCAGTTGCACCCCTCAGTTGCACCCCTCAGTTGCACCCCGCAGCTGCACCCCCCAGTTGCACCCCCCAGTTGCACCCCTCAGTTGCACCCCCCAGTTGCACCCCCCAGTTGCACCCCTCAATTGCACCCCTGAGTTGCACCCCTGAGTTGCACCCCTCAGTTGCACCCCCGAGTTGCACCCCTCAGTTGCACCCCCCAGTTGCACCCCTCAGTTGCACCCCTCAGTTGCACCCCTCAGTTGCACCCCCCAGTTGCACCCCTCAGTTGCACCCCCCAGTTGCACCCCTCCGTTGCCCCCCCCAGTTGCACCCCCCAGTTGCACCCCCCAGTTGCAACCCTCAGTGGCACCCCCCAGTTGTACCCCTCAGTTGCACCCCTCAGTTGCACCCCCCAGTTACACCCCTCAGTTGCACCCCTCAGTTGCACCCCCCAGTTGCACCCCTCAGTTGCACCCCTCAGTTGCACCCCTCCGTTGCACCCCCCAGTTGCCAGCCCCAGTTGCACCCCCCAGTTGCACCCCTCAGTTGCACCCCCCAGTTGCACCCCTCAGTTGCACCCCTCAGTTGCACCCCCCAGTTGCACCCCTCAGTTGCACCCCTCAGTTGCACCCCCCAGTTGCACCCCTCAGTTGCACCCCTCAGTTGCACCCCCCAGTTGCACCCCCCAGTTGCACCCCTCAGTTGCACCCCCCAGTTGCACCCCCCAGTTGCACCCCTCAGTTGCACCCCTCAGTTGCACCCCTCAGTTGCACCTCCCAGTTGCACCCCTCAGTTGCACCCCCCAGTTGCACCCCTCAGTTGCACCCCTCAGTTGCACCCCTCAGTTGCACCCCTCAGTTGAACCCCTCAGTTGCACCCCTCAGTTGCACCCGTCAGTAGCACCCCTCAGTTGCACCCCTCAGTTGCACAACCCAGTTGCACCGCCCAGTTGCAAGCCCCCGTTGCACCCCTCAGTTGCACCCCCCAGTTGCACCCCAGAATTGCACCCCTCAGTTGCACCCCTCAGTTGCACCCCCCAGTTGCACCCCCCAGTTGCACCCCCCAGTTGCACCCCCCAGTTGCACCCCTCAGCTGCACCCCTCAGTTGCACCCCTCAGTTGCACCCCTCAGTTGCACCCCCCAGTTGCACCCCTCAGTTGCACCCCCCAGTTGCACCCCCCAGTTGCACCCCTCAGTTGCACCCCTCAGTTGCACCCCCCAGTTGCACGCGTCAATTGCACCCCTCAGTTGCACCCCCCAGTTGCACCCCCCAGTTGCACCCCTCAGTTGCACCCCCCAGTTGCACCCCTCAGTTGCACCCCTCAGTTGCACCCCTCAGTTGCACCCCTCAGTTGCACCCCTCAGTTGCACCCCTCAGTTGCACCCCCCAGTTGCACCCCTCAGTTGCACCCCCCAGTTGCACCCCCCAGTTGCAGCCCCCAGTTGCACCCCTCAGTTGCACCCCTCAGTTGCACCCCTCAGTTGCACCCCTCAGTTGCACCCGGCAGTAGCACCCCTCAGTTGCACCCGTCAGTAGCACCCCTCAGTTGCACCCCTCAGTTGCACAACCCAGTTGCACCGCCCAGTTGCACCCCTCAGTTGCACCCCTCAGTTGCACCCCCCAGTTGCACTCCTCAGTTGCACCCCTCAGTTGCACCCCCCAGTTGCACCCCCCAGTTGCACCCCTCAGTTGCACCCCCCAGTTGCACCCCCCAGTTGCACCCCCCAGTTGCACCCCTCAGTTGCACCCCTCAGTTGCACCCCCCAGTTGCACCCCCCTGTTGCACCCCCCAGTTGCACCCCTCAGTGGCACCCCTCAGTTGCACCCCCCAGTTGCACCCCTCAGTTGCACCCGTCAGTTGCACCCCCCAGTTGCACCCCCCAGTCGCACCCCCCAGTTGCACCCCTCAGTTGCACCCCCCAGTTGCACCCCCCAGTTGCACCACTCAGTTGCACCCCTCAGTTGCACCCCCCGGTTGCACCCCTCAGTCGCACCCCTCAGTTGCACCCCTCAGTTGCACCCCCCAGTTGCACCCCTCAGTTGCACCCTCAGTTGCACCCCCCAGTTGCACCCCTCAGTTGCACCCCTCAGTTGCACCACCCAGTTGCACCCCTCAGTTGCACCCCCCAGTTGCACCCCTCAGTTGCACCCCCCAGTTGCACCCCTCAGTTGCACCCCCCAGGTGCACCCCCCAGTTGCACCCCTCACTTGCACCCCCCAGTTGCACCCCTCAGTTGCACCCCCCAGTTGCACCCCCCAGTTGCACCCCCCAGTTGCACCCCTCAGTTGCACCCCCCAGTTGCACCCCTCAGTTGCACCACCCAGTTGCACCCTTCAGTTGCACCCCTCAGTTGCACCCATCAGTTGCACCCCCCAGTTGCACCCCTCAGTTGCACCCCCCAGTTGCACCCCCCAGTTGCACCCCTCAGTTGCACCCCCCAGTTGCACCCCTCAGTTGTACCCCCCAGTTGCACCCCCCAGTTGCACCCCTCAGTTGCACCCCTCAGTTGCACCCCCCAGTTGCACCCCCCAGTTGCACCCCTCGATTGCACCCCCCAGTTGCACCCCTCAGTTGCACCCCTCAGTTGCACCCCCCAGTTGCACCCCCCAGTTGCACCCCTCAGTTGCACCCCCCAGTTGCACCCCTCAGTTGCAACCCCCAGTCGCACCCTTCAGTTGCACCCCCCAGTTGCACCCCTGAGTTGCACCCCCCAGTTGCACCCCTCAGTTGCACCACCCAGTTGCACCCTTCAGTTGCACCCCTCAGTTGCACCCATCAGTTGCACCCCCCAGTTGCACCCCTCAGTTGCACCCCCCAGTTGCACCCCCCGGTTGCACCCCTCCGTTGCACCCCTCAGTTGCACCCCTCAGTTGCACCCCCCAGTTGCACCCCCCGGTTGCACCCCTAAGTTGCACCCCCCAGTTGCACCCCTCAGTTGCATGCCTCAGTTGCACCCCCCAGTTGCACCCCCCAGTTGCACCCCTCGATTGCACCGCCCAGTTGCACCCCTCAGTTGCACCACTCAGTTGCACCCCCCAGTTGCACCCCCCAGTTGCACCCCTCAGTTGCACCCCCCAGTTGCACCCCTCAGTTGCACCCCCCAGTCGCACCCTTCAGTTGCACCCCTCAGTTGCACCCCCCAGTTGCACCCCTCAGTTGCACCACTCAGCTGCACCCCCCAGTCGCACCCCCCAGTTGCACCCCTCAATTGCACCACCCAGTTGCACGCTTCAGTTGCACCCCTCAGTTGCACCCCTCAGTTGCACCCCCCAGTTGCACCCCCCAGTTGCACCCCTCAGTTGCACCCCTCAGTTGCACCCCCCAGTTGCACCCCTCAGTTGCACCCCTCAGTTGCACCCCCCGGTTGCACCCCTCAGTTGCACCCCTCAGTTGCACCCCCCGGTTGCACCCCCCAGGTGCACCCCCCAGTTGCACCCCCCAGTTGCACCCCCCAGTTGCACCCCTCAGTTGCACCCCTCAGTTGCACCCCTCAGTTGCACCCCCCAGTTGCACCCTTCAGTTGCACCCCTCAGTTGCACCCCCCAGTTGCACCCCTCAGTTGCACCACTCAGCTGCACCCCCCAGTCGCACCCCGCAGTTGCACCCCTCAGTTGCACACCTCAGTTGCAACCCCCAGTTGCACCCCTCAGTTGCGGCCCTCAGTTGCACCCCTCAGTTGCACCCCCCAGTTGCACCCCTCAGTGGCACCCCTCAGTTGCACCCTCCAGTTGCAGCCCCCAGTTGCACCCGTCAGTTGCACCCCCCAGTTGCACCCCCCAGTCGCACCCCCCAGTTGCACCCCTCAGTTGCACCCCCCAAGTGCACGCTTCAGTTGCACCCCTCAGTAGCACCCCTCAGTTACACCCCTCAGTTGCACCCCTCAGTTGCACCCCTCAGTTGCACCCCGCAGCTGCACCCCTCAGTTGCACCCCCCAGTTGCACCCCCCAGTTGCACCCCTCAGTTGCACCCCTCAGTTGCACCCCTCAGTTGCATCCCTCAGTTGCACCCCTCAGTTGCACCCCCCAGTTGCACCCCCCAGTTGCACCCCTCAGTTGCACCCCTCAGTTGCACCCCCCGGTTGCACCCCTCAGTTGCACCCCCCAGTTGCACCCCCCAGTTGCACCCCTCAGTTGCACCCCCCAGTTGCACCCCTCAGTTGCACCCCTCAGTTGCACCCCTCAGTTGCATCCCTCAGTTGCACCCCTCAGTTGCACCCCTCAGTTGCACCCCTCAGTTGCACCCCTCAGTTGCACCCCCCAGTTGCACCCCTCAGTTGCACCCCTCAGTTGCACCCCCCAGTTGCACCCCCCAGTTGCACCCCTCACTTGCACCCCCCAGTTGCACCCCTCACTTGCACCCCCCAGTTGCACCCCCCAGTTGCACCCCCCAGTTGCACCCGTCAGTTGCACCCCCCAGTTGCACCCCTCAGTTGCACCACCCAGTTGCACCCTTCAGTTGCACCCCTCAGTTGCACCCATCAGTTGCACCCCCCAGTTGCACCCCCCAGTTGCACCCCTCAGTTGCACCACCCAGTTGCACCCTTCAGTTGCACCCCTCAGTTGCACCCCTCAGTTGCACCCCCCGGTTGCACCCCTCAGTCGCACCCCTCAGTTGCACCCCTCAGTTGCACCCCCCAGTTGCACCCCTCAGTTGCACCCTCAGTTGCACCCCCCAGTTGCACCCCTCAGTTGCACCCCTCAGTTGCACCACCCAGTTGCACCCCTCAGTTGCACCCCCCAGTTGCACCCCTCAGTTGCACCCCCCAGTTGCACCCCTCAGTTGCACCCCCCAGGTGCACCCCCCAGTTGCACCCCTCACTTGCACCCCCCAGTTGCACCCCTCAGTTGCACCCCCCAGTTGCACCCCCCAGTTGCACCCCCCAGTTGCACCCCTCAGTTGCACCCCCCAGTTGCACCCCTCAGTTGCACCACCCAGTTGCACCCTTCAGTTGCACCCCTCAGTTGCACCCATCAGTTGCACCCCCCAGTTGCACCCCTCAGTTGCACCCCCCAGTTGCACCCCCCAGTTGCACCCCTCAGTTGCACCCCCCAGTTGCACCCCTCAGTTGTACCCCCCAGTTGCACCCCCCAGTTGCACCCCTCAGTTGCACCCCTCAGTTGCACCCCCCAGTTGCACCCCCCAGTTGCACCCCTCGATTGCACCCCCCAGTTGCACCCCTCAGTTGCACCCCTCAGTTGCACCCCCCAGTTGCACCCCCCAGTTGCACCCCTCAGTTGCACCCCCCAGTTGCACCCCTCAGTTGCAACCCCCAGTCGCACCCTTCAGTTGCACCCCCCAGTTGCACCCCTCAGTTGCACCCCCCAGTTGCACCCCTCAGTTGCACCACCCAGTTGCACCCTTCAGTTGCACCCCTCAGTTGCACCCATCAGTTGCACCCCCCAGTTGCACCCCTCAGTTGCACCCCCCAGTTGCACCCCCCGGTTGCACCCCTCCGTTGCACCCCTCAGTTGCACCCCTCAGTTGCACCCCCCAGTTGCACCCCCCGGTTGCACCCCTAAGTTGCACCCCCCAGTTGCACCCCTCAGTTGCACCCCTCAGTTGCACCCCCCAGTTGCACCCCCCAGTTGCACCCCTCGATTGCACCGCCCAGTTGCACCCCTCAGTTGCACCACTCAGTTGCACCCCCCAGTTGCACCCCCCAGTTGCACCCCTCAGTTGCACCCCCCAGTTGCACCCCTCAGTTGCACCCCCCAGTCGCACCCTTCAGTTGCACCCCTCAGTTGCACCCCCCAGTTGCACCCCTCAGTTGCACCACTCAGCTGCACCCCCCAGTCGCACCCCCCAGTTGCACCCCTCAATTGCACCACCCAGTTGCACGCTTCAGTTGCACCCCTCAGTTGCACCCCTCAGTTGCACCCCCCAGTTGCACCCCCCAGTTGCACCCCTCAGTTGCACCCCTCAGTTGCACCCCCCAGTTGCACCCCTCAGTTGCACCCCTCAGTTGCACCCCCCAGTTGCACCCCTCAGTTGCACCCCTCAGTTGGCACCCCTCAGTTGCACCCCCCAGTTGCACCCTCCAGTTGGCACCCCTCAGTTGCACCCCCCAGTTGCACCCCTCAGTTGCACCCCCCAGTTGCACCCTTCAGTTGCACCCCTCAGTTGCACCCCTCAGTTGCACCCCTCAGTTGCACCCCTTAGTTGCACCCCCCAGTTGCACCCCTCAATTGCACCCCCCAGTTGCACCCCTCAGTTGCACCCTCAGTTGCACCCCTCAGTTGCACCCCTCAGTTGCACCCCCCAGTTGCACCCGTCAGCTGCACCCCTCAGTTGCAACCCTCAGTTGCACCCCCCAGTTGCACCCCTCAGTTGCACCCCTCAGTTGCACCCCTCAGTTGCACCCCTCAGTTGCACCCCCCAGTTGCACCCCTCAGTTGCACCCCTCAGTTGCACTCCTCAGTTGCAGCCCTCAGTTGCACCCCTCAGTGCACCCCCCAGTTGCACCCCCCAGTTGCACCCCTCAGTTGCACCCCTCCAGTTGCACCCCTCAGTTGCACCCCTCAGTTGCACCTCTCAGTTGCGCCCCTCAGTTACACCCCTCAGTTGCACCCCTCAGTTGCACCCCTCAGTTGCACCCCCCACTTGCACCCCTCAGTTGCACCCCTCAGTTGCACCCCCCAGTTGCACCCCCCAGTGGCACCCCTCAGTTGCACCCCTCAGTTGCACCCCCCAGTTGCACCGCCCAGTTGCAAGCCCCAGTTGCACCCCTCAGTTGCACCCCTCAGTTGCACCCCTCAGTTGCACCCCCCAGTTGCACCCGCCAGTTGGACCGCCCAGTTGCAAGCCCCAGTTGCACCCCTCAGTTGCACCCCTCAGTTGCACCCCCCAGTTGCACCCCTCAGCTGCACCCCCCAGTTGCACCCCCCAGTTGCACCCCTCAGTGGCACCCCCCAGTTGCACCCCTCAGTTGCACCCCTCAGCTGCACCCCTCAGTTGCACCCGTCAGTTGCACCTCTCAGTTGCACCCCTCAGTTGCACCCCTCAGTTGCACCCCTCAATTGCACCCCCCAATTGCACCCCTCAGTTGAACCCCTCAGTTGCACCCCCCAGTTGCACCCCCCTGTTGCACCCTCAGTTGCACCCCCCAGTTGCACCCCTCAGTTGCACCCCTCAGTTGCACCCCTCAGTTGCACCCCTCAGCTGCACCCCTCAGTTGCACCCCTCAGTTGCACCCCTCAGTTGCAACCCTCAGCTGCACCCCCCAGTTGCACCCCTCAGTTGCACCCCTCAGTTGCATCCCTCAGTTGCACCCCTCAGTTGCAACCCTCAGCTGCACCCCCCAGTTGCACCCCTCAGTTGCACCCCTCAGTTGCACCCCTCAGTTGCACCCCTCAGTTGCACCCCCCAGTTGCGCCCCCCAGTTGCACCCCTCGGTTGCACCCCTCGGTTGCACCCCCCAGCTGGACCTCTCAGTTGCACCCCTCAGTTGCACCCCTCAGTTGCACCCCTCAGTTGCACCCGTCAGTTGCACCCCTCAGTTGCACCCCTCAGTTGCACCCCCCAGTTGCACCCCTCACTTGCACCCCCCAGTTGCACCCCCGAGTTGCACCCCCCAGTTGCACCCCTCAGTTGCACCCCCCAGTTGCACCTGCACCCCTCAGTTGCACCCCCCAGTTCCACCCTTCAGTTGCAACCCTCAGTTGCACCCCCCAGTTGCACCCCTCAGTTGCACCCCTCAGTTGCACCCCTCAGTTGCACCCCCCAGTTGCACCCCTCAGTTGCACCCCTCAGTTGCACCCCTCAGTTGCACCCCCCAGTTGCACCCCTCAGTTGCACCCCCCAGTTGCACCCCCCAGTTACACCCCTCAGTTGCACCCCCCCGTTGCACCCCTCAGTTGCACCCCTCAGTTGCACCCCTCAGTTGCACCCCTCAGTTGCACCCCTCAGTTGCACCCCTCAGCTGCACCCCTCAGTTGCACCCCTCGATTGCACCCCCCAGTTGCACCCCTCAGTTGCACCCCTAGGTTGCACCCCCCAGTTGCATGCCTCAGTTGCACCCCTCAGTTGCACCCCCCAGTTGCACCCCCCAGGTCGCACCCCCCACTTGCACCCCTCAGTTGCACCCCCCAGTTGCACGCTTCAATTGCACCCCTCAGTTGCACCCCTCAGTTGCACCCCCCAGTTGCACCCCTCAGTTGCACCCCCCAGTTGCATGCCCCAGTTGCACCCCTCAGTTGCACCCCCCAGTTGCACCCCTCAGTTGCACCCCCCAGTTGCACCCCTCAGTTGCACCCCCCAGTTGCACCCCTCAGTTGCACCCTTCAGTTGCACCCCTCAGTTGCACCCCTCAGTTGCACCCCCGCGTTGCACCCCTGAGTTGCACCCCCCAGTTGCACCCCCCAGTCGCACCCCCCAGTTGCACCCCTCAGTTGCACCCCTGAGTTGCATCCCCCAGTTGCACCCCCCGGTTGCACCCCCCAGTTGCACCCCTCAGTTGCACCCCTCAGTTGCACCCCCCACTTGCACCCCCCAGTTGCACCCCTCAGTTGCACCCCCCAGTTGCACCCCCCAGTCGCACCCCTCAGTTGCACCCCCCAGTTGCACCCCCCAGTTGCACCCCTCAGTTGCACCCCTCCAGTTGCACCCCTCAGTTGCACCCCCCACTTGCACCTCTCAGTTGCACCCCTCAGTTACACCCCTCAGTTGCACCCCTCAGCTGCACCCCTCAGTTGCACCCCCCACCTGCACCCCCCAGTTGCACCCCTCAGTTGCACCCCCCAGTTGCACCCCCCAGTTGCACCCCTCAGTTGCACCCCCCAGTTGCACCCCCCAGTTGCAACCCTCAGTTGCACCCCTCAGTTGCACCCCCCAGTTGCACCCCCCAGTTGCACCCCTCAGTTGCACCCCTCAGTTGCACCCCTCAGTTGCACCCCTCAGTTGCACCCCCCAGTTGCACCCGCCAGTTGCACCGCCCAGTTGCAAGCCCCAGTTGCACCCCTCAGTTGCACCCCTCAGTTGCACCCCCCAGTTGCACCCCTCAGCTGCACCCCCCAGTTGCACCCCTCAGTTGCAGCCCTCAGCTGCACCCCTCAGTTGCACCCGTCAGTTGCACCTCTCAGTTGCACCCCTCAGTTGCACCCCCCAGTTGCACCCCTCAGTTGCACCCCCCAATTGCACCCCTCAGTTGAACCCCTCAGTTGCACCCCCCAGTTGCACCCCCAAGTTGCACCCTCAGCTGCACCCCCCAGTTGCACCCCTCAGTTGCACCCCCCAGTTGCACCACTCAGTTGCACCCCTCAGCTGTACCCCTCGGTTGCACCCCTCAGTTGCACCCCTCAGTTGCAACCCTCAGCTGCACCCCCCAGTTGCACCCCTCAGTTGCACCCCTCAGTTGCACCCCTCAGTTGCACCCCTCATTTGCACCCCTCAGTTGCACCCTCCAGTTGCACCCCCCAGTTGCACCCCTCAGTTGCACCCCCCAGCTGCACCCCTCAGTTGCACCCCTCAGTTGCACCCCTCAGTTGCACCCCTCAGTTGCACCCCCCAGTTGCACCCCTCAGTTGCACCCCTCAGTTGCATCCCCCAGTTGCACCCCTCAGTTGCAGCCCTCAGTTGCACCCCTCAGTTGCACCCCCCAGTTGTACCCCTCAGTTGCACCCCTCAGTTGCACCCCCCAGTTGCACCCCCCAGTTGCACCCCCCAGGTTGCACCCCTCAGTTGCACCCCTCAGTTGCACCCCCCCGTTGCACACCCCGGTTGCACCCCTCAGTTGCACCCCTCAGTTGCACCCCCCAGTTGCACCCCTCAGTTGCACCCCTCAGCTGCACCCCTCAGTTGCACCCCTCAGTTGCACCCCCCAGTTGCACCCCCCAGTTGCACCCCTCAGTTGCACCCCCCAGTTGCATGCCCCAGTTGCACCCCTCAGTTGCACCCCCCAGTTGCACCCCCCAGTCGCACCCCCCAGTTGCACCCCTCAGTTGCACCCCCCAGTTGCACGCTTCAATTGCACCCCTCAGTTGCACCCCTCAGTTGCACCCCTCAGTTGCACCCCTCAGTTGCACCCCTCAGTTGCACCCCTTCGTTGCACCCCTCAGTTGCACCCCTCAGTTGCACAACCTAGTTGCACCCCTCAGTTGCACCCCCCAGTTGCACCCCTCAGTTGCACCCCTCAGTTGCACCCCTCAGTTGAACCCCTCAGTTGCACCCCCCAGTTGCACCCCCCAGTTGCACCCCTCAGTTGCATCCCCCAGTTGCACCCCCCAGTCGCACCCCCCAGTTGCACCCCTCAGTTGCACCCCTCAGTTGCACCTCTCTGTTGCACCCCTCGGTTGCACCCCTCAGTTGCACCCCTCAGTTGCACCCCTCAGTTGCACCCCTCAGTTGCACCCCCCAGTTGCACCCCCCAGTTGCACCCCTCAGTTGCACCCCCCAGTTGCACCCCTCAGTTGCACCCCTCAGTTGCACCCCTCAGTTGCACCCCTCAGTAGCACCCCCCAGTTGCACCCCTCAGTTGCACCCCCCAGTTGCACCCCTCAGTTGCACCCCCCAGTTGCACCCCCCAGTTGCACCCCTCAGTTGCACCCCTCAGTTGCACCCCCCAGTTGCACCCCCCAGTTGCACCACTCAGTTGCACCCCCCAGTTGCACCCCTCAGTTGCACCCCTCAGTTGCACCCCTCAGTTACACCCCTCAGTTGCACCCCTCAGTTGCACCCCTCAGTTGCACCCCTCAGTTGCACCCCCCAGTTGCACCTGCACCTGTCAGTTGCACCCCCCAGTTGCACCCTTCAGTTGTACCCCTCAGTTGCACCCCCCAGTTGCACCCCTCAGTTGCACCCCTCAGTTGCACCCCTCAGTTGCACCCCTCAGTTGCACCTCTCTGTTGCACCCCTCAGTTGCACCCCTCAGTTGCACCCCTCAGTTGCACCCCTCAGTTGCACCCCTCAGTTGCACCCCCCAGTTGCACCCCCCAGTTGCACCCCTCAGTTGCACCCCCCAGTTGCACCCCTCAGTTGCACCCCTCAGTTGCACCCCTCAGTTGCACCCCTCAGTAGCACCCCCCAGTTGCACCCCTCAGTTGCACCCCCCAGTTGCACCCCTCAGTTGCACCCCCCAGTTGCACCCCCCAGTTGCACCCCTCAGTTGCACCCCTCAGTTGCACCCCCCAGTTGCACCCCCCAGTTGCACCACTCAGTTGCACCCCCCAGTTGCACCCCTCAGTTGCACCCCTCAGTTGCACCCCTCAGTTACACCCCTCAGTTGCACCCCTCAGTTGCACCCCTCAGTTGCACCCCTCAGTTGCACCCCCCAGTTGCACCTGCACCTGTCAGTTGCACCCCCCAGTTGCACCCTTCAGTTGTACCCCTCAGTCGCACCCCCCAGTTGCACCCCTCAGTTGCACCCCCCAGTTGCACGCTTCAATTGCACCCCTCAGTTGCACCCCTCAGTTGCACCCCTCAGTTGCACCCCTCAGTTGCACCCCTCAGTTGCACCCCTTCGTTGCACCCCTCAGTTGCACCCCTCAGTTGCACCCCCCAGTTGCACCCCTCAGTTGCACCCCCAAGTTGCACCCCTCAGTTGAACCCCTCAGTTGCACCCCCCAGTTGCACCCCCCAGTTGCACCCCTCAGCTGCATCCCCCAGTTGCACCCGCCAGTCGCACCCCCCAGTTGCACCCCTCAGTTGCACCCCTCAGTTGCACCTCTCTGTTGCACCCCTCAGTTGCACCCCTCAGTTGCACCCCTCAGTTGCACCCCTCAGTTGCACCCCTCAGTTGCACCCCCCAGTTGCACCCCCCAGTTGCACCCCTCAGTTGCACCCCCCAGTTGCACCCCTCAGTTGCACCCCTCAGTTGCACCCCTCAGTTGCACCCCTCAGTAGCACCCCCCAGTTGCACCCCTCAGTTGCACCCCCCAGTTGCACCCCCCAGTTGCACCCCCCAGTTGCACCCCCCAGTTGCACCCCTCAGTTGCACCCCTCAGTTGCACCCCCCAGTTGCACCCCCCAGTTGCACCCCCCAGTTGCACCCCTCAGTTGCACCCCTCAGTTGCACCCCTCAGTTACACCCCTCAGTTGCACCCCTCAGTTGCACCCCTCAGTTGCACCCCTCAGTTGCACCCCCCAGTTGCACCTGCACCTGTCAGTTGCACCCCTCAGTTGCACCCCTCAGTTGCACCCCTTCGTTGCACCCCTCAGTTGCACCCCTCAGTTGCACAACCTAGTTGCACCCCTCAGTTGCACCCCCCAGTTGCACCCCTCAGTTGCACCCCCAAGTTGCACCCCTCAGTTGAACCCCTCAGTTGCACCCCCCAGTTGCACCCCCCAGTTGCACCCCTCAGTTGCATCCCCCAGTTGCACCCCCCAGTCGCACCCCCCAGTTGCACCCCTCAGTTGCACCCCTCAGTTGCACCTCTCTGTTGCACCCCTCAGTTGCACCCCTCAGTTGCACCCCTCAGTTGCACCCCTCAGTTGCACCCCTCAGTTGCACCCCCCAGTTGCACCCCCCAGTTGCACCCCTCAGTTGCACCCCCCAGTTGCACCCCTCAGTTGCACCCCTCAGTTGCACCCCTCAGTAGCACCCCTCAGTAGCACCCCCCAGTTGCACCCCTCAGTTGCACCCCTCAGTTGCACCCCTCAGTTGCACCCCTCTGTTGCACCCCCCAGTTGCACCCCCCAGTTGCACCCCTCAGTTGCACCCCCCAGTTGCACCCCTCAGTTGCACCCCTCAGTTGCACCCCTCAGTAGCACCCCTCAGTAGCACCCCCCAGTTGCACCCCTCAGTTGCACCCCCCAGTTGCACCCCTCAGTTGCACCCCTCAGTTGCACCCCTCAGTAGCACCCCTCAGTTGCACCCCTCAGTTGCACCCCTCAGTTGCACCCCTCAGTTGCACCCCTCAGTTGCACCCCCCAGTTGCACCCCCCAGTTGCACCCCTCAGTTGCACCCCCCAGTTGCACCCCTCAGTTGCACCCCTCAGTTGCACCTCTCTGTTGCACCCCTCAGTTGCACCCCTCAGTTGCACCCCTCAGTTGCACCCCTCAGTTGCACCCCTCAGTTGCACCCCCCAGTTGCACCCCCCAGTTGCACCCCTCAGTTGCACCCCCCAGTTGCACCCCTCAGTTGCACCCCTCAGTTGCACCCCTCAGTAGCACCCCTCAGTAGCACCCCCCAGTTGCACCCCTCAGTTGCACCCCTCAGTTGCACCCCTCAGTTGCACCCCTCTGTTGCACCCCCCAGTTGCACCCCCCAGTTGCACCCCTCAGTTGCACCCCTCAGTTGCACCCCTCTGTTGCACCCCCCAGTTGCACCCCCCAGTTGCACCCCTCAGTTGCACCCCTCAGTTGCACCCCTCAGTTGCACCCCTCAGTTGCACCCCTCAGTAGCACCCCTCAGTAGCACCCCCCAGTTGCACCCCTCAGTTGCACCCCCCAGTTGCACCCCTCAGTAGCACCCCTCAGTTGCACCCCTCAGTTGCACCCCTCAGTTGCACCCCTCAGTTGCACCCCTCAGTTGCACCCCCCAGTTGCACCCCCCAGTTGCACCCCTCAGTTGCACCCCCCAGTTGCACCCCTCAGTTGCACCCCTCAGTTGCACCCCTCAGTAGCACCCCCCAGTTGCACCCCTCAGTTGCACCCCTCAGTTGCACCCCTGAGTAGCACCCCTCAGTAGCACCCCCCAGTTGCACCCCTCAGTTGCACCCCTCAGTTGCACCCCCCAGTTGCACCCCCCAGTTGCACCCCTCAGTTGCACCCCCCAGTTGCACCCCTCAGTAGCACCCCTCAGTAGCACCCCCCAGTTGCACCCCTCAGTTGCACCCCTCAGTTGCACCCCCCAGTTGCACCCCCCAGTTGCACCCCTCAGTTGCACCCCCCAGTTGCACCCCTCAGTTGCACCCCTCAGTTGCACCCCTCAGTTGCACCTGTCAGTTGCACCCCCCAGTTGCACCCCCCAGTTGCACCCCTCAGTTGCACCCCTCAGTTGCACCCCCCAGTTGCACCCCCCAGTTGCACCCCTCAGTTGCACCCCCCAGTTGCACCCCTCAGTAGCACCCCTCAGTAGCACCCCCCAGTTGCACCCCTCAGTTGCACCCCTCAGTTGCACCCCTCAGTTGCACCCCCCAGTTGCACCCCCCAGTTGCACCCCTCAGTTGCACCCCTCAGTTGCACCCCTCAGTTGCACCCCCCAGTTGCACCCCTCAGTTGCACCCCTCAGTTGCACCCCTCAGTAGCACCCCTCAGTAGCACCCCCCAGTTGCACCCCTCAGTTGCACCCCCCAGTTGCACCCCTCAGTAGCACCCCCCAGTTGCACCCCTCAGTTGCACCCCTCAGTTGCACCCCTCAGTAGCACCCCCCAGTTGCACCCCTCAGTTGCACCCCTCAGTTGCACCCCTCAGTAGCACCCCTCAGTAGCACCCCCCAGTTGCACCCCTCAGTAGCACCCCCCAGTTGCACCCCTCAGTTGCACCCCCCAGTTGCACCCCTCAGTAGCACCCCCCAGTTGCACCCCTCAGTTGCACCCCTCAGTTGCACCCCTCAGTAGCACCCCTCAGTAGCACCCCTCAGTTGCACCCCTCAGTTGCACCCCTCAGTTGCACCCCTCAGTTGCACCCCTCAGTAGCACCCCTCAGTAGCACCCCCCAGTTGCACCCCTCAGTAGCACCCCTCAGTTGCACCCCTCAGTTGCACCCCTCAGTTGCACCCCTCAGTTGCACCCCTCAGTTGCACCCCCCAGTTGCACCCCTCAGTTGCACCCCTCAGTTGCACCCCTCAGTAGCACCCCTCAGTAGCACCCCCCAGTTGCACCCCTCAGTAGCACCCCCCAGTTGCACCCCTCAGTTGCACCCCCCAGTTGCACCCCTCAGTAGCACCCCCCAGTTGCACCCCTCAGTTGCACCCCTCAGCTGCACCCCTCAGTTGCACCCCCCAGTTGCACCCCTCAGTTGCACCCCTCAGTTGCACCCCTCAGTAGCACCCCTCAGTAGCACCCCTCAGTTGCACCCCTCAGTTGCACCCCTCAGTTGCACCCCTCAGTTGCACCCCTCAGTAGCACCCCTCAGTAGCACCCCCCAGTTGCACCCCTCAGTAGCACCCCCCAGTTGCACCCCTCAGTTGCACCCCCCAGTTGCACCCCTCAGTTGCACCCCCCAGTTGCACCCCTCAGTTGCACCCCTCAGTTGCACCCCTCAGTAGCACCCCTCAGTAGCACCCCTCAGTTGCACCCCTCAGTTGCACCCCTCAGTTGCACCCCTCAGTTGCACCCCTCAGTAGCACCCCTCAGTAGCACCCCCCAGTTGCACCCCTCAGTAGCACCCCTCAGTTGCACCCCTCAGTTGCACCCCTCAGTTGCACCCCTCAGTTGCACCCCTCAGTTGCACCCCCCAGTTGCACCCCTCAGTTGCACCCCTCAGTTGCACCCCTCAGTAGCACCCCTCAGTAGCACCCCCCAGTTGCACCCCTCAGTAGCACCCCCCAGTTGCACCCCTCAGTTGCACCCCCCAGTTGCACCCCTCAGTAGCACCCCTCAGTTGCACCCCTCAGTTGCACCCCTCAGTTGCACCCCTCAGTTGCACCCCTCAGTAGCACCCCTCAGTAGCACCCCCCAGTTGCACCCCTCAGTAGCACCCCTCAGTAGCACCCCTCAGTTGCACCCCTCAGTTGCACCCCTCAGTAGCACCCCTCAGTTGCACCCCTCAGTTGCACCCCTCAGTTGCACCCCCCAGTTGCACCCCTCAGTTGCACCCCTCAGTTGCACCCCCCAGTTGCACCCCTCAGTTGCACCCCTCAGTTGCACCCCTCAGTTGCAGCCCCCAGTTGCACCCCTCAGTTGCACCCCTCAGTAGCACCCCTCAGTTGCACCCCTCAGTTGCACCCCTCAGTTGCACCCCTCAGTTGCACCCCCCAGTTGCACCCCTCAGTTGCACCCCTCAGTTGCACCCCTCAGTTGCACCCCTCAGTTGCACCCCCCAGTTGCACCCCTCAGTTGCACCCCCCAGTTGCACCCCTCAGTTGCACCCCTCAGTTGCACCCCTCAGTTGCACCCCTCAGTAGCACCCCTCAGTAGCACCCCCCAGTTGCACCCCTCAGTTGCACCCCTCAGTAGCACCCCCCAGTTGCACCCCTCAGCTGCACCCCTCAGTTGCACCCCTCAGTTGCACCCCTCAGTTGCACCCCCCAGTTGCACCCCTCAGTTGCACCCCTCAGTTGCACCCCTCAGTTACACCCCCCAGTTGCACCCCTCAGTTGCACCCCTCAGTTGCACCCCCCAAGTGGCACCCCTCGGTTGCACCCTCAATTGCACCCCCCAGTTGCACCCCTCAGTTGCACCCCTCAGTTGCACCCCCCAGTTGCACCTGCACCTGTCAGTTGCACCCCCCAGTTGCACCCTTCAGTTGTACCCCTCAGTTGCACCCCCCAGTTGCACCCCTCAGTTGCACCCCTCAGTTGCACCCCTCAGTTGCACCCCCCAAGTGGCACCCCTCGGTTGCACCCTCAATTGCACCCCCCAGTTGCACCCCTCAGTTGCACCCCTCAGTTGCACCCCCCAGTTGCACCCCCCGGTTGCACCCCTCAGTTGCACCCCTCAGTTGCACCCCCCAGTTGCACCCCCCAGTTGCACCCCTCAGTTGCACCCCCGAGTTGCACCCCCCAGTTGCAACCCTCAGTTGCACCCCTCAGTTGCACGCCTCAGTTGCACCCCTCAGTTGCACCCCTCAGTTGCACCCCTCAGTTGCACCCCCCAGTTGCACCCCCCAGTTGCAACCCTCAGTTGCACCCCTCAGTTGCACCCCTCAGTTGCACCCCCCAGTTGCACCCCTCATTTGCACCCCTCAGTTGCACCCCTCAGTTGCACCCCTCAGTTGCATCCCTCAGTTGCACCCCCCAGTTGCACCCCCCAGTCGCACCCCCCAGTTGCACCCCCCAGTTGCACCCCCCAGTTGCACGCGTCAATTGCACCCCTCAGTTGCACCCCTCAGTTGCACCCCTCAGTTGCACCCCCCAGTTGCACCCCTCAGTTGCACCCCTCAGTTGCACCCCTCAGTTGCACCCCTCAGTTGCACCCCTCAGTTGCACCCCTCAGTTGCACCCCTCAGTTGCATCCCTCAGTTGCACCCCCCAGTTGCACCCCCCAGTCGCACCCCCCAGTTGCACCCCCCAGTTGCACGCCCCAGTTGCACGCGTCAATTGCACCCCTCAGTTGCACCCCTCAGTTGCACCCCTCAGTTGCACCCCCCAGTTGCACCCCTCAGTTGCACCCCTCAGTTGCACTCCTCAGTTGCACCCCTCAGTTGCACCCCTCAGTTGCACCCCTCAGTTGCACCCCTCAGTTGCACCCCTCAGTTGCACCCCTCAGTTGCACCCTTCAGTTGCACCCCCCAGTTGCACCCCTCAGTTGCACCCCCCAGTTGCACCCCTCAGTTGCACCCCTCAGTTGCACCCCTCAGTTGCACCCCTCAGTTGCACGCGTCAATTGCACCCCTCAGTTGCAGCCATCAGTTGCACCCCCCAGTTGCACCCCCCAGTTGCACCCCTCAGTTGCACCCCTCAGTTGCACCCCTCAGTTGCACCCCTCAGTTGCACCCCTCAGTTGCACCCCTCAGTTGCACCCCCCAGTTGCTCCCCTCAGTTGCACCCCTCAGTTGAACCCCTAAGTTGCACCCCCCAGTTGCACCCCCAAGTTGCACCCTCAGCTGCACCCCCCAGTTGCACCCCTCAGTTGCACCCCCCAGTTGCACCACTCAGTTGCACCCCTCAGCTGTACCCCTCGGTTGCACCCCTCAGTTGCACCCCTCAGTTGCACCCCTCAGTTGCACCCCCCAGTTGCACCCCTCAGTTGCACCCCTCAGTTGCACCCCTCAGTTGCACCCCTCAGTTGCACCCCTCAGTTGCACCCTCCAGTTGCACCCCCCAGTTGCACCCCTCAGTTGCACCCCCCAGCTGCACCCTTCAGTTGCACCCCTCAGTTGCACCCCTCAGTTGCACCCCTCAGTTGCACCCCCCAGTTGCACCCCTCAGTTGCACCCCTCAGTTGCATCCCCCTTTTGCACCCCTCAGTTGCACCCCTCAGTTGCACCCCCCAGTTGCACCCCTCAGTTGCACCCCTCAGTTGCACTCCTCAGTTGCACCCCTCAGTTGCACCCCTCAGTTGCACCCCCCAGTTGCACCCCTCAGTTGCACCCCTCAGTTGCATCCCCCATTTGCACCCCTCAGTTGCACCCCTCAGTTGCACCCCCCAGTTGCACCCCTCAGTTGCACCCCCCAGTTGCACCCCCCAGTTGCACCCCCCAGGTTGCACCCCCCAGTTGCACCCCTCAGTTGCACCCCCCAGTTGCACCCCCCAGTTGCACCCCTCAGTTGCACCCCTCAGTTGCACCCCTCAGTTGCACCCCTCAGTTGCACCCCTCAGCTGCACCCCTCAGTTGCACCCCTCAGTTGCACCCCCCAGTTGCACCCCTCAGTTGCACCCCTCAGTTGCACCCCCCAGTTGCATGCCCCAGTTGCACCCCTCAGTTGCACCCCCCAGTTGCACCCCCCAGCCGCACCCCCCAGTTGCACCCCTCAGTTGCAACCCCCAGTTGCACGCTTCAATTGCACCCCTCAGTTGCACCCCTCAGTTGCACCCCCCAGTTGCACCCCCCAGTTGCACCCCTCAGTTGCACCCCTTCGTTGCACCCCTCAGTTGCACCCCCCAGTTGCACCCCTCAGTTGCACCCCTCAGTTGCACCCCCCAGTTGCAACCCTCAGTTGAACCCCTCAGTTGCACCCCCCAGTTGCACCCCCCAGTTGCACCCCTCAGTTGCATCCCCCAGTTGCACCCCCCAGTCGCACCCCCCAGTTGCACCCCTCAGTTGCAGCCCCCGGTTGCACCCCTCAGTTGCACCCATCAGTTGCACCTCTCTGTTGCACCCCTCAGTTGCACCCCTCAGTTGCACCCCTCAGTTGCACCCCTCAGTTGCACCCCTCAGTTGCACCCCCCAGTTGCACCCCCCAGTTGCACCCCTCAGTTGCATCCCCCAGTTGCACCCCTCAGTTGCACCCCTCAGTTGCACCCCTCAGTTGCACCCCTCAGTAGCACCCCCCAGTTGCACCCTCCAGTTGCACCCCCCAGTTGCACCCCTCAGTTGCACCCCCCAGTTGCACCCCCCAGTTGCACCCCTCAGTTGCACCCCTCAGTTGCACCCCCCAGTTGCGGCCCCCAGTTGCACCACTCAGTTGCACCCCCCAGTTGCACCCATCGGTTGCACCCCTCAGTTGCACCCCTCAGTTACACCCCTCAGTTGCACCCCTCAATTGCACCCCTCAGTTGCACCCCCCAGTTGCACCTGCACCTGTCAGTTGCACCCCCCAGTTGCACCCTTCAGTTGTACCCCTCAGTTGCACCCCCCAGTTGCACCCCTCAGTTGCACCCCTCAGTTGCACCCCTCAGTTGCACCCCCCAGTTGCACCCCTCAGTTGCACCCTCAGTTGCACCCCCCAGTTGCACCCCTCAGTTGCACCCCTCAGTTGCACCCCCCAGTTGCACCCCCCGGTTGCAGCCCTCAGTTGCACCCCTCAGTTGCACCCCCCAGTTGCACCCCCCAGTTGCACCCCTCAGTTGCACCCCCGAGTTGCACCCCCCAGTTGCAACCCTCAGTTGCACCCCTCAGTTGCACGGCTCAGTTGCACCCCTCAGTTGCACCCCTCAGTTGCACCCCTCAGTTGCACCCCCCACTTGCACCCCCCAGTTGCACCCCTCAGTTGCACCCCCCAGTTGCACCCCTCAGTTGCACCCCTCAGTTGCACCCCCCAGTTGCACCCCCCAGTTGCAACCCTCAGTTGCACCCCTCAGTTGCACCCCTCAGTTGCACCCCCCAGTTGCACCCCTCATTTGCACCCTTCAGTTGCACCCCTCAGTTGCACCCCTCAGTTGCATCCCTCAGTTGCACCCCCCAGTTGCACCCCCCAGTCGCACCCCCCAGTTGCACCCCTCAGTTGCACCCCCCAGTTGCACGCGTCAATTGCACCCCTCAGTTGCACCCCTCAGTTGCACCCCCCAGTTGCACCCCCCAGTTGCACCCCTCAGTTGCACCCCTCAGTTGCACCCCTCAGTTGCACCCCTCAGTTGCACCCCTCAGTTGCACCCCTCAGTTGCACCCCCCAGTTGCACCCCTCAGTTGCACCCCCCAGTTGCACCCCTCAGTTGCACCCTTCAGTTGCACCCCCCAGTTGCACCCCTCAGTTGCACCCCCCAGTTGCACCCCTCAGTTGCACCCCTCAGTTGCACCCCTCAGTTGCACCCCTCAGTTGCACCCCTCAGTTGCACCCCCCAGTTGCACCCCCCAGTTGCACCCCTCAGTTGCACCCCCCAGTTGCACCCCTCAGTTGCACCCCTCAGTTGCACCCCTCAGTTGCACCCCTCAGTTGCACCCCCCAGTTGCACCCCTCAGTTGCACCCCCCAGTTGCACCCCCCAGTTGCACCCCCCAGTTGCACCCCTCAGTTGCACCCCCCAGGTTGCACCCCTCAGTTGCACCCCTCAGTTGCACCCCTCAGTTGCACCCCTCAGTTACACCCCCCAGTTGCACCTGCGCCCGTCAGTTGCACCCCCCAGTTGCACCCCCCACTTGCACCCCCCAGTTGCACCCCTCAGTTGCACCCCCCAGTTGCACCCCCCAGTTGCACCCCTCATTTGCACCCCCCAGTTGCACCCCTCAGTTGCACCCCTCAGTTGCACCCCTCAGTAGCACCCCCCAGTTGCACCCCTCAGTTGCACCCCCCAGTTGCACCCCTCAGTTGCACCCCCCAGTTGCACCCCCCAGTTGCACCCCTCAGTTGCACCCCCCAGTTGCACCCCCCAATTGCACCACTCAGTTGCACCCCCCAGTTGCACCCCTCAGTTGCACCCCTCAGTTGCACCCCTCAGTTACACCCCTCAGTTGCACCCCTCAGTTGCACCCCTCAGTTGCACCTCTCAGTTGCACCCCCCAGTTGCACCTGCACCCGTCAGTTGCACCCCCCAGTTGCACCCTTCAGTTGCACCCCTCAGTTGCACCCCCCAGTTGCACCCCTCAGTTGCACCCCTCAGTTGCACCCCTCAGTTGCACCCCCCAGTTGCACCCCTCAGTTGCACCCTCAGTTGCACCCCCCAGTTGCACCCCTCAGTTGCACCCCCCAGTTGCACCCCCCAGTTGCAGCCCTCAGTTGCACCCCTCAGTTGCACCCCCCAGTTGCACCCCCCAGTTGCACCCCTCAGTTGCACCCCCCAGTTGCACCCCCCAGTTGCACCCCTCAGTTGCACCCCTCTGTTGCACCCCCCACTTGCACCCCCCAGTTGCACCCCTCAGTTGCACCCCCCAGTTGCACGCTTCAATTGCACCCCTCAGTTGCACCCCTCAGTTGCACCCCCCAGTTGCACCTCCCAGTTGCACCCCTCAGTTGCACCCCTCAGTTGCACCCCTCAGTTGCACCCCTCAGTTGCACCCCTCAGTTGCACCCCTCAGTTGCACCCCCCAGTTGCACCCCTCAGTTGCACCCCCCAGTTGCACCCCTCAGTTGCACCCTTCAGTTGCACCCCCCAGGTGCACCCCTCAGTTGCACCCCCCAGTTGCTCCCCTCAGTTGCACCCCTCAGTTGCACCCCTCAGTTGCACCCCTCAGTTGCACCCCTCAGTTGCACCCCCCAGTTGCACCCCCCAGTTGCACCCCTCAGTTGCACCCCCCAGTTGCACCCCTCAGTTGCACCCCTCAGTTGCACCCCTCAGTTGCACCCCTCAGTTGCACCCCCCAGTTCCCCCCCTCAGTTGCACCCCCCAGTTGCACCCCTCAGTTGCACCCCTCAGTTGCACCCCCCAGTTGCACCCCTCAGTTGCACCCCCCAGTTGCACCCCCCAGTTGCACCCCCCAGTTGCACCCCTCAGTTGCACCCCCCAGGTGCACCCCTCAGTTGCACCCCTCAGTTGCACCCCTCAGTTGCACCCCTCAGTTGCACCCCCCAGTTGCACCTGGACCCGTCAGTTGCACCCCCCAGTTGCACCCCCCACTTGCACCCCCCAGTTGCACCCCTCAGTTGCACCCCCCAGTTGCACCCCCCAGTTGCACCCCTCAGTTGCACCCCCCAGTTGCACCCCCCAGTTGCAACTCTCAGTTGCACCCCTCAGTTGCACCCCCCAGTTGCACCCCAGAGTTGCACCTCTCATTTGCACCCCTCAGTTGCACCCCCCAGTTGCACCCCCCAGTTGCACCCCTCAGTTGCACCCCCCAGTTGCACCCCCCAGTCGCACCCCCCAGTTGCACCCCTCAGTTGCACCCCCCAGTTGCACCCCCCAGTTGCACCCCTCAGTTGCACCCTTCAGTTGCACCCCCCAGTTGCACCCCCCAGTTGCACCCCTCAGTTGCACCCTTCAGTTGCACCCCCCAGTTGCACCCCTCAGTTGCACCCCTCAGTTGCACCCCCCAGTTGCACCCCTCAGTTGCACCCCCCAGTTGCACCCCTCAGTTGCACCCTTCAGTTGCACCCCCGAGTTGCACCCCTCAGTTGCACCCCTCAGTTGCACCACTCGGTTGCACCCCTCAGTTGCACCCCCCAGTTGCACCCCTCAGTTGCACCGCCCAGTTGCACCCCCCAGTTGCACCCCTCAGTTGCACCCCCCAGTTGCACCCCTCAGTTGCACCCCTCAGTTGCACCCCTCAGTTGCACCCCTCAGTTGCACCCCCCAGTTGCACCCCTCAGTTGCACCCCCCAGTTGCACCCCTCAGTTGCACCCCTCAGTTGCACCCCCCAGTTGCACCCCTCAGTTGCACCGCTCAGTTGCACCCCCCAGTTGCACCCCCCAGTTGCACCCCTCAGTTGCACCCCCCAGTTGCACCCCTCAGTTGCACCCCTCAGTTGCACCCCTCAGTTGCACCCCTCAGTTGCACCCCCCAGTTGCACCTGCACCCGTCAGTTGCACCCCCCAGTTGCACCCTTCAGTTGCACCCCTCAGTTGCACCCCCCAGTTGCACCCCTCAGCTGCACCCCTCAGTTGCACCCCTCAGTTGCACCCGTCAGTTGCACCCCTCAGTTGCACCCCTCAGTTGCACCCCCCAGTTGCACCTGCACCCGTCAGTTGCACCCCCCAGTTGCACCCCCCAGTTGCACCCCTCAGTTGCACCCCCCAGTTGCACCCCCCAGTTGCACCCCTCAGTTGCACCCCCCAGTTGCACCCCCCAGTTGCAACCCTCAGTTGCACCCCTCAGTTGCACCCCCCAGTTGCACCCCCCAGTTGCACCCCTCATTTGCACCCCACAGTTGCACCCCCCAGTTGCACCCCTCAGTTGCACCCCTCAGTTGCACGCTTCAATTGCACCCCTCAGTTGCACCCCTCAGTTGCACCCCTCAGTTGCACCCCTCAGTTGCACCCCTCAGTTGCACCCCCCAGTTGCACCCCCCAGTTGCACCCCTCAGTTGCACCCCCCAGTTGCACCCCTCAGTTGCACCCCTCAGTTGCACCCCTCAGTTGCACCCCTCAGTTGCACCCCCCAGTTGCACCCCTCAGTTGCACCCCCCAGTTGCACCCCCCAGTTGCACCCCCCAGTTGCACCCCTCAGTTGCACCCCCCAGGTTGCACCCCTCAGTTGCACCCCTCAGTTGCACCCCTCAGTTGCACCCCTCAGTTGCACCCCCCAGTTGCACCTGCGCCCGTCAGTTGCACCCCCCAGTTGCACCCCCCACTTGCACCCCCCAGTTGCACCCCTCAGTTGCACCCCCCAGTTGCACCCCCCAGTTGCACCCCTCATTTGCACCCCCCAGTTGCACCCCTCAGTTGCACCCCTCAGTTGCACCCCTCAGTAGCACCCCCCAGTTGCACCCCTCAGTTGCACCCCCCAGTTGCACCCCTCAGTTGCACCCCCCAGTTGCACCCCCCAGTTGCACCCCTCAGTTGCACCCCCCAGTTGCACCCCCCAATTGCACCACTCAGTTGCACCCCCCAGTTGCACCCCTCAGTTGCATCCCTCAGTTGCACCCCTCAGTTACACCCCTCAGTTGCACCCCTCAGTTGCACCCCCCAGTTGCACCTCTCAGTTGCACCCCCCAGTTGCACCTGCACCCGTCAGTTGCACCCCCCAGTTGCACCCTTCAGTTGCACCCCTCAGTTGCACCCCCCAGTTGCACCCCTCAGTTGCACCCCTCAGTTGCACCCCTCAGTTGCACCCCCCAGTTGCACCCCTCAGTTGCACCCTCAGTTGCACCCCCCAGTTGCACCCCTCAGTTGCACCCCCCAGTTGCACCCCCCAGTTGCAGCCCTCAGTTGCACCCCTCAGTTGCACCCCCCAGTTGCACCCCCCAGTTGCACCCCTCAGTTGCACCCCCCAGTTGCACCCCCCAGTTGCACCCCTCAGTTGCACCCCTCTGTTGCACCCCCCACTTGCACCCCCCAGTTGCACCCCTCAGTTGCACCCCCCAGTTGCACGCTTCAATTGCACCCCTCAGTTGCACCCCTCAGTTGCACCCCCCAGTTGCACCTCCCAGTTGCACCCCTCAGTTGCACCCCTCAGTTGCACCCCTCAGTTGCACCCCTCAGTTGCACCCCTCAGTTGCACCCCTCAGTTGCACCCCCCAGTTGCACCCCTCAGTTGCACCCCCCAGTTGCACCCCTCAGTTGCACCCTTCAGTTGCACCCCCCAGGTGCACCCCTCAGTTGCACCCCCCAGTTGCTCCCCTCAGTTGCACCCCTCAGTTGCACCCCTCAGTTGCACCCCTCAGTTGCACCCCTCAGTTGCACCCCCCAGTTGCACCCCCCAGTTGCACCCCTCAGTTGCACCCCCCAGTTGCACCCCTCAGTTGCACCCCTCAGTTGCACCCCTCAGTTGCACCCCTCAGTTGCACCCCCCAGTTCCCCCCCTCAGTTGCACCCCCCAGTTGCACCCCTCAGTTGCACCCCTCAGTTGCACCCCCAAGTTGCACCCCTCAGTTGCACCCCCCAGTTGCACCCCCCAGTTGCACCCCCCAGTTGCACCCCTCAGTTGCACCCCCCAGGTGCACCCCTCAGTTGCACCCCTCAGTTGCACCCCTCAGTTGCACCCCTCAGTTGCACCCCCCAGTTGCACCTGGACCCGTCAGTTGCACCCCCCAGTTGCACCCCCCACTTGCACCCCCCAGTTGCACCCCTCAGTTGCACCCCCCATTTGCACCCCCCAGTTGCACCCCTCAGTTGCACCCCCCAGTTGCACCCCCCAGTTGCAACCCTCAGTTGCACCCCTCAGTTGCACCCCCCAGTTGCACCCCAGAGTTGCACCTCTCATTTGCACCCCTCAGTTGCACCCCCCAGTTGCACCCCCCAGTTGCACCCCTCAGTTGCACCCCCCAGTTGCACCCCCCAGTCGCACCCCCCAGTTGCACCCCTCAGTTGCACCCCCCAGTTGCACCCCTCAGTTGCACCCCCCAGTTGCACCCCTCAGTTGCACCCTTCAGTTGCACCCCCCAGTTGCACCCCCCAGTTGCACCCCTCAGTTGCACCCTTCAGTTGCACCCCCCAGTTGCACCCCTCAGTTGCACCCCTCAGTTGCACCCCCCGATTGCACCCCTCAGTTGCACCCCCCAGTTGCACCCCTCAGTTGCACCCTTCAGTTGCACCCCCGAGTTGCACCCCTCAGTTGCACCCCTCAGTTGCACCACTCAGTTGCACCCCTCAGTTGCACCCCCCAGTTGCACCCCTCAGTTGCACCGCCCAGTTGCACCCCCCAGTTGCACCCCTCAGTTGCACCCCCCAGTTGCACCCCTCAGTTGCACCCCTCAGTTGCACCCCTCAGTTGCACCCCTCAGTTGCACCCCCCAGTTGCACCCCTCAGTTGCACCCCCCAGTTGCACCCCTCAGTTGCACCCCTCAGTTGCACCCCCCAGTTGCACCCCTCAGTTGCACCGCTCAGTTGCACCCCCCAGTTGCACCCCCCAGTTGCACCCCTCAGTTGCACCCCCCAGTTGCACCCCTCAGTTGCACCCCTCAGTTGCACCCCTCAGTTGCACCCCTCAGTTGCACCCCCCAGTTGCACCTGCACCCGTCAGTTGCACCCCCCAGTTGCACCCTTCAGTTGCACCCCTCAGTTGCACCCCCCAGTTGCACCCCTCAGCTGCACCCCTCAGTTGCACCCCTCAGTTGCACCCGTCAGTTGCACCCCTCAGTTGCACCCCTCAGTTGCACCCCCCAGTTGCACCTGCACCCGTCAGTTGCACCCCCCAGTTGCACCCCCCAGTTGCACCCCTCAGTTGCACCCCCCAGTTGCACCCCCCAGTTGCACCCCTCAGTTGCACCCCTCAGTTGCACCCCCCAGTTGCAACCCTCAGTTGCACCCCTCAGTTGCACCCCCCAGTTGCACCCCCCAGTTGCACCCCTCATTTGCACCCCACAGTTGCACCCCCCAGTTGCACCCCTCAGTTGCACCCCTCAGTTGCACGCTTCAATTGCACCCCTCAGTTGCACCCCTCAGTTGCACCCCCCAGTTGCCCCCCCCAGTTTCACCCCCCAGTCGCACCCCCCAGTTGCACCCCTCAGTTGCACCCCCCAGTTGCACGCTTCAATTGCACCCCTCAGTTGCACCCCTCAGTTGCACCCCCCAGTTGCCCCCCCCATATGCACCCCTCAGTTGCAGCCCCCAGTTGCACCCTTCAGTTGCACCCCCCACTTGCACCCATCAGCTGCACCCCTCAGTTTAACCCCAAGTTGCACCCCTCAGTTGCACCCCTCAGTTGCACCCCTCAGTTGCACCCCTCAGTTGCAGCCCCCAGTTGCACCCCTCAGTTGCACCCCTCAGTTGCACCCCTCAGTTGCACCCCTCAGTTGCACCCCTCAGTTGCACCCCTCAGTTGCACACCTCAGTTGCACCCCTCAGTTGCACCCCCCAGTTGCACCCCCCAGTTACACCCCTCAGTTGCACCCCCCAGTTGCACCCCTCAGTTGCAACCCTCCGTTGCACCCCCCAGTTGCACCCCCCACTTGCACCCCTCAGTTGCACCCCCCAGTTGCACCCCTCAGTTGCACCCCTCAGTTGCACCCCTCAGTTGCACACCTCAGTTGCACCCCTCAGTTGCACCCCCCAGTTGCACCCCCCAGTTGCACCCCTCAGTTGCACCCCCCAGTTGCACCCCTCAGTTGCACCCCTCAGTTGCACCCCTCAGTTGCACACCTCAGTTGCACCCCTCAGTTGCACCCCCCAGTTGCACCCCCCAGTTACACCCCTCAGTTGCACCCCGCAGTTGCACCCCTCAGTTGCAACCCTCCGTTGCACCCCCCAGTTGCACCCCCCACTTGCACCCCTCAGTTGCACCCCCCAGTTGCACCCCTCAGTTGCACCCCTCAGTTGCACCCCTCAGTTGCACACCTCAGTTGCACCCCTCAGTTGCACCCCCCAGTTGCACCCCCCAGTTGCACCCCTCAGTTGCACCCCCCAGTTGCACCCCTCAGCTGCACCCCTCAGTTGCACCCCCCAGGTGCAGCTGCACCCCTCAGTTGCACCCCCCAGTTGCACCCTTCAGTTGCACCCCTCAGCTGCAGCACCCAGTTGCACCCCTCAGTTGCACCCCTCAGTTGCACCCCTCAGTTGCACCCCCCAGTGGTACCCCTCAGTTGCACCCCTCAGTTGCACCCGTCAGTTGCACCCGTCAGTTGCACCTCTCAGTTGCACCCCTCAGTTGCACCCCTCAGTTGCACCTCCCAGTTGCACCCCTCAGTTGCACCCCCCAGTTGCACCCCTCAGTTGCACCCCTCAGTTGCACCCCCCAGTTGCACCCCTCAGTTGCACCGCTCAGTTGCACCCCCCAGTTGCACCCCCCAGTTGCACCCCTCAGTTGCACCCCTCAGTTGCACCCCTCAGTTGCAACCCTCAGTTGCACCCCCCAGTTGCACCTGCACCCCTCAGTTGCACCCCCCAGTTGCATCCCCCAGTTGCACCCCTCAGTTGCACCCCTCCAGTTGCACCCCTCCAGTTGCACCCCTCAGTTGCACCCCTCAGTTGCACCCCTCAGTTGCACCCCTCAGTTGCACCCCTCAGTTGCACCCCTCAGTTGCACCCCCCAGTTGCACCCCTCAGTTGCACCCCCCAGTTGCACCCCCCAGTTGCACCCCTCAGTTGCACCACCCAGTTGCACCCTTCAGTTGCAACCCTCAGTTGCACCCCTCAGTTGCACCCCCCAGCTGCACCCCCCAGTTGCACCCCTCATTTGCACCACTCAGTTGCACCCCTCAGGTGCACCCCTCAGTTGCACCCCTCAGTTGCACCCCCCAGTTGCACCCCTCAGTTGCAGCCCTCAGTTGCACCCCTCAGTTGCACCCCTCAGTTGCACCCCCCAGTTGCACCCCTCAGTTGCACCCCTGCGTAGCACCCTTCAGTTGCACCCCCAAGTTGCACCCCTCAGTTGCACCCCCCAGTTGCACCCCTCAGTTGCACCCCTCAGTTGCACCCCTCAGTTGCACACCTCAGTTGCACCCCTCAGTTGCACCCCCCAGTTGCACCCCCCGGTTACACCCCTCAGTTGCACCCCCCAGTTGCACCCCTCAGTTGCAACCCTCAGTTGCACCCCCCAGTTGCACCCCCCACTTGCACCCCTCAGTTGCACCCCCCAGTTGCACCCCTCAGTTGCACCCCTCAGTTGCACCCCTCAGTTGCACACCTCAGTTGCACCCCTCAGTTGCACCCCCCAGTTGCACCCCCCAGTTGCACCCCTCAGTTGCACCCCCAGTTGCACCCCTCAGTTGCACCCCTCAGTTGCACCCCCCAGTTGCACCCCCCACTTGCACCCCTCAGGTGCACCCCCCAGGTGCACCTGCACCCCTCAGTTGCAGCCCCCAGTTGCACCCTTCAGTTGCATCCCTCAGTTGCACCCCCCAGTTGCACCCCTCAGTTGCACCCCTCAGTTGCACCCCTCAGTTGCACCCCTCAGTTGCACCCCCCAGTGGTACCCCTCAGTTGCACCCCTCAGTTGCACCCGTCAGTTGCACCCGTCAGTTGCACCCCTCAGTTGCACCCCTCAGTTGCACCCCTCAGTTGCACCTCCCAGTTGCACCCCTCAGTTGCACCCCCCAGTTGCACCCCTCAGTTGCACCCCTCAGTTGCACCCCCCAGTTGCACCCCTCAGTTGCACCGCTCAGTTGCATACCCCAGTTGCACCCCCCAGTTGCACCCCTCAGTTGCACCCCTCAGTTGCACCCCTCAGTTGCACCCCTCAGTTGCACCCCCCAGTTGCACCTGCACCCGTCAGTTGCACCCCCCAGTTGCACCCTTCAGTTGCACCCCTCAGTTGCAGGCCCCAATTGCACACCTCAGTTGCACCCCTCAGTTGCACCCCTCAGTTGCACCCCCCAGTTGCACCCCCCAGTTGCACCCCCCCAGTTGCACCCCTTAGTTCCACCCCTCAGTTGCACCCCCCAGTTGCACCCCTCAGTTGCACCCCTCAGTTGCACCCCTTAGTTGCACCCCTCAGTTGCACCCCCCAGTTGCACCCCTCAGTTGCACCCCTCAGTTGCACCCCTCAGTTGCACCCCCCAGTTGCATCCCCCAGTTGCACCCCTCAGTTGCACCCCTCCAGTTGCACGCCTCCAGTTGCACCCCTCAGTTGCACCCCTCAGTTGCACCCCTCAGTTGCACCCCTCAGTTGCACCCCTCAGTTGCACCCCTCAGTTGCACCCCCCAGTTGCACCCCTCAGTTGCACCCCCCAGTTGCACCCCTAAGTTGCACCCCTCAGTTGCACCCCCCAGGTGCACCCCCCAGTTGCAACCCTCAGTTGCACCCCTCAGTTGCACCCCCCAGTTGCACCCCCCAGTTGCACCCCTCATTTGCACCCCTCAGTTGCACCCCTCAGGTGCACCCCTCAGTTGCACCCCTCAGTTGCACCCCCCAGTTGCACCCCTCAGTTGTAGCCCTCAGTTGCACCCCTCAGTTGCACCCCCCAGTTGCACCCCTCAGTTGCACCCCTCAGTTGCACCCCTCAGTTGCAGCCCTCAGTTGCACCCCTCAGTTGCACCCCCAGTTGCACCCCCAGTTGCACCCCTCAGTTGCACCCCTCCAGTTGCACCCCTCAGTTGCACCCCTCAGTTGCACCCCCCAGTTGCACCCCCCAGTTGCACCCCCCAGTTGCACCCCTCCGTTGCACCCCCCAGCTGCACCCCCCAGTTGCACCCCTCAGCTGCACGCCTCAGTTGCACCCCCCAGTTGCAAGCCCCAGTTGCTCCCCTCAGTTGCACTCCTCAGTTGCACCCCCCAGTTGCACCCCTCAGTTGCACCCCTCAGTCGCACCCCTCAGTTGCAACCCTCAGTTGCACCCCCCAGTTGCACCCCTCAGTTGCACCCCTCAGTTGCACCCCTCAGTTGCACCCCTCAGTTGCATCCCCCAGTTGCACCCCTCAGTTGCACCCCCCAGTTGCACCCCGCAGTTGCACCCCTCAGTTGCACCCCCCAGTTGCACCCCCCAGTTGCACCCCTCAGTGGCACCCCCCAGTTGCACCCCTCAGTTGCACCCCTCACTTGCACCCCCCAGTTGCACCCCCCACTTGCACCCCTCAGGTGCACCCCCCAGGTGCACCTGCACCCCTCAGTTGCACCCCCCAGTTGCACCCCTCAGTTGCACCCCTCAGTTGCACCCCCCAGTTGCACCCCTCAGTTGCACCCCTCAGTTGCACCCCTCAGCCGCACCCCTCAGTTGCACCCCCCAGTGGTACCCCTCAGTTGCACCCCTCAGTTGCACCCGTCAGTTGCACCCGTCAGTTGCACCTCTCAGTTGCACCCCTCAGTTGCACCCCCCAGTTGCACCCCCCAGTTGCACCCCTCAGTTGCACCCCCCAGTTGTACCCCTCAGTTGCACACCTCAGTTGCACCCCTCAGTTGCACCCGTCAGTTGCACCTCTTAGTTGCAACCCTCAGTTGCACCCCCCAGTTGCACCCCTCAGTTGCACCCCTCAGTTGCACCCCTCAGTTGCAGCCCTCACTTGCACCCCCCAGTTGCACCCCCCAGTTGCACCCCTCAGTTGCACCCCCCGGTTGCACCCCCCAGTTGCACCCCTCAGTTGCACCCCTCAGTTGCACCCCTCAGTTGCACCCCCCAGTTGCACCCCTCAGTTGCACCCCCCAGTTGCACCCCTCAGTTGCACCCCTCAGTTGCACCCCTCAGTTGCACCCCCCAGTTGCACCCCTCAGTTGCACCCCCCAGTTGCACCCCCCAGTTGCACCCCTCAGTTGCACCCCTCAGTTGCACCCCTCAGGTGCACCCCTCAGTTGCACCCCTCAGTTGCATTCCTCAGTTGCACCCCTCAGTTGCACCCCCCAGTTGAAACCCCTCAGTTGCACCCCTCAGTTGCACCCCTCAGTTGCACCCCCCAGTTGCACCCTTCAGTTGCACCCCCCAGTTGCACCCCCGAGTCGCACCCCCCAGTTGTACCCCTCAGTTGCACCCCCCAGTTGAAAACCCTCAGTTGCACCCCCCAGTTGCACCCCCCAGTTGCACCCCCGAGTCGCACCCCCCAGTTGCACCCCTCAGTTGCACCCCCCAGTTGCACGCTTCAGTTGCACCCCTCAGTTGCACCCCTCAGTTGCACCCCCCAGTTGCACGCTTCAGTTGCACCCCTCAGTTGCACCCCCCAGTTGCACCCCCCAGTTGCACCCCTCAGTTGCACCCCTCAGTTGCACCCTTCAGTTGCAGCCCTCAGTTGCAGCCCTCAGTTGCACCCGTCAGTTGCACCTCTCAGTTGCACCCCTCAGTTGCACCCCCCAGTTGCACCCCTCAGTTGCACCCCTCAGTTGAACCCCTCAGTTGCACCCCTCAGTTGCACCCCCCAGTTGCACCCCCCAGTTGCACCCCTCAGTTGCACCCCCCCGTTGCACGCCCCAGTTGCACCCCCCAGTTGCACCCCTCAGTTGCACCCCCCAGTTGTACCCTCAGTTGCACCCCTCAGTTGCGCCCCTCAGTTGCACCCGTCAGTTGCACCTCTCAGTTGCACCCCTCAGTTGCACCCCCCAGTTGCACCCCTCAGTTGCACCCCTCAGTTGAACCCCTCAGTTGCACCCCTCAGTTGCACCCCCCAGTTGCACCCCCCAGTTGCACCCCTCAGTTGCACCCCCCAGTTGCACCCCCCAGTTGCACCCCCCAGTTGCACCCCTCATTTGCACCCCTCAGTTGCACCCCCCAGTTGCACCCCTCAGTTGCACCCCCCCGTTGCACCCCTCAGTTGCACCCCTCAGTTGCACCCCTCAGTTGCACCCCTCAGTTGCACCCCTCGGTTGCACCCCTCAGTTGCACCCCTCAGTTGCACCCCTCAGTTGCATCCCCCTGGTGCACCCCCCAGTGGCACCCTTCAGTTGCACCCCCCAGTTGCACCCCCCAGTCGCACCCCCCAGTTGCACCCCTCAGTTGCACCCCCCAGTTGCACGCTTCAGTTGCACCCCTCAGTTGCACCCCTCAGCCGCACCCCTCAGTTGCACCCCCCAGTGGTACCCCTCAGTTGCACCCCTCAGTTGCACCCGTCAGTTGCACCCGTCAGTTGCACCTCTCAGTTGCACCCCTCAGTTGCACCCCCCAGTTGCACCCCCCAGTTGCACCCCTCAG
The DNA here is from genome assembly GCA_964036045.1 of Eutreptiella sp. 'Long Island Sound 2002'. NCBI lineage: Eukaryota > Euglenozoa > Euglenophyceae > Eutreptiales > Eutreptiaceae > Eutreptiella > Eutreptiella sp. 'Long Island Sound 2002'. The sequence continues at coordinate 124,551,563 of OZ038383.1, read as the reverse complement.
TTGCACCCCCCAGTTGTACCCCTCAGTTGCACACCTCAGTTGCACCCCTCAGTTGCACCCGTCAGTTGCACCTCTTAGTTGCAACCCTCAGTTGCACCCCCCAGTTGCACCCCTCAGTTGCACCCCTCAGTTGCACCCCTCAGTTGCAGCCCTCACTTGCACCCCCCAGTTGCACCCCCCAGTTGCACCCCTCAGTTGCACCCCCCGGTTGCACCCCCCAGTTGCACCCCTCAGTTGCACCCCTCAGTTGCACCCCTCAGTTGCACCCCCCAGTTACACCCCTCAGTTGCACCCCCCAGTTGCACCCCTCAGTTGCACCCCTCAGTTGCACCCCTCAGTTGCACCCCCCAGTTGCACCCCTCAGTTGCACCCCCCAGTTGCACCCCCCAGTTGCACCCCTCAGTTGCACCCCTCAGTTGCACCCCTCAGGTGCACCCCTCAGTTGCACCCCTCAGTTGCACCCCTCAGTTGCACCCCTCAGTTGCACCCCCCAGTTGAAACCCCTCAGTTGCACCCCTCAGTTGCACCCCTCAGTTGCACCCCCCAGTTGCACCCTTCAGTTGCACCCCCCAGTTGCACCCCCGAGTCGCACCCCCCAGTTGTACCCCTCAGTTGCACCCCCCAGTTGAAAGCCCTCAGTTGCACCCCCCAGTTGCACCCCCCAGTTGCACCCTTCAGTTGCACCCCCCAGTTGCACCCCCGAGTCGCACCCCCCAGTTGCACCCCTCAGTTGCACCCCCCAGTTGCACGCTTCAGTTGCACCCCTCAGTTGCACCCCTCAGTTGCACCCCCCAGTTGCACGCTTCAGTTGCACCCCTCAGTTGCACCCCCCAGTTGCACCCCCCAGTTGCACCCCTCAGTTGCATCCCTCAGTTGCACCCTTCAGTTGCAGCCCTCAGTTGCAGCCCTCAGTTGCACCCGTCAGTTGCACCTCTCAGTTGCACCCCTCAGTTGCACCCCCCAGTTGCACCCCTCAGTTGCACCCCTCAGTTGAACCCCTCAGTTGCACCCCTCAGTTGCACCCCCCAGTTGCACCCCCCAGTTGCACCCCTCAGTTGCACCCCCCAGTTGCACGCCCCAGTTGCACCCCCCAGTTGCACCCCTCAGTTGCACCCCCCAGTTGTACCCTCAGTTGCACCCCTCAGTTGCGCCCCTCAGTTGCACCCGTCAGTTGCACCTCTCAGTTGCACCCCTCAGTTGCACCCCCCAGTTGCACCCCTCAGTTGCACCCCTCAGTTGAACCCCTCAGTTGCACCCCTCAGTTGCACCCCCCAGTTGCACCCCCCAGTTGCACCCCTCAGTTGCACCCCCCAGTTGCACCCCCCAGTTGCACCCCCCAGTTGCACCCCTCATTTGCACCCCTCAGTTGCACCCCCCAGTTGCACCCCTCAGTTGCACCCCCCCGTGGCACCCCTCAGTTGCACCCCTCAGTTGCACCCCTCAGTTGCACCCCTCAGTTGCACCCCTCGGTTGCACCCCTCAGTTGCACCCCTCAGTTGCACCCCTCAGTTGCATCCCCCTGGTGCACCCCCCAGTTGCACCCTTCAGTTGCACCCCCCAGTTGCACCCCCCAGTCGCACCCCCCAGTTGCACCCCTCAGTTGCACCCCCCAGTTGCACGCTTCAGTTGCACCCCTCAGTTGCACCCCTCAGTTGCACCCCCCAGTTGCACCCCCCAGTTGCACCCCTCAGTTGCACCCCCCAGTTGCACCCCGCAGTTGCACCCCTCAGTTGCACCCCCCAGTTGCACCCCCCAGTTGCACCCCTCAGTGGCACCCCCCAGTTGCACCCCTCAGTTGCACCCCTCAGTTGCACCCCCCAGTTGCACCCCCCACTTGCACCCCTCAGGTGCACCCCCCAGGTGCACCTGCACCCCTCAGTTGCACCCCCCAGTTGCACCCCTCAGTTGCACCCCTCAGTTGCGACCCCCAGTTGCACCCCTCAGTTGCACCCCTCAGTTGCACCCCTCAGCCGCACCCCTCAGTTGCACCCCCCAGTGGTACCCCTCAGTTGCACCCCTCAGTTGCACCCGTCAGTTGCACCCGTCAGTTGCACCTCTCAGTTGCACCCCTCAGTTGCACCCCCCAGTTGCACCCCCCAGTTGCACCCCTCAGTTGCACCCCCCAGTTGTACCCCTCAGTTGCACACCTCAGTTGCACCCCTCAGTTGCACCCGTCAGTTGCACCTCTTAGTTGCAACCCTCAGTTGCACCCCCCAGTTGCACCCCTCAGTTGCACCCCTCAGTTGCACCCCCCAGTTGCACCCCCCAGTTGCACCCCTCAGTTGCACCCCCCAGTTGTACCCCTCAGTTGCACACCTCAGTTGCACCCCTCAGTTGCACCCGTCAGTTGCACCTCTTAGTTGCAACCCTCAGTTGCACCCCCCAGTTGCACCCCTCAGTTGCACCCCTCAGTTGCACCCCTCAGTTGCAGCCCTCACTTGCACCCCCCAGTTGCACCCCCCAGTTGCACCCCTCAGTTGCACCCCCCGGTTGCACCCCCCAGTTGCACCCCTCAGTTGCACCCCTCAGTTGCACCCCTCAGTTGCACCCCCCAGTTGCACCCCTCAGTTGCACCCCCCAGTTGCACCCCTCAGTTGCACCCCTCAGTTGCACCCCTCAGTTGCACCCCCCAGTTGCACCCCTCAGTTGCACCCCCCAGTTGCACCTCTCAGTTGCACCCCTCAGTTGCACCCCCCAGTTGCACCCCCCAGTTGCACCCCTCAGTTGCAACCCTCAGTTGCACCCCCCAGTTGCACCCCTCAGTTGCACCCCCCAGTTGCACCCCTCAGTTGCACCCCTCAGTTGCACCCTTCAGTTGCACCCCTCAGTTGCACCCCCCAGTTGCACCCCCCAGTTGCACCCCTCAGTTGCAGCCCCCAGTTGCACCCCTCAGTTGCACCCCCCAGTTGCACCCCTCAGTTGCAGTCCTCAGTTGTAGCCCTCAGTTGCACCCGTCAGTTGCAGCCTCTCGGTTGCACCCCTCAGTTGCCCCCCTCAGTTGCACCCTCCAGTTGCACCCCTCAGCTGCACCCCTCAGTTGCACCCCTCAGTTGCACCCCTCAGTTGCACCCCTCAGTTGCACCCCTCAGTTGCACCCCCCAGTTGCATCCCTCAGTTGCACCCCTCAGTTGGAGCCCTCAGTTGCATCCCTCAGTTGCACCCCCCAGTTGCACCCCTCCGTTGCACCCCCCAGTTGCACCCCTCAGTTGCACCCCTAAGTTGCACCCCTCAGTTGCACCCCTCAGTTGCACCCCTCACTTGCACCCCCCAGTTGCACCCCTCAGTTGCACCCCTCAGTTGCACCCCTCACTTGCACCCCCCAGTTGCATCCCTCAGTTGCACCCCTCAGTTGCACCCCTCAGTTGCACCCCTCAGTTGCACCCCCCAGTTGCACCCCCCAGTTGCACCCCTCAGTTGCACCCCCCAGTTGCACCTTTCAGTTGCACCCCTCAGTTGCACCCCTCAGTTGCACCCCTCAGTTGCACCCCTCAGTTGCACCCCCCAGTTCCACCCCTCAGTTGCACCCCCCAGTTCCACCCCTCAGTTGCACCCCTCAGTGGCACCCCTGAGTTGCACCCCCCAGTTGCACCCGCAGTTGCACCCCTCAGTTGCGCCCCCCATTTTCACTCCCCAGTTGCACCCCTCAGTTGCACCCCTCAGTTGCAGCCCTCAGTTGCACCCCTCGGTTGCACCCCTCAGTTGCACCCCTCAGTTGCACCCCTCAGTTGCACCACTCAGTTGCACCCCCCAGTTGCACCCCCCAGTTGCACCCCCCAGTTGCACCCCTCAGTTGCACCCCTCAGTTGCAGCCCCCAGTTGCACCCCTCAGTTGCACCCGTCAGTTGCACCCCCTCAGTTGCACCCCCCAGTTGCACCCCTCAGTTGCACCCTTCAGTTGCACCCCCCAGTTGCACCCCTCAGTTGCACCCCCCAGTTGCACCACTCAGTTGCAGCCCCCAGTTGCACCCCTCATTTGCACCCCCCAGTTGCACCCTTCAGTTGCAGCCCTCAGTTGCAGCCCTCAGTTGCACCCGTCAGTTGCACCTCTCAGTTGCACCCCTCAGTTGCACCCCTCAGTTGCACCCCTCAGTTGCACCCCTCAGTTGCACCCCTCACTAGCACCCCTCAGTTGCACGCCCCAGTTGCATCCCTCAGTTGCACCCCTCAGTTGCACCCCCCAGTTGCACCCCTCAGTTGCACCCCCCAGTTGCACCTCCCAGTTGCACCCCTCAGTTGCACCCCCCAGTTGCGACCCCCAGTTGCACCCCTCAGTTGCACCCCTCAGTTGCACCCCTCAGTTGCACCCCTCAGTTGCACGCCTCAGTTGCACCCCTCAGTTGCACCCCTCAGTTGCACCCCCCAGTTGCACCCCCCACTCGCACCCCCCAGTTGCACCCCTCAGTTGCACCCCTCAGTTGCATCCCCCAGTTGCAGCCCCCCGTTGCACCCCTCAGTTGCACCCCTCAGTTGCACCCCTCAGTTGCACCCCTCAGTTGCACCCCCCAGTTGCATCCCTCAGTTGCACCCCTCAGTTGCACCCCTCAGTTGCACCCCTCAGTTGCACCCCTCAGTTGCATCCCTCAGTTGCACCCCTCAGTTGCACCCCTCAGTTGCACCCCTCAGTTGCACCCCTCAGTTGCACCCCTCAGTTGCACCCCCCAGTTGCACCCCCCACTCGCACCCCCCAGTTGCACCCCTCAGTTGCACCCCTCAGTTGCATCCCCCAGTTGCACCCCCCCGTTGCACCCCCCAGTTGCACCCCTCAGTTGCACCCCTCAGTTGCACCCCTCAGTTGCACCCCCCCGTTGCACCCCCCGATGGCACCCCTCAGTTGCACCCCTCAGTTGCACCCCCCAGTTCCACCCCTCAGTTGCACCCCTCAGTTGCACCCCCCAGTTGCACCCCCCAGTTGCACCCCCCAAGTTGCACCCCTCAGTTGCACCCCTCAGTTGCACCCTTCAGTTGCACCCCTCAGTTGCACCCCCCAGTTGCACCCCCCAATTGCACCCCTCAGTTGCACCCCCCAGTTGCACCCCTCAGTTGCACCCCCCAGTTGCACCCCTCAGTTGCACCCCCCAGTTGCACCCCCCAGTTGCACCCCTCAGTTGCACCCCTCAGTTGCACCCCTCAGTTGCACCCCTCAGTTGCACCCCCCAGTTGCACCCCTCAGTTGCACCCCTCAGTTGCACCCCTCAGTTGCACCCCGCAGTTGCACCCCCCAGTTGCACCCCCCAGTTGCACCCCTCAGTTGCACCCCCCAGTTGCACCCCCCAGTTGCACCCCTCAGTTGCACCCCTCAGTTGCACCCCTCAGTTGCACCCCTCAGTTGCACCCCTCAGTTGCACCCCTCAGTTGCACCCCTCAGTTGCACCCCTCAGTTGCACCCCGTCAGTTGCACCCCCCAGTTGCACCCCTCAGTTGCACCCTTCAGTTGCACCCCCCAGTTGCACCCCTCAGTTGCACCCCCCAGTTGCACCACTCAGTTGCAGCCCCCAGTTGCACCCCTCATTTGCACCCCCCAGTTGCACCCTTCAGTTGCAGCCCTCAGTTGCAGCCCTCAGTTGCACCCGTCAGTTGCACCTCTCAGTTGCACCCCTCAGTTGCACCCCTCAGTTGCACCCCTCAGTTGCACCCCTCAGTTGCACCCCTCACTTGCACCCCTCAGTTGCACGCCCCAGTTGCATCCCTCAGTTGCACCCCTCAGTTGCACCCCCCAGTTGCACCCCTCAGTTGCACCCCCCAGTTGCACCTCCCAGTTGCACCCCTCAGTTGCACCCCCCAGTTGCGACCCCCAGTTGCACCCCTCAGTTGCACCCCTCAGTTGCACCCCTCAGTTGCACCCCTCAGTTGCACGCCTCAGTTGCACCCCTCAGTTGCACCCCTCAGTTGCACCCCCCAGTTGCACCCCCCACTCGCACCCCCCAGTTGCACCCCTCAGTTGCACCCCTCAGTTGCATCCCCCAGTTGCAGCCCCCCGTTGCACCCCTCAGTTGCACCCCTCAGTTGCACCCCTCAGTTGCACCCCCCAGTTGCACCCCTCAGTTGCACCCCCCAGTTGCACCCCTCAGTTGCACCCCCCAGTTGCACCCCCCAGTTGCACCCCTCAGTTGCACCCCTCAGTTGCACCCCTCAGTTGCACCCCTCAGTTGCACCCCCCAGTTGCACCCCTCAGTTGCACCCCTCAGTTGCACCCCTCAGTTGCACCCCGCAGTTGCACCCCCCAGTTGCACCCCCCAGTTGCACCCCTCAGTTGCACCCCCCAGTTGCACCCCCCAGTTGCACCCCTCAGTTGCACCCCTCAGTTGCACCCCTCAGTTGCACCCCTCAGTTGCACCCCCCAGTTGCACCCCTCAGTTGCACCCCTCAGTTGCACCCCCCAGTTGCACCCCTCAGTTGCACCCCCCAGTTCCACCCCTCAGTTGCACCCCTCAGTTGCACCCCCCAGTTGCACCCCCCAGTTGCACCCCCCAGTTGCACCCCTCAGTTGCACCCCTCAGTTGCACCCTTCAATTGCACCCCCCAGTTGTACCCCTCAGTTGCACCCCCCAGTTGCACCCCGCAGTTTCACCCCTCAGTTGCAGCCCCCAGTTGCACCCCTCAGTTGCACCCCCGAGTTGCTCCCTTCAGTTGCAGTCCTCAGTTGCACCCCTCAGTTGCATCCCCCAGTTGCACCCCCCCGTTGCACCCCCCAGTTGCACCCCTCAGTTGCACCCCTCGGTTGCAGCCCTCAGTTGCACCCCCCCGTTGCACCCCCCAATGGCACCCCTCAGTTGCACCCCTCAGTTGCACCCCTCAGTTGCACCCCTCAGTTGCACCCCTCCAGTTGCACCCCTCAGTTGCACCCCTCAGTTGCACCCCTCAGTTGCACCCCTCAGTTGCACCCCTCAGTTGCACCCCTCAGTTGCACCCCTCAGTTGCACCCCCCAGTGGCACCCCCCAGTTGCACCCCTCAGTGCACCCCTCAGTTGCATCCCTCAGTTGCACCCCCCAGTTGCACCCCTCCGTTGCACCCCCCAGTTGCGCCCCTCAGTTGCACCCCTCAGTTGCACCCCCCAGTTGCACCCCTCAGTTGCACCCCTCAGTTGCACCCCTCAGTTGCACCCCTCAGTTGCACCCCTCAGTTGCACCCCCCAGTTGCACCCCCCAGTTGCACACCCCAGTTGTACCCCTCAGTTGCACCCCTCAGTTGCACCACTCAGTTGCACCCCTCAGTTGCGCCCCTCAGTTGCACCCCTCAGTTGCACCCCTCAGTTGCACCCCTCAGTTGCACCCCTCAGTTGCACCCCTCAGTTGCACCCCTCAGTTGCACCCCTCAGTTGCACCCCTCAGTTGCACCCCCCAGTTGCACCCCCCTGTTGCACCCCTCAGTTGCAGCCCCCAGTTGCACCCCTCAGTTGCACCCCCCAGTTGCACCCCCCAGTTGCACCCCTCAGTTGCACCCCTCAGTTGCACCCCCCTGTTGCACCCCTCAGTTGCACCCCTCAGTTGCACCCCCCAGTTGCGCCCCTCAGTTGCACCCCTCAGTTGCACCCCTCAGTTGCACCCCTCAGTTGCACCCCTCAGTTGCACCCCCCAGTTGCACCCCCCTGTTGCACCCCTCAGTTGCAGCCCCCAGTTGCACCCCTCAGTTGCACCCCCCAGTTGCACCCCCCAGTTGCACCCCTCAGTTGCACCCCCCAGTTGCACCCCTCAGTTGCACCCCCCAGTTGCACCCCTCAGTTGTACCCCTCAGTTGCACCCCCCAGTTCCACCCCTCAGTTGCACCCCTCAGTTGCACCCCCCAGTTGCACCCCCCAGTTGCACACCCCAGTTGTACCCCTCAGTTGCACCCCTCAGTTGCACCCCCCTGTTGAACCCCGCAGTTGCACCCCTCAGTTGCGCCCCCCATTTTCACTCCCCAGTTGCACCCCTCAGTTGCGCCCCTCAGTTGCAGCCCTCAGTTGCACCCCTCGGTTGCACCCCTCAGTTGCACCCCTCAGTTGCACCCCTCAGTTGCACCCCTCAGTTGCACCCCTCAGTTGCACCCCTCAGTTGCACCCCCCAGTTGCACCCCTCAGTTGCACCCCTCAGTTGCACCCCTCAGTTGCACCCCCCAGTTGCACCCCCCAGTTGCACCCCCCAGTTGCCCCCCTCAGTTGCACCCCTCAGTTGCACCCCCCAGTTGCACCCCTCAATTGCACCCCTCAGTTGCACCCCCCAGTTGCACCCCCCAGTTGCACCCCTCAGTTGCACCCTTCAGTTGCACCCCCCAGTTGCACCCCTCAGTTGCACCCCCCAGTTGCACCCCTCAGTTGCAGCCCCCAGTTGCACCCCTCATTTGCACCCCCCAGTTGCACCCTTCAGTTGCAGCCCTCAGTTGCAGCCCTCAGTTGCACCCGTCAGTTGCACCTCTCAGTTGCACCCCTCAGTTGCACCCCTCAGTTGCACCCCTCAGTTGCACCCCCCGGTTGCACCCCTCACTTGCACCCCTCAGTTGCACGCCCCAGTTGCATCCCTCAGTTACACCCCTCAGTTGCACCCGTCAGTTGCACCCCTCAGTTGCACGCCTCAGTTGCAACCCTCAGTTGCACCCCTCAGTTGCACCCCCCAGTTGCACCCCCCAATCGCACCCCCCAGTTGCACCCCTCAGTTGCACCCCTCAGTTGCATCCCCCAGTTGCAGCCCCCCGTTGCACCCCTCAGTTGCACCCCTCAGTTGCACCCCTCAGTTGCACCCCTCAGTTGCACCCCTCAGTTGCACCCGAAAGTTGCATCGCTCTGTTGCACCCCTCAGTTGCACCCCTCAGTTGCACCCCTCAGTTGCACCCCTCAGTTGCACCCCTCAGTTGGACCCCTCAGTTGCACCCCTCAGTTGCACCCCTCAGTTGCACCCCTCAGTTGCACCCCCCCGTTGCACCCCCCAGTTGCACCCCTCAGTTGCAGCCCTCGGTGGCACCCCTCAGTTGCACCCCCCCGTTGCACCCCCCAGTTGCACCCCTCAGTTGCACCCCCCAGTTGCACTCCCCAGTTCCACCCCTCAGTTGCACCCCCCAGTTGCACCCTTCAATTGCACCCCTCAGTTGCACCCCCCAGTTGCACCCCCCAGTTGCACCCCTCAGTTGCACCCCTCAGTTGCACCCCCCAGTTGCACCCCCCAGTTGCACCCCTCAGTTGCACCCCTCAGTTGCACCCCTCAGTTGCACCTATCGGTTGCACCCCTCGGTTGCACCCCTCAGTTGCAGCCGTCAGTTGCACCTCTCAGTTGCACCCCTCAGTTGCACCCCCCAGTTGCACCTCTCAGTTGCACCCCCCAGTTGCACCCCCCAGTTGCAACCCCTAGTTGCACCCCTCAGTTGCACCCCCCACTTTCACCCCCAAGTTGCAAACCTCAGTTGCACCCCTCAGTTGCACCCTCCAGTTGCACCCCCAAGTTGCACCCCTCAGTTGCACGCCTCAGTTGCACCCCCTAGTCGCACCGCTCAGTTGCACCCCTAAGTTGCAACCCTCAGTTGCACCCCTCAGTTGCACCCCCCAGTTGCACCCCCCAGTTGCACCCCCCAGTTGCACCCCTCAGTTGCACCCCTCAGTTGCACCCTTCAGTTGCACCCCTCAGTTGCACCCCCAAGTTGCACCCCCGAATTGCACCCCTCAGTTGCACCCCCCAGTTGCACCCCTCAGTTGCACCCCTCAGTTGCACCCCTCAGTTGCACCCCCCAGTTGCACCCCCCAGTTGCACCCCTCAGTTGCACACCTCAGTTGCAACCCTCAGTTGCACCCCTCAGTTGCAACCCTCAGTTGCACCCCCCAGTTGCACCGCGCAGTTGCAAGCCCCAGTTGCACCCCTCAGTTGCACCCCTCAGTTGCACCCCTCAGTTGCACCATTCAGTTGCACCACTCAGTTGCACCCCTCAGTTGCACCCCTCAGTTGCACCCCCCAGTTGCACCCCTCAGGTGCACCCCTCAGTTGCACCCCTCAGTTGCACCCCTCAGTTGCACCCCCCAGTTGCAGGCCTCAGTTGCACCCCCCAGTTGCACCCCCCAGTTGCACCCCTCAGTTGCAACCCCCAGTTGCACCCCCCAGTTGCACCCCTCAGTTGCACCCCCCAGTTGCACCCCTCAGTTGCACCCCTCAGTTTCACCCCCCAGTTGCACCCCCCACTCGCACCCCTCAGTTGCACCCCCCAGGTGCACCTGCACCCCTCAGTTGCACCCCCCAGTTGCACCCTTCAGTTGCACCCCTCAGTTGCACCCCCCAGTTGCACCCCTCATTTGCACCCCCCAGTTGCACCCCCCACTCGCATCCCTCAGTTGCACCCCCCGGGTGCACCTGCACCCCTCAGTTGCACCCCCCAGTTGCACCCTTCAGTTGCACCCCTCAGTTGCACCCCCCAGGTGCACTTGCACCCCTCAGTTGCACCCCCCAGTTGCAGCCTTCAGTTGCACCCCTCAGTTGCACCCCTCAGTTGCACCCCTCACTTGCAACCCTCAGTTACACCCCTCAGTTGCACCCCCCAGTTGCACCCCCCAGTTGCACCCCTCAGTTGCACCCCTCAAGTGCACCCCTCAGTTGCACCCCTCAGTTGCACCCCTCAGTTGCACCCCTCAGTTGCACCCGTCAGTTGGACCCCTCAGTTGCACCCCTCAGTTGCACCCCCCAGTTGCACCTCTCAGTTGCACCCCCCAGTTGCACCCCTCAGCTGCACCCCTCAGTTGCACCCCCCAGTTGCACCCCCCAGTTGCACCCCTCACTTGCACCCACCACTTTCGCCCCCCAGTTGCAACCCTCAGTTGCACCCCCCAGTTGCACCCTCCAATTGCACCCCCCAGCTGCACCCCCCATGCACCCCTCGGCTGCACCCCTCAGGTGCAGCCCCTAGTTGCAACCCTCAGTTGCACCCCCCAGTTGCACCCCTCAGTTGCAACCCTCCAGCTGCACCCCTCAGTTGCACCCCTCAGTTGCGGCCCCCAGTTGCACCCCCCAGTTGCAACCCTCAGTTGCACCCCTCAGTTGCACCCCTCAGTTGCACCCCCAGTTGCACCCCTCAGTCGCACCCCCCAGTTGCACCCCTCAGTTGCACCCCATAGTTGCACCCCTCAGTTGCACCCCTCAGTTGCACCCCTCAGTTGCACCCCTCAGTTGCACCCCTCAGTTGCACCCCTCAGTTGCACCCCCCAGCTGCACCCCTCAGTTGCACCCCCCAGTTGCACCCCGCAGTTGCACCCCTCAGTTGCACCCCCCAGCTGCACCCCTCAGTTGCACCCCTCAGTTGCACCCCCCACTCGCACCCCTCTGTTGAACCCCCCAGGTGCACCTGCACCCCTCAGTTGCACCCCCCAGTTGCACCCCTCGGTTGCACCCCTCAGTTGCACCCCTCAGTTGCACCCCTCAGTTGCACCCCCCAGTTGCACCACTCAGTTGCACCCCTCAGTTGCACCCTTCAGTTGCACCTGCAGTTGCACCTCTCAGTTGCACCCCTCAGTTGCAGCCCCCAGTTGCACCCCTCAGTTGCACCCCCCAGTTGCACCCCTCAAATGCACCCCCCAGTTGCACCCCTCAGTTGCACCCCCCAGTAGCACCCCCCAGTTGCACCCCTCAGTTGCACCCCTCAGTTGCACCCCCCAGTTGCACCCCTCACTTGCACCCCTCAGTTGCACCCCCCAGTTGCACCCCCCCCTCGCACCCCTCAGACTGGTGACCTGGCACCAGTCTAAAAACCCTCAGGATGGTACTGTGGGACGGATTGCCCACACGCACTGCCACGCTCGAAGCCAGTCGTGATACGTCTCGGTTTCTCGTGCGTCTTCCCAGTGTCAGGCCGGGCCCACCCCGCCCGCCAACCGTCCAGGACCCCTCCCTGGGCCAAACATGCAGTCCTGTGGGGGGCAGATGCACATACGTGGCCTCCCCCCGACCGCCAGACGCCTACGTGGCGCCTGCCCCGACAGCTCTCCGCCGACATGGCGCGGGCTCACTGGCAGGGCACTATCGTGGTGCCACGAACGTACCCATGCGCCGTCGTGGCGCGGCCTTCAGGGCAGAGCGCCGTCGTGGCGCGGCCTTCTCGGAAGAGCGCCGCCACGGCGCCGCCCAAACAATCCAGCGCCAACGTGGCGCCACTGCAGTGGCAGCACACCACCGGGGTGCAGCCAACGTGCAAGTGTGCGGCCGTGGCGCAGTGTTCGGGGCACGGCGCCGTCGTGGCACTGCCCAGACACCCCTATGCCTCCGTGGCGCCAGTTCAGTGGCAGAGCGCCATCGTGGTGCCGCCAACGTACACGTGCGCCATCGTGGCGCAATCCTCAGGGCAGAACGTCACCGCGGCGCTGCCCGGACAGCCCTGCGCCGACGTGGCGCCAGTTCAGTGACGTGGCACCACCGTGGTGCAGTCAACGTACACGTGCGCCGTCGTGGCGCAACCTTCAGGGCAGAGCGCCACCGTGGCGCTGCACAAACGTTCTTCGTGCGCCAGCCTGGCCATGGTGTGTCCTCCAGGCCAATACTCGAGGCACCATTGTGGGGTCTGCACCTGGCGCTCCGCCACCCTCCGTGACACCCCGTGCGGAGGTGACGAGTCATCGGCGGTACTCACCGCCTCACGTGCCATCGGCGAACGTCGCCGTCTCGCTCGGGCACCATCGTGGTGCCACTTTCTCGGTCACGTACCGTCTCGGTGCACATATTGTAGGGCTCGTCGTTTGGGCTCGGCCTTTGCGGCCGGGCGTCGTCGGTGACCTCCACAGCGGTGCACCACCGTGGTGCTATGGCTGTGACGCACCTCCCGCACTCACAGAACCCGGGGGTACCCAGGCCAGCGGCGGTGCGCGTGATCGTGTAGCGTGACCGTACTCGCGACGCCGGCGGTACTCAGCCCGCCGGCAGTGCGCATAGTCGTGCTAGGCCGCGTTCTATTTGGCCCGGTGACGTTTGCAAGTCGGGGGTGATGCCCCGGGAGACCCACACCTTCCGTGCCCGTTGATCCTGGGACGCTACCTCGGGTGGACCCAGGACAGCTTGGAGCAGTCGGTGGCCGGGAGCGGAGAGCAGATCGGACCGTAGCGTTGTCGTACACCGGCGCTTTGACCCAGACGGCCTGCTGGGAGGGGCGTTCTCAGGTGTGCGACGGGATTCGTCTTACTCTAGCGGAGATAAGACGGAGGACTCCCTCAGCTGTGCCTGCGTTGGGCCCCCGGGGGACGACGCCAAGGCTCACCGTACGTGGGACCGCGGCAGGCGCTCCTCCTCCTCCTCCTCCTCCTCAGTTGCACCCTCCAGGTGCACCTGCACCCCTCAGTTGCACCCCCCAGTTGCACCCTTCAGTTGCACCCCTCAGTTGCACCCCCCAGTTGCACCCCTCAGTTGCACGCCATAGTTGCACCCCTCAGTTGCACCCCTCAGTTGCACCCCCCAGTTGTACCCCTCAGTTGCACCCCTCAGTTGCACCCCTCAGTTGCACCCCTCAGTTGCACCTCTCAGTTGCACCCCTCAGTTGCACCCCCCAGTTGCACCCCTCAGTTGCACCCCCCAGTTGCACCCCCCAGTTCCACCCCCCAGTAGCACCCCCCAGTTGCACCCCTCAGTTGCACCCCCAAGTTGCACCCCCCGGTTGCACCCGTCAGTTGCACCCCTCAGTTCCACCCCTCAGTTGCACCCCTCAGTTGCAACCCTCAGTTGCACCCCCCAGTTGCACCCCCCAGTTCCACCCCCCAGTAGCACCCCCCAGTTGCACCCCTCAGTTGCACCCCCAAGTTGCACCCCCCGGTTGCACCCGTCAGTTGCACCCCTCAGTTCCACCCCTCAGTTGCACCCCTCAGTTGCAACCCTCAGTTGCACCCGCCAGTTGCACCCCCCAGTTGCACCCCTCAGTTGCACCCCCCAGTTGCACCCCTCAGTTGCACCCGCCAGTTGCACCCCCCAGTTGCACCCCTCAGTTGCACCCCTCAGTTGCACCCCTCAGTTGCACCCCTCAGTTGCACGCCTCAGTTGCAGCCCTCAGTTGCACCCCTCAGTTGCACCCCTCAGTTGCACCCCCCAGTTGCACCCCCCAGTTGCACCCCTCAGTTGCACCCCTCAGTTGCATCCCCCGGTTGCACCCCTCAGTTGCACCCCCCAGTTGCACCCCTCAGTTGCACCCCTCCAGTTGCACCCCTCAGTTGCACCCCTCAGTTGCGGCCCCCAGTTGCACCCCCCAGTTGCAACCCTCAGTTGCACCCCTCAGTTGCACCCCCCAGTTGCACCCCCCAGTTGCACCCCTCAGTTGCACCCCTCAGTTGCACCCCTCAGTTGCACCCCTCAGTTGCACCCCCCAGTTGCACCCCCCAGTTGCACCCCTCAGTTGCACCCCTCTGTTGCACCCCTCAGTTGCACCCCTCAGTTGCACCCCCCAGTTGCACCCCCCAGTTGCACCCCTCAGTTGCACCCCTCAGTTGCAATCCTCAGTTGCACCCCTCAGTTGGACCCCTCAGTTGCACCCCTCAGTTGCACCCCTCAGTTGCACCCCCCAGTTGAACCCCTCAGTTGCACCCCCCAGTTGCACCCTTCAGTTGCACCCCCCAGTTGCACCCCCCAGTCGCACCCCTCAGTTGCACCCCTCAGTTGCACCCCCCAGTCGCACCCCTCAGTTGCACCACTCAGTTGCACCCCCCAGTTGCACCCCTCAGTTGCACCCCTCAGTTGCACCCCCCCGTTGCACCCCCCAGTTGCACCCCTCAGTTGCACCCCTCAGTTGCACCCCCCAGTTGCACCCCCCAGGTGCACCCCTCAGTTGCACCCCCAAGTTGCACCCCTCAGTTGCACCCCCCAGTTGCACCCCTCAGTTGCACCCCCCAGTTGCACGCTTCAGTTGCACCCCTCAGTTGCACCCCTCAGTTGCACCCCCCAGTTGCACCCGTCAGTTGCACCCCTCAGTTGCACCCCTCAGTTGCACCCCTCAGTTGCACCCCCCAGTTGCACCCCTCAGTTGCACCCCTCAGTTGCACCCCTCAGTTGCACCCTTCAGTTGCACCCCCCAGTTGCACCCCTCAGTTGCACCCCCCAGTTGCACCCCTCAGTTGCACCCCTCAGTTGCACCCCTCAGTTGCCCCCCTCAGTTGCCCCCCTCAGTTGCACCCCTCTGTTGCACCCCCCAGTTGCACCCCCCAGTTGCACCCCTCAGTTGCACCCCCCAGTTGCACCCCTCAGTTGCACCCCTCAGTTGCACCCCTCAGTTGCACCCCCCAGTTGCACCCCTTAGTTGCACCCCTCAGTTGCACCCCCCCCGTTGCACCCCCCAGTTGCACCCCTCAGTTGCACACCTCAGTTGCATCCCCCAGTTGCACCCCCCAGTTGCACCCCTCAGTTGCACCCCCCAGTTGCACCCCTCAGTCGCACCCCCCAGTTGCACCACTCAGTTGCACCCCCCAGTTGCACCCCTCAGTTGCACCCCTCAGTTGTACCCCTCAGTTGCACCTCTCAGTTGCACCCCTCAGTTGCACCCCCCAGTTGCACCCCTCAGTTGCACCCCCCAGTTGCACCCCCCAGTTCCACCCCCCAGTAGCACCCCCCAGTTGCACCCCTCAGTTGCACCCCCAAGTTGCACCCCCCGGTTGCACCCGTCAGTTGCACCCCTCAGTTCCACCCCTCAGTTGCACCCCTCAGTTGCAACCCTCAGTTGCACCCCCCAGTTGCACCCCCCAGTTCCACCCCCCAGTAGCACCCCCCAGTTGCACCCCTCAGTTGCACCCCCAAGTTGCACCCCCCGGTTGCACCCGTCAGTTGCACCCCTCAGTTCCACCCCTCAGTTGCACCCCTCAGTTGCAACCCTCAGTTGCACCCGCCAGTTGCACCCCCCAGTTGCACCCCTCAGTTGCACCCCCCAGTTGCACCCCTCAGTTGCACCCGCCAGTTGCACCCCCCAGTTGCACCCCTCAGTTGCACCCCTCAGTTGCATCCCTCAGTTGCACCCCTCAGTTGCACCCCTCAGTTGCACCCCTCAGTTGCACCCCTCAGTTGCACCCCTCAGTTGCACCCCTCAGTTGCACCCCTCAGTTGCACGCCTCAGTTGCAGCCCTCAGTTGCACCCCTCAGTTGCACCCCTCAGTTGCACCCCCCAGTTGCACCCCCCAGTTGCACCCCTCAGTTGCACCCCTCAGTTGCATCCCCCGGTTGCACCCCTCAGTTGCACCCCCCAGTTGCACCCCTCAGTTGCACCCCTCCAGTTGCACCCCTCAGTTGCACCCCTCAGTTGCGGCCCCCAGTTGCACCCCCCAGTTGCAACCCTCAGTTGCACCCCTCAGTTGCACCCCCCAGTTGCACCCCCCAGTTGCACCCCTCAGTTGCACCCCTCAGTTGCACCCCTCAGTTGCACCCCTCAGTTGCACCCCCCAGTTGCACCCCCCAGTTGCACCCCTCAGTTGCACCCCTCTGTTGCACCCCTCAGTTGCACCCCTCAGTTGCACCCCCCAGTTGCACCCCCCAGTTGCACCCCTCAGTTGCACCCCTCAGTTGCAATCCTCAGTTGCACCCCTCAGTTGGACCCCTCAGTTGCACCCCTCAGTTGCACCCCTCAGTTGCACCCCCCAGTTGAACCCCTCAGTTGCACCCCCCAGTTGCACCCTTCAGTTGCACCCCCCAGTTGCACCCCCCAGTCGCACCCCTCAGTTGCACCCCTCAGTTGCACCCCCCAGTCGCACCCCTCAGTTGCACCACTCAGTTGCACCCCCCAGTTGCACCCCTCAGTTGCACCCCTCAGTTGCACCCCCCCGTTGCAGCCCCCAGTTGCACCCCTCAGTTGCACCCCTCAGTTGCACCCCCCAGTTGCACCCCCCAGGTGCACCCCTCAGTTGCACCCCCAAGTTGCACCCCTCAGTTGCACCCCCCAGTTGCACCCCTCAGTTGCACCCCCCAGTTGCACGCTTCAGTTGCACCCCTCAGTTGCACCCCTCAGTTGCACCCCCCAGTTGCACCCGTCAGTTGCACCCCTCAGTTGCACCCCTCAGTTGCACCCCTCAGTTGCACCCCCCAGTTGCACCCCTCAGTTGCACCCCTCAGTTGCACCCCTCAGTTGCACCCTTCAGTTGCACCCCCCAGTTGCACCCCTCAGTTGCACCCCCCAGTTGCACCCCTCAGTTGCACCCCTCAGTTGCACCCCTCAGTTGCCCCCCTCAGTTGCCCCCCTCAGTTGCACCCCTCTGTTGCACCCCCCAGTTGCACCCCCCAGTTGCACCCCTCAGTTGCACCCCCCAGTTGCACCCCTCAGTTGCACCCCTCAGTTGCACCCCTCAGTTGCACCCCCCAGTTGCACCCCTTAGTTGCACCCCTCAGTTGCACCCCCCCCGTTGCACCCCCCAGTTGCACCCCTCAGTTGCACACCTCAGTTGCATCCCCCAGTTGCACCCCCCAGTTGCACCCCTCAGTTGCACCCCCCAGTTGCACCCCTCAGTCGCACCCCCCAGTTGCACCACTCAGTTGCACCCCCCAGTTGCACCCCTCAGTTGCACCCCTCAGTTGTACCCCTCAGTTGCACCCCTCAGTTGCACCCCTCAGTTGCACCCCTCAGTTGCACCCCTCAGTTGCACCCCCCAGTTCCACCCCTCAGTTGCACCCTTCAGTTGCACCCCCCAGTTGCACCCCCCAGTTGCACCCCCCAGTTGCACCCCTCAGTTGCACCCCTCAGCTGCACCCCCCAGTTGCACCCCCCAGTTGCACCCCTCAGTTGCACCCCTCAGTTGCACCCCCCAGTTGCACCTCTCAGTTGCACCCCCCAGTTGCACCCCTCAGTTGCACCCCTCAGTTGCACCCCTCAGTTGCACCCCTCGGTTGCACCCCTCGGTTGCACCCCTCAGTTGCACCCCCCAGTTGCACCCCT
The DNA here is from genome assembly GCA_964036045.1 of Eutreptiella sp. 'Long Island Sound 2002'. Taxonomy (NCBI): domain Eukaryota; phylum Euglenozoa; class Euglenophyceae; order Eutreptiales; family Eutreptiaceae; genus Eutreptiella; species Eutreptiella sp. 'Long Island Sound 2002'. The sequence continues at coordinate 124,533,742 of OZ038383.1, read as the reverse complement.
CAATTGCACCCCTCAGTTGCACCCCCCAGTTGCACCTCTCAGTTGCACCCCCCAGTTGCACCCCTCAGTTGCACCCCTCAGTTGCACACCCCAGTTGCACCCCCCAGTTGCACCCCCCAGTTGCACCCCTCAGTTGCACCCCCCGGTTGCAACCCTCAGTTGCACCCCCCAGTTGCACCCCCCACTTGCACCCCCCAGTCGAACCCCTCAGTTGCACCCCTCAGTTGCACCCCCCAGTTGCACCCCCCCGTTGCACCCTTCAGTTGCACCCCCCAGTTGCACCCCCAAGCCGCACCCCCCAGATGCACCCCTCACTTGCACCCCCCAGTTGCACGCTTCAGTTGCACCCCTCAGTTGCACCCCTCAGTTGCACCCCCCAGTTGCACCCCTCAGTTGCACCCCCCAGTTGCACCCCTCAGTTGCACCCTTCAGTTGCACCCCCCAGTTGCACCCCTCAGTTGCACCCACCAGTTGCACCCCTCAGTTGCACCCCTCAGTTGCACCCCTCAGTTGCAGGTGTTCGTGGCAGATGTTCGTGGCAGGTGTTCGTGGCAGGTGTTCGTGGCAGGTGTTCGTGCCAGGTGTTCGTGGCAGGTGTTCGTGGCAAGTGTTGGTGGCATTTGTTCGTGGCAGGTGTTCGTGGCAGTTGTTCGTGGCAAGTGTTCGTGGCATGTGTTCGTGGCAGGTGTTCGTGGCAGGTGTTGGTGGCAGTTGTTCGTGGCAGGTGTTCGTGGCAATTGTTCGTCGCAGGTGTCAGGTGTTCGTGGCAGGTGTTCGTGGCAGGTGTTCGCGGCAGGTGTTCGTGGCAGGTGATTGTGGCAGGTGTTCGTGGCAGGTGTTCGTGGCAGGTGTTCGTGGCAGGTGTTCGTGGCAGGTGTTCGAGGCAGGTGGTCCTGGCAGGTGTTCGTGGCAGGTGTTCGTGGCATTTGTTCGTGGCAGGTGTTCGTGGCAGGTGATTGTGGCAGGTGTTCGTGGCAGGTGTTCGTGGCAGGTGGTCCTGGCAGGTGTTCGTGGCAGGTGTTCGTGGCAGTTGTTCGTGGCAGGTGTTCGTGGCAGGTGTTCGTGGCAGGTGTTCGTGGCATTTGTTCGTGGCAGGTGTTCGTGGCAGGTGATTGTGGCAGGTGTTCGTGGCAGGTGTTCGTGGCAGGTGGTCCTGGCAGGTGTTCGTGGCAGGTGTTCGTGGCATTTGTTCGTGGCAGGTGTTCGTGGCAGGTGGTCCTGGCAGGTGTTCGTGGCAAGTGTTCGTGGCAGTTGTTCGTGGCAGGTGTTCGTGGCAGGTGTTCGTGGCAGGTGTTCGTGGCAGGTGTTCGTGGCAGGTGTTCGTGGCAGGTGTTCGTGGCAGGTGTTCGTGGCAGGTGTTCGTGGCAGGTGATTGTGGCAGGTGTTCGTGGCAGGTGTTCGTGGCAGGTGGTCCTGGCAGGTGTTCGTGGCAGGTGTTCGTGGCAGTTGTTCGTGGCAGGTGTTCTTGGCAGGTGTTCGTGGCAGGTGTTCGTGGCATTTGTTCGTGGCAGGTGTTCGTGGCAGGTGATTGTGGCAGGTGTTCGTGGCAGGTGTTCGTGGCAGGTGGTCCTGGCAGGTGTTCGTGGCAGGTGTTCGTGGCATTTGTTCGTGGCAGGTGTTCGTGGCAGGTGGTCCTGGCAGGTGTTCGTGGCAAGTGTTCGTGGCAGTTGTTCGTGGCAGGTGTTCGTGGCAGGTGTTCGTGGCAGGTGTTCGTGGCAGGTGTTCGTGGCAGGTGTTCGTGGCAGGTGTTCGTGGCAGGTGTTCGTGGCAGGTGTTCGTGGCAGGTGTTCGTGGCAGTTGTTCGTGGCAGGTGTTCGTGGCAGGTCTTCGTGGCAGGTGTTCGCGGCAGGTGTTCGTGGCAGGTGATTGTGGCAGGTGTTCGTGGCAGGTGTTCGTGGCAGGTGTTCGTGGCAGGTGTTCGTGGCAGGTGTTCGAGGAAGGTGTTCGTGGCAGGTGTTCGTGGCAGGTGTTCGTGGCAAGTGTTCGTGGCAGGTGTTCGTGCCAGGTGTTCGTGGCAGGTGTTCGTGGCAGGTGTTGGTGGCAGGTGTTCGTGGCAGGTGTTCGTGGCAGTTGTTCGTGGCAAGTGTTCGTGGCAGGTGTTCGTGGCAATTCATCGTGGCAGGTGTTCGTGGCAGGTGTTCGTGGCAGGTGTTCGTGGCAGGTGTTCGTGGCAGGTGATTGTGGCAGTTGTTCGTGGCAGGTGGTCGTGGCAGGTGTTCGTGGCAGGTGTTCGTGGCAGGTGGTCCTGGCAGGTGTTCGTGGCAGGTGTTCTTGGCAGTTGTTCGTGGCAGGTGTTCGTGGCAGGTGTTCGTGGCAGGTGTTCATGGCAGGTGTTCGTGGCAGGTGATTGTGGCAGATGTTCGTGGCAGGTGTTCGTGGCAGGTGTTCGTGGCAGGTGTTCGTGGCAGGTGTTCGTGGCAGGTGTTCATGGCAGGTGATTGTGGCAGGTGTTCGTGGCAGGTGTTCGTGGCAGGTGGTCATGGCAAGTGTTCGTGGCAGGTGTTCGTGGCAGTTGTTCGAGGCAGGTGTTCGTGGCAGATGTTCGTGGCAGGTGTTCGTGGCAGGTGTTCGTGGCAGGTGTTCGTGCCAGGTGTTCGTGGCAGGTGTTCGTGGCAGGTGTTCGTGGCAGGTGTTCGTGGCAGGTGTTCGTGGCAGGTGTTCGTGGCAGGTGATTGTGGCAGTTGTTCGTGGCAGGTGGTCGTGGCAGGTGTTCGTGGCAGGTGTTCGTGGCAGGTGGTCCTGGCAGGTGTTCGTGGCAGGTGTTCTTGGCAGTTGTTCGTGGCAGGTGTTCGTGGCAGGTGTTCGTGGCAGGTGTTCATGGCAGGTGTTCGTGGCAGGTGATCGTGGCAGGTGTTTGCGGCAGGTGTTCGTGGCAGGTGTTCGTGGCAGGTGTTCGTGGCAGGTGATCATGGCAGGTGTTCGTGGCAGGTGATCGTGGCAGGTGTTCGTGGCAGGTGTTCGTGGCAGGTGTTCGTGGCAGGTGTTCGTGGCAGGTGTTCGTGGCAGGTGTTCGTGGCGGGTGTTCGTGGCAGGTGTTCGTGGCAGGTATTCGTGGCAGGTGTTCGTGGCAATTGTTCGTGGCAGGTATTCGTGGCAGGTGTTCGTCGCAGGTGTTCGTGGCTGGTGTTCGTGGCAGGTGTTCGTGGCAGGTATTCGTGGCAGGTGTTCGTGGCAGGTGTTCGTGGCAGGTGTTTGTGGCAGGTGTTCCTGGCAGGTGTTCGAGGCAGGTGTTCGTGGCAGGTGTTCCTGCCAGGTGTTCCTGCCAGGTGTTCGTGGCAGGTGTTCGAGGCACGTGTTCGTGGCAGGTGTTCGTGGCAGGTGTTCATGGCAGGTGTTCGTGGCAGGTGATCGTGGCAGGTGATTGCGGCAGGTGTTCGTGGCAGGTGTTCGTGGCAGGTGTTCGTGGCAGGTGATCATGGCAGGTGTTCGTGGCAGGTGATCGTGGCAGGTGTTCGTGGCAGGTGTTCTTGGCAGGTGTTCGTGGCACGTGTTCGTGGCAGGTGTTCGTGGCAGGTGTTCGTGGCAGGTGTTCGTGGCAGGTTTTCGTGGCAGGTATTCGAGGCAGGTGTTGTGGTGGCAGTGGACCAGAGCGAAAACTTCAACGGGTAGGGCGAAAGGTGCCAATTTACGAAAGCACGCGTACAGCCTAGCCAACCACCACGCAGCAACCTGAAAATCCAATAAATGTGGCGTACCAAAATGAAACTTTTTTGCAAAAATATGGAACATGCCCCTTCTAAATTTTCTTCTAATGCCTTCCCGGAACGCTGAAGGGGGAGCTGCAATAACTTGACAGAAAGTCCCGAATTCAATTTTGAGATATTGTGTCGGCAAGTATCACCACACTTCATTATGAAAGCACCTGGCTCTCACACCAAGCCATACCATACCATGCCAAGCCAAGCCAGCCATGCCTTGGCTTGACGAGACGAGGCGAGCGAGCGCGCGCGCGCGGGGGTGGCGGGGGGTGCAATGGCAGTGTGGGTGTGTGGTGGCAGTGGACCAGAGCGAAAACTTCAACGGGTAGGGCGAAAGGTGCCACTTTACGAAAGCACGCGTACAGCCTAGCCAACCACCACGCAGCAACCTGAAAATCCAATAAATGTGGCGTACCAAAATGAAACTTTTTTGCAAAAATATGGAACATGCCCCTTCTAAATTTTCTTCTAATGCCTTCCCGGAACGCTGAAGGGGGAGCTGCAATAACTTGACAGAAAGTCCCGAATTCAATTTTGAGATATTGTGTCGGCAAGTATCACCACACTTCATTATGAAAGCACCTGGCTCTCACACCAAGCCATACCATACCATGCCAAGCCAAGCCAGCCATGCCTTGGCTTGACGAGACGAGGCGAGCGAGCGCGCGCGCGCGGGGGTGGCGGGGGGTGCAATGGCAGTGTGGGTGTGTGGTGGCAGTGGACCAGAGCGAAAACTTCAACGGGTAGGGCGAAAGGTGCCACTTTACGAAAGCACGCGTACAGCCTAGCCAACCACCACGCAGCAACCTGAAAATCCAATAAATGTGGCGTACCAAAATGAAACTTTTTTGCAAAAATATGGAACATGCCCCTTCTAAATTTTCTTCTAATGCCTTCCCGGAACGCTGAAGGGGGAGCTGCAATAACTTGACAGAAAGTCCCGAATTCAATTTTGAGATATTGTGTCGGCAAGTATCACCACACTTCATTATGAAAGCACCTGGCTCTCACACCAAGCCATACCATACCATGCCAAGCCAAGCCAGCCATGCCTTGGCTTGACGAGACGAGGCGAGCGAGCGCGCGCGCGCGGGGGTGGCGGGGGGTGCAATGGCAGTGTGGGTGTGTGGTGGCAGTGGACCAGAGCGAAAACTTCAACGGGTAGGGCGAAAGGTGCCACTTTACGAAAGCACGCGTACAGCCTAGCCAACCACCACGCAGCAACCTGAAAATCCAATAAATGTGGCGTACCAAAATGAAACTTTTTTGCAAAAATATGGAACATGCCCCTTCTAAATTTTCTTCTAATGCCTTCCCGGAACGCTGAAGGGGGAGCTGCAATAACTTGACAGAAAGTCCCGAATTCAATTTTGAGATATTGTGTCGGCAAGTATCACCACACTTCATTATGAAAGCACCTGGCTCTCACACCAAGCCATACCATACCATGCCAAGCCAAGCCAGCCATGCCTTGGCTTGACGAGACGAGGCGAGCGAGCGCGCGCGCGCGGGGGTGGCGGGGGGTGCAATGGCAGTGTGGGTGTGTGGTGGCAGTGGACCAGAGCGAAAACTTCAACGGGTAGGGCGAAAGGTGCCACTTTACGAAAGCACGCGTACAGCCTAGCCAACCACCACGCAGCAACCTGAAAAT